>OZ005652.1:201700389-202324389 GCA_963930645.1 Salticus scenicus
ATAGTGAAAAAAAAAAAAAAAAAAAAATTTTTTTTTTTTTTTTTTTTTTAATGTGGCCTTGTTTTTTTTATTTATAAATCAAGCTAACGATGGGCTATAAAACCTTTGTCCAATCCATCTTTGGCAATCAGTACTCGTTTCATGCCCCATACTTACACGGGCTCAATCTCTACTGTCTCTTCGTTATTACGTTAACAGTGTCCCTTTGCGTTTATACTCTGCATCAGCATCAAGATGTCTGCGACAACACCTTCAAGCAGCGCGTCCATGACCTACGAATTAAATACGCCAGTGCTAGACGTCCCGGCTATGATTAAACCTATTTTAGATAATTATAACATACACGTTAATAATTTTATTCGATTTTTGCGCGATCGTCTAGATGTCTATCTCGTTTACGAAGGCCCAGCCGATCCCCATCAGCACATTTTGTTAAGAACCATGTACGCGTGTTCTATCAAATCCAAAAAAATTTTAAAAGATGTATTTCCAATCATGATAGGATCGCTTCTAGATATGGCCATTCGCCATCAAAACGCGAGGTCTTTTCGCGAACCTCTGTCGGCCTCTGAAACCCAGTATCCATTTACAAAATTAGATGTAGGGAGTGGATTCTTTCTAGTCGGTGGTTCTTTGCGCCATTTACCCTATTTCTATACGAACGATCCTACCAACACGCATGTCATTCAAAGAAAAATTGTTCGAGTCTATTCCTACAATGCTCTGGATCGCGGAAAAGAGTTAAATTTCTACGTGGCAGACTACGATGGCAAAAAATGTGGCGATGTGGTAGTTATTCATAACAACGGTACTAAAACCAACGACGATCCACATTTTTTCAATCATTGTCCCTATCCAGTAAATTTGACGGCTTACATGTCCATGCTGTATCGAAACGAGCATTTTGACATCGATCATCTGGGTAATAAAATGGTTGTCAGCCCAGGCCACATGTTTACCAAACTCTTCATAAAATATTTGTACGGTCCGCTGCTGCAGCAAGATTGGAAGCTGATCAAAGCCAGAACGGGTCTGGTCTCGAAATCTATCGAAGACGGGTTCCTGCTGCACGTTCTGTCTCGAAAAACGGTCTATTATAAGGAAACTAAATCTGCTGGAAAGATGACCAACGAGCCTTCAGGATCGCATCGCGAAATAGGTGTCAACGGTGAAGTAGTCATGGAAAAAAATATAGGTTGCTATAGAGAAATTACGTCTCAGACCTACAAACTAAATCCTTATCTGCTACACGTTATAGTGAGACAGATTTCCAAAAAAGTTAAAAATTCAACCGTCGATTCTTTTCATCCTAGCTATTTGTATTTTTTATGCATACTGGGCATTTTCGAAACAAAAAACGTGGGTCGCACGACTATGATGGTCAGAGACACGATTGTTTCTACGTGCGACGATCTGGATCCAGTCTATCATGATGTACCCAATGATAAATTTTGGGATGAGCTGAAACTCGAGTCTCAGAAAGACAGCCGCTTTTTCGTAGTTGTGAACGAGGCCTGCATACCCGTAACCGAAAAATCTTTTTACGGTATCGAGCTGCTGAGGCTGAAGAACCATTTCAAGACAATCGAGTGCTATCAGAGAGAAAATTTTATCATTATCCGTTATAAGATGGGTTTCATTATGAAAAGGGTGCCTGACACGGATATCTGGGTGACCCCGTACGACATCTCGTATTACATACACAGGCTGGCTGGGATTCATGCGACCAGCTACTTGGTGGATCTGAACCGATTTTGTAACCATACAGCCTTTCCGAAAAATATTTTGGCCTTCAACGCGATGAAAAATTCTGTTTTGGCTACGACTTCGGAATACGCTCTATATTTTATGGATACGGTATCCACTTATTATAAAAAACTGACTCCTGACCATAAAGTTCTCATACCGGCCAAGAAGGATGGCGTTTCTGAACATTTTGAGATAGCCATGCCTCAGCCCGTAGTCACTTACATGAGTTTCAAAGGCTGCACGCAAGAAGACTGCATAGCGAAACGTAAAGGCTACGATGCGTTCGATGGCTGTAGGTTTTACACGCTCAGATTGAATTTGGATGCCAAATCTTGGGTTAAATTTTATCCCGTTCGCGGCGACGAAGATCCAGAATCTGGTTTATTGGGGACGCTTGTTAGTGGAGATGTTTTGCAAGTCGAACCCTATTCTTTACATATAATACTGAATAAAATTTCTGATAGTGAATACCGCATTCGTTTCAACAAAACGCCGTTCAGGGTCGCTCAGCATTTCATAAGCGGAGACAAACTGACTATTAGCGTAGAACAACAGCATGTCTGCGATACAGGAGACAAACTCTGTAGTCTGCACGGTCAGAAAGGGGTCGTGCGAGTCTTGGAAGAGATGCCTATTTTGGATGATGGGATCGTACCCGATTTGATAGTGAACCCTTACTGCATGTTCAGGATGACGCCCGGACAGATTTTAGAAGCCATGTATTTGGGCGGGGGCAGAGACAGCCAATCCGTACGTAATTCGAAAGGTGTTTTGATACGAGACGCGAAGGCCTTCTATGGCAAGACGTTTTATTTTTCGGTCGCGTATTGGGCCAGCGAACATTTATACGCTCCCGTAAAATGTGTGTTGGATAGAGTGACCAACCAACCCGTCAAAGGTCGCAGTAGAAGAGGGGGTATGAAATTGGGAAATATGGAAGTTAATGCTTTAAGAGGTAGCGGTACGGCGTCTGCGTTTGAAGAAAAATTTTTTGAACATGGTGATAGAGTGCATATTGAGGCTACTGTGGCGATACCTAAATCGGTCAACGTGGTCATTGAAGACGCGAAATGCTACAAATATCTTTTAGAATATAAGACAGAACCTACCATACAGATGGAGGATTGACGCGATAATTTTAAATTTGTAGATACGAGTTACAGTTTGTCGTTTTAAATAGACAGTTTTGTACGAAATGTATTTTGCTATTAATTTTTTAACAACAAGGGTCGCTATTTTATAGATTTGATACTCTGAGCCCTAAGGTCATTTTTTCTAATTTTTGCGACTAAATACCTCATTTTTTATAATGCCAGAGTTGGTCTCAGAGGTTACATGGTACTCGATTAGAAAATATGAGGCGTTTTGTCTTTCAAATTAGAAAAAATGATTTTTGAAAAAGACATAAATATTTATGTTATCGTATACGATACCGTATTAGTACTGGAACAGGTTTTAAATTTGCGTGGTCAAAACTAGGGTGTTGAATTCCAGTAAAATGTATATGACCAAAAGAGGCTTCGAGCAGCGACTGCATAATGGTTAAAGCATGAATTAATGAATCGAGCACTGACTGCATAATTTTTAAAGCATATCTTAATGTATAGAGCGTTGAACAAATAAGGGGGATATATGTAACAAAAGCCTCGAGCTTTAAACTAACAAATAGTTTAAAGCCTCGAGCTTTAAACTAACAAATAGTTGGGCAAAGTTGAGCAAAACAAAAAGCCTCGAGCATTGAACAAACAAAGGGCATATGTGTAACAAAAAGCCACGAGCAAGCGCGGCAGAATGTAGAGAGCAAAAAAGTATGTAGAAATATAATATAAGCAATATTTGCATGGTCTAAATTCATACAAAAACCTTCGAGCATCTATAGAGAGGCTATATTTTGTTTTTTAAGTAAAATATTTAGCATCTCGTTTTTTATTTTAAGAATGTCGGAGTAAAATAGGATTATGAATCGTAGCTAGCTTATAGTAATGGGCTTACATTTGGTTTAGCGAGACAATTAAAGAATGTAACCTCATATCGATATCTTGAAACTGGCTGAGACAGCGACACTATAGCTGACATACAAAGTCCAGACTAAAAACTTACATTTGGTTTAGCAAGACAATAAAGAGCGTAGTCTTATGCCGATATCTTGAAACTGTCTGAGACAGCGACACTATATCTGACATTCAAAGTCCAGGCTAGAAACTTGGCAAGACAATAAAGAGCATAGTCTTATGCCGATATAGTGAAACTGTCTGAGACAACGACACTATAACTGACATTCAAAGTCCAGGCTAGAAACTTGGCAAGACAATAAAGAGCGTAGTCTTATGCTGATATAGTGAAACTGTCTGAGACAACGACACTATAACTGACATTCAAAGTCCAGGCTAGAAACTTGGCAAGACAATAAAGAGCGTAGTCTTATGCTGATATAGTGAAACTGTCTGAGACAACGACACTATAACTGACATTCAAAGTCCAGGCTAGAAACTTGGCAAGACAATAAAGAGCGTAGTCTTATGCTGATATAGTGAAACTGTCTGAGACAGCGACACTATAACTGACATAGAAAATCCAGACTACAAAATTATAATCACTTAAATTAAAAGATGTTTTACAGTAATTTCTGAGTATACAAGTATATATATATATATATATATATATATATATATATATATATATATATATATATATATTATAAATATATTATAAATATATTATTATAAATATTATTATAATATAAATATAATATAATATAATATAATATAATATAAATATATTATAATATAAATATTATTATAAATATTATTATAATATAAATATTATTATAAATATATTATAAATATAATATAATATAAATATATTATAATATAAATATATTATAATATAAATATATTATAAATATATTATAATATAAAAAAAAAAAAAAAAAAAAAAAAAAAATCTATCCATTTCTATAGGGTAGCTACGATTCATGCTCCTACATTCTCCTATTTTGCTCCGACTTGCTTTTTGTGGCAACGAGCTTCAAGGTCATTCAAGGTCATACAAAAAAAAAAAAAAAAAAAAAAAAAAATTTTTTTTTTTTTTTTTTTTTAATGTGAGCTTTGTCTTGGCCAGCACCTATAAAAGCCTCACTCCAACTTGCAGTTTTATCATATCATGGACAATTATAGTCATACCGCTCATGTTACGTTTATTTTACAGAATTCCAATTGGAAGCCATGGATCGTAGCCTTTACGTCTGTACATCCACCCTTCGAAACGATAACCTTAGCTGCCAATCCAAACAAGATTTCATTCTTGCATCGTGATATAGCCTATAACAACACCGTAAACGGTTTTCATGTACCCGATAACGTAAAATTTGGCACTTATGTAGATATTTCTGAGATGGATGCCACTATTCGTTCAGTTTTTCACAAGAACTTAAAATTTAGCGATTGGGATGTAGTCGGGGCCGTGGATAAGCGTACTTACGACTATTTGAAAAATATTATTCCCACTGTCTTGATACCGACCAACAGCCATAGCGAAGATATTACATTGGGTGTCGCATACAGAAAATTTCAGTCTGATGAAAAATGGCGTCAACATAGATAAAATTTTAGAGAGTTTCTTTTATAAATCGCGCTTTAGCCTTCTCTACGCAAAACGGCTTGTGATCGATAGTCACCAATTCGTAAGGTGCTAGGCACATACATAAAAAATTGTATCTATTCACGTATAAAAATACTCCATGCTCGCACACATCTTTGTTGAGTTCGCTGCAATCCGGGCCTCTATAAAACGTAGAATTTGTACAGATGCATGTCCATCGCGGCACGGGGTCTTTGATCAGCATCAATACGCCTCCAGTCTCTTCTTTGCACGGAACCGTTTCTTCTCGAGATTGGCAAACGCCATCTATGCACTGGGCATCCCTATCTACGCAAAGAAACGAACAATCGTCTATGCACGGTATCTGTTTAGTAGTACAATTTTGGCGAAACGTGGGAGCCTCGGCTCGAACCTGCCTATTATCGACTTGTAGTTTTGAGCTTTTCCAAACCCAAACATAGGCCAGCCACATCAGAAAGAAAACGACCCAGGTCTTGTGCATGCTTTTTTTGTTAAGTCAAGATGTCTGAAAATCGACAAGAGACGTTACACATTCCCAGATCTCTGAGTCGAGTCAACAAATGGCGAGATGCATGGGCCGCCTGCTATAGAATTATAGAAGAGTTCACGGTCGTGGATCTCAAACAATTTCATATCATTTTCGAGCGTTGGGTACCGATTCTGAATTGGATATTCGAGCAACGCATTCCCAGATTGGATCGTTACGAACCCGTTTTTTATTATTGTAATTTACCCAACGGGCCTAAAGAAATCATTAAATTGTATATGGATGAAAATACCACAGACGAAACGGTGCCCGTCTACATTATTTTCAATCTGTACGAATTTCAAATTATTCAGAAACGCTATTGTCTAGACTATACCAAATCCAACCAGATGTTGTACAACGAGTCTCGCGGAACGGTCAACTTGGCATCGATGATGCAGGTTGAAAATTACAACCCAGCAGAATATTTCAAAACGATGACTTGTTGGCATTTGCTGTTTATCTATACTCTCCATGCGCTAGCTCATTGGGACGCGTACGATAAATATGAACATTGTTATTACGATACGCACATTAATGTGAGAGATTCACCCTTTTACAAGTTTCATTTTTACGGCCAAGTCATGTATCGTAAATAAAGATGCCGAATCCTACTAAGATACCTACACAGTTTGCCTTCATTGTTTTGAACGAAACGAATCGGGGATATAGAAACCCTGATGCAGTAGATATGCATGACGTGCAGGCGTTGTGCGATGGTGAGAATAGTTTGGTCAGGGTGGCCAAACTCAGACGTTTTTTCGCCAATGCCGTAACTTATAAAATGTTCAAAGAAGGTTTGCTTGTAGATGACAATGCTTGGAACGCAGTCGTACAATCGACTGAAAATGATGCCGTCAGGAAATACGCCAAGCGATTCATGACTCGGAGGCCTAGAAAGCGAAAAAATAGACATGTATCCAGATTGGGAACTTATTCAAACGCTGAGCTTTCAGATGATGAACTTTCAGACGCCTCTGCCATATCTATTACCCCATCCAACGACGAATGCGATGATACGGACGTGAATCTACCTTTGCCAGTCTGTGCTGGAATAAGACGCGTTTGTCGAAATTACGATGCCCAACGTCGATATATTCCTTTTCGTTAGAGATGCTAGCGACAACAAGCGCTATCATTTGAAAGTGGCTTACGCTTAAATTACGATCGGGTTCTCTAACGGATTGAAAGCCAGCGGTACGAGTGTCTTCCAGCGGGTGGAATAATATTGCGTGAACTTAAATTGGTCGCTGAGATCGTTTAGCGATAAGAGAGTCGATCTAGATTGGCATTCGGATAATCGACCCGCGATCACGCGAATGGGTACGGCTCCTTCATTAGGACCGAAGCAGGCTTGATCGGTTTCGCTCAACGGTTGGTAGTTAATGTTTCGTACGCTATGCTTAAACACCCACAGTTTGATTCTCTGAGGCATGAAACGCGTGCTCTCGAAAAATCCTAAATTCAGTACGCGAGCTATTTTCGGTACGTCGAAATTTAATAAGGTTATGAATTTGTAAATTTCTTCTTCAAAAGTCTCATTTTTCTGAAGTAAAATGGATTCGTCCAAATAAGATCGATTCAGCCTAATAGTGATGCATTTCGTTGGAAAAGACTGAAGTTTGTCCACGTAATGTGTGTAAAACGTATTGTCGCCGACACAGACCATATAATGTATTTGGAAAGGTTTGGCATCTCGAATATAAACATCTTCTGGATTATGGAATCGCCTGTCGTACGGTATGACCGTAGTAGATGGATGGTCGATCGGAATCATTTTGTAGTATATGTCTATGACTACATACTCTTCCAGTATAGGATATTTTTTTTCGTTTAAAAGTTGTAAGACTAAGGTCGCGTAATCCATAACTTGGTTAATTAAAGATGCCTAGGCCAGCCAAGGTGCCCGTTTTGTATGCCTTTCAGACTTTGAATAGAATAAATCGAGGTTACGAATATCAACCCGATGAAATTACGCACGCCGAAATAACCCGTTTGGCCATAGGAGATAATTTTTTGGTTCCTGTAAAAAATCTCAGGCGATATTTTGCCAACAACAACGCGTTTCAAGAATATAAAGAAAATATACAAGTCGACGAAGGTTATTGGAATAATATTTTGAGAATGTCCGAGTTTCAAGGAAAAGTGGCTGATGCTAAATATGCCAGGCGTTTTTTGCCTAGAGAGCGCAACAGGTCCAGATATAAACACGTTTCTAAATTGGGTGATTATTCAGACAGCTCAGATTCGAACGCTTCAATTATTTCCATCACCCCTTCCAACGATGAATGCGACGAGACAGATGTGAATCTTCCTTTGCCAGTGTGTGCTGGAATCAGACGCGTCTGTAGAAATTATGATTCCCGACGTAGATATATTCCGTACCAAAGAGATGCGAGTGAGAATAAAAGATATCGTTTCGACGTATCGTATGCAAATGCTTAGTAATATAAGTGTTAAAGATTTATTTATTTTTTGTTTCAAGGTCACTAAAAAAAAAAAAAAAAAAAAAAAAAAATTTTTTTTTTTTTTTTTTTTTTAAGGTGCCACGCCCACCTTTAAAGCTTGTCTATATATACTATGGCTAACATGACTACACCCTCATTGTGTCTCGACATTTGACTGCAACGGTCGTCTAGTTACTATACCTCATAATGTGTTTTGAGCAAGATGCACATTGATGGATACTAGATAGTTAGATTTTTCTATAAAAGCCCATGATCTATTCTAATTTCATGAAAACCTGCAATATCTTGTCATTTGTCAGACAAAAGTCTATAAATATCTTGTTTTCAAAGTCAATATCGTTATCCCATCCTATTTTAAAGGAAATGGGTCAGGAGCGATTTTATGCATGACCTTACAGTAGAAGAAATAAATTCCACTCCCACCCACCCTAATAGATATACTATATATATACTATATATATATATATATATATATAGACTGCAGCGCCATCTACAATGAATGGATAAAGAAATATAACTTTAGCAGCCAACTGAGAAATATAATTTTAGCGGCCAATTGAGGAATATAACTTTAGAAACCAACTGTGAAATATAACTTTAGAAACCAACTTCATCAATCAACCAACCAACCTTAAAAAAAAAAAAAAAAAAAAAAATTTTTTTTTTTTTTTTTTTTTTTTTTAAGTGTGCCCTTCAATCATAAATAAATAAATCCAAGGGTATATATAGGCCTGTCTGAGACATCATTAATTTAAAACAGTACCAATGGCTAGCTCTTTGATCGAATCCTTTTCAGAAGATATCGATTCTGTTAACTCGATGTTACTATCTTTTGACAATGTCCATATTGATAACGTTGTACTTAAACCGCCCAATTCTTACAAGAATTTGTCTTTACCATATCCAGGCCCTTATGGTATGCTCAAACGTCCAACTTTCAACTATCGATGGCTAGGTCCACCCAATTCAGACATGGTGAAATATCTTCGAACGAATGATGATCAACCTCAATTTTTGGATGGCCGTTCTCTGAATCCAGATGATAGTAAGAGTACAGAAATGCTGAACAGTCCATGGGCAAATCTTAATAAGGGCATTCGCAAATTTGAGTAATATATTTAAAATACGTTTATGTAATCGTCTTCGATATAACAATCTTCATTTTCTACCAGCATGATCCAGTCTCCTAGCAAGCCAGCCCGAATTCTTAAATTCGGAATTAGATGTCTGAAATTTTTTACGACGTCCAATAAACTAGTCTTTTCGCTTTTGCAGACCAATTCATGTGTCTGATCTGAAAATGTAAATTCTTCTTCGTTCAGAATGCAATTCTTACCCTTTTTCTTTTTCTGAAAAAAATGCGGAAAGTAAATCTTCAAATATCGTATGACTTGCCTATTAGTTTTACGTTGTAAGAATTTCTTAAATTTTTTCTTGTTGAAATGGTCTTCGCGGTCCAGGAGCCGTTCTCTATTTTCTACGTTATATTTTCCGATGTCGCATAATACGGGATGATTTCGCGTATACAAGACCGAGAAATGATTGGCATCGGGCATGTGGCCTCCTAAACGATGGCACGTCGCTATGAAAAATACTATCATGGTAAAAACCGTTTCTATGAATTGAGGGTGTTCGATTATAGCTGGCGGATACATTTCGTCCGGTTGACGAAACATGCCAATAGTGTAGCCCGAATACTCTCTGAAATGGCCAGCGAATGGCAATACGTATTCGTCACCCAATATCTTGTTCAATTCCATTATGTCAAAAAAATGTTCTGGTATGTCGCACGATTTTGTACAGGTATAGGATCGCCATAATTTAGAATGGTTGGTAAATAGGCAGTGATATTTTTCAGAATTGAAATTGTTGAGTAAAGTAAGACAAGGCTTGTTGAAATGAAAAACGCAGGTCGTAGGTGAATATAAAGGGTTCTTCTTCTGAATGTGGCGAATGATACTTTTGGATTCGTCAGATGTGCTAGTAATAGACCGTTTCGATTTACGAGGCATGTCTTTTTTTCAAGCCAAGCAATGATTGTAGTCGTTTTAGATATGGATGAAACACTAGGCGTGTATCAAGAAAATGTTTTTCAACCGCGTCCCAAACTTGATTTCTTTTTGAAGATGTTACGAGCTATGGACATAGATATCATTTTATGGAGTCTGGGCGAAGATGATTATGTACGGCGCGTCGTGGAAGGATTTCTGCCTTCGGTTAAAAAATACACACAGATAAATTTTGCACGAAGCGAGTGTAAGCTATCAAAAGAACTGTATGGCTATTATAAGGCATCTCAGCATATCAGACAAATGTACAAAGATCCTGTATTTTTAATAGGGGTCGACGACAAGGTTACCGAAAACATGGATTCGTCGTACGATGTCAGGATACATGTGCCTCCGTATCGTAAACCCGACGGCAAGGATCGCCAGTTGTTGAGAGTTTCTGAAGAAATTGTTGACGCCATCAGTTCAGTGAAAGATTTGACCCCTATTCAGTTTATGTCGGTAGACTATATGTGAAATAAAGACGATGGCTAAAGTGGGGAGTGAAATAAAACTCCAACAGAAAATATACAGGTCACAACCGATATATGCATTTCTAAAGTCTAATTACAAAAAACCAAACACTAGCCAGACAGTGGCTACTACTACTACTACTACTGAATCGTTTTATTCAAATGTTACAGCAAATGCAAACGCTCAGGGAAATTTACCATTAAATATATTCGATCCTATGTTGGAGGGAACTAGACAAAATATGAAGATTGCCGAGTATAAATTGCGCGGAATAGAAGAATTGGCTTCAGAATCAGACATAAAAGCGTTGACTTTTGTTCTAATGAGAGAATACATACATACTCAACAGAGATGTGATGGTTTTGTTTATTTTAAAGAAGGACAAGACGATAAATATCCCTTATATGATTTAGAACAGAATAAAATTTTACATCCATATTATCAGAAGAACAAACTTAATTTTAAGACACACGACTTGTTACGTAGATGGATGAACGTTCGCATATTAACGTTGGGTAGTGATATTGGAAAACGGTATCTTAAAAAGAAGGAAGATGATCGAAAGGCAAAGGAAAAGGCAGCGGATGAGGCCCGACAGGCAGAAGAGGCTCGAAAGTTACAGGAAGAGGCTCGAAAGGCAGCGGAAGCGGAAGCGACAGACTTATAAAATATCAAAGCGACATTAAAAAACATTATATAAAATTTATTTAAAAAAAAAAAAATTTTTTTTTTTTTTTTTTTTTTTTTTTTTTTAGTGGGCGTGGCTTCAATTTATTCTATATAAATAACGGCTATTGTACCCAAACTATCATTTTGCTGATTCTCCTTTAGAAATAAAGTCATGTCTTTTCAATCGTCCTATTTACATTGCGTCAACAGAAAGACTGAAGCACCGCTGAAGGCCTATTTAATTTATAATCTTAAAGGAGGTATTTATTATTTATTACCTGATGATTATTCCAATTTTTGTCTACAGTGGATTGGTTTATCCAATCCACCTTCTTACACTATGGATTTGCCCTCTACTCTAATGCATTCTATAACTTTAGATTTCGATTACAAGGGTTCTATCAAGACTGCGCCGAAAAGATTTTTCAGTACGATAGAATGCGTTCTGAAAAGCGTTTTTTTATCTAACGTGAAAAATTTTACTTACATTATTGCTATGAGAAAAGCCAGCTTGGTTATTCATATACATTTGCCAGAATTTCAGATAGGACACGACGATTACATACTATTTTGCGAACATCTTCAGTATAAATTCAAACAGATAACGCTGAACGATGAAACTTATATATTGGATATTCCACAAAATATTATGTTAGTCGGATCTTCTAAACCAAGCCATTGTCCCTATATGCCTGCCAGGCTGGTGTACGTAGATGAACGCAACACGTTACACTTAAACGTTTGGCAGCCGATCGAAAACGATATAATAACACTGAGATCCAGTTTTACCGTACGAAAACATAATGAAAAATCTGTTTTCAGAGAAATTTTAAATATGCCTGCGGACAAAATTCGTAATAAAATTTTAAATTACATGATGCCTATCGTAAACGATTTTCAATTGCAGAGACACACCTTACAATATGCTACCCATATTGGAAAATTACCCAATAGCTCGCCAGAGTGCAGAGACGTGGCCTCTTTTGTCACTAAAAAATCAAACGAGAAAGGTTTTATCAGCAAATCTAAAAAACTTTTGTTTAGTGACAGTAATGTACTAAGAGCCTACTATTATTTGGAAATTATTTCGAAATCCATTAAGGAATTCGAGACTAACAATCATGCTTTAAAAATGTAGTTCGAACGGCTGAGTCGCGACAAACCCATCGCGATTTGCAATGTACCTGAAGCGTTCCAAGAATTAAACGATATGCTGCGATTCGAAAACGCCTCGCTTTCGGAAGAGGTCAACCCCTTAAAAACTATCATGCAATTCAATAACGGATATTATTTCTTACCCGTATTTTATTCTTTATGTAAACATTACAGGACGGATTCTAGATCGATGTCTCGACAATTGTACCCGGTGCTGGATCAAGACTTTCATAAATTGCTAGATAAAATTCAAACGATCGATCCCGAAAATATACAGTATGAAATAACGGACATTACTATCAACACCTTACATTTTTGTGCCAACAATTTGTATGGGGATCGACCCGACATGTATCGGGATAAGCTTACATTGATCGTGCGAAACAATAGGCGGGCCGTCTTATCCGTTACGAATGACGATCAGATGATACAAATGATTAGAAGTATACAAGATAGGCATTTACCCATTCACGTTCTCAGGCTGAAAAATGCCATAAAGAAAGCTGGACGTTACATATGGAACGCGCTCGAAGATACTTGGCAAGAGATTGAACAATCAGATGTTAATCACCACGTTACCAATTTGTTTACCAAAATCAAATCATTTATCAAAGAATACCGTAGTTCTGGTGGTCGTGGTGGTCCCGACGACGAATACATAAATAAATTTACCGTTAGCGGTGTCAATTCAGCTATTTTGAGCGATACCAGCATGGAACGCAAATACATCCTGATGGATTCTCACAAGTGGTTTCTGAGGCTGCAGGACGGCGTTTTAGATTTATTGACGGGTCATATTGGCGGGGTCGTGCCAGAGTTTTTTCTTTCGGAAAAAAAGATAAATTTAGGGATTCCGCGTAACGAAATGATGATTTTGTGTAACAATTCTTCGAAACACGTAGCCTTGTATGAAAAACTGACAGATAAGAAATTTTTCATGGTCTATTTAACAAATTTATTTGAGGACGTGACCGATAACCTGTATGACACGCTCTGTCAGTTGGTACCAGAATGCGAAGACGATCTGTCCAAATCCATGCTGCATTTCTATATAAATCTCTGTAAATGCGTTTGTTTCGAATACGACATTATGATGTATATGTTGGATATTTTGGCTAGCGTCTATATTGCGACAAATTACGAAAGAAAATTTTTTGTGTGGAAAGGCTTGACGCGTAACGGAAAAAGTAAGCTTTTCGAATTGATGGGACGCGTTTTGACTGCATATTATCATTCTATACAGTCTGAAAACCTATCTCCAAGCCATTCTGTTAATAATGCTACTCCAGAATTGGCGTCTACGCTTTTTTCTTGTAGGATGGTCGCTACTGAAGAATTGGGTAGAAAAATTGACGAAAATCGTATTAAACAAATTACTGGCAATTCGTTCGTGGCTTTCAGAAATATGTACGAGCCGAATTCGGGTGGGATACCGATGGCCAAACTGTTCGCCTCTACGAATAACTATCCTGAATGTAAGGCTACGGAGGCTTTCAAAGATCGAGTGGTAGCTATACCATTCGATGCTGAATTTACCAGCGACGCGCCCGATTCGACATCGAAACAGGTACCCGGCGATACGTACAAGAAAGATGTCTATGTCGTGGAGCAGTCTTTCAAAGGCTGTTTTTTCATGCTGTATTACCATTTGCAAAAATGTATGGCTAAAGATGGCCTGTTACACTACCGAAAAGAACCCGAATACATACAAGAATTTACGCGAGATTATTTAATTCATGCAGACATTTATGTTCAGTTCAAGATGTATATGGACGTTCAATTGATGCCCGGTACCATGACCACTACGAACGAGGTCAAATCTGCGATAAGACAATATCTGAAAATTACCAAAAATACATCTTTTCACGAGTGCGATCTGCTGTTCTATTTCCAAAAAGAATTTGGTCATTTACGTTGCGAAGATATTAATTTGAAACCCGGGGCCTTTAGTTACGCTACCGCTCAAGATGAAGATGAAGAGCTACCCAATAAAAAATTAAAAGAAGACGATTCGATGGTAGTTTATTACGAAGGGGTAGTCATTAAGAATTTGAGACGAGTGAATTTGGATAACTGAGAACTAAGATCAATGTCTTGTAAACTTCAAAAGAAAAAATTTAGTGACTATTACGACTTGAACCTTTTGAGGGTAGCCAATTTACCGATAGATTGTTTGATCGATCAGGTTACATCTAAAAATTTAAGCGAGATTGGTAAGACGCGTGAACAGAGCGGATTGTGGAGTTTGTTTTACGACGTGACGCCGAGAATCGTTCAGGTCTTTGAAAGAGAAGCCATGGAACATATTAATACTATATTGAAAGATGTCAGTCTTTACGGATATTTGTATTTCGTTGCAGACAATAAAAACCATTGGTATAACGCGCCGCTTTTTGATTACGAACAATTTCCGTTAATGTCTAAGAGAGACTGCGTTATGAATAAAATTCGAAAGATGGCTGAGAAATTTTTTAAGAATGGCACTATGAATTTTCACGCCACGTGTTTATATTTACTGTATTTCTACGCTTTGTTGGTCAATCCACACATCAATTGGATAATTGTAGATTATATAGCCAATGGTAATCGTTATCATCAATTTGGAACTCGATTAACGGGTAACATGAAAACTTGTGTGAAAAAAGTATGGACTGCATAATTGTAAAGTCTCAACTTAAATTTTTTACCAACCAACCAACTGTTAAAAAAAAAAAAAAAAAAAAAAAAATTTTTTTTTTTTTTTTTTTTTTTTTTTTTATATATATATAGTATTTTCTACATCCGCCTGCCAAAGTATAAATACTCCTCTCGCCTCAGTTTATTATATACTCTGACTTTTGACTGGTCTTGGTTATAATACCTAAACCTAACCGTTACGAAAATGTCTCTTTCAAACATCTGTTTGGTAATAGACTTAGACGGGTTTCATGTAAATAAAGTTTTTTATCCAAGAGAGTTTGGTTACGCCATTCTAGAAACAAACCATTGTGACTGCGTGAGATATAGTCTCAATCATCTCGAGGGCGTCCTTTCAGAAGAAGATTGGGATGGTATCAGATACTGCTCCAGACATGTACATGGCCTATCCTTCAGAAGGCAACCCCGAGAACACGTCAAGAATCTACACACGCTTGGTAAACTCATGACAAATTTATATAAGACGTACAAGACTGAAGATAAATACCTAGTAGCTTATAAAGGGGGTGAGTATGAGAAATATCTATTAGATAACTTGGGAATATCGTCAATTGACCTCGAAGACTTTAAATGTCCAAAATTTGACAACCTACCCCCACCCAAAGTAAAAGATTGCGGATATCATAGTAAATTTAAAGACGGGTCTAGAAAACCTCATTGCAGTATGCAAGAATGTATAGCATTTGCAGATTGGATTAAGAGTGAGATCAATAGAATTAAGTGAGTTAAAAAAATAAATAACCCCCACCAACCACCTTAAAAAAAAAAAAAAAAAAAAAAAATTTTTTTTTTTTTTTTTTTAAGGGTGGGCGTGGCGTGGCTTGACTTTATTATATATAGCTGCTACCGTACTCAGATAATCATTCTTCTCCTATCTACTATTCAAATGTATACCTATACCACTTGGGCAATGAGATCTGACATTAGAGTCGCTTTCTGTTATCTACTTCGAGATTGCGTTCATTTGGCAAACGATTCGGATACTGCAGATATGGTGTTCATTGACAGCTTGAAATGCAAAGACGATATAATATTTAGTCGGAGAGTACATAAATTCGCTCTTTCAATTTTGAGAATGCTTAAAGAATATTTTCAGTTTCAGCCCCAGCATACTGGTATTACAATTGAAAGGGTCGAAGACATTATTGTCGAGCTGAAGAAAAAATTAAATGATATTATCGAGTCAAATTCGATATCTCCTAGGGTCAGTAATCTGTTTCGCGGTAAAATTTTAACAAATCATGGCTGGCGAGGTCGCGATTATTATCAGCTCTGGGTAATGGAATGTTTAATTTTTACCGGACAATTTCTTGTAGAATGTTTTAAAGAAATACCATACAAGTGTGAAAAGTATTTCAATTTGGCATGCAACGAGTTGATTAAAATTTTACAATATAGTAATTTGCTAAATTGTATCGAACTAGATGTGTATTATGAGACGGATTCGTTTGGCAAACCTGGCATTAAAGTAAAATCTGTCTTAGACAAATATAATTACCTATATGATTGGTTTTCATTTGAGTTAAATGAAGAAGAGCTACGAAAATATCCACTTGAAATCGTTTTTCGTTATCTACTTCGAGATTGTGTTCATTTGGCAAACGATTTGGATACTGCAGGTAAGATGTTGGTTGACGACGCGAATTACATGGACCATTTAAAATTTAGTCCGAGAGTACATAAATTCGCTCTTTCAATTTTGAGAATGCTTGAAGAATATTTTCAGATTCCACCCGAGCATACTGGTATTACGGTTGATAAGGTCGAAGACATTTTTTTCGTGCTGAAGACCAAATTATATTATATTATCCAGTCAAATTCGATATCTCCTAGAGTCAATAACCTTTTTCACCTTAAATTTTTAACAAATAATAACTATCGACGTCAGTATTATTATCAGCCTTGTGTAATGGAGTGTTTGATTTTTACCGGACAATTTCTTGGAGAATGTTTTAATAAATTTCCATACGAATGCGAAAAGTATTTCAATTCGGCATATGAAGTGTTCATAAAAATTTTGAAATATAGAAATTTGCTAAATTATATCGCAATAGATCTGTCTCAGGAAGGGGATCCGTTTTGTAAACCTGACATTAAAGTAAAATCTGTCTTGGACAAATATGATTGGTTTACATTTCAGTTAAATGAAGAAGAGGAACGAAAATTGTACGAGAAATGTCCATAGTTAAAAATTACATCTTGAAAAAAAAAAAAAAAAAAAAAAAAAAAAAAAAAAAAATTTTTTTTTTTTTTTTTTTTTTTTTTTTTTTTACTTGGCTACTTCAGGACTATTTAAACCGCTGCTCAATTCTATAGCCATATTATTTGGCTTAGCCATGGATACTAACAGAGTAATCACATATTCGCTCACAGCCTTCATTTGCTGCGTGAATCGACCATACAGTGGGTTCGGTATCTTGACAGTCTCTTCATTTTCCAGCATTTCTTGAATACAGTATAACAGACACTGTAATTCTACAACCGATTTATCTTCTTCCATTTTTGAGCAATTTTGATATTTTTCGTAAGCAATTTGTAACTGGTTAGGTGCCAATACTTTTGATAGTGTAGGGGTGACCATTTTTTCGTGGACGTAGCGACAAACTAATCCAGAAACCATATCGTATACGGCATGAAAAGCTTTAATCTGTTTGAGGCGCATTTGAGATTGTATAACGCTTTTAGCGGCCGTAAACATATATTCAAATTCGTTCGATCCACTCCTCTCCGTTATGATGCTGACCAAGTCTTTACCCATTGGTATCTCGTTCATTAATTTTTCCATATAAACTGTAAAATATTGTTTTTGAGTTTCAAACAAACGCTTTTCCATATGATCGTTTAAATTATTAGTCTTCTGCAAATTTGTCTGTAAATCTTGCAAAATAGACGTCTCCTTAGATTCTTCGTCTTCCATTTTATGCTTAGCTGGATTCTGTTCATCGCTAGATTTTTCATCTTCTTCTTCGATTGAACGTTTCATCCTTGATTAGTTCTGGCCCTCATACATCAATTCTGGAAAGGAAGGTTTTTTCTGCATGTTCACCTCGTAATTTGGAACGTTGGTTTCGATAGCCATGTAAGTATTTGGCTTGTATTCGTAATCTAGATCTATAGTCCAGCGATTGACACCCACGTTCGAATCATATTTTAAAACGAAGGCATTAAAACGGTGCAGATGATCATGTTCTTTGAACGTTAGATGCTGAGGATTGACCACGACCTTGCCCCAAAACATAGGATCTGCTTTCGGGTCGTTCTGAGCGATTCGGCAGACGGGACTCGTGTACAGCAGACTGTATATGTCTACGCGACGATTTAACCTATTATGCCAAAAATTGGGAACTTCTTCGCATGGAGCTGGCGAAAAGTCATTCACGTATAACCATTCGTAAACCGTTTCGATATCAAACAAATAAAAGGAAGAAATCTTACGCGTTCTCGCTCGAAATTGGGGCTGGGTATCGAAAAAATGCTGGGCGTAGTCATATCGCCATAGCTTTTGACCGAGAAGGATGCTTTCCGATTCTTTGAAAGGATTTGCGAGCTCATGATCTTTTAAACCTTCATAAAGAATAAACGAAACGGGTTCGCGCGTTCCAAGATAAAAATACGTGATGAGCTTGACATCTATAGGATCTTGAGGATCCTCTGGAAAAATACTCGCGCAAGCATCGAATCCAGGAGTTTTCAAATATTTTGTATCTGTATTGTTTAAATGACCGTCTTCTAGCACGACCCCAAATAGACCGTAACGCGGATCGCAAACGCAACCCCATCCGTCTACATATTTAGCTCGTTTGAGAGGTCTTTCACTCAAGGCGTCGAATGTGCACGGTCTCTCGACACATTTTAAAGAGGATAGGCGTTTCACGTAATCGGGATGAAATCCATCACTGGGCTTGATAGAACTGACTTTGATTTCGCCCGGTTGACAAGGATTCAGATTAATGTAATCGATCGCGGGTAGCTTTTGGCAAGTTAAGTTGACGACCTTGTATCCCGGATCGCAAGCGCAGGTATTTGTATCAGGAAGATATTTGCCATGGATGCCACATCCTACGTTTACATCACAGTTTCCACCAAAATATTTTTGATTTATAAGATGTGGTTTTTTACAAACGCAGACGGCAAACGTAGCGCCTTGATAAGTGTATGATATCCATTCGCCAGTTTTCGGGTCGCAATGGGAAACCCGTAAAAGTTTTGGGATGCACTGATTCAGCATACAAATATGAGTTGACGGGCAATCCGAATTCGATTGGCATGCAGTATCTATCAGTTTTTCTTTAAGATCTAGAGTCAGTAGTGGCCATGGAGAAATTTCAGACGTTTTCGTGTTTGTGGCCGCGTAGACGAGCGTGAGTCCAACGTACAAAACCAAAAGTATCCAAAATGCTATTAACATGCTTTAGTAAATGCGAACAATTTTAAATGAGCCTCGTACATAAGCTAATCCTATAGAGGGATCGATGGCATCCATATTCGTTAAATATTTTAGCATTTTAAATTTTGTCTGAGGATTTTTGATACGTAAAAGAAAATTGTATGTACTGAGATACATCTTATTTATAACTAAGGTAAAAGATTTAAAGTTATATGAAAAAATAGTAAAATGTACTAAGGTTCTTGCCTCTCATCCTGTTTTCAAAGCTAATATTGTATAAATAACCCATCCCGTTTTAAAGGGTTTAGACATCAGGAGCGGCATGACCGTACAGTAGAAGAAATAAAGTCCACTCCCACCCACCCAAATAGATATACTATATATATACTATATATGTATAGACTACAGCGCCATCTACAATGAATTTGATTGGATAAAGAAATATAATTTTAGCAACCAACTGAGAAATATAACTGTGAAATATAATTTTAGAAACCAACCAACCAACTGTTAAAAAAAAAAAAAAAAAAAAAAAAAATTTTTTTTTTTTTTTTTTTTTTTTTTTTTTTTTTATTAAGTGGGTGTGGTCTTTGTTCACGTGACTTGACTGATTCTATATAAGAGTTGTAAATTATCTTGGCTTGCAGTCACTTGTGCTCTGAGCTAGCAATGTGGACTAAACCTCGTATTCCATTATTCTCAGACCGATATTCTCGATTTCGTTCGTTTAAAGGCTGGCCTTATGATAAAACTCAAATCGAAGAATTTGTTGATAGCGGTTTATTTTTTAACCGTACAGATGATACACTTAGATGTTTTTGGTGCACTGTTCGACTACATCCCAATAATAATCCACTTGAAAGGCATCGGCTATTTAAATGTGGTTTCGAAAGACCTACATTCAGAAGACCTACCAATGCAGTGTCTACCAATGCAGTTCCTATCGAATCCGAAAGATCTACTAATGTAGTGTCTACCAATGCAGTTCCTATCGAATCCGAAAGATCTACTAATGCAGCTCCTATCGAATTCGAAAGACCTACTAATGTAGATCCTATCAAAACGAAGACTAGCATTACCAATGAGGATAACCTTGAGAATTTAGAAAATTATCGCTTGCTGTGCAGTATATGTTTTAGCAAAGAGAGAAAAATTATCTTTGAAGCTTGTAGTCATTTCGTTTGTTGCGAAAGTTGTTCAAACCATATTACAATTTGTCCCATTTGTCGATCACCTATTACAAAGAGAATTACAGTATACCTATCTTAGTCAATCAACCAACCCTTGAAAAAAAAAAAAAAAAAAAAAAAAAAAAAAAAATTTTTTTTTTTTTTTTTTTTTTTTTCAAGGTCATATTATTTTATCATATATATATAGGGTGGTGCTGCGACTATAAAAATGTAATCGGTCTAATCAAGCATGCATTACGGAAGGTTTACTCAACGCTCCTTAGACGTAGCCGTATCCAACGAAATTATCACGCCCGAAGAAAGGGCTCAAATTGAAAATTTTTACACGTCCGATACATTTGTTCTGAAGGGTGAGGAAGCCGTTGAAATTCTTCGTACAGTTATTCCAGACATCGTATCAATAAACTACGATTCAGAGAACGACTTGCATCACATCCAAGTTGAAAAATGGCCCCATATCAAAGAAATGTGTTTGCATAATGCCAGAATTAAACCATGTTATTGGAAATATGTAAGACAGGACGACGGAGAACCCATATTCGAATATTATATGGATACGCATACTATTAAATTGTGCGAATGATTTAATACTTTGTCCATTTTCCACGTTTTTGTAAAACCGCAGCCATTCTTCGCGGCATAGATTCTAGCAGCTCGTCGAAATAGGAGTCGGTCAACTGGTTGAAGGCAGCATATACGTTCTCCCATAGCTGATACTTGTTCGTCATGTCTCGACTCGTTAGTTTTTCTAGCTGTGCCCATACGTTTTCAACCGGATTCATGTCTGGGCCTTTCGGAGGCCAATCTTCCATGACTTCGATATTATGAGCTTCAAACCAGTGTTTGGCCAACCTGCTCGTGTGAATGGGAGACAGATCTTGCATGAAAATCAAATTGTTTTCTGCGAGCGTGTCCTCGACCAACGGTAGGATGGCGTTGGTATAATATTCGGCGTTTAAGGTTTTTTGATCTATCCTATGTATAATTTTAAAATTTTTTCCGAATGCCATCCATACGCATATGGTGAATCGGCCGTTGGCATTGGTATCGTTTACAATATATCTCTCGTCAAACCGATCGCTCAACGCGGGCCTATAGACTTTCAAAGCTCCTCTGCTGGAAGCTCGAAATATTTTTTCATCCGAGAATATGACCCTATTCCATTCGCTGACACCCCATCCTATATGGGCTATGGAAAATTGAAATCTTTTTTGTATGTGTACGGGCTTCAGAAAAGGTTTTCGTGCTGGAATGCGACATCGCATACCTTTTTCTTTCAAGCGTTTTCGAATCGTGTCCACGCTGACATGGGGTGCTATTTCGTCTCTTATATCAACCGCAGACACGAAAGGATTCGTAGTGACAGCGTTTTCGATATACAGATCGGTCAATTTGTCTGTTGCGCGAGGCCTTCCTCTCTTGAACCTGGAAGGTGGAGCGTATTCTTTAGCGAGCCAGTAATGGACCGTTGAAGGTACAAGATTCAATCTTTTGGCGATCTCGCGCTCAGACAAATGTTCTTCGTGACGTAATCTGACAATTTCTTGTCTAAATTCCATGTCTTGGCTTTGCGTCTCAGATAAAAACAAGTAGCATGGACACTACGGTATTTGTACATTGCGGCAAATGCAAAGAAAAGACTGAAACGTCTGATATAGAGATGAGTATGACGAAAACTGGCAGGCCTATTTTGAAAGGCGTCTGTAGAATATGCGGTTCCAGAAAAAATACTTTTGTAAAAATGAATGGTCATAATCAAGAATGCAAAGATGACCTTTTTGAATCTTATTAGTAATGATATATGCCATCCTGAAAACGTACATTTGCAACCCGGACCCACGTTATTTTGTAATCAGTGCCAAAATAGTTTTAACGTATACGAATTGATTACCAAGCCTTCCACAGACCATTTTCGATCGAGTCAGCTGGCCGAAGCCTTTTTCGAATGGACGGGCGACGAAAATGTACCCATGAATTTTACGCTGGTAGATTTGGAAGGCCTGTTTCCAGTATGTGTGGTAGGACAATCTCTGAATCGCGTCAAAAAAGGCTTGCGTCTTCTAAAAGCTTTAAATGGACCTTTTATGACTCGTTCGGAAATAAATCATTTCCCAGATATGGACACGTTTCTGATCGATTTCTTAAATATAGTCAACGAGCACTCGAACGAAGAATCTAGCCAGGCGCGTGCGATATTGGACGTATTGATAAAAGGCATGCACGATCTTCTCTCTTGCAAAGAAATAATCAATCCCTTCGAGACGTATTTCAACGACTTGGTGCCGTACGTGAAAAAATGCCTGAGTCAATGGGAACCCGTGCATTTGAGCGAGGAGTATCCCAATCTGGCCCACGAACTGCTGGTTCATTTACAACTGTCTTCCGCGATCCGCCAATCGTTCGGCAAATATTCGATTCCGTTTGATATCATACATGTCATGGTCAGTAGCTATATCTGTTCGGCCGATATGAGCGTGGTGGGTAACTGGGTGTTGGATTTCATGGCTAGAGTCTGCCGAGGTCAGTTCTTTTGGAAAGCCTATCCCGATTGTCCGTTCGTCGCTAAAATGAATAGAGTTATCCAACAGAATATCGATCATAGAAAACATGCCGCGTACGCTCAGACTCTGAAAGCCATAAGATTAGGGGATGCGATAGAATATTATTCGGAATACTTAAGGCCTTTCCATCAAGTTCAAATGTATTTAAAGAGTCAATTCTGTAGTAAAAATGACAGCATGGCCGAAATGGCCTTCAACCAAATATTTCCTGCCGTTTGTTTTCAAGATCACGGAGATTGCTTAGGATTTATGGTAGGTAGCAGCTATCTCATGCAAATCATGAAACGTAGCAACGGAAACCCGCCGAAAGGGTCTTGTAAGAAAGCCAAACAGCTTCATGCAAAAATACAAAAATTTGTCGGTAAAATACAAAAATTTGATTCGGGACCGTTCTTATTTTGGACCTTGGATACGTTTCAGTTGTTCTTGATGAGCGATTCCAGTTACGAACAGGAAATTCAAGATCTGTTTGGCATAGTCTTAGATATTAATCAAGATGGAAACTAGCTGCTGGGAAACACTTCAAAGTCAGATCGCTAAGCTCTTAAAAACGGCGGTCGATTACTATGGGTCTCAAGATTCAGTCACCATTAAGGCCATGAAGCTTTATATTGTGGGAGAGGTATTCAGGACGTTTGGCCTCGATTGGGATTTCATCTTCAGACTCTTCAAAACACATACACCCGTTCATCCTAAAATTGTCCAAGAGATGTTAGAACACAGCGACGATGATATGGGGGGTGCATTGTCTCAGATATTTGTCAAGAACGAAAAGCTCAAAAGCTTGACCAAGGCCCTCGCCGCTAAAGGATACGATACCGATCGATTGTTGGCTATCGACGGTCTTGCTGGAAATATTACTAACAAACCCAATTTCGAAATGAAACATTACATGGGCAATCTTCGATTTGCCGATAAGGGCGAGAGAAAATTCGTGTTCGACGAAGAGACTGAATTTAAGCGTCTGCATGTCCAGGCCGTGAGGGAAATGTATAAAATGTTGGGAGATGCTAAATTTAAGCCTAAGCACGTCTATGAAATTTTAAGAAAATGTTATAGCGATACAGCCGACGTGAATCTACCAGAGATCGAATTCGAAGAGAGTCTGGACGAGGAATTGGAAGAGAGTCTCTCAGAAATGTACATGTCTAGTATGGGTAGAGATAATATCATGAGCTTCGTAAAAAGTTTGAGATTCAGAGGTGAGAAGCGACCCGCATCGGAAATGGAGGCGGTTGAAGAATCTGTAGAAAAACGTAAGTCAGAACCGGAAGAACCTAGAATGGATGTTGCTGCTGCTGACGAAGAAGCTCCTTAAACTAAATAAATTAATAATATAAATTAAAAAAAAAAAAAAAAAAAAAAAAAAAAAATTTTTTTTTTTTTTTTTTTCAAGGTTATATTTTAGTTATATAAAGCCTTTAGCTCTTAGAGAAAAGTGTTATTAGATATTCCTTTCAAGCATGTCGGTCCATGAAAAAAAGACTGTATGTTTAAACGGCAATGTCACGGTACGTTATTATGAAAAAGAAGACTCGATAGAGAATGCGAAAAGAGAAAATGCCCATAGGGTACGTGTTTCTACAAAACGCAGTATCTTAGAAAAATCCGTATTTACCACACCAAAAACTGAACTCGAACGTGTTAAACGTATGATTACGTCTTGGCGAAAACACGATACGTGTATCGTTTTTGGTAATTTGGGACGCCAGCCATACCTCTTAAATTATTATTTGGACCTGTGTTTCGGTCATCAGGAAGACTTGCAAGTCTATTGCAGCTGGCCTATAGATACACCTTATCGTGTCGAAACTACAAATCAACCATCTGATTTTCTATTTATTGTGGAACCCCTTTTTGGATCTACTATCAAGAAGCCATCGTTGACCAAGCATTTGGTTGTATTGACTAGCCATTTAAATTTAGACGTTGTCGCCACCTATAAAACATATTATTGTTATCACCTGTCTTCTTATAAAAACCAAATTGCTGCGACGCACGATCTCATATCTGATACTGAGTTCAAACCTCCCATTTTTCATGAACAAATAGTTGTGCCAGATGGACCTGTGATTCTGAATGTTAGTGAATCTGATTCTGCGAACGAGGCTTATCTCAGGCTGCTGACTGGAAAAGAATTAATTAGACATAGACCCTTTAAAATTTTGATGACGGAACGCGATCGTGATATTTTAAAAATGTATTTTTCGCAAACTAAACAAATGTTGGCAACATTACAATTTGAAAAATGGAATGACACATTTTATTTTGATATTTAATACGGGCACGTTTTCGCAAGATTATTAGAGTCTTTGCAGGACTTAATATAATAATCAAACCAAGCACTAAATTTACGGCATCTTCTAAATTTTTTGAATGTCATTTTGGTTTTCAATCGATCTTTTATAAGCTTGCGAGTCGTTGTTTCGTTTAAAAATATCCCGCTTCCTAATGATATCTTATGTTGTTCGTTTAAAGGTATTAGTTGAGATAGAGAAACGTGGGGTTCATCATATCCCAAAATCCATAATACGGCATTGGCAAAAAAATAGTATGTGCCGTCAAAGTATATTACGAGTTCGAATAGACGGTCATCCCATAAAACGTCTGGCGTAAATGTGAGCTTAATCCATTTATAACCAGACATGATTGCTTGTAACTAGTTTGATTAAAAATATTTCAAAAAAAATCTCAACCAACATACCTTAAAAAATAGCCATGCCACGCCCACTAAAAAAAAAAAAAAAAAAAAAAAAAAAAAAAAAAAAATTTTTTTTTTTTTTTTTTTTTTTTTTTTTTTTTTAAAGGTTGGTTAATTGGTTGATTAACTCTAGCTAACCTATATATATCATGTTATAGTATCTACACTATCATTGTCCAGCCATGCTTATTTGTTTCAGCGTCTATAAAAATCTTTACCGCATCCTGTTTCCGTGTTCAGCGACATCTATAATAAGCCTTATCTTATCCTGTTTTCGTAGAAATCGAGTTATGCAATATCCAGCGACAATAATTCTATAAAAAGCCTTATCTCATCCTGTTTTCGTAGAAACTGAGTTATGCAATATCCTGCCTCCAGATTGACTATATAAGCTCTGGCATTTGATCGAATAGCCATTCTCTCTTCTGCCTTCGTCTAAACTTTGACAACAGCAAGTATAAAATGGCTCCAGTTCTATTATCGAAACCAGACTTTATTAAATATGTATTAGATACATATTTCCCTTCGGCAAAAGATGTCATCCGCATGGATTTTATTCTCGATAATACGTTTTCACATCTATTGAAAAAATACCATACATTTAACGCTATTGAGTCTGTAAATGAAAAAGAAAAAGAAGTGCTGAATTCTATAACAAATAGCTTAGATGAATTTATGTTGGTTTATAAGACAGAAATGGAAAGGCTTTGTGCAGAAATGAATATATATGACGGAAATGCTGTAGATTCTGCTTTGGTAACCGTAGCAAACGAGCTTTTTGGTGAAGGCATAACTTGGAGTCGAATTATAGCATTTTTCTGTTTTATTGGAGAATTTGCTATCATGTGTATTCGTCAAAATAAACCGAAAGCATGGGTGAATGCAACATATGAAGCTTTTGTACGAATAGTAAAAGAGACATTGAAATCATGGATAGAAGATCACGATGGTTGGGAAGGAATAAAAACTGCTTAAATATTACATCATCTAATCCAAGTTTAAAAAAAAAAAAAAAATAAATAAAATAAATAAAAAAAAAATATGCCAACTTTGAAAAAAAAAAAAAAAAAAAAAATTTTTTTTTTTTTTTTTTTTTTTTTTTTTTTTTTTTAAAGGTTGGTTGATTGGTTGATTCTGTATAAATAAAGCTTATGACATGGATCAAATTGAAAGCATTCTACAAGTGGACGACCAGAGTCTAGGTTCATTTGGATCTCTCGAAAAGGGAATCGCCTATACAGTCATTTTGTCTATGGTTGGTCCCGTAATCTTAATACCAATCCTATATATAGTTATACGAGGTAACGTTAGAAAACTGCCGCTGATGTTATTAGCTTGTCTAGGCGTCTTACTGTTAGTGGTACATTTTAGATTTTCTTGGATAGTTCGAGCCAGCGTTCAGCTACAGCAACTTTATAACCGATACTATAATGTATGAATACGAATTCAGACTCGTAGTTCATAGTTTGTCTTCATTCAAAGAATTTTTTCAAGAATTGGGCATTTCGACCGAAAAGAAAATAGTTTATTATATAAAGCCTCATTTTCGTTTCAAAGACGATAATTGGGATACGAAACGTGTAGAATCTACTCAAACAGTTTATCATGACGGTGTCTGGTTTAGATGGGTTTGTTCCATCGAAACGCCTTACAGACTCTGGAATACGTCTACGTGTAAAAATTTCTTGCATCAACTTGGAAATTTTCAAGACCCTATTACAGTCCAAACTCGAGATTTTGTCAAAATCGATTCTGGAGCCCAACTCTATTCGTTTCAAAACGGACTGGAACATTGTTTGGTGTTCGAATGGGAATATGGTACGTTTGAAAAACCTTTATTATATTTTAATAATTTAACTCCTTCTCTCGATAAATATAAAAACATTTACCATACCATGAATCGTTATTCAATTCCGCCGTACGAATCCAACGAAAATATTTTTCGAAAACCAGTCACTTGCGTTTCAACAATTTTGGAAGGTAA
This sequence comes from Salticus scenicus, assembly GCA_963930645.1. Taxonomy (NCBI): domain Eukaryota; kingdom Metazoa; phylum Arthropoda; class Arachnida; order Araneae; family Salticidae; genus Salticus; species Salticus scenicus. Next base: position 201,728,620 of record OZ005652.1, read on the forward strand.
TTCCTATTTATATGCTCATAAACTGGATGGAATTTTCGGGCTCGTTTTCAGCTATCGAGACAGAATCAAAGAAAAATGGGAAGGGCACGAATGTGTGGTACGTAGCGATATCAGTCTAGGTGACGGATTGGTATTTGCTGCAGAAAAATTAGAAAATGGAGCCATATGTTTGTTGGATGTCTATCGATATATGGGACATGATACTACTAGCTGGTGCCGACGAGAAATTTTGACAGAATATTTACCACGTATGAAATTGGTCGAAGGCTATTTTGTCCAAAAATATGTTTCCGATAAGAATGCGTTAGGTAAACCCTCTTTTAAAGTCGATGGGATAATTATACACGACGTGCGAAAGGATATAGTTTATAAATACAAAACTAAGCATTCTGTGGATTTGGTATATTATACAGGCTATTTTCTTTTACCAAAAGGTCGAATTAAATCTTACGAGAAAAATTTAGAAGACGGATGCGTGTATGAAATTGCTATAACCGATGGGCGAGTCGTTCGAAAGCGATCAGATAGATTTAAAGGCAATTCGGCCAAACAAATAGAAGATATTTTTAAGTTTGGATGGAATGGGTCACCTATTGAATATGAAGACGAAAAGAAGACAAATAAAAAATCCAAATAAGTTTAACACATACATACACACACACACACACACATTTAAAAAAAAAAAAAAAAAAAAAAAAAATTTTTTTTTTTTTTTTTTAAATGTAACCTTGTGACCTTGATAGCTTTATAGCGCCTATATAAGCAGCTGACAAATCTCATTTTCTAACATTACTCATTTAACTATAATACAAGGACATGGATAGCTATTTAGATCTCGTGTCAAAGGTTTTGGAAAAACCGCAATTGTCTGCGGGTATCGACTCTATTTTGGATAAAGACTGTTTAAATCTTATATCTAAAGATTGGGTAGCTCGTTTGAAAAATAACGTGACCTTTCAAGATTATGCCACCGACGGCAAACGGTTATGGAATCCACCTTATGTGACGCTGAATTATGAATATGAAGAATCCAAGCGCCCAAATTTTAAAGTTGCTGTCGTTGCATACTGTAAATTTATGAAACCTTATGGCGGTCTGAATCCCAAATTGCATTTAAGTATTATGGCTTCAGAGCCATTACGTTTAATTGCGCGTGCGATGACATCTGATCTCGATCCTTCACTTCAAATTTCTAACGATTTTAAATTTTCTTTTCAAGAATGTAGTGGTGTGTTGAATTGCCATGAATGCGGTAAACGTGCAAGTGAATTCAAAGCAAAAGGTCATAACATAGATCTAAGATCTCAACCATGCATACTGGACACCAGTGTATTTACTGGAAATGAAGTCGTGAATCGCTTTCATAGTATGATCGAATCTACGTTTACTGACACGTTTGTAGCCATCTTAAAAATAAAAATTAATACGAGATACCGCTATAATACTCAAAATAATCAAAAATTTTTACGTATTAGTGGAACTATTTTAGATTTCATCGGATTTCAGGAAAGAAAATTAATGGCTTCTAAAACAGCTAATATAGGATTCATAACAGAAATCAATAATCAACCTCCAATGAAGGCTGAACCTTCAACGAAGACTAAGGAGGTAGAATCGTCAACAAAAACGGATGATGAGTTTGGCGATTATTTGGAAGGGGTTTTAAACGATTCAAAACTAAATGAACCTTTTGATTTGGAAAAGCTAACAAATGATTCGAAACTAAATGAACAAGGGATATCTTATGAACCTTTTGATTTAGAAAATACTATTGAGTTGGAAAATACTGAAATTAGTCACGATACCATTGATTTGAATGATGTGGATGTAGGCAACAAGAGAAATTCTAATGATTTAGACTCGGATTCTAAGAAAAGAAAAGTAGATGAGGGTGAAAGTTATATATCCCAGTGGCTTTATGATGACGTTTAATAAATTACGTAAACCATATATACTTTGAAAAAAAAAAAAAAAAAAAAAATTTTTTTTTTTTTTTTTTTTTAAAGGCTTGTTTAGCTATATATATAGAATGGCTAACGTGCCCACACTATCCGTTAGTGTTTCTTCTAACAAAGAGTTCCACTTTTCATAGCATCCGATAAAGCAAATTGTGACGGCACGTCGTTTTGTCCATAATTTTTTGGTGAAATTTCTTTCTTAATCAAAGATATAATAGAATTTAAATAAATTTGACTTGTGACAAAATAACCTTTTATTACGAACCACAGGGGGTAACTAACATTTTTGGTTGCTACTAAACCGATACCTTTTAAAAATTCACAATTCGGAAATAGAAAATTTGGAAATTTCTCTTCTGTATACGAAATTTGAGCTTCAGCAAAATGTAAATTATATAAGAAATATTTCATAGATAAAGAGATTTCTAAATCAGTTAAACATGACGCCTCAGCATTTTCATCGTAAATGTAAAAATCCTTCATAATATTATGTATAGTTTGATCTTAGATATAGGATTCAGAAATTGATCTTTTACTGCGAATATGAGAGTTTAAGCGTTTAGTATACGTTTCGTGATGCGGTGCCGAGTCAATCTTAACGTCTATGAAATTTCTATACAGTTCGTATATGTATCTGACATCATTACTTTTGCCAGCAATCAAACTGTATTTCCGTACGTTTTCGACAATGACAGGATTCATTTGATAATTTCGCACCGAATCTACTTGTCTGTGATCATCGAATTCTTCAGGACGAAAATATCTATCGAAAAAATCTTTGGTGGGTACGATGACCGTATTTTCTGGAAAGTAGCCCCTGTTTTGGACTGGCCGTAAAAATCCTCCTGCGTACGCTACGTTAGTTGGATGATCTTGCAAGTGCATTGCCATTTCCAAGCCAAAATACTCTTTTAAATGATTTGAGCATATGAGCATCTGCACATTAGCTCTCTTGCGACCTTTGCATTCGTTTTTTGAAGCGTTAAAGAGACATACGGTCGATTCTAGCTTTGACATAATACACCTTATTTTATCGAATCAAGTCCTTCCTCATGCGCAAGTTCAATTTTCATCCCAAACGTGTTCCGACTCGTTTCAAACCGTTTAAAGTCGTGGCCAGAACCAAACAAGGCTTGAAAGCGCTCGTCACGAAAAGTAAAAAATTGGAAAAGGCTATTAAAGTAATTTTCAGTAAAAAAAGTTTAGCGGTTGCAGCTACCGGGACGGCTGTCGGCGTAGGCGTAGCTAGCATTTGGAATTATATAGAATCCAATTCGGGTTGCTTCAAGAGACATGCGGACGGTTCCACATGCAAATACGAACAATTGAGTTGTTGTCAAAAAGATAAATTGGACAATGTTCCATTCTGTGATGGAGCCGATAAAATGGTTAATGTTTGCGAAAAGTTTGACGCGGACCAAGAACAATCTTGTTGTCGTCTCTGCGATTGTCAGTACGTAAATTGTTTGCCTAGCGAGACCATGCAGTGCCAGAGACCGACGGTGGCAGACGCCTTATCCCATTACGCATCTCAATTCGGCTCGACTCTCTGGTCCGGTATCGAAACTATTTTTCCATGGCTATGGTACATTATTTATTTTATGGCGGCTCTGTTTATATTTTGGATTGCTAATTTAGCCCGATCTCTTTTATGGAGAAGAAAGTAGCATGTATGAAAGATTGGCGAGCTGTCGTTTACCCGTCGACGAATTGTTATCTGAACTCGTTCAAAAGGAATCCTTAGATCAAGCCATTAGAATTTTAAATCCGAGACTAGGTAAATGGCCGATAGAATTTTATGTTTCTTTGGAAATGGTCATGCATCCTAAACTCCGCGACGCGGCACGAAAATATATCTCAAAATTATTGGAAGAGAAAGAAAAATATGGATACATTTATTATTTGAGTGGCCAGAGTTTACTAATGCCGTTAGCGATTCAGTTTCGAGGAATCGAATTGTTTACTGAAACCGAAGAAAGAGATCGTATCACGAAAGCTATAGAGGCACTGGCCAGCGAGTTTGCATGCAGGAGTAGTATTATGTACGAAATTACTATGGTAGAAATTTATTACTTTTTCATAAGACTTGTCAATCCAAAATTGTCTTGGTTGGCTGTCGAATATATGATAAATAGCTTAAAGTTGCACGCTCATCTATTAATGTCTTCAGAAAGAAAATTTACGTGGGCTGAAGATAAAGAGTTGGATGCAAAAATAAACAAAGATAAATTGTTATTTTGTACCAGCTAAAAAATCGTAAGACAAGAGTAATATTTACAATTTTCAAATTAAATATTTATCATTAAATCAAGATAATGGAGGCCTCAGAATATGATATTTTGTTGAATGGTATATTAAATAACGATATTCTTAAAAATGAAGTGGAATGCTTAGTTGGCGAAACTAAAGCGTTGAATTTAATTACTTACGACTGGCAGTCAACTTTAGAAAATTCTATGGTGTATCAAAACCACATTAATAAAAAGGTTAGATATAGTAAAGGGCATGCGTGTGGAGCTGAGAATGTTGCTTTTGTGAGAAGGATTCTCGATCGTCAAAATATTTACCGTATATTAGTTGTAGGTGAATGGATTCTTCAAAAATCGGATAGAACGGATGACTATTCAATCGTTGCAAAAAGCTGTGAGCCTTTAGACGTTATTGGCCTATCTATGCGCGAAGACGAAGATAAAAAATTACATACTGGCGGACGATTTTTTAATAGAACGTGCAATCCAGATCTATGTTATTGCTGTAGGAAATATCATCAACATTTTAATATCACCATTGAACCAAAAAATTGGTGCGTATTAGATATTAAAAAATATGATGGTGCTAAGCTTGAAAATACTTGTACGTCAAAACTACTATCCATAATGACAGAAATGCCAAGTTTTATGGGAATTTTTAGCATGGAAATACATAGTCGAACTACATTTGGTGATAGTTCATACAAAATATGTGGCATGATAAATGAAATGGTTATTTTTCAAAGAAAATCATTATTTACTAGAAATTTTATTTCATTTCCACTAGCTGTTGATTACCTAACTGAAAATCATTTGGCAGTGGAAGAAAAGTCTAAAAATGAGCCGGTAGTTGAAGAAATCTAGTTAAACAACCAACCAACCAACTGTGAAAAAAAAAAAAAAAAAAAAAAAAAAAAAAAATTTTTTTTTTTTTCAAGGTCGTTTTTTTGACATGACTTCGAGCCTATATAAATAAGCGCGTTCATAAACGATTTACCATTATCAACTGTTTTCTTCTACAGTAAGAGTCAAAATCTCATGCACTAGAGATATGGAATATTTAAGCGCAACTGCTTCATCGTATTCAGATCATGACCAGGAGGTTTCAAGAGCATATGCATTTTTAGATCGTAGAAATACAAATTTCGAAAGTCAAGTTGAGATTTATGAAATCACTGAACGCCTTATGCAATTTATCGCGAGAACTCCAGTTTTGTATGGAATATACCTTTCTGTTTTTGAAAATGCACCTGATGACTCTGACGACCCTCCGATAACAAATCCCCTTTCGAATAATGTTGTGGAGAAATTGACTGTTGTAAAATTGGATGAAAATTCAATTGAATTTAATAAGAATTGCGTTATTTGTACAGAAGCCTTTTCTCTAAATGAAGAAGTGTTAATTTTACCTTGCAAGCATACATATCATGAAGCATGTGTAAAGGACTGGTTTAAATTACAAAGTACTTGCCCAGTTTGCAGAAAAATACCGTATGAAGAGTTGTCCAGTGATTCTTCAGAAGATTCAAATGATGATTACATTGACTTGGATTATCTCACATTTTTTAGATCTATTGATCAGCTGTATAGATCACATCTAAATTTGGACGGTAATCCTGGAGCCGACTTAGATATGGACAGTGCTACTGATTTAGAGGCCGATTCAAATATTGATTCAGACTTGATTTCAAATACTGACTCGAATATTTCCATCGATATGAATTTAGGAATCGATCTGAGTATTGACTCTCAAATGGATTCTGATAATAATTCTATGTCGGAATATCCACAAAATGAAGATTGCAGCGACTTTGTTAATGACATAACTCCTAGCAATTTACACGACATGAGAGATATGAGCTTGTACGATATTGATTGGGATGATATGAATTTCGATGACATGGCTACATAAATAAAAAAAATACTCTTTGAAAAAAAAAAAAAAAATATATTTTTTTTTTTTTTTTTAAGGTGCCACGCCCACCCTTGAAGCTTGTCTATATATACTATGGCTAAACATGACTACGCCCTCATTGTGTCTCGACATTTGCCAGCAATGGTTGTCTAGTTACCATGCCTCGTAATGTGTTTTGAGCAAGATGTACATTGATGAACACTAGAGATTTAGATTTTTCTATAAAAGTCCATGATGTATTCTGATTTCATGAAAACCTGTAATATCTTGTCATTTTGTCAGACAAAAGTCTTGTTTTCAAAGCCAATATTGCATAAATTCCGCTATTCCATCCTATTTTAAAGGAAATGTGTTTAGACATCGGGAGCTAGTTCATGCATGACCTTACAGTAGAAGAAATAAATTCCACTCCCACCCACCCTAATAGATATACTATATATATATACTATATATATAGACTGCAGCGCCATCTACAATGATTGGTTAAAGAAATATAACTTTAGCAGCCAACTGAGAAATATAGCTTTAGCAGCCAACTGAGAAATATAGCTTTAGCAGCCAACTGAGAAATATAGCTTTAGCAGCCAACTGAGAAATATAACTTTAGAAATATAACTTTAGAAACCAACTTCATCAACCAACCAACGAACTGAAAAAAAAAAAAAAAAAAAAAAAAAAAAAATTTTTTTTTTTTTTTTTTCGTGTGACCTTGTGACCTTGATAGCGCCTATATAAGCAGCTGACAAATCTCATTTTCTAACATTACTCCTACATATGTGGCGACAACGATGAACGGGCTTTGAAAATATTAACTGGTCTGAAGACTCTCTGCAAAGTCCAGGTAACTATGTTATTTTTTTTTAAATGTAGTTTAATATTTTTCGTTTTCGCAGATTACTTTATGAAGGCCTTATCTTTGAAAATATTGTCTGGATGGCTTTGTCTCTGAATCTATATAAACATTAACAAAATATTTTAAATTCTAAGGCCTAAATTTACAACATTAGCATGAAATCTTGTAAATTTATAAGATGCTCACGGGTATATTTTGGTTTTTTCGACAACAAGTTTGGACAAAGGGCTTACCCTTGGAAAATATGAACGGATTCTCTGCAAAGTCGACGCAAAGAGTTTTTTCTTAAATGTGGCTTAACCTACTGATCAGACGTCGATATTAAATTTTTAATCGTGTAAGCTTGACTTCTTGCTGGCTGGATCAGGTTTGTGTTCTAAAGAAATCATTGGACCTATCCAAAATAATTTTCGTAGCCCTTAAAGTATTATTTCCTAAACTAACAGCATATCCAAACTCGATACGGACTGATTAAAATTTTTGATAGATATAAGGACTCACTTTACCAACTTATGTTGGGTTTGGTAGACAATAAAGAGAGTAGTCTCATGCTGATATAGTGATACTGTATTAGACAGAGACACTATAGCTGACATACAAAATCCGGACTACAAACTTACGTTGGGTTTGCCAAGACAATAAAGAGAGTAGTCTCATGCTAATATAGTTAAACTGAATTAGACAGAGACACTATAATTGGCATGTAATGTCCAGACTACAAACTTATAATCACTTAAATTAAAAGATGTTTTACAGTAATTTCTGAGTATACAAGTATATATATATATATATATATATATATATATATTATAAATATATTATAAATATATTATAATATAAATATTATTATAAATATATTATAATATAAATATTATTATAAATATTATTATAATATAAATATAATATAAATATAATATAATATAAATATATTATAAATATATTATAATATAAATATAATATAATATAAATATAAGTTAAAAAAAAAAAAAAAATCTATCCATTTCTATAGGGTAGCTACGATTCATGCTCCTACCTTCTCCTATTTTGCTCCGACTTGCTTTTTGTGGCAACGACCTTCAAAGTCACACGAAAAAAAAAAAAAAAATTTTTTTTTTTTTTTTTTTTTTTTTTTTTTTTCAGTTGGTTGGTTGGTTGATATTCATTCTCTATAAATAGCGGCTCCGTACTCAAGCTACATTCATTCTGCATTGCTTGCTAAAGTATGGTGTACAAATATAAGTTTATCCGAGTCTATTTTCATTAGACCTTTTGCCTTGGCCCGTTTACACGATTTTCTCAAGGCTTCAAACGTAACCTTTCTACCGATCCAAGCAAAAACCATATTTTTCCAGCGAATTAAGTATGTTTGATGTTTTTTCGTAAATAGTTTTTTAGCGAACGCGTAATCTTCCAAAATATTCAAGTCTTTTAAATACGTTTGTCGTCGGCCTGGGTTGTCATTAAACCATCCCAACAAATCTTTCATCTTGAGGTCAGTAAACATCATCACGTAAGCTAGCATACTGGTTTCGTCTGTTGTTTTTCGAAATTTGAGTCCGTTATATACTCGCTGTAACTCTTTAACAGATATCATGTTTGTGGCCAAACGTTTGATGGAATATACTCTATTAAACAGACCCGATCTTTACGAGGCCATTTTGAATAGAATCCAACCCCATAATATGGATTCGGTTTTGAGGTTGATCGAATGTCATTTGAGGAAAATTCAAGATTTAAATATATTTAACAAAAATATCACGGCGGTTCCTGAATTCATGTGGGCCGTAGTAAAACACTTGAAATTTCCTACGCCTGGAGACGCATTTGGAATCTATCGAGCGTGTCGCGTTACTAAATCCGATACACAGGGTGCTCTAGACAGCAAACACTTGTCTTCGTCTTCGGAATCCGTCAAACAATTTAATGTCGAAAAAAACATTTTATATGAACTCACATTGTTTTCTACTCAAAAACAAGTTTTCGAATTGTCCAACAGACGGCGACATTCTACAGTTTATACGATACTTTCAATTCCAGAATTGATGAAATTGCTACCAGATGCCTGTCACTTAGAACGAGGCGGTCCTCGAAACAAAGGCAGAAATTCAAACGGAGATTTTAAATATTTGAGCACGTGTAAATATATTTTGGTTGAAGACAGGGGTTCTATCAAAATTCTTTACCAATCGCTAAAAGATTTACATGAGATGTTATGTAAGATTCCTCCCCAAATGGTTGTGGCTTTTTCTGATGTGCGTAGCGTTTTTCAAAAATGTGGAATCGTTTGCTATTTTTTTAACATGGTGAATTTAATAGAAAGGCAATTGTTTACAAATGATGGGTCGGCTTACGAAAAAGATGTATTATTTCTGATTAAATGTCAATGTCGTAGCGGTAAACCTTTACCATTAACTAGAGATGGGCTAGCAAAAAATCCTGACAAGACGCCTATAGAAGTGTTGAGCTTTGAAGCAATTAAGAAAAATTTAGCGCGATTAAGCACTGGTACGAAGGAATGGTATAATGTACAATCTTCGGCCGATAGTATATTTTTTGGAGAACAGTTTAAGGAAGGAACTGGTTATGGCTTCAGTTTAATGTCGTCTGATAAAAGTTAAAAATAAGTTGAGGTGGGTTCGGCAAGACAATAAAAAACGTAATCTCAGGCTGATATCATGAAACTGTTTTAGGCAACGATACTTAATCTGACATTCAAAGTCCGTACTATGTTGAGTCCGGCAAGACAATAAAGACCGTAATCTCATGAAACTGGTTCAGACTCTATAGCTGACATACACAATCTGGACTACCAACTTATGTTGGGTTCGGTAAGACAATAAAGAACGTAATCTCATGAAACTGGTCTACCAACTTATGTTGGGTTTGGTAGACAATAAAGAGAGTAGTCTCATGCTGATATAGTGATACTGCATTAGACAGAGACACTATAGCTGACATACAAAATCCGGACTACAAACTTACGTTGGGTTTGCCAAGACAATAAAGAGAGTAGTCTCATGCTAATATAGTGAAACTGACAGAGACACTATAATTGACATGTAATGTCCAGACTACAAACTTATAATCACTTAAATTAAAAGATGTTTTACAGTAATTTCTGAGTATACAAGTATATATATATATATATAATTATATTATTATTATTATTATTATTATTATTATTATTATTATTATAAATATTATTATAAATATATTATAATATAAATATAATATAAATATAATATAATATAAATATTATTATAAATATATTATAATATAAATGTAATTAAAAAAAAAAAAAAATCTATCCATTTCTATAGGGTAGCTACGATTCATGCTCCTACCTTCTCCTATTTTGCTCCGACTTGCTTTTTGTGGCAACGAGCTTCAAGGTCATTCAAAAAAAAAAAAAAAAAAAAAAAAAAAAAAAAATTTTTTTTTTTTTTTTTTTTTTTTTCAAGGGTGGGTGTGGCACCTTCCTATAAATAAGCCGCCATAAATATTTATTAACTCATTCTCCTGTTGGATTGTTACAGTATAGTCTACATTGGTTTAAGGCTATAGTATTTATAAATCTTTATTGACCCATTCTATTGTCGGATTGTTACAGTACAGTCTAGATTTTCCACAAAACATTTCAATCGTGCTTTCGTGAAGTTTTATACTCTCAGTTGAATTTCTTCTACAAATCAAGAGTGTGCCGTTGGTACCTACTGCATAGTATAATTCAGACTTTTTAGGTCTTTTTACAAACAATTCCAGGCTTGACTTATCTTTTTGTTCTCGGTATCGTGTCCATATTACGCAATTTAGCCATTCGTCTGGCTTTATAATTTCGTCGACCTTCAACGAAATAATTGATTCCACGTATTCCGTGGATGAATCTTGTAATTCGCGTCCCATATACAAGGTGTATAAATCCGTCAAATAGGCTTTAGGTACTCTATTACAAATAAATAGAATATATTCGGCAGTCTGACCTTCAGAATTTACAAGAATCAAGGAAACGGTCTTTTTCTGACAAAGATGGCATCCACGTATGCTGTAACCTCCGATATCGTAGTTGATAAGCAAGGGCTCCGTGAATATTTTCTTACTTTAAGCAAATCTCAGAAAAAATTTTTCAATTATGTCGTCGACTGGATCAGGAAGCCTCGCAAATTATTAGTGATTGTTTCTGGGGGCCCGGGTACTGGCAAATCGCATTTGGTTAAAAATACTTTCGATCTGATTAAGGCTCCGCAGATTAGGATGAGTTTCACGGCTCATAGTGCTGAAGCGATAGAGGGTTGTACAATTCATTCCACACTTAAGCTGAATTCTAAACACGTTAAAAAATTAGAAGACAAGTTAGAAAACGAAAAAGATTTGTTGAAATCTATAGATAAAAGTCGAGAGATTTTGTCTCAATTCAAATGCGACATTTTTCCTCATTTGGTACTCGTGGACGAAGTGTCTATGATTAATGGATGGCTGATGTATTGGCTCATTAGATATTTTATGGATAGGTCCCACGGCCCATTGCTATTTGTTTGCATGGGAGATCCTCATCAACTCGAACCCATCAGTTCTGAGCATAATTTGTTTAGCATTAATTTAAACGAAAAACGATACGACGTTTGCAAGATTCGTTTGAAGGAAAATCATAGATTCACACCCGAATATGGAAAAATTGTGAAGGAATTACGTCAATTTATTGATAAAAAAGACACGACAGGCATGTTTGCTTACATATGCGAAAAATTTCCAGTAGTACAGGATATCGATAGGACTCTTTTAATGAAAGCGGATAAAGCCATGGCTCATCAAAATACAACTGTCAACAGTTTTAATAAGTTTTATTTGAAACATAAAATCGAAGGCCCGGAAATAGAGTTACATGAAGATCTGGTCTTGAAGTCAAATTGTGAGGTGTTTGTAACTGCAAACTATTGTGCGAAGGGTTGTAATAATGGTACTAGGTTAATCTTTCTTTGCTATGATATTGAAAAAAATGCTGCAGTGTGTAGAAATCCTAAAACGAATGCCGAAGTTAGAGTGTTCACGTCAGGGTATACTGGACGTTTTCCTCTAGTGTTAGCATTTGCCGGTACAATTCATAAATATCAAGGCGATACGATAGATAATTCGAAAATTTTAGTCAGCTTAGATGACAATCGAAGTATGAGTTTGGTTTATACAGCCTTGAGTCGTGTAAGAGATTTGGAACAGATATTAGCTATAAAGTTTTAAGTAAATTATTTAATAGATTAATGGGTTAAATACCAACCTTAAAAAAAAAAAAAAAAAAAAAAAAAAATTTTTTTTTTTTTTTTTTTTTTTTTTTTTTTTTTTTTTTTTTTTGTGGGGGGGGGGGGTATGTGTCCGGACTATATATAAACCTTAGCCATTACATCTCTCTTCAAGATTGTTACTTAAAGCTGATCTATATTAATTGTTGTATGACGGGGTGTTTGATCTCGTCGTAGTGGATATCGTTTTGAACAATGGCTTGTCAATATTCTACACGTTTTGTTTGGCAATCGATTCGTTGGAAATCTTCCTTGTACCTTTTTAAATCTTAAACTGTGTGGATGGTAGTTGTAAACCAATTCGTTTTGCGATACTCTTCTCAAATATGGATTTCTAATACCCCTGCGAGAGCTCGAACTTCCAGTGCTACTATTGCTGCTAACGCTACTACTTCTGCTTCTACCTGAGGAGCTACCGCTTGAATTACTGCCTGTGCTTGGGAGGCGAGGTCTGCCTCTACCTCTACCTCTACCTCTACCTCTACCTCTGCCTCTGCCTCTACCTCGACCTCTGCTATTAGCTAGGCCTTGAGGTCGTCTTGTTGGAGATGGAACAAGTCTTTGATCATTATTTCGAATAGCTACAACGTTAGAAGGTCCTGCTACAGCGTTAGAAGGTCCTGGAACTCTTCTAAAGATGACACGAGTAGGCGATGTAGGACTTATGGATGCAGTATACGAATTCAATATAGGTGAGCTTTGATTTATCATTCCCTTTTTTTTCATTCATTCTACCGGACTCTAAGTACATTGTTTACCATAGGATAAACGTTATACATATAGGCTGCTTTGCAGGCTTCTTGTTCAGATTTAGGTATTATATATTTCACACCGCCAAAGGAAGATAATTTCACGTTAAATTTTTTGTCAATATTTCCAAATTTATAAAATGGTAGCATAGACAGAATCGTTTGAATATCGGTCACATTTCCGTATTCGAAATCTTTGCAGGATAAGGCATCGAGCGTCTTTTGTCTAAATCTACAGAAACCGCTGTATCCTTTTTCGGCAAAGCATAGAACCCATCGCGAAATAGAATCTTTGTTTTCTAGCATGAAATCAAACGCATCCCAAAACGCGAGAAACATACTCAATATGTCTTTTGTGTAGTGAGTGAGGTCTACGATGACATACGTGTCGTTGGTTTCGAGAGGAGGATTATCTTTTCCAGAAATTCTTACAACGTTTGTATAATCGACCCGAACCGAACCCACGTTTTGAGTCTGAATTGAAAAATCTTGCCTGTCTAATAAGCTACGCGTGCCAGTGGGATCGATTTTCAAAAAGAAACAAACACGTGCCCATCGGGCATCGCAAGAATGAATAAAATTTAAATGAGACGCGAATACGACCACGCGAGAAGCCAATCGATGTTTGGCTATCGTTTGCATAGATTCGGGTTCTAGATAGATTAACAAGTCGCAACTTTCAACGAGTTGGTCGGAACGCTGGACTCGTATCTGATTATCAGACGAATATAAGTTATTATTTGAAGAAATGACCATTACTTTTAGCGAAGGAATTGATTTTAAAATTTCAAAGAGTTTGTACGGGTAACGACCCAAGTCGCCAAATACAATACAACGATCTTGTTGTAATATAAAATTCAATAGTTCTTCAGCAGATAGCATCGTACTTATTTCTTATGGTAAATATCTAATCTGGCATCCTTTAAAAAAACATCTTCACTAACAGTTCTTACAAAATGCTCCGCCCACGTAACCTTAAAAAAAAAAAAAAAAAAAAAAAAAATTTTTTTTTTTTTTTTTTTTTTTTTTTTAATGGGCGTGGCTCGACTATATATATAGCTGATTCTCGCTAACACAATATATTATCTATTATTCATTTAACATTAGCAGCCAGGTTATAAGACTTTAAAGTTGGGTTTCATATTTAAATAAAGATGAATACTGAACGATACAATCCACACTTAAGTGATCATATCCGAAATAAAAAACCTGCTCAAAGAGATTGTGAAGAAAAAGAAAATTATATGCAATCTATGTATAATAGAGATGGCTATACGTTGAATAGTCCTCAGACACGAACTCGATTTGCAGAATTAAATGATAAAATTAAAAGGAAGAGTTAAGGTCTTAAATTAACCAACTAACCAACTAACCAACTTAAAAAAAAAAAAAAAAAAAAAAAAAAAAATATTTTTTTTTTTTTTTTTTTTTTTTTTTTTAAGTGTGGGTGTGGTTTGACTTCATGCCTATATATAATGACTAACGTACGACTCTTTCACTTTGCACATCTAGTATTCGATAACTACAGGCAGAATTTAACACAGTCAAGGCTCGTGCAATTTTTCTAAGTCCGGCATCGATAACTAAATTTTTCTGTGGTTCCAATAAAACTTCTAAATCGGCTTCCAGATCTGCATCCGACTGAAACCTGATTGGATATCCGTTATCCTGTCTAGCCTTTAGAAATTCGAAAATATCAAATTCTTTTGACAACTTTTTCTTTGTTATAGGAGGATAAATATAAACATTTTTGCCTTTTGATGAATCATAAGCGAATTGGTTACATATTTCACTATTTGGCAATACTCCCTCAGCGTATCCATTAATTGTGTCTTTGGATCTCTGTTGCCAATAAGTTTTTAACTGGTCTAATGTGTAATCGTCGTCGGGAAACTCCTCTTTAAAAATTCTTTCGGCCTCAGTTGTTACGTTTGGGGCTATATTAGTCGCGCGCGCTTCTTCTGGAAATATCACACAAAATATGTTCGGATTCTTCTTTTGAAGAATTGTTATCATTAACTCAGCTAACGTAGCATCCAAAGTCGCCATTACTTAATATACACTTTTGTGATAATGGAATACTTGACTATTATAAAGAAAAAAGCTATCCGACCCATTAAACATGCTTACATGTCTTCAAACCCTTTAAAATTTTCCATTGAATTTGAAGACGGTGTCAAAGTTTGCGTAAAAGATAACAACGAAGGTCTTCGGCAATTTTTATGTATCGCTCAGCATTTGGAAATCACACCTATTTTGGGCAGCACTGAACATTGTACCGTTTCCGAAATCGACAAATGGGCGCTGATTGGAGTTCGTAGCGGAGATGCAATACTTTTTCAAAACGATAAAGGAGAGAGGCTTCCTATTTTATTTTCATAGCCCTTATGAGGTCTTCCATTTGGCGGCAAGCGAAACGACATTTGAGATATTTAAACACGCTAATGGCTACGAGAGCAATGAAAATAACGAGGGTTAGAATAATAAAATGAATCCGATAACAAGAATTGGCTTTGGATTCGACAGTTAATACACCAATAGAATATAATAATCCGCCGGCTAGCGTTAATAATGCAAAGGGTTCCAATTTTGCAACATTTAACATTTTAAACCTTCTTTTGCAATACAAAGCTGTATATATACTTGATTCCAAAATTCGTCATGAAGAGCTAGCGACTGATTTAAATCATTGGCAAAAGATTCGTAATCTGGAAATAATTGAGCAAAACTATGAATGGTATGCTGCATGTTTGTCATGGGATGCTCTTCCACTAGCCATTTTTGTATTGTAGACCACTTATGATCCCAAGATGGAAAAGATTTGTTTAAATGATTTAAGATATAGGTCATTTTATCCACTCCAAGTATTCTTTGTAAGAACTGTATAACGCTGTTGTATGTAATTTGTACAATTTTTTCAGGATTCATTTTCCCTTTATTATGTTTAACAAAAAGTGGTAGAATTCAAAAGAAATTATATTTGCCTGCTTTTAGAAAATGCTCCGCCCACATGACCACACGAAAAAAAAAAAAAAAAAAAAATTTTTTTTTTTTTTTTTTTTTTTTTTTTTTTTAAATGCGTGGGTGTGGCTTGACTATATATATATATAAGTCATAGCTTTATCCAAACATCCAAATGCAAACATGTCTTCGTCACAGACAAAACATATTTTAGCTAGAGTCTTGCAATATTTAGTTTATCGTCATGGATTTTATATCGAAGTTCATCTATTAGACCATCCTCAGGATAAACGAATCGTTAAAGACATTTGTTCTAAATTAAACTTTTTCGATCCCATACAAATTCGTAACGATATTACTGAAGATAAGCTACGTGATTCGTTTCAACATTTTTTGTTTCAAGACTCAGAAAAAGATTGGGGTAAAATCTTAAAATATTTGGCAGTTGTTGGTGATGTGACTGCAAAATGCCTGATGAATAAAATGTCTCTCAGCATTTTTAAGATTGCGTTAGAAATTTTAAATGAAAATTTTGAAAAGTATTTAACGCCTTGGATTGAGAAAAATGGAGGCTGGGAAACATTCGATCCTAAATCAGAGAGTAAATTTCAAAAAATGATGGATAGTTTCGTCTACAGCACCAAAAAAATTATAGCTAATATATAATCGACTGAAATCCAAGTACCATAAACTGACGATACTATTTCATTTTACAGTATATGCATGGTATCTTGAGAGATGACTGCAATAAGTTTCGAGCAAAGTTAACTTATTTAATATAGTTGGTTTGTAGGTTGATAAAGTCTATTGAAACCAACCAACCAACTGAAAAAAAAAAAAAAAAAAAAAAAAAAATTTTTTTTTTTTTTTTTTTTTTTTTTTAAGGTTTAACTACATATATATAACTGCTAACGCGTCCACGCCTCATTGTATCTCGAAGTCCGCCAGCAACAGTCTCTGTCTAGTTATCCGTCGAGATTAATTCTTATAGACAATAAAGCCGGCAACCAACAGTTGTACCAATTGTATAAATAGTTGGCCATACAATTTTGTTTTCTGAAGTGTTACCATTTCAGTTCCATCTTTCTTATCTGTAACGCCCTTAATAGAATATACTAGATAACCATATGTCATTAGACCCACTACTAGAAACACGACCAACGTGATTGCCAACATCATTCTGAGATTCATAGTTGCTACTTTATTTGTTAATTATAATTAGCGCGCCTATAAGAATCATACTCAGGGTATTTGAAACGGTCGGCAACAACAACAACAGTTTGTTGTCAGCGAAGAAGGTTGGAGCTGAGACGCCTTTGGTTGATGCCACCATAAGGTTAGCACCCGTACCGAATGCGTACTCAGTAGCATTGGACATCTTGTACATCGTGAAGGCTGTCACACCCAAGCTTATAATCAAATTGACCAGAACGAACCCAAGAAGGATTGTATTGAACCCGATGCCTTTCATCTTTATTTAGAATGCAAGCAATCGTACATACAAAAGGTGTGGTCTTGGGAGATAAGTATGTGCCTCTAGAACTGGCTTATTGCGACGTGACAGGTTTACTTTCATGTTTCCATATTACGAGTCCCATGAATTATTCAAAGATGCGAAAATGCTATCCTCTAGCTCGTCCAGACGTAGAAGTGACTACCAGCGGCGGAATAATTTATTCAGACGTATTAAAATATTTGAAGGATCGCTATGAGTTTTTACAGAACCTATTTCCCAACACAGAGATTGTTTTCGGTTATAAAGGCGGTAGTTTCCAACCTAACATTTTAAAAGATGCCGGCATACGTAACATTATGAACGTGGAACAATTAGGCGTGCCGACCGTAAACCGTAATATTATAAATTCGGCGAATTGTCCTTTGCATAAAGGCAATTTGAAGAAATGCGCTTTGGTGGCTTTGAATCAGATTACTCATCATCTTCGATAACATGTTTCCATAAAATTCTTTTCTCGCGTTCTAGAATCTGAACTCGTTCCGTCAAATGTAAAAGACTCGTCGAAATGGGTTCCAATTCAATTTCAGAAATTTGATTTTCCCATAATCCGTCTCGCTTACAAAGAGCCAAGAGTCGTTGGAAAACGTCTATGAGCTTAGGCGGTTGATTTTCGTGCGGAACTTGCTCAATTTCTTCATGAATGACCTTAATGTTATGCAATAGAGAATCGAGCTGAGGACACGAATCCTTAAAAACTGAGGGTTTCTTACCGTTTAACAAATCGTTTAAACTTTTCTTTAGAATGGCCTGTATAGATAGCGTTAAGGGATGTCTGCGTCGATGATGTATGAAGGCTTCGAGATTTTGACCGCTTCGCCAATGAACCGAGTCTACGTATTCCGAATCATGTACCAAATAATAGGTATAAGGATCGTAATACATGCCTTGAGCTCTAGAGGTTATGTCGTAGAGCTGTATGGCTCTTTTTGTGAGATCTGAAGATATGTTGGGTAGCGTCGATGCGTCTTCAGGTCTATTCAAATTGATAAATCTACGAGCCACTTCACCCCAAAATTCGGCCGATTCGTAAGAAAATTTTTGATTTGGACGAGTGGGTTCTAAAATTTCTTTTAAAGTTTCGGCGTCTGTTTTAGATGGGTTCGGTAAAGGTGGAGGCGGTTCCAGTCGTCTTGCCAACAAGAGTTGTAACTGATCCCAAAATTTGGAAACGGCTCGCGTTTTAAATATCGGCGGGTCGTAATAAGGTTCTTTATCGATCCATTGTTTTTCTAAGTAATCGAGTAAGGAATTAATGTCTCCGTGTACCTGATATGGAAACAGTGTCAGGCCACCTTGAGAAATCATATGAAACCAAGGAATATTTTCCGATTCCATGCGTAAAATTATATTGTGTACTTCTGTTGGCTCTCGAATAGGAGGCCTTTGACTACCAAATAATATCTCTTCGAACCACTTAATCAAATGTGAGTTGGACATCTTTATTCCAGCGAAAAAGGTTAAGATGGAACGGATAGGGCTTGACTAAGTAATAGGATAATAAATTACGAGCCATAGTACAATGACAAATATACATGACGAAAAACGTTAATATATACACCGTAAACATCTTAATTTAATTAAAAAAAAGACAGGCTTCAATCGAAAGGGGCTTAATAAAGATGAACACACTCCAGGAAAATATCAATCAGCTATTTCGCGTCAGCATTTCACCACAAGACATTAAGAAGAATGTCAGTCTGAAAACGCTTAAATTAAATCTATTGGAACATGTCTTTGAAGAACTCGGCTTAACTTGGACGACGGTTGAAAATCTTCTTAAAAATTACACACCCATCCATCCAGAAATTGCTGCGATTCTAAAGACCGATCGCAGAGTCGTTGAAAATGAAAAATTGGAGGGCATATTGAAAGAAGTACCCGATTTAGATTTTATTTTAGCCGTAGATGGATTAAATGGCGAAATCAAACCCAATTATAAGCGTGAAAATTATATGCATAACCTTCGATACGGAGAGGGCGAGACAATTTTTGATGATGAACCCGAATACATGAAATTACATGTACAAGCTATTAGAAAAATGTACAAATTGATTGGTAACGCCACACCTGTTCCCGCAAAGTGGGTTTATCATATAGTCTACAGATGCATTGAAGAAATGACACGAGTCTTATTGCCAAGCGAACCAGATGTTGTAGACAGCGATATAGATGCAAAAATATTGCAGAAATGTGTTTCATTATATAATTTAACTATGGGAAAGGAAAATGTTGAGAGTCTAGTAAAATACTTGAACTTGGCTTAAGTTAAAAAAAAAAAAAAAAAAAAAAAAAAAATTTTTTTTTTTTTTTTTTTTTTTTTTTTTAAAGGTTAGTTGATTGGTTGATTGACTCTAGCTAACACATATATATATCTGAAGGCAGGATATATTATTTTTTTTTAAAGTTTTATGTTATCGAATATACTTGATGGCAGACGTGTCCTTAAAAAGAACCACCATACGAGAAAAATTGTTTTTATAATTACAACGATTATTACTAATACCCAAAAACACCATCTTTGATAAAATGGTATTGCTGCATTTAAAATCCCAAAAAATGTAAAATTGGTAACTGGTGGCTTTGGAGCAATGAATTTTGTCTCATTCGTTACCAAGGTTTTATATTTGTAAGGTTTTTCGAGTACAGTAGATTCAGATTCGGATATATTTGTTAAAAAATCCTTTATTTGGCCATCATCTCGAATTAGTCTCCCAATTACAGTTTCAGTTTTTACGACGGGTTTCATAGCAGTATTTATATAAAACGCATTTTGTAATTCAGGTAATATGATTTTTCTATCATTTGTCAAAGCATATCTTTCTAATAAAATTTTACTCAATGTCCCTTTACGATTAAATTCTTGAATGTCCAACTGACTAATATCTAAATAATATTCATTTTTGTATCCATCTTTTGGATAAAATTGATTTCTGTCTTTATCAATGGCATACGTGTTATTTATTATATATTGTGATTCGTTACCCTCACTAGTTAGTCTCAGAGGGTAAATGTCACCTTCTGCAAAAGATACAGCATATCTATTGGGTATCGTGCTGGGTTTCGTCAAATCAACAAACGTAAAATAATACTCGTTTCCATACGAGTCGAATGGAAATATGTTCCTATCGTTGACAGTAGATGCATAATAAGGCGTTCCATCTTTCAACTTGGCACAAATATTTCCTTCTGGATAATATTCATTTCCATATCTATCCTTGGCATAATATTCATTTCCATCTACGCCTTTGCCAATTATAGCTCTACCTGCATAAATTTCATAAATTTCTTTACCATTTATAGTAGGATACTTTGGCTTACCCGAACTCGTTAACGGATAAATGTATAGATTATTGATTGCGATAAAACCTAAACTGTCATCTTTATACTCATTTCCAAATCCGTCTTTAGGATAATAACATGTTCCATTATTTCTAAAGGCATAACGATTACCTAGAACTTTTTCTGGACAAATTATTTTAGACATTTCTTGACTTGGTTTAATTGAATTTGGTAACCAATCGCTTGGTCATGACAATTGAAAAGCGAATCTTGATGAACGAGGAAAAAAATATATATCAACCAACCAACCAACCAGCTGTAAAAAAAAAAAAAAAAAAAAAAAAAAAATTTTTTTTTTTTTTTTTTTTTTTTTTTAAGTGCCACGCCCACTTTTGAAATTTGTCTATATATACTATGGCTAACATGACTACACCCTCATTGTGTCCCGACATTTGCCAGCAACGGTCGTCTAGCCATTCTGTCTCGTAATGTGTTTTCAGTAAGATGTACATTGACTGACTCTAGATAGTTAGATTTTTCTATAAAAGCCCATGATTTCATGAAAACCTGCAATATCTTGTCATTAGTCAGACAAAAGTCTATAAAATTATGTTTTCAAAGCCAATATTGCATAAATTATGCCATTTAATCCTATTTTTAAGGAAATGGGTCAGGAGCGATTTTATGCATGACCTTACAGTAGAAGAAATAAATTCCACTCCCACCCACCCTAGCCACATACAAACAGAGGTCAGGAAAAATTACTGTTGGGTTTAAGCCCAAACGATTTATAAAAAAATCGGGTCGAACGAAGTGTCTCATGGCAGATTACTGTCTTTGACACTTCGTTCGACCCGTTTTTTTTGTAACAATTATATTGCCAATATTGGATGCGTTTAAGATTTTGACTTAAGATTTTTGAATGGATACTTAAGAATTTGAATGGATATTTTTATAACTGAAGTCTTGGAGATATATATTTTTATCCAACTTAAGACAGTTTGGCAAAACAATATTATTTTCAAATCAAAAACTATAAAATTGATTTGAAAAAATTTGGTGAAAAATTGCAAAATCCAAAAAAAAATAGTATCTTGAAAAAATTATAGAAATCGGCCAAAGACACTTTAACATGATATATATAGGTTAGCTAGAGTCAATCAACCAATCAATCAACCTTGAAAAAAAAAATATTTTTTTTTTTTTTTTTTTTTTTTTCAAGGTTGGTTGATTGATTGATTGACTCTAGCTAACCTATATATATCATGTTAAAGTGTATACATCCAGCAATGCTTATCTGCGTCTATAAAAATCTTTACTGCATCCTGTTCAGCATCCTGTTTCATAGCAAATGAGTTATACAATATCCTGTTTCCGCGTTTAGCGACAAATAATTCTATAAATAGCCTTATCTTATCCTGTTTTCGTAGAAACTGACTTATGCAATATCCTGTCTTCAGATTGACAATATCCTGTTTCCGCGTCCAGCGACTCTATAATTCTATAAATAGCCTTATCTCATCCTGTTTTCGTAGAAACAGACTTATGCAATATCCTGTCTTCAGATTGACAATATCCTGTTTCCGCGTCCAGCGACTCTATAATAAGCCTTATCTTATCCTGTTTTCGTAGAAACTGACTTATGCAATCCTTCAGATTGACTATATAAGCTCTGACATTTGATCGAATAGCCATTCTCTCTTCGGAGCTTTGAACTACCAATATGTATAAAAATCAATGCTCTCTGAAGAAGCTTAAAGCGGTAAACTCGCTACGAAACCGTTTTGGGGTTATCGAACTGTTTCCCAAAAACCTTTCGCCTACCGTTAAAAAATTGGAAGAGTATCCACACTTCCAAACCATGATCGGTGAAGGCAAGATTTGTGTATTCTGTCTATACATGACGCCCAATTTGAAGATTGAATTCAAAAAACGTACTCTGACGGACAAGATAACAAATACAATTCCAGCCATAGGCAGAGAGGCCAAGACAAACTATCCGCTGAGACCTCAGGAGATTAAATGGAGCACTCTGATGAACCGATATAAAAGACCCCCCAGCGAAGCCAACAGAACCAACGCCGACGTGAGAATTGGTTTCAAGTGCCCCAACAATCAGTTTCTTGTAAAGTCCTATTTTACATTTGGCCAGCGAACCGTCGGACAAGGATGCGCCCATATCATACAGACGTTGAACGTGCCATTCCTGTTCTTTGTGAGGCGTCCTGGCGAGACACGAGTAAGAGCGGACAACAGATACTTTGCTGGCGACAAGCTCCACTACTACGATCGTTTCATATTGATTGCCGACTCCAGTTACAAGGTGCCTGCTGGGACCACCTACATTCTGTTTACGACTCAAAAAAACTTTTTCAGTTTGGACATTGTGCCAGAGAATTTAGAGTTGGGCTTCGAAACCAAAAATCCTTTGGTGGAACGCATAACAAAAATAGATGGTATGTACGACGTACCCGTACCAACGCCCATGATACAGCATATAGATGATGAAGACGACTCTCCCGTAGAAATGAATATTGAAGTTCCCAGAATCACTTCTAAATATTTTGATAAGCCAACATCTCCAATCTCAGAGCCATCCCAAGAGCCAGAGATCTATTTTCCTGAATCATCCCAAGAGTCATCTCAAGAACCAGAGCCAGAGATCTATTTGCCAACGAACCCCCCTGTGGACAGAAGAACAATTGTCATAACAACAAACTTTGCAGCCCAATACAAGTCTCTGACTTTTAAAGACTGGAAAAACTTGACAGATCGCCCCGACAATAACTTTGTACGCCCCTACGGACCAGATCTACCTGGACTTGACCTGAGAATTAAATCGGTAAAACGGAAGGCTGAGACAAATCCCAAGAGTGCCAAGAAACATAAGCCATCTTTCAAGGAGGCGGCCACAAATACAGAGCCAGTGTTTAAATGCCCACTACCACCTGAGCCAGTTTTTAAACGTCCAGCACCCATTGAAAGTCCTGAGATATGTCCCGTTGAAGATCCTGAACCCATTGAAAATCCTGAACCCATTGAAAATCCTGAACCCATTGAAAATCCTGAGATATGTCCCATTGAAGATCCTGAACCCATTGAAAATCCTGATCCCATTGAAAATCCAGAATATTTTTATGGATGGCCTACTATTGAAAGCTCAGAGGTACAAACTGAACTGGATGAGCTTGATAATATTCTATGCACGCCTTTATCCATGCCAGCGGATACGCTAGACTCGTTGATGGATGATCTTATGACGCCATCAACTATACAGTATACGATGGAACCGCTGGAGACTCAGTTCAAAATGCCAGGATTTGAACTGTCAGATTTTATATAAATATAAAAATATGTAAAATTTAAAAAATTTGGGTCAAACGAGGCTTCCTCATGTTTAGATTTGTCATTATGACTTATCTTTACGATGGAAGCCTCGTTTGACCCATTTTTTTTAAATCAAAATTCTACCAATATTGGTATTGAAAAAAAAATAACTTGTAAAATTTATCAGAACAATAAAAAAATTGGGTCAAACGGGGCTTCCTCATGTTTAGATTTGTCAGTATGACTTATCTTTACAATGGAAGCCTCGTTTGACCCATTTTTTTTAATCAAAATGCTACCAATATTGGATTTGTAAAAAAATAACTTATAAATTTTATCAGATTAATTAGAAAGTGACACATGACAATACTTTATAAAAGTCCATCTAAGTCACATTAAAATCAACCAACCAACCAACCTAAAAAAAAAAAAAAAAAAATATATTTTTTTTTTTTTTTTTTTTTTTTTAAGGTTGGTTGGTTGGTTGATATATATTTGCTTCCTCGTTCATCACTTTTCATTTATCAAGATTAACTTTTCAATTTAATCCTATCATGTTTTTATTTAAAGGCTAAGTTTCAAAGCCTCATTTTAAATGAAACCTGTTAATTTTGATCATGTCTATCTTAAACGTGGATCGCTTAGCCATCCAAGCCATGACAAAACGTAGCAATTAGATGTTTGAACTGAGTCCATAACCCTTTCCCTTTAAAATTTATCTAAGGCATGGTAGTCTTTCAATTTTGACCGTTTAAACGTGGATCAGCTATGCAAGAGGTCATGATAAAACTGAGTCCTGTATCTGAAACAGGTACCATGTCAAACGAAGATCTTTGACATGGCAATTGAAAACGGGGTATCGCTTAGCAGGCGTCCATAAAAATTCAAAATTTAAACGAGCTGGGCTAGTCATGATAAACGTAACCATTGAATTGTAAATGCTGGGCCATGCTTAGCAGTAGCAACCCATATTGTAAAAATAATATTTACGAGATACAATGGCAAAGCGACAAATGAAAAGCTTAAAAGTAGCGGCCCTATGTTCAAATACTAGTCTATGGCATCATTTTAAATGAAACCATTGAGCCATCCAAGAGGCCTTGATAGAATCGGCTGAGTGCTTAATGAACAGGTATGATTGAAATCTGAAAGACGTAGAGAGTAGCAGCCCATATTGTAAAAATTTAAAATTATAAAATTCAAAAGTGGATATGTAGGAAGGATTAAGTTTCAAAGTCACATGACCATTAAACTAACTAACCAACAAACTTGAAAAAAAAAAAAAAAAAAAAAAAAAAAAAAAAATTTTTTTTTTTTTTTTTTTTTTTTTTCAAGGTTGGTTGGTTGGTTTTATTTTAAGAGTGGGTGTGGTCATGTGACTAGTAAATATCATCGGATCAAAAAGTGATATAACAGAGATTGATTTCGGTGCTAAATAGAAGAACCCAAATTGTCTCTCCCTAAACCAAGTAGTATTTTTTGGCTTGAAATCTTAGCTGACCTGAGTTTGGTTATTGGTAACAAATATTAGCGGAGCCCAAATGAAATTCTTTTAAACCATATCTGGTAGACTATAATATTATTAAGAATATGAGTTACATAGTATAGGATAGTATATTCACAGTACAGTATACAGTATAGCGTTGCTCAAGACGACGGTCAAACCTTTTAAGAGAACTCATTTATATTTGTACTGATCCTTTATAAATTTTACTAAAACCAAGCTTCTGACTGATATCTGAAATATATCCGATATATATACATACTGTAATAGTTAAGCCACGCCCACTCAAAAAAAAAAAAAAAAAAAAAAAAAAAATTTTTTTTTTTTTTTTTTTTTTTTTTTTTTTTTTTTTTTTTTCAAGGTTGGTTGATTGGTTGATTGACTCTAGCCAACCTATATAAGCAGCTTGAAAATTTTAAATCCAGCATTATTTTTTTAGATTGCTGCCGTTTAATTTCCAGCTATATTGTATCCGCATGGCAGAAAAAAATCTAAAACGTTATAGAGACACCCTCTATCGAGATGCCGTTCCATTCTATTGTCCGCACTGCAAGGGCAAAGTGTTAATCTTAGCTAAAGACTATCAGAAACATTGTACTGATAAGCATAATCTGAATGCTACTCTTTGTTGCGTTTGGTGCAAGGGCGAAGTCAAATTTGGTAGAAGAGAAAAAAGTCGTCATGCAGATCATCTCATGGATTGCTATAAGCAATTCAAGGTTCGCGTATCCCAACCCGTCCCCGAGACCCCGTTTTCAGACGGATCGTACATAGAATTCAGTTTCAAACCTATGTGCGATAAACATGATTTTTTCGAGCACGAACAAATATTTCCAGACGGTAGCCGGGCCTACGATCCTATCTGGCCGATCGAGTTAGAGAGACCGCTCGTTTATTTTGAAGACGAAACGCTGAATTTGGCAGCTGCATGCGTTTTAAAGTATCTCAGAGGCGAAGGAGTATGGTTTCATGGAATGGTTAGGGCTATAGCCTTTAACAGCTTTCTCGAATGCATGGATGCAGACGCCGGTAATACTACCACCCTACCTTTTTCATGTTGGTGTGACGGCGGAACCGAAAGAGATCCAAAGTTCAGGCAGCATAGGCACATGATCGTGGTGGCTCCTTCCAGAAAACATTTTCTGAATAAGGTGTGGCGTAAAATCATACCTGAAGAGCGACCTTATGTAGGCTTCAAATGTCTCAAGAGAAAAGACATAGAATCCGTATGGCATTTGGTCAATGCCTTGGGATATCTCAGCAGGCGCCGGTCCAAATGCAGTTTTTCTTTCGATGATTACGGTGCGGGTGGGAAAATGAACCATTTTTATATCCAAGAGACGCTGCCGAGAGATTACAACCTAGTATTGGCTACGCTCTTTGACGGATGCATCACCAAACTCTTAGACCAGAGATATTTCAACTGGGATCCGAGCACACTTATCAAGGTCCCGATGGAGTTTATTAACGGCAAATGGTGCATCAAAATCAAACATTTGCCAGAAAACATATTTAATTTGGTACTGCCCGTGTCCAAAGATTTCAAGTCTTGTGAAGAGCCTACTGAGTATTTTTTGCATCTGATCAACGGTAGAAAGATGTATTTCCAGCCCGGTACACAAACTGACAGAGACTATAAGCTGTTTTTTGGCATCGTGCAAGACGAATGGTGGGAGCCTTGTAAATCTCAGCAGGCCTGTTTCATGTGCGCGAAACCTTACATGCGACAATGTAGGGATTTGAAACTCGAAATCGAAGAGATGAAGGCAGACTACGAAATAGAAACGAATAGGTTGGCAGGCAATCTGACATCCAGCGATATGGTAAAAGAAGCGTACAGACGCGAGCTGGAAACCAGCGAAAAGGAAAACGTACGCGTTGAAAATGAAAACGTACAAGTGAAAGCTAGACTGGAAACCGTTGAAAATGAAAACGTACGATTGAAAGATAGATTGGAAACCGTTGAAACTGAAAACGTACGACTGAGAGTCAGGCTGGACACCCTCGAAGATGAAATCAAACGCTTGTGGGAAATAATATACAATTTACAAACTAAAGAAATTGACAGATTAGGTAAGGAAAATTACAACTTGAAAACTGAAAATGCTAATTTGAAAGCTGAAAACGAAAATTTGAAAACGGAGAATGCGGATTTGAAAAAGGAAAATGCGGATTTGAAAACCGATAAGCTTAAAAATCGAAAACGTAAGCTGAACAGTAAGCCAGGCTAAATTTATAGATTGATTCATTCAATGATAAAAGACACATTAAAATTGAGTCGTTCATTTTTGTGAGTCGATACAATAGCCTCATCTTTCAGAAGCGTGGTTTTAGACTAGTTATAAAAAATTAGGTCTCGTGTGAGTCGTTCAATGAATCATTTTATAAGCCATTTCAGATATCAGTCAGAAGCTTGGTTTTAGTAAAATTTATAAAGGATCAGTACAAATATAAATGAGTTCTCTTAAAAGGTTTGACCGTCGTCTTGAGCAACGCTATACTGTGAATATACTATCCTATACTATGTAACTCATATTCTTAATAATATTATAGTCTACCAGATATGGTTTAAAAGAATTTCATTTGGGCTCCACTAATATTTGTTACCAATAACCAAACTCAGGTCAGCTAAGATTTCAAGCCAAAAAATACTACTTGGTTTAGGGAGAGACAATTTGGGTTCTTCTATTTAGCACCGAAATCAATCTCTGTTATATCACTTTTTGATCCGATGATATTTACTAGTCACATGACCACACCCACTCTTAAAATAAAACCAACCAACCAACCTTGAAAAAAAAAAAAAAAAAAAAAAAATTTTTTTTTTTTTTTTTTTTTTTTTTTTTTTTTTTTTCAAGTTTGTTGGTTAGTTAGTTTAATGGTCATGTGACTTTGAAACTTAATCCTTCCTACATATCCACTTTTGAATTTTATAATTTTAAATTTTTACAATATGGGCTGCTACTCTCTACGTCTTTCAGATTTCAATCATACCTGTTCATTAAGCACTCAGCCGATTCTATCAAGGCCTCTTGGATGGCTCAATGGTTTCATTTAAAATGATGCCATAGACTAGTATTTGAACATAGGGCCGCTACTTTTAAGCTTTTCATTTGTCGCTTTGCCATTGTATCTCGTAAATATTATTTTTACAATATGGGTTGCTACTGCTAAGCATGGCCCAGCATTTACAATTCAATGGTTACGTTTATCATGACTAGCCCAGCTCGTTTAAATTTTGAATTTTTATGGACGCCTGCTAAGCGATACCCCGTTTTCAATTGCCATGTCAAAGATCTTCGTTTGACATGGTACCTGTTTCAGATACAGGACTCAGTTTTATCATGACCTCTTGCATAGCTGATCCACGTTTAAACGGTCAAAATTGAAAGACTACCATGCCTTAGATAAATTTTAAAGGGAAAGGGTTATGGACTCAGTTCAAACATCTAATTGCTACGTTTTGTCATGGCTTGGATGGTTAAGCGATCCACGTTTAAGATAGACATGATCAAAATTAACAGGTTTCATTTAAAATGAGGCTTTGAAACTTAGCCTTTAAATAAAAACATGATAGGATTAAATTGAAAAGTTAATCTTGATAAATGAAAAGTGATGAACGAGGAAACAAATATATATCAACCAACCAACCAACCTTAAAAAAAAAAAAAAAAAAAAATATATATTTTTTTTTTTTTTTTTTTTTTTTTTAGGTTGGTTGGTTGGTTGATTTTAATGTGACTTAGATGGACTTTTATAAAGTATTGTCATGTGTCACTTTCTAATTAATCTGATAAAATTTATAAGTTATTTTTTTACAAATCCAATATTGGTAGCATTTTGATTAAAAAAAATGGGTCAAACGAGGCTTCCATTGTAAAGATAAGTCATACTGACAAATCTAAACATGAGGAAGCCCCGTTTGACCCAATTTTTTTATTGTTCTGATAAATTTTACAAGTTATTTTTTTTTCAATACCAATATTGGTAGAATTTTGATTTAAAAAAAATGGGTCAAACGAGGCTTCCATCGTAAAGATAAGTCATAATGACAAATCTAAACATGAGGAAGCCTCGTTTGACCCAAATTTTTTAAATTTTACATATTTTTATATTTACATAAAATCTGGCAGTTCAAATCCTGGCATTTTGAACTGAGTCTCCAGCGGTTCCATCGTATACTGTATAGTTGATGGCGTCATAAGATCATCCATCAACGAGTCTAGCGTATCCGCTGGCATGGATAAAGGCGTGCATAGAATATTATCAAGCTCATCCAGTTCAGTTTGTACCTCTGAGCTTTCAATAGTAGGCCATCCATAAAAATATTCTGGATTTTCAATGGGATCAGGATTTTCAATGGGTTCAGGATCTTCAATGGGACATATCTCAGGATTTTCAATGGGTTCAGGATTTTCAATGGGTTCAGGATCTTCAACGGGACATATCTCAGGACTTTCAATGGGTGCTGGACGTTTAAAAACTGGCTCAGGTGGTAGTGGGCATTTAAACACTGGCTCTGTATTTGTGGCCGCCTCCTTGAAAGATGGCTTATGTTTCTTGGCACTCTTGGGATTTGTCTCAGCCTTCCGTTTTACCGATTTAATTCTCAGGTCAAGTCCAGGTAGATCTGGTCCGTAGGGGCGTACAAAGTTATTGTCGGGGCGATCTGTCAAGTTTTTCCAGTCTTTAAAAGTCAGAGACTTGTATTGGGCTGCAAAGTTTGTTGTTATGACAATTGTTCTTCTGTCCACAGGGGGGTTCGTTGGCAAATAGATCTCTGGCTCTGGTTCTTGAGATGACTCTTGGGATGATTCAGGAAAATAGATCTCTGGCTCTTGGGATGGCTCTGAGATTGGAGATGTTGGCTTATCAAAATATTTAGAAGTGATTCTGGGAACTTCAATATTCATTTCTACGGGAGAGTCGTCTTCATCATCTATATGCTGTATCATGGGCGTTGGTACGGGTACGTCGTACATACCATCTATTTTTGTTATGCGTTCCACCAAAGGATTTTTGGTTTCGAAGCCCAACTCTAAATTCTCTGGCACAATGTCCAAACTGAAAAAGTTTTTTTGAGTTGTAAACAGAATGTAGGTGGTCCCAGCAGGCACCTTGTAACTGGAGTCGGCAATCAATATGAAACGATCGTAGTAGTGGAGCTTGTCGCCAGCAAAGTATCTGTTGTCCGCTCTTACTCGTGTCTCGCCAGGACGCCTCACAAAGAACAGGAATGGCACGTTCAACGTCTGTATGATATGGGCGCATCCTTGTCCGACGGTTCGCTGGCCAAACGTAAAATAGGACTTTACAAGAAACTGATTGTTGGGGCACTTGAAACCAATTCTCACGTCGGCGTTGGTTCTGTTGGCTTCGCTGGGGGGTCTTTTATATCGGTTCATCAGAGTGCTCCATTTAATCTCCTGAGGTCTCAGCGGATAGTTTGTCTTGGCCTCTCTGCCTATGGCTGGAATTGTATTTGTTATCTTGTCCGTCAGAGTACGTTTTTTGAATTCAATCTTCAAATTGGGCGTCATGTATAGACAGAATACACAAATCTTGCCTTCACCGATCATGGTTTGGAAGTGTGGATACTCTTCCAATTTTTTAACGGTAGGCGAAAGGTTTTTGGGAAACAGCTCGATAACCCCAAAACGGTTTCGTAGCGAGTTTACCGCTTTAAGCTTCTTCAGAGAGCATTGATTTTTATACATATTGGTAGTTCAAAGCTCCGAAGAGAGAATGGCTATTCGATCAAATGCCAGAGCTTATATAGTCAATCTGAAGGATTGCATAAGTCAGTTTCTACGAAAACAGGATAAGATAAGGCTTATTATAGAATTATTGTCGCTGGACGCGGAAACAGGATATTGTCAATCTGAAGACAGGATATTGCATAAGTCAGTTTCTACGAAAACAGGATGAGATAAGGCTATTTATAGAATTATTTGTCGCTAAACGCGGAAACAGGATATTGTCAATCTGAAGACAGGATATTGCATAAGTCAGTTTCTACGAAAACAGGATGAGATAAGGCTATTTATAGAATTATTTGTCGCTAAACGCGGAAACAGGATATTGTATAACTCATTTGCTATGAAACAGGATGCTGAACAGGATGCAGTAAAGATTTTTATAGACGCAGATAAGCATTGCTGGACAATGATAGTGTATACACTTTAACATGATATATATAGGTTAGCTAGAGTCAATCAATCAATCAACCAACCTTGAAAAAAAAAAAAAAAAAAAAAAAAAAAAAAAAATATTTTTTTTTTTTTTTTTTTTTTTTTCAAGATTGGTTGATTGACTCTAGCTAACCTATATATATCATGTTAAAGTGACTTTGGCCGATTTCTATAATTTTTTCAAGATACTATTTTTTTTTTGGACTTTGCAATTTTTCACCAAAATTTTTCAAAGTTTATCATTTCAATTTTATAGCTTTTGATTTGAAAATAATATTTTTTTGCCAAACTGTTTTAAGTTGGAGTTTATATAAAAATATATATCTCCAAGACTTCAGTTATAAAAATATCCATTCAAATTCTTAAGTATCCATTCAAAAATCTTAAGTCAAAATCTTAAACGCATCCAATATTGGCAATATAATTGTTACAAAAAAAACGGGTCGAACGAAGTGTCAAAGACAGTAATCTGCCATGAGACACTTCGTTCGACCCGATTTTTTTATAAATCGTTTGGGCTTAAACCCAACAGTAATTTTTCCTGACCTCTGTTTGTATATGGCTGTAACATTTGCCATCTTTCAGACTGACGATTGACTTGAGAACGACTATGCCCTGCCGTCTTCGAATTCTTGGATCTTCAAAGCCAGCAGTTTTTAATTTAGGCCGTACCACGAAATCTATCTTCGGTGGAGGCTTCCAGGCACGATAAGTTGTTACTTTGGACTCTGGAGATTTTGGTAGTGGGCTTAATAGGTTTGGTATTTTAAAATACATCATCTCTGACATGGGTATTGAAATTTGAACTGGATCAGGCTTAGGTGTGGGAACTGGATCAGGCTTAGGTGTGGGATCTGGTTTAAGTGCTGGTGCTGGTTTTTGAATGAGAACTGGAGCCGGTTTAGGTGTGGGAGCTGGCTTAGGTTTGGGAATGATAGCTGGAGCTGGCATATTCATAGAACGATCATAATTACATATTAGCTCACAAGATACGCGAGGGGTGTTCAATACGTTCCATTGCGGTATTACGACACAGTCGCAATCAACTCGTTCATCCGTCAGAGAGTCAAATGATAGAGTGGCCATTTCAAAAAGCAGAGGGTCAGAATGAATAAGCTGAGGCGAGAGGCCGGTATTTATACTCTGGCGAGCGGAACATCTGATAAGGCTCGACCGGATGACCTTTTAGATTATCGCTTAGAGAGGATGTCCTGTTGCTATCGGCGAGGAGAAATGGGTTACATAATATCCTGCCATTCAATTTGAAACAGATTAGAACCGTTGCTGGCAAAGATTGAGATAGACTGATGAAGTGGCACGTCAGCGATACTATATATAGAGAATGTAATCAACCAACCAACCAACCTTGAAAAAAAAAAAAAAAAAAAAAAAAAAAATATTTTTTTTTTTTTTCAGGTGCCACGCCCACCCTTGAAGCTTGTCTATATTTACTATCGCTAACATGACTACGCGCTCATTGTGTCTCGACATTTGCCAGCAACGGTCGTCTAGTCACTATGTCTCGTAATGTGTTTTCAGCAAGATGTACACTACAGAGTTAGATTTTTCTATAAAAGCCTATGATCTATTCTAATTTCATGAAAACCTGCAATATCTTGTCATTTGTCAGACAAAAGTCTTGTTTTCAAAGCCAATATTGTATAAATTACGCTATTTCATCCTATTTTAAAGGAAGTGGGTCAGGAGCGAGTTTATGCATGACCGTACAGTAGAAGAAATAAATTCCACTCCCACCCACCCTAATAGATATACTATATATATACTATATATATAGACTGTAGCGCCATCTACAATGATTGGCTAAAGAAATATAGCTTTAGCAGCCAACTGAGAAATATAGCTTTAACGGCCAACTTAGAAATATAACTATAGCAGCCAACTTAGAAATATAACTTTAGAAATATAACTTTAGAAACCAACCAACCAACCTTGAAAAAAAAAAAAAAAAAAAAAAAAATATTTTTTTTTTTTTTTCAGTTGGTTGGTTGATTAGTTGATTTATATTTAGTATAAATAGCGGCTCCGTACTCAAGCTACATTCATTCTGTCTTCATACTCATTGAAATAGCTTATTAGATATTTTCTAGTCTGACCAAACAATACGTCCTGTTTCTAATCTATTTACGATGGCTCTTATCAAGTACCACGAGATCACAAGCCAAATTTATTCGGGCATACCTTTAATCGCTACCGAAAAATTGGATGGCTCTAATATCGGTATTGGCTACGTGAAGAATACGTTCAGGATACAATCTAGAAACGTAGTGCTAGATGAAAAGACACGCCTTTTTAACTTGAACGCAATCTTGGAACCGCTGTCGGAAAAGGTACGGCTTATCAAAGACATTTTACATGACAATTTTATCATTTATGGAGAAGTATTCGGAAGCCACATGAAGAGAATAACCTATCGCGACTTTGAATCCGAAGCCGTATTCGGTAGCAATACTGTCTTTTTTCGGGCCTTCGACATCTACCAACTGGATTCAGATACGTTTATGAAGTATAGCAAAGCCGTGAACATTTTCCAGCGAGTGATGCTACCCCACGTACCCATCTTAGATTTAGATTACCAAACGATAGGGGATCTGTACGAAAAAGTTGAAACGTATCCCAGCGCTTATGCAGAGTGTCCGCTAGAAGGATTTGTAATGAAGGCCGACGCCGAAGAATCTCCAAGGAATAGAAACATTTTTAAGGTTAAGCGTAAGCAGTTTAACGAACAAGCTCTGAACAAGTACAAGATTAAAAATTATGTAAATTATAATAGATACCTATCTGCGTACTCCAAAATCGGCGAAGACCTTGAGAAAATCAAAGAAGAAATGGTGAGCGATTCGCTAAAAGATATAATTTCAGTCTATGAAAAGGACGAGGGTTGCAGTTATGACTTGGACTCGATTCGTACAGAGATTGAAAACGAGGCGGATAAGCTTATAAAGAAGTTATCTGGACCAGTTAAGGAAAAGCAGGTTAACAAAGATGATAACTAAATAAACAACTAACTTAAAAAAAAAAAAAAAAAAAAAAAATTTTTTTTTTTTTTTTTTTACATGCCACGCCCACTCATGGATATTCTATATAAATAGTGGTTCCGTACTCAAGCTACCATCATTCTGTCCATTGCCTCTGTTTATTGAAAGATCATAGCGCAATCATGTATCTGAAAATTTGTTTTGATACCAAGCCTGCACTCATCGCCGCTACTGTTGGTAGAGATGTTTATTTCATAGCCGTCGAAGTTGGCAAATATCTAGGCTACGCGTCACCTTACAACTTTGCACATCGATATTCCAACAAGGATCTGGCTAATCTATATCCCAATGCACAACGCTTGAACATGAGTTCCAGGCGCGTGTTTGATTTCAACGATATGCTTCAGGTACTTGTGAAGACGCACCGAATGCCTATCGAGGAGATCTGCCGTATCCAGAAACTGTGGACCGATGGCCGGGTAACCTCTACGTATCCCAGCATTATACCGTTCAGCAGAAGGATGGCCTTTGAAATCACAGTTCGAAACGAAGGCGAGATGAATTTACAAGATTGGCTTAAAGGGTATTACGAATACTCGAGGGCAGTCTGCGAACAACATACGAATATCTACGCACCCCCGTCGGTAGAATCCAGGTATGGGGATACTGAAGAAGAGAAACCTAGCAACTTTTCCATGCGTGTGAGAGCTGAAGGTATATGGTCTGTCAAATCGGGCGACATGCTTCAAGAATTGACTGCTACGGTTAAGAGAAAGTTTGAGGAAATAGAGAAAGACTATGTAGTTGACGAAAAAGACAGAGCGTATGAGTTGACCGTCAAGCTGGCTCGTAGAGAGATAGTTTAATTATGTTAAACTACTAACTGTGAAAAAAAATCTTTGAGTCAATCAACCAATCAACCAACCTTTGAAAAAAAAAAAAAAATATTTTTTTTTTTTTTTTTTTTTTCAAGGCTGGTTGATTGATTGATTGACTCTAGTAGCCTATATATATCATGTTAAAGTAACAGTTTATCTAAATTTGCTGATGTACCATCACCTCTGTCAAAATTTTCAATTTTTTTTAATTTGAAAAAAAAAAACGACTGAAAAGTAATTAAATTGCTTATTTTACTATGTATATGTAATAAGAATTACGATTCCACGACTAGTTTTCAAAAATATTTTTATTTTAAGATTACGTTTCTAAAGTTGGTCGAATTTGCAAAATTTTCAATTTTTTTTAAATTTGAAAAAAAAAAAACGACTGAAAAGTAATTAAATTGCTTATTTTACTATGTACATGTAATAAGAATCACGATTCCACGATTAGTTTTCAAAAATATTTTTATTTTAAGATTACGTTTCTAAAGTTGGTCGAATTTGCAATAGTCCAATCTGAAGACAGGATATTGCATAAGTCAGTTTCTACGAAAACAGGATGAGATAAGGCTTATTATAGATGAAACAGGATATTGTCAATCTGAAGACAGGATGCAGGATATTGCCAATCTGAAGACAGGATGCAGGATATTGCCAATCTGAAGACAGGATGCAGGATATTGCATAAGTCAGTTTCTACGAGAACAGGATGAGATAAGGCTTATTATAGATGTCGCGGAAACAGGATATTGTATAACTCATTTGCTATGAAAACAGGATGCAGTAAAGATTTTTATAGACGCTGAAACAGATAAGCATTGCTGGACAATGATAATGTATATACTTTAGCATGGTTGATTGATTGACTCTAGCTAGCCTATATATATCATGCTAAAGTAACAGTTTATCTAAATTTGCTGATGTGCCACCACCTCTGTCAAAATTTTCAATTTTTTTTTAATTTGAAAAAAAACGACTGAAAAGTAATTAAATTGCTTATTTTACTATGTATATGTAATAAGAATCACGATTCCACGATTAGTTTTCAAAAATATTTTTATTTTAAGATTACGTTTCTAAAGTTGGCCAAATTTGCAAAATTTTCAATTTTTTTTAAATTTGAAAAAAACGACTGAAAAGTAATTAAATTGCTTATTTTACTATGTATATGTAATAAGAATCACGATTCCACGATTAGTTTTCAAAAATATTTTTATTTTAAGATTACGTTTCTAAAGTTGGTCGAATTTGCAAAATTTTCAATTTTTTTTAAATTTGAAAAAAAACGACTGAAAAGTAATTAAATTGCTTATTTTACTATGTATATGTAATAAGAATCACGATTCCACGATTAGTTTTCAAAAATATTTTTATTTTAAGATTACGTTTCTAAAGTTGGTCGAATTTGCAAAATTTTCAATTTTTTTTAAATTTGAAAAAAAAAACGACTGAAAAGTAATTAAATTGCTTATTTTACTATGTATATGTAATAAGAATCACGATTCCACGATTAGTTTTCAAAAATATTTTTATTTTAACATTATGTTTTTAAAGTTGGTCGAATGTCAACTCAAAGTCTAAATCTTCATTTTTGAAAATATACTTAATTCAATTAGCATTATAAATATATATCAACCAACCAACCTTAAAAAAATTGTAAAGTCTCAACTTAAACGTCTTAATTATTTTTTTATGCTGATAACCTCTTCAATACTAGCTTAATAGATTTTTTTTATAAATACTTAAATTAAGCCCCCTTAGCATCAAAGTCTTAAATTAAACCCGTCCAATGTTGGCACTATATCTATCGCAAAAAAATGGGTCGAACGAGGTGTCAAAGACAGAAATTCTGCCATGAGACACCTCGTTCGACCCATTTTTTTACTCTCATTTTAAAGATTAACACAAGCTCTCTATGGGTTGCTCATTAGATGACCTCCTGATGGTCATCTTCAACGGTCCGGTCATTTGAGATTTGTATAATTCATAATCCTCATATTCAAGCTCAAAAAATTTCCTCACCTGTAGTTGGTATGCGGCAAGGAAGTCTTCGAACTTGGTATGGGACCTTTCTACAAATCGAACACCTATGGCTTTCACGAAGCTGAGCTTCATGTTAGCCTGGTATTTCACCATGGCCGAACCATCGAACATCTTATCAAATTCCTGTTCGCCCATGAACCCTTTCAAATGATGTTTGGCTTCGCTAATGGAGAAGATTCTCGTCTTAGCGAGCCATTTAGGTAAATCGATTTTAGGGTCCATTACGTCTCGGACGGTGAGGCCTGCATATTTTTCGGCAAAATGAAGATTTAGAGGGTGCCTCGAATAAATAGCCAGGTCCTCAGCCCGGACAAACAGGGTGCCATCAGAGGCCATTAAGCATTTAAAGGCAACGCCATAAGCATAATTTTTTACATGGAAAAACATGACTGACAGAGAGCTAATGAATCTAAGCAGCTAGTAGAGAGATCGACTAGCAATTGAAGAGCTCTCGCTGGACACTCGTATATATACCCGGACAGGATCTGATAGTAATTTTCTAAGAACCGCTTATAAAGAGGAAAGGCTTGCATAATATCCTGTCTCTCGGACAATTTTTAGCGATTTGATTATAACCGGGCTTCCTGAGGAAATTGCATAATATCCTGTCTCTCGAACAATTTTTAATAGATCCGATTATAACCGGGCTTCCTGAGGAAATTGCCCTGTCAATAGTTCTGGGAAAATCTTATTATAGAGATCTGATTGTAATTTTAACCGGGAGCCTGTCAATAGTTTCTCGAAAATCTTTTTATAGAGATCAGATCATAATAACTGGCTTGGCTACACTTAACCTTTAAGAGGAAAGGCTTGCATAATATCCTGTCTCTCGGACAATTTTTAGCGATTTGATTATAACCGGGCTTCCTGAGGAAATTGCATAATATCCTGTCTCTCGAACAATTTTTAATAGATCTGATTATAACCGGGCTTCCTGAGGAAATTGCATAATATCCTGTCAATAGTTCTGGGAAAATCTTATTATAGAGATCTGATTGTAATTTTAACCGGGAGCCGCTTATCCTGTCAATAGTTTCTCGAAAATCTTTTTATACAGATCAGATCATAATAACTGGCTTGGCTACACTTAACCTTTAAAAATTTTAAAATTTACAAAAAAAAATGTAAATTTTAAATGAAAAAATTAAATTTTTAAACTCAGATCCCTTAAATTTAGCTATCGATATTTTACCAAGATTCATATTTATCTTATAGCTAAGCCATATCCCTTGAAAATTACAATCGGTACGCATTCAATGTTGGCTTGGCTACACTTAGTCTTTAAAAATTTTAAATTTTAAATTTTAAATGAAAAAATTAAATTTTTAAACTCAGATCCCTTAAATTTAGCTATTGAGTCTGTATATTTTAACAAGATTCATATTTATCTTATAACTAAGCCATATCCCTTGAAAATTTAGAGATCAGATTATAATGACTGCCACACTTAGTCTTTAAAAATTTTAAATTTTACACGAAAAAAATGTAAATTTTAAACGAAAAAATTAAATTTTTAAATTCAGATTCCTTAAATTTAGCTATCGAGTCTGTATATTTTACCAAGTTTCATATTTATCTTATAGCTAAGCCATATCCCTTGAAAATTTAGAGATCAGATTGTAATGACCGCCACACTTAGTCTTTAGAAATTTTAAATTTTACACGAAAAAATGTGAATTTTAAATGAAAAAATTAAATTTTTAAATTCAGATCCCTTAAATTTAGCTATAGAGTCTGTATATTTTATCAAGATATAAAATTATCTTATAGCTAAGCCATATCCCTTGAAAATTACAAGTTCAAATCGGTACGCATCCAATGTTGGCACTCTATCTATCGCAAAAAAATGGGCCGAGCGAAGCCTCAATGACAATGTCATGAGAGGCTTCGCTCGACCCATTTTTTTGCACCTCGTCCTGATCTTAAGACGAGGATTTATAGAAGTAGGGCTTGTTTCCCACCAAAACTTTTATTTTTCGGGGGAAATAGCCTAGCTCCAAGTCCCCATATCGTTCGCCAAACACATAGGTGTCCATGGGTACCGTTGCCAGGTACTCCTCCATGACATTCTTTAAATCGGCCAAGAAACTCTCCATTGTGGCATTGGATGAGGTTATGGCTGCGAGCTTAACCTGGACAGGCCGCCTCAGGTTTAAGCTGCATTCGATGGGCGTAAGAATTTCAATCGGCCCCTGAAATAGGGAATCAAACTCTCCTGGATGCATATCCATCAATATTTTTGCATCCTCCAGTCCAAAGACGCATGTCTTGGCTAAAGACATGCCCTCAGGAGTTTCAAGCCCTCAGGAGCAATGTCTGTTACCGTTATATGGCACAAGTTCACCACTCTACTGGGGTTTTCATGCCCCATGTAATAGGCCACGTCTCGGCCTTTGATAAAAATTTGGTTGTCAAATGACAAAAAGCATGTCAATTTAACATTCAGTTCATCAGATAATATCTGGAAAATCATTTTGGAAAGTATCAAACAGTAAGACTAGCTCAGAATGAAATGTCTTGTCCAGCAGCCTGTATATATACTAGCGGTAATCTTTAGTTCTATCTAAATTCCAAGTAAATTTCTTATCTGCATCCTGTGACGCACGTCCTGTGACGCACATCCTCATGCTATCGGTAGCTTATGCAAGATCCCGTTTAAACTAATTATATAAATAATTTTATCGTTCTAGAAGGTCACGCGGACAGATTTTATCGCATCCTCAAAAAACGGCTGATACCGGCACACATCCTGTTTTCTTAGTAAAGCCTGATAAAACGAGGTCACGACTCGGGTATATATACGAGCTGCCTCTAAGAGCCTGCATCATTTTGACTTTTATTGCCATAAGTCATGCTATTTACTATTGAACATCCACAGCTTGACGCTAAAATCCTATTCGTAGTCTCTGCGGATGGACTTTTGTTCGTCAGGGCCTCTGATGTGGCCAAGCTGATGGGCCGATCTTACGTGAAAAAAACGACCAGGCTGAAGGTGTGCGATCTCGTTTACAGGAGGGTCAGGCTACCTATCTCTCTAGCCAATACCTGGGTGTATCCAGTCGACGAGATACATTTTGGAGATGCCCTGTCGTCGTTGGGATTCGAGGCCATGCTGACATCCTCTAAAATCCAGATTCTAGACCCCATAGTACCCACCTCATGCATCCATAAAGCCATCCGAATTCGGATCGTGAGGGACTCTGACACATTCATAAATGAATTCTTAAAAGATTTCATAGACAGAACCATGCTGTTCTTCGATGGGGACCACGATGACGACCCTCGCCTCCACGAAGATAGATTTGAGACTATTTCTTGGACAGACACCCCTCCGTCCAAAATCAAAGTCTTTGTGGGGGATCGATCTAGATGGTACAAACTGATGCCTTAAATCTGGAGGGGGGCAAAAAAATGGGCCGAACGAAGCGTCTCATGGCAGATTTCTGTCTTTGACGCTTCGTTCGGCCCATTTTTTTGCGATAGATAGAGTGCCAATATTGGATGTTTATAAATTGAGACTTTGAATTGGTCTGAGAGAGAGATAATAGTAATATTTCAATATTGAAACGATACCTTTGAATCTGAGATAGCTAATGTCTTTGAAATAGAAATTTACAATATTGAATAAGAATTATTTTTTAAATTAACCAATCAACCAACCTTAAAAAAAAAAAAAAAAAAAAAAAAAAAATTTTTTTTTTTTTTTTTCAAGGTTGGTTGATTGGTTGATTGACTTGGATTCATTCTTTATAAATAGCCGTACTCAAACCTTCATTCTGTCTGAAATTTACAATATTGAATAAGGACATTTTTTAAATGAATGCTGTACTAATATTGAATATATTTTTTTTAACGATTCGATAAACAAATAATATATTTTTAACGATTCGATAAACAAATAAAATATTTAAATAATAAATATTTTATTATTAAAATAAAATATTTAAATAATAAATATTTTATTATTAAAATAAAATATTTAAATAATATATTTAAATTCTAAATATTTATTATTCAAACCGACAACTTAATCGAATCGTCAAAAATTCTGACGAGGTGGAGTTGCTCGAAGAATACTTCTGGCGACTGTATCACCAAGTGATCAGTATAAAAAGCATATTCAATATCTTTTGTTTTTTTCTTAATTCTGCCAGGAAGGTTATTAATGTATACATTGAAAAGACTTGTACTTGTCACACCTCCCTGCGGTAGGCCACAGTGGATTTATTTGTAACCAGAAGTTTCCGTTATAGCGAACTGCACAATATCTTTGAGTAATGGAATTTTTAATCCATTGGAGCATTTTGTCACTGATTCCTGGGGTTTTTAATTTATAAACCGATTTAGTTCTCCATATACGATCATATGCAGCTCTGAAGTCAAC
Source organism: Salticus scenicus (assembly GCA_963930645.1). Classification (NCBI taxonomy): domain Eukaryota; kingdom Metazoa; phylum Arthropoda; class Arachnida; order Araneae; family Salticidae; genus Salticus; species Salticus scenicus. Next base: position 201,770,717 of record OZ005652.1, read on the forward strand.
AAAAACTGCAAAGTTTCACTTCTGTCCAGACTATCTTATGACTTGTTGACTAGTAGACTGGTGAATTCTAAACTCACTCTGAATGTATGTTAAAAGATCATGGCGTTCCAGGTAGAAGGACAAACCTATCATTGACCATTCTCTCCATCATCTTGGCTATAATGGAGTTTAGTGATATTGGTCTGTAACTATCTGGACAACAAAGCGGTTTACTTTTCTTAGCTACTGGAACAATAATAGATTTTCGCCAAGCCGCTGGGACATAAGAATTCCAAGAAAGGTTATAAAGTGTCAAAAGAGTAATGCAAGGCCTCTGCACCCAAATGTTTAATAAATTCTGCATGAATACCATCAGGGTCAGGACTCTTTCTAATTTTTTGCTTCTCAATAGCATAATTCAGCTCACTCATAGAAAAATCCATACGACAAACATCTTCCCTAACTGATTTGTTACGGTCCATTAATCTTTTTAAAGTTCCTTCTTCATTTCTGCAGCTCTTTTTTGTTTGTCTGCGTAAAATCTAGAAAAAGCGTCCGCAATCTCTCTGTCAGCTGTCATCCGTCTATTACCAAATATAATTGGTTCTTTTCTATGTTCTTGGAACTTATTTGTTAATTTTGACATAAATTTATAAAGTTTTGACCATCCTTTTTGTTGTCAATAGTAGAAATAAAACTACTCCATGCCATTCTCTTAGACTCGTTGATCTACAAGTCTCTCCAAGTTTTAATATCCTCCGTTCTTCCTGTTGTTTCAGCCATAGTTCTTGATTGATCACATTTCTTTTTCCAATTCCCAAGCTGATCGTTCCAAAATGGTTTATACTCTTCAGATTTAGTACATGGTCTTCCGTGCTGTCTCTAGAATCATGTTGCAAATTATTTGGTTTGACTTATCCAGCAAGATGTTGTTACTGAAGATATTATCCTTTTTAAGCTTGTTTTCTAATATACTTCGAAACTCCATCCAATTTATTTTTAAGCTATTGTATAGCTTTTATCGCGGGCTTTGAGCGCGGCGACCGAATCGAAAAATTCCGTAACGAAAAAAAAACCTAACACAGTTCGGTAGACTTCGGCTGTACGAAGCTCGCACAGATCGAGACGAGCTGCTCCGAAATCGGACGAATACATAAGCAGCTGTTTGTGAGAAAGTATATAGGTGTATAGGTATCTATCATCTATGTACAACAGTGAATAGCTGTACGCGTAAAATTTGTGTATAAAGTAGATCAGATAAAACTTGAATATCTCCATTCGACTTGCAGGCCTTTAAAACCTATTAAATACCTTTTCTCTATTAAAATTTGTTTTCTTATCGGTCACCACGCTCAAAAAGTGTAACTTGAATTAATATAAAAAAAAAACTTGAATATCCCCATTCGACTTGCAGGCCTTTAAAACCTATTAAAATACCTTTTCTCTATTAAAATTTCTTTTCTTATCATTATTGTTATCTTATCATTATTGTTATCTTATTCATTAATATCAAAGAAAAAACTTGAATATCCCCATTCGACTTGCAGCCCTTTAAAACCTATTAAATACGTTTTCTCTATTAAAATTTGTTTTCTTATCGGTCACCACGCTCAAAAAGTGTAACTTGAATTAATATCAAAGAAAAAACTTTAATATCCCCATTCGACTTGCAGGCCTTTAAAACCTATTAAATACCTTTTCTCTATTAAAATTTGTTTTCTTATCGGTCACCACGCTCAAAAAGTGTAACTTGAATTAATATCAAAGAAAAAAATTGAATATCCCCATTCGACTTGCAGGCCTTTAAAACCTATTAAAATACCTTTTCTCTATTAAAATTTGTTTTCTTATCATTATTGTTATCTTATCATTATTGTTATCTTATTCATTAATATCAAAGAAAAACCTTGAATATCCCCATTCGACTTGCAGGACTTTAAAACCTATTAAATACCTTTTCTCTATTAAAATTTGTTTTATATCGGTCACCACGCTCAAAAAGTGTAACTTGAATTAATATCAAAGAAAAAACTTGAATATCCCCATTCGACTTGCAGACCTTTAAAACCTATTAAATACCTTTTCTCTATTAAAATTTGTTTTCTTATCGGTCATCACGCTCAAAATGTGTAACTTGAATTAATATCAAAGAAAAAAATTGAATATCCCCATTCGACTTGCAGGCCTTTAAAACCTATTAAAATACCTTTTCTCTATTAAAATTTGTTTTCTTATCGGTCACCACGCTCAAAAAGTGTAACTTGAATTAATATCAAAGAAAAAAATTGAATATCCCCATTCGACTTGCAGGCCTTTAAAACCTATTAAATACCTTTTCTCTATTAAAATTTGTTTTCTTATCGGTCACCACGCTCAAAAAGTGTAACTTGAATTAATATCAAAGAAAAAACTTGAATATCCCCATTCGACTTGCAGGCCTTTAAAACCTATTAAATACCTTTTCTCTATTAAAATTTGTTTTATATCGGTCACCACGCTCAAAAAGTGTAACTTGAATTAATATTAAAGAAAAAACTTGAATATTCCCATTCGACTTGCAGGCCTTTAAAACCTATTAAAATACCTTTTCTCTATTAAAATTTGTTTTCTTATCATTATTGTTATCTTATCATTATTGTTATCTTATTCATTAATATCAAAGAAAAAACTTGAATGTCCCCATTCGACTTGCAGGCCTTTAAAACCTATTACAAAACCTTTTCTCTATTAAAATTTGTTTTCTTATCGGTCACCACGCTCAAAAAATGTAACTTGAAATTATATCAAAGAAAAAACTTGTATATCCCCATTCGACTTGCAGGCCTTTAAAAACCTATTAAAATACTTTTCAAAAAATAGAGTTAGATCATTGAAATTTGGTACATCGAGGTTTTCGATACCTACAAATCGATTGCGGATATTTTTGATATATTCTCATTGCGGATATATTCTCATTTATTCAATAAAAGAAAAAAAAAAAAGTTTTCTTATCGGTCATCACGCTCAAAAAGTGTAACTTGACTTAATATCAGAGAAAAAACTTGAATATCCCCATTCGACTTGCAGGCCTTTAAAACCTATTAAATACCTTTTCTCTATTAAAATTTGTTTTCTTTTCGGTCACCACGCTCAAAAAGTGTAACTTGAATATCCCCATTCGACTTGCAGGCCTTTAAAACCTATTAAATACCTTTTCTCTATTAAAATTTGTTTTCTTATTGGTCACCACGCTCAAAAAGTGTAACTTGAAGTAATATCAAAGAAAAAACTTGAATATCCCCATTCGACTTGCAGGCCTTTAAAACCTATTAAAATACCTTTTCTCTATTAAAATTTGTTTTCTTATTATTGTTATCTTATTCATTAATATCAAAGAAAAACCTTGAATATCCCCATTCGACTTGCAGGCCTTTAAAACCTATTAAATACCTTTTCTCTATTAAAATTTGTTTTCTTATCGGTCACCACGCTCAAAAAGTGTAACTTGAAATTATATCAAAGAAAAAACTTGAATATCCCCATTCGACTTGCAGGCCTTTAAAAACCTATTAAAATACCTTTTTTCAAAAAATAGAGTTAGATCATTGAAATTTGGTACATCGAGGTTTTCGATACCTACAATTCGATTGCGGATATTTTTGATATATTCTCATTGCGGATATATTCTCATTTATTCAATAAAAGAAAAAAAATGTTTTCTTGTCGGTCATCACGCTCAAAAAGTGTAACTTGACTTAATATCAAAGAAAAAACTTGAATACCCCCATTCGACTTGCAGGCCTTTAAAACCTATTAAATACCTTTTCTCTATTAAAATTTGTTTTCTTATTGGTCACCACGCTCAAAAAGTGTAACTTGAAGTAATATCAAAGAAAAAACTTGAATATCCCCATTCGACTTGCAGGCCTTTAAAACCTATTAAAATACCTTTTCTCTATTAAAATTTGTTTTCTTATTATTGTTATCTTATTCATTAATATCAAAGAAAAACATTGAATATCCCCATTCGACTTGCAGGCCTTTAAAACCTATTAATTACCTTTTCTCTATTAAAATTTGTTTTCTTATCGGTCACCACGCTCAAAAAGTGTAACTTGAAATTATATCAAAGAAAAAACTTGAATATCCCCATTCGACTTGCAGGCCTTTAAAAACCTATTAAAATACTTTTTTTCAAAAAATAGAGTTAGATCATTGAAATTTGGTACATCGAGGTTTTCGATACCTACAAATCGATTGCGGATATTTTTGATATATTCTCATTGCGGATATATTCTCATTTATTGAATAAAAGAAAAAAAATGTTTTCTTATCGGTCATCACGCTCAAAAAGTGTAACTTGACTTAATATCAAAGAAAAAACTTGAATATCCCCATTCGACTTGCAGGCCTTTAAAACCTATTAAATATCTTTTCTCTATTAAAATTTGTTTTCTTATTGGTCACCACGCTTAAAAAGTGTAAATTGAATTAATATCAAAGAAAAAACTCGAATATCCCCATTCGACTTGCAGGCCTTTAAAACCTATTAAAATACCTTTTCTCTATTAAAATTTGTTTTCTTATCATTATTGTTATCTTATTCATTAATATCAAAGGAAAAACTTGAATATCCCCATTCGACTTGCAGGCCTTTAAAACATATTAAATACATTTTCTCTATTAAAATTTGTTTTCTTATCGGTCACCACGCTCAAAAAGTGTAACTTGAATTAATATCAAAGAAAAAACTTGAATATCCCCATTCGACTCGCAGGCCTTTAAAACCTATTAAATACCTTTTCTCTATTAAAATTCGTTTTCTTATCGGTCACCACGCTCAAAAAGTGTAACTTGAAATTATATCAAAGAAAAAACTTGAATATCCCCATTCGACTTGCAGGCCTTTAAAAACCTATTAAAATACCTTTTCTCAAAAAATAGAGTTAGATCATTCAAATTTGGTACATCGAGGTTTTCGATATCTACAAATCGATTGCGGATATTTTTTATATATTCTCATTGCGGATATATTCTCATTTATTCAATAAAAGAAAAAAAATTGTTTTCTTATCGGTCACCACGCTCAAAAAGTGTAACTTGAATTAATATCAAAGAAAAAACTTGAATTAATATCAAAGAAAAAAAATACTGCATAAATAAAATAAATAAATAATTATAATTGCATAAGTTGATAAAAAATGCTATGCAATAGCTTTACCGCGGCAGTCCTCGAGTGCCACACGTATTTTTTTTTTAGCATTCTAAGATAATCTTGCCTTTATACGTTTACAGTGGCATCTGTTCTGTTGTGTTTGAACAGTAGTCAGAATGACCCGATGTTCAAAATCTAGATCCTCTATAACGTGAACGGAAGATAAAGGGCGAATGAAAATTTTCTTGAATGTGAAGATGTGTCTAATCGATTTTTCGCCGTAAACATTTAACCCTAAACATTTTATCAAAATCGTTATGTCCATTCCCGAATAAAACTAGTTTCTTCCATGTTTTGAAACCGGATGGTAAAAGATTAACAGAGAATATGATTTTTCCTGAAGATGAGGACAAGATAAAGATAATAGTTTGTTTGTTTTTTCCCATAAAAAACTTTAACTCCAAACTTTCATCAAAAATTTTATATCTATTTTTATACAAAAAAAATTATTAAACCAAATTTTCATTGGAATCATCGTTTTCGTTTCCGAGTAAACCGAATTACTGTCATATTTTCTCACCGGCGGATTAAGGATTGACAGCGAATGCAAATTTTTCTGAAGCTGAAGATAAGGGATTTTGAATAAACTTAAAATTTAGCTAGATATTGAACTAAGAAAATCAATATTATAACTGAATTGCTTATGTCTGACAAATAAGAATCAATTAATTAAAACCTGTACAAATCTAGAAAATAAAGTTCACGGAAGAAAACGGAAAGAGGAGATTGCATATAAGAATATCAAACAGGAAATTATTGGAAAGAATCAAAAAGCACAATAATCTTAATCCAGGAAAAAAAGGACTTAAATCTAGGAAAACTAAGTGGTAACTACTAAAATCGATAACTAATAGACTCTGAACATAGAGTTTAATAATAATATAAAATTTCCAAATTAATATAACATAAATTATTATTTTTTAAAAGGAACAATTAAATAATTAAAGAAAAGAAAGTTACAAATAATTATAATGATATGCCGAATGCACATTTGAAATGTACAATTCAATCTATCTTCTATACACAAAATTGCGAAAAAGCAGAAAAAGTGGCTCATTTAATTACCTTTAATAATTTAAATTATACCGATAATGTTTAATTAAAATTTAAAGAAAAAAAAAAACTTTATTTCGCATATACCAAGGAATAAATTTTATTATAAGTGAATTATAATTTTACTTTTAAACTAAGCATATTTATTGACATATTCTAACTTTTTTTCATATACTTATCTAAAATGAATGGTATGAATACCTATCTTTATCTTTTTTCCTTTCAAGGTAATATGGAAATGTCATATTTCGCCTTTCAAATGACAAGTAATATTCTATAACCTATCATGCTAAAAACTTTCTCATGTTTAAAAGACGAATAAAGTGACATGCTGCGGCTAGTACGGAATTTATATTCCTTTTCCATAGAATTTATATTCCTTTTCCATTTTCTGGCATATGTGCACAATTTCAAAATTTATTTAGAACTTTTGAGTTCGCTTGGGTTTCTTGCCTTACTTAAAAAATATTTTGCAGAAAACTACTTTCAGTAATGAAGAATTTAATAAAATTCCCTCTGGAAGTTTGCAATTTCTGTTCAAAACGGAAATTTTTTCTGGGAAAAATATTGCCTTAGATTTATTTCTTAGGTCTAAAAGTTTGATTATCCGATAAACAGAGGGAAAAATTTTTGGAAAGGAAAGGAACATTGATTTATTTTAGAACAATCTAAAGCTAATTTTTGAAAAAAAAAAAAAAAAAAATAAATAAAGTTTAATTTTTTTTTTTTTTTTAACTGAACTTAACTCATTAGCTTAAGGGAACGGTGGAAATTACAAAGCTCTTTTGTAAATTACTGTATTAAAATATCATAATATTAAGTGCATTAATTATATAGTTGACGCATGATATTAAGTAGATAGTTACATAATATTAATCATATATTTAAATATTTCTTCAATATTATTTTTAAAAGTAATTTTTATTTTTTTTAATTTTTTAAATATTTTTTCCATTTTTTCACCTCGCAAGTTAATTTATAAGTTTTTTTTTTTTTTAATGTTTGAACGGTTTAAATGGTGAAATAGTTTATGAGTAGTTAGAGCTCTGTTGGGAACAGGGAAAGATGCAGTTCCATAGCGTCGGATTCACTAAAATTAGCTGCTTCGTAAACTATGTGCATATCCGTCACTTCTCTATCAGTGTATCGATTCATCCTTTTTTACTCTCTTACACCCTAAATACGCTTTTTGTCACTTCATCATAGTTAGGTTTCCTTGCGATCTATTTGATATCTTCAAAGTCTAAATTTAGACAGAAATATCTATTTTTTTTCACTATATTATTTTTAATAAGATTTATTTTCAATTTACCTGTTAAAGACAATTAAACCAAAAAAAAAATCGCTTTTTTTATTTTGATAATTTTGGAGACGTTTTACGAGGGTCATCTATAAAATAAAATGGGTAGACTGATATCTATTTGAACGTCTATAAAACTGTTTTAACTATATTATTTTTAATAAAATTTTCTTGTTATTTAGCAAGTTTAAAGAACTTCAAACATTTTCCAAATAAGTAAAATTTTGAATTTTACATTTTGAATTTTCATAATTTTGAAGAAATTGTACGAGAGTCATCGAGGAAATAAAGTCCATGTAACTATGCAAAATGAAAAGAACAATATTTATTGGAAAAACAATTCTGGTACATACCTGAAGCTTCCTTCACTTCCCTACATAATTACCTCCTATACATTTAAACATTCGCCGTATCTGTTTACGAGCTTGAGAATTCCAGTGTTATAATCGTCTGCCGCCTGTTTATTCACGCCTTTTTTTGTCGGTTTGTGATTGGTGATGAGACGTAGGTATCTCACATCACCCGAGAGAGCAAGTGTCAATCACACTGGCATCATGATTCATCACTGAAAAAATCTCAAAAAATTTATCTTTGTGATCCAAAAAGGTTAACATGACCTTTCGTGTCGAGAGAGTCTGTTTGCATATTGCAGGGTTTTTTGGATGATCAAGGCTCATGAACCTGAAGTGATTGGCGCTTGCTCCTTTCGTGGTATGATATCCTAGAGCATATATTAGACTAAAGAGCGAATCCTTCATTAATAAATGTAACCAACATAAGAAAAATCACATGATGAGGTCTTTCCAAGTTTTCACCAATGAAAATCACTTGTCACACTCCTCAGTCCATTTTAGGAAAAGGACTGTCAAAGATTTTTCGTTGTGTCACCCAAATATGGACGAATCTAGCCGTTTAACTAGTCATGTGACCGATGAAAATCATCCTCAGTCTTCGTTAACCTTTGAATAGGAACTTTAATATTGATTGCGCTGTCTGGTCATGTGTGTACGCTAGATGTGAGACACCTTTGTCTCATCACCAGTCTTAATAAGATCAAGAAAGGTGTGAATGAACTGGCGACAGATAAATATACGTGGGAAAAAGAGTATAAATGAGAATTCTGAAGCTCATTAACAGATATGACAGATGTTTAAATGTAGGAGGTAATTATTTAAAGAAATGAAGAAAGCTTCAGGTGTGTATCAGAATTATTTTTTCCAGTTAATATTGTGTTTTTCATTTTGTACAATTAAAGGATCATTGTTTTCTGAATGACTCTCATTATATACTTAAGATTGCTATATTTTAAAGCACATGTATTCACATTTTCTTAATTTTAAGACGGTAATTTAGAAATGAGCTTTAAATATCAACGCTACCTTTAACGTTCCAATACTCAAGTTAATGAGATTTTTTAGAAAATACTATTGGTCATCCATCGATTAGTTTGCTCAGTTGTTTTAAAGAAAGACTTTCAGTTACTTAATATTCAATGGTCACACGTGAGAGTGTTTTTGTCCAACATACATAAGAGCCGAATAATCAAGCAGATCACAGCTGGCATAGTACAGTAGAAGTCAGTTGTTACTGTACTGAAATAATTATATTTAAAAAAAATAATAATAATAACTATATTACGCAGAAATAAAATATGAAAGAATAATTATAAAATTTTATGATACAAACATGAACAGTTTTCATTGGAAAAGTATAAAGTCATATTTCATTTAGGATTAAACATTTCTTTGATCTGAGAAGGTCTCTTCTCATCAGTACATTTTAAATGATTTCTAAATTTATGTAACTAGACTGGAAGCCAAAATTGGTGCGAGATATAAACGAAGTTGGCAATAATGCCGCTTAAATTTAAACGCTAGTTCATCAAATGATTTATAGAAAACATAGCCGTGTTAAGCCACTAAGATAAAATTAAACTATTTTTTTCTAACGTCTATTATTAACCATGTACATCAATTTAAATACGCAAAGAAAATTGTAATAAATAACTATGGTGTCATGTTTAACAAAAAACTTTTTTTAATGAACACATTAGTTAAGTAATGAACCATTTTTAGTAAGAAACTTTCCTTAATAATGATAAAGCCATTATAGTAGCCCGATTATTTAAAGTAGACGAAATATTTAAAAAAAGTAATATTTACATACATAAATATATAGAATACACGGAAAGTTAAAAAAAAAAAAAAAAAAAAAAAAAAAAAAGTAGGTGTTTCCTTAAATTTGGGTTCTCAAAGTTGTAGACGGTAGTCTCCTCTGAGTTTAAGAACCTGCGTGCCATATTTGGTCCAAACCTATTAAAACTTGCAGATTTCTAAAAAACACATTGACATAATTTGTATATACAAGTAACATAAAGCTGGAAAATTATTCAAATATATATTGGTTTCTGTTCAATATATATTTTTTATACCTTTTGCAATAAACGGTAATAAATTATGAATTATTATTAGTTAAATCTTTTTTCTTAATCGTTTCTAATAGCTAAGCACAGGAAAAATTTATTTTTACTTCGTCATTTTTATTGCTATCACTTAAACAAATATTAATACCTAATTTACTGTTATTATCTAATTTATTTATTTCTTTTTTTCAGTTTGAGAGTTACAAAATAGGGTACAGAATCTACAGCTTGAATGCACTTTTAAAGAGGATGCTATCAACTCTGAAAGATATGATAGCACTTCTTCATATGTCCGAGGCTGAACCTTTGATTGATATTTTATCTGATATCCATTCCGAAGATTATCTCAGAGAAAATGCAGAAGAGAATTGGAAGGTATGAAAATATTTTTGTACTCTCTTTTATCAATCTGTAAAAGATAAAGTACTGTGTTCAAATTTCATATTTTAAAATCTGTCTGCCTGTGATAAATCTTCCATTTCATTTTTAATCATTTATGCCGAACAGATTTTGCTCAAATATTGTACGCACGTTTATAGTCTATTAAAATACAATACGCCAGTACTTTTCGAAATCAATCTGACCAAGACAGGTTCCAACGGCAAAAATCTGCCTGCCTGTGTCAAATCATGGTATTTATTTTTAACTACGAGGGAGACATAAGTTAGCATATGTGTTGCGATCATTATTTTTATTGTATTTATTTTATTTTATTTTATTTTATTTATTTTATTTATTTATTTATTTATATATTTTATTTATTTATTTATTTGTTCGAATGAACTGCTTTAGTAATACTATAATTCACTGTTCAGAATTATTTGTATTTATATTTTACAATCTCCTTTTTTTTTACTAGCACCATAAATTCTTATAATACTTGATTCATTTTCAAAATTCTTTTACTTATCGTTAACAGTTTAATTAATTTCCTTATTTTAAGTACATCTATGTTCTGCAGTTGATTCAATCTTTAAATTGTAGTTTTAAAAATAACTTTCTATTTAAAAAAATTGCAGAAGACTTTAAACCGAAGCTTTTTTTTTATTATTATTCTATAATATTTGCAACTTAATATGCAGATAAATACAAACAATGAATTATTAAAATTTATAAATACACTTTATTAAGCATAATTCATTAGTTGTATATCATATAAATTACTTTTAATTTACACTTATTTATATACACTGATTTTAATTCGAATTTACTCTTCATTTCTAGTGGCATTCGTCGGGCGTAGGGTGGGTACAACAGCTAGTATCAAAATAAAACTAAAATTGTAACATATTATAAAGTGATAAAATGTATAATAATATTTAAATTTTAACATTTTTTTCGTGATTGGGTAGATTCGCGATCCAATCTCATATTCTTAAGTTTTTTTTTTTTTTTTTTCTTTTCTTTTTTATGTAAAGACAAATTTTTTATTCGAACATTTTATTGTTTATATATATATATATGATGTATATGTTTACACACACACATATATATATCTCATAAAAAAAAAAAAACAATACTATTGTAAAAGTCACCCCGCCCAGCAAAAACTCTTACTTTTCTTATGCATACGTATTATCTATATATTAATAGGCAAGCATAAAATTTGTTGTCCCTTTTTAACATATTAATTATGGGAGTAGAGGGTTGAAAATGGTATCATTCGAAAGGTATGGTTAGCCGGAAGGTGCGAATACAAATATTATTTTCTTACGATGCCAAGAAGGTATATAAAAATACATTTATTTTTCATGCATTTTCCCCCATTTTTCCCTTTTATACACGTATTCCTTCACATTAAAAAATACCTAAAAGTAGAAAGTTGTTAAATCTGGCAATTTCATAAAGCTCAAATAAATCCATAGACACAGTAATTTGTATAATGTAGCATCACTATACGCAAGCGAAGTGATGACGTCACTGTCTGTCCATGGAGCCATGTAAAAGATTTTCTATATTAATTGTCCATTGAGTTTTTTGTAAAAAATTATTAAAAAATAACGGAAATTATCTGCCGATTTTAATTCCGATATTTGGGTATCCGCGATTGTAATGAAATGCTCGCCCTCTGGTGGGCTAAGGTGAAATTATCACACCACTGCATATCATCATATTATGCAATCGATTTTCCATGATGTAATGGCGGAGAAAGAACAATAATGAATACACGTGGCTATTATATTTACTAACAACTGCAGTTCAGAGAGCGCCATCTATCGATCATTACAAACGCGGATAGTTATATATAAGTTACTGTCTACATGTGTTTAATTGAATTATTTTTTCTGTAAAATTGATAAAATTTTAATTTAAAATCACAAAACTTCAGAAAAAAAAAATGGCAAACTTCCAGTTTCGGATGTAAACATAAACATTTCATTTCAAAGGGTGATATTTAAACAATAAATATTGAACTAATATACTAAATAAAAGGAAAATGGATTTGTTACTAACTGCTGCACGTATAAGTAGACGATACGGAAAAAAATCCGATTTCCGTTTTTTGCTGAATTTACATGTTTTGAGCTTTCTTTACGTTTCAATTAACTGAAATTGGCTACTTATTTTTTAAAAAAGTGTCTTTATTGCTAGCTTTTGTGGGTAGAAGAAGCAAGTAGAAGATTCATAAAAACTTTTGATTTCCGGTTTTCGATGAATTTACACGTTTTGAGATTTCCTTGCATTTTAATTAAGTGAAATTAGTGAAATTGACTACTTATTTTTATCTTTTAAAAAGTGGATTTATTATTCTTTCCTCTGCATATATAAGTAGAAAATATAAGATTCAGAAATGTTTTAGATTTTCGGTTTTCGATAAAGTTACACGTTTTGAAATTTCCCGAACTCAATTCGACCACTTTTAAAAAATATCTTTTTTTTTTTTTTTTTTTTTTTTTTTGTTCAAACACTGTACTTTATGAACCAATCGAATTAATTTAACAGAATTTGATACTTGGTTGGACCTTGGTCTGACATGGTACCTATTAGCGTCTGGGCTGTATCACACAACAAGGGGCGTTTTCACGTTGCGATTTTGTCTCATTTCAGGAAAGGCTAACATCTACAGAGAGAAATAGTTATATTAAGTAAATCTCTGCTGATTCAGTTAGAGTGAATATTGGCAAACAATTGCCGCAGCTGTGTTGCAATTGCATTCCGTTTAGGACAAGGCAATAACTTTGCTTTGCCTCGCTTTGCAAAAAAAATGGTCGAGTTTCGACCACTGGGCGATACTAGTATTTATAAAAGCACATACATAACCTGCAAAAAGAAGTGATATCTCATAAACAACAATACTATTGCAAAAGTCACCCCGCCCAGCAAAAACTCTTACCTTTCTTAAGCAGCCAAAAAAAGGATTGATATCAAATTTCGCCGCCGCTATTGAATCCCGGGTACTCAATGCCTAGCTTAATGTAGATCTGCCAATAAAACTGCATGTATCTTTATAATATATCCTAATCTCTTTCAACATTCATTGTTATCTGTGTTAGTTTTTTCGCTGCATTATAAAGTTATAATTTAAAGTATTTTTACGGCGGGGTGCGTAATAATGTTTTAATCTTTACTAACTAAATTTTTTATTAATTAAAACTTCTACATAGAGGACGCACCCCACCGTAAAAATACTTCAAATTATAACTTTATAATGCAGCGAAAAAACTAACACAGATAACAAAGAATGTTGAAAGAGATTACGATATATTACAAAGATACATGCAGTGTTATTGGCAGATCTTCATTAAGCTAGGCATTGAGTACCCGGGATTCAATAGCGGCGGCGAAATTTGATATCAATCCTTTTTTTTGGCTGCTTAAGAAAGGTAAGAGTTTTTGCTGGGCGGGGTGACTTTTACAATAGTATTGTTTTTTATGAGATATCACTTCTTTTTGCAGGTTATGTATGTGCTTTTATAAATATAATACGTATGCATAAGAAAGGTAAGAGTTTTTGCTGGGCGGGGTGACTTTTACAATAGTATTGTTTTTTTATGAGATATCACTTATTTTTCAGGTTATGTATGTCCTTTTATAAATTTAATACGTATGCATAATGAATATATTTGTGTAATAGATCAATAAAAATCGTGCGTGTTATGCATAGATGTAAATATAGTGTTACAGATTTCTAAATAGTACTAGTTCTTTTTATGTGATTTCTTTCTAAGAGGTTTAGTCACATTATAAAATGTCACTTTTTCGCATTTCTAGCTTGTTTCCTTGTTAAAAAATATCCTTCTCCGTTAAAAACACACTTTATCAGGGCACGTAATAGACTTGGCGATGAATTTGGTGACTTTATCACACCTTGACAACTATTTTGACGATCTTGGTGAAAAAAACCTTTATTATCGATAGACCCATTGTCCAAGCTGTAACTTGAATATTAAGTGCAGTTTCCACTGAGGTTGGTTGGAAGTCGTTTCGAGCAGCGCTATTCAGAATCCTTTGATGTGGTCAAGCGGTTGGAATGCTTTGACGGATTGGTTCGACCGGATGGAAGTCCCTGGCTCTAACACCGAGCTGAGATAATTGAGGGGCCGGAGGCAGATATCTTTGTTAATTTTGCATGCTTTCCTTTGAAGTAACTGCGCAATCTGTTAATAAAAGGTTACAACTGATGACAAGACATTTGACTCTTTGTGTCGGGACCTTAGAGGAGAAATACTAATAGAGTACGCATGCAGGGAAAAGTGAGGTCGAAAAGCATAGGTGAACATTGAATGATTTTCACCTTAGTCACGGGACGGGAAAGTTACCACATATGGCTAAAATTCGCCGCTAAGAATCGGATTTTTTCGTCGAAAATACAGAACATTTTCTCCACTATTTTCTCTGCTATAAATATTATTTTGCTAAGTTCACTTGCATAATTCCAAATATTAGTTATAAATAATTTTTAAATGTTAATTAGAGCCGTCATTAAACATGAAAATGACTATCTGATTTTTATAACAAATGGAAATGCGAACAATTCTCTGGAAATTTAAATACAGTTAGTACTGCATTAGTTTTTAACGAAGTGCTTCCAAATTTATTTTTATGAAAATTATCTGGCAAGAAATGTTTTGAACATAAACGGGAATGATCAATGGCTTTAAAATCTTTTTTCTTAAAATCTTACCTTCCTGTAATTTCCATCTGCTTTTATCTTTAGGAAAGCAAAATGAAAATAACATAGATTTGAGTACATTTATGAAGGTTTAAAAATATATATATATTAAAAATAATAATAATGTAGTTTAAGGGCCATAATTTTTGAATTATTTAAAATATTCTTTGTTACGCTTAAATCCTAAGAAATGTATAGTTGCGTTTTGAATAATATACTCTTTTTTGAATTAAAAAATTTTTACTTTATTATTATTAGGACAAAAGGTAGCGGATAATTTGTTTCAGACATCAACAATGCCTTGTAATCGTTTTGCTGTAGACAACCACAAAAAAAAAAAAAAAAAAAAAACAGTAAATAAATAAATGTATATCAGAGGAAAAAAAAATTAAAAAGGCCGAATTTAAATACACCAGGAGAAGTAATTATAATGAAATAAATAAACGCATGAACAAGATATTACACATGTTTCCAATGCATTTATCATAAATAAGCATTTTTCTTAATTTTCTTATAAAAGCTGAGATATAGCCTTTCTGCTCAAGGGAAAAAAGCTGCATCATACCAGCGCAACCTGTCGATCAATATGTATTCAAATTGAATCGACATAATTTCTGTAATGATCCGCTCGCATATCAAGTTTCGTGTAATTTTACGGAACAGAAGCTGAGACACAGCATTCCCGTAAATTAGAGAAACCACTGTACAGCAGTGCCACTTATTGGGCGATTTTCACAAGAAGTTGATAGGTACTAAATTCAAGATTGAAAAAAAAAAAAAGTAAATTAGTGCATTATTTCTTGATATAGAAAAGCCACAAATTTTTGGTCTCTCTCTCTCCCACACACACAGAAGAGACAGGAGACAGGTGGATACTTTCTAAAAATGCTCCAAACGTGTATAGATCACCTCAAAACTGTAAATTCATCGAAAACCGGAAGACGAAATTTTTTATAAATCTTATCATTTCAAATCCTTTGAATAAAGAAGAAGAAAAAATTATTCACAAATAAATAAATAAATAAATACACCATATTCTACAATGCATAGAAAAAGCAAAGTAAAGAAATTATAAATTATAATATCTATAAATTATAATAATAAAATATTTTTTAAATAAAAATTCTTATATGAAACAATTTGTTAATTTTATATGGGATTAAATTTTGCCTTGTAAGAAATAAAGAGACAAATTTTATTCGCTCAATCTAACATTATAAATGCAAAACAGATCTTCAATACACATAAATCTCTAAATTCATTATTAAAGTACATATGGGACAAAAAAAAAAAAAAAAAAAAAGTAATTATAATTTGTAAATAAAAATTAAAATATATTTCTTTGTGCTTTTTGCAAACAATACAATCATTTATTTTTCGAACACCGCAAAAGGACTTAAAAAACAAAAATACCATATTGCATCAAAGTTATTAGACACTTCAATCTGTCGCCAAATCGCGCCAAATCTGGATTGAGAGATGTAAGTGAAATTTCTTTCATTATTTCTCAATTTTTAAGAAAATAATAAGTAAAAAACATGAAAAACGAAAAAGTAAAACATATAACTACTCAAAAACATTAATATAATAAATTATTTTTCCATAAATTTTCAAAAAACTGTATATAAAACACATGATTATGTGAATAATTTGGAATTCCTTCATTAAAAAGTCTATTTTTTTTAATATTATGATTTTATATGAATGCAATTTAGAAGTATATATATGACTGTGAAAGGTTATAGGTTCTCCATTGAGAAATTTTTCTATAGAACCAACACCGTTTCTTCAGTAGCATAGCAGAGATGGCCATTCAAATACATGTAAAAAACTCCCCTGTCCGAATACGGTGTCCCCCAGTCACGTGGTTTCGATGTTGGCAGAAGATTTCGTTCGGGGATGCTCTCTCTAGGGTTATCTCTCCTCTAAGGTCGGGACCGTGATTAATGGTTTCTTTAAACTCGAATTTCCAACTGCAATGGAAACCGGACTGTAAAATTCAGGATTAATGGCGGGCTATAAAAGGAGTCCCGTTCCGACCACTGAGGTGAGTTTCTCGCTAAGACTTTACGAAATAGAAAGTTTTGCTTGACTAAGTCTCTACCATTGAATTGTAGTTTATTTCTGTATGTTACTATGGTATCGTTTGTGCTGTGATTTATATGTTGTCAGCTGTTATTTAAGCTGCGTTTTCTGGTGAAACTCAAGTTGATACTGAGTTTCACTAAGGTGACCAAACTTTTTAAATCCAATTTGAGGACAAATCATCGCACCGTCCTCAAATTGAAAGGACATTTGAGGACAGAGTTAAATTATGCTTTAATTTGCGGACATTTGAGGACAAATTTATAAATTCGAGAACATTTGTCCTCAAATGATTTTCAAATTGGTAAAAATGTATTGTCGCCGTGTTCTGAGCTATCCTGAAATTTTCAAATGTCTAGGTAGTCGGGAAGTTAGTTAAAAATCGATGGCGAACTTTGTGCTGGTAACGCTGCCGATGGAAGCAGGAACCCGAAACAGTTCGCTTAAAGTATTTATTTAAAAAATGTATTTTCACCGTGTTCTGAACTATTCTGAAAGTTTCAAATGTCTAGCTAGTCGGGAAGTTAGTTAAATATATTTTCTGTCGAATCATATAAACGCTGCCGAAGGCAGTATGAACCTGAAACAGTTGACTGAAAGTGTTAAAAAATGTATTGTCACCGTGTTCTGAGCTATCCTAAAAGTTTCAAATGCCTAGCTAGTCGGAAAGTTAGTTAAAAATCGATTGAAAGCTTTGTGCTGGTAACGCTGCCGATGGCAGCAGGAACCCGAATCAGTTGGCTAAAAGGATTTAAAAAATGCATTTTCACCGTGTTCTGAACTATTCTGAAAGTTTCAAATGTCTAGCTACTCAGGAAATAAATTTTCTGTCGAATCATATAAACGCTGCCGAAGGCAGTAGGGATGAAACAGTTGACTAAAAGAATTTAAAAATGTATTGTCACCGTATTCTGAGCCATCCTGAAAGTTTCAAATGTCCAGCTAGTCGGGATGTTAGTTAAAAAGCGATTGCAAGATGTGTGCTGGTAACGCTGCCGATGGCAGCAGGAACCCGAAACAGTTGGCTAAAAGTATTTAAAAAATGCATTTTCACCGTGTTCTGAACTATTCCGAAAGTTTCAAATATCTAACTCGTCGGGAAATTAGTTAAATAAATTTTCTGTCGAATCATATAAACACTGCCGAAGGCAGTAGGGACCTGAAACAGTTAACTAAAAGTGTTAAAAAATGTATTGTCACCGTGTTCTGAGCTATCCTGAAAGTTTCAAATGTCTAGCTAGTCTGGAAGTTAGTTAAAAAGTGATTGTAAAATGTGTACTGGTAAAGCTGCCGAAGGCAGCAGTATCCCGAAACAGTTAGCTAAAAGTATTATAAAAATGCATTTTCCCCGTGTTCTGAACTATTCTGAAAGTTTCAAATGTCTAGCTACTCAGGAAATAAATTTTCTGTCGAATCATATAAACGCTGCCGAAGGCAGTAGGGATGAAACAGTTGACTAAAATAATTTAAAAATGTATTGTCACCGTATTCTGAGCTATCCTGAAAGTTTCAAATTCCAGCTAGTCGGGATGTTAGTTAAAAAGCGATTGCAAGATGTGTGCTGGTAACGCTGCAGATGACAGCAGGAACCCGAAACAGTTGGCTAAAAGTATTTAAAAAATGCATTTTCACCGTGTTCTGAACTATTCCGAAAGTTTCAAATATCTAACTCGTCGGGAAATTAGTTAAATAAATTTTCTGTCGAATCATATAAACACTGCCGAAGGCAGTAGGGACTTGAAACAGTTAACTAAAAGTGTTAAAAAATGTATTGTCACCGTGTTCTGAGCTATCCTGAAAGTTTCAAATGTCTAGCTAGTCTGGAAGTTAGTTAAAAAGTGATTGTAAAATGTGTACTGGTAAAGCTGCCGAAGGCAGCAGTATCCCGAAACAGTTAGCTAAAAGTATTATAAAAATGCATTTTCCCCGTGTTCTGAACCATTCTGAAAGTTTCAAATGTCTCGCTAGTCGGGAAGTTAGTTAAATAAATTGTCTGTCGAGTCATATAAACGCTGCCGAAAGCAGTAGGGACCTGAAATAGTTGACTAAATGTGTTAAAAAATGTATTGCCACCGTGTTCTGAGCTATCCTGAAAGTTTCAAATGCCTAGCTAGTCGGAAAGTTAGTTAAAAATCGATTGCAAGCTCTGTGCTTGTAACGCTGCCGATGGCAGCAGGAACCCGAAGCAGTTGGCTAAAAGTAATAAAAAATTCATTTTCTCCGTGTTCTGAACTAGTCTGAAAATTTCAAATGTCTAGCTAGTCGGGAAATTAGTTAAATAATTTTTCTGTCGAATGATATAAACACTGCCGAAGGCAGTAGGTACCTGAGACAGCTGACTAAAAGTGTTAAAAAATGTATTGTCACCGTGTTATGAGCTATCCTGAAAGTTTCAAATGTCTAGCTAGTCGGAAAGTTAGTTAAAAAGCGATTGCAAGATGTGTACTGGTAACGCTGCCGTAGGCAGCAGTAACCCGACCAATAAAAAATTTGATTGCAAAAGGCACTGGTACACCTGTACCAGTGCCTTTTGCAATCAATTTTTTTTTTGGTCGGGTTACATGGGAAGGAATGCCCATGCAAATTTTCAGCTCATTAGCTGCAGAACTCTAGGCTCAATCGCCGTCAAAAGTTTTTGTCTTAAGAATTACAAGCAGAAGAAGAAGAAGAAGCAGAAGAAGAATCTGACCGGCAAATTTCGGGTTTTCAAAGTTATATAACTCAGACCCCTTAATTCGGAGCGACATGCAAATTTGTATGTTTTGTCTTAAGGGTATGCTTAAGGTCTGTGCAAAAAATCATATGTCTTGGGGATCAGGGAGCTGAGATACAGGTAGTCGAAAAGTCCGAGACCATATGTCGACATAATACTTGTAGCGTTCACCATTGACTTCCTACTTTGTAAATTTCATTTGTATTTCTCTATGTTTGTTTTAGCTTGGCTGGTGTTTGTTTTAGCTTGGCGGGGCGGAACGCTACCGCGTTCCTTCATAATTTTTTAATGGTGTTTTTTTTTTTTTTTAGACTTTTGTTAAGCTTTTACTTGTCAATCTAATAGGTAACAATCGATTTTTAAATATGTAAAAATGTTTATAATTAGATACAATAATTGTCCTGTCCCTGAATTTAGCAAAAGGAAATTAATGCACGTCCACGTTTTTCGAATTATAATTATTAGTATAATTATTATAAGTATAATTATTATTCAAGCGCAAATAAATAGACGTGTATTTTTGTTTTATTTTTATTTTACTTTATTTTATTTTTTTTATCAACTTTTTTTTTAAATAATTTTTGAGTGGAAATTTTATTGAATATCTTTTGAATCAATTATCCGATTGAACTAAAAAATATAGCGTACGCTAGATTTTGCCCTAATTAATACCGATTTTTGTGCAAATTTTCGTAGCGATCGGTTGAACAGTACAACTTTGTATAGCGAAAGACCTGACATGTTTAAGGTGAAACACAGCAAAAGATGACGACATGAATTGTTTGACTGAATTCAATAGTCCTCTCGTACTAAAAATATTTGATTGTTTTAACTAATTGTTTTGTTGGAACAAATGCATGGTGGCGCTTTTCCAGTAAAATAGGAATTTTAAATAACAGATTCGTATCAAACTTGTGTGAAAAATAATAATGTTATTAAAATGTTTTCAATAAGGGTTAAATTTATACACATTTGAATGAATGTAAATGTTTTATTTAATTAATGTTTTATTTATTCATTTTGAGTTATCTTTAATCGAATTAAAGAGATTATTTTTAATAGACATTATTAAAGATCAATTACACAGGCTTCATTATTATAATAGTAAAACATGAAAAATGTTTTCTATTACTACTCCGATTCAAAAAATTAGAATAATGTAAAAAAGAATGAGTTTGATGTTGCTAACGCGTCAATTTGCATACTGCGTCCAGGAAAAAATATATTAAAAGTATCTAATTATCTTCAGAGCATTTATAAATATAACATAAATATTTATTTTTATGTGATATATTAATAATTAAGTATTTAAAAAATATTAGAATAATTCAAAGAAATAAAATACCTCGATAGCATGGTTCAAAAAATTAGAATATTCAAATTTTTCTTATAAGTTGAGAGAACGGCTGCGGGATTAACATCTGTGGGACTATAAAATGTGCTCCGTTGAAAATGAAAAGTCGTTTGGCATTTGATTGTAGCGTAGTATTTGCTTAATATGGGACGAAAGAGCGATTTATCTGAGGCTGTGAAATATTGTATTGTGTACTTGCACGAAATAGGAAAAACACAACTTTTTATAGCAAAAGAAGTGAAATGCTCTCAAGCAAGTGTGAGTAGAGTTTTGAGAGAATATTCTAATAATAAGTGTTTTCAAAATAAACACTTTAAAAGTGGTCGAAAGCCAGTAACTTCAAGAAGAGATGAAAGGCAATTGAAAAAGATTGTGAAGGAACATCGTTTTCGGAGTGTGAGATATGTGCATAGAAAATGGAAAGAAATGGGTATAAATGTCTCCAAATCTACAACACTACGACGACTTCGCAAATTAGGTTTTAGATCACGTGTGCCTAAGATAAAGCCATTCTTATCATCTAAGCAAAGGGCTGCTAGAGTTAAATGGTGTAAACAAAGGCTATTTTGGGATCACGACGATTGGAAAAAGATACTTTTCAGCGATGAAAGTGTGTTTTGTGTGTCTCACGGAAATCAAGGTATACGTGTCTGGAGACTCAAACATGAAGCTTATAAGAAAGAATGTTTAAAGCGTTCGTTTAAATTTGCGACCTCTGTTATGGTATGGGGCTGCATGACTGCTGAAGGCCCAGGCAGGTTGTGTATTGTTTCCACAACAGTCAATTCAGAAGTCTATCAAGAAATTCTTGAACATTTCATGATTCCTTCAGCTGAGGATTTATGTGATGACGATTTCTTGTTTCAGCAAGATTCAGCTTCTCCCCACACTTCCAAATCAACAACTAAATGTCTCAAAGAGAAGGACATACCTGTACTCCCTTGGCCTGCAAACTCACCCAATCTAAATCCTATCGAGAATTTGTGGGGAATTATGAAGAAACGACTTCAAGAAGTTGCGCCTAGAGACAAAAAAGAACTTATTTCTAGTATAAAGAGCATATGGGCGAATTTGGATAAAAAAGATTGTGAACCTTTAGTTAAAAACATGCCAAAACGTTTAAGAGCTGTCATTAAAGCTAAGGGTGATGCAACAAAGTACTGATTAGCAAGTAAAAATACTTAGAGTTTAAATTATGTTCAATATATTTTCATTATTCTAATTTTTTGAACCATGTTAGAAAGTATTCTAATATTTTGAATTTTTTGTTGTTAGCTGATTTAAATATATTTTCTATTTCATTGTAATGTGTTTACATTTTTATAATCTGCAAAATATGCAGATTCATATTATAGTACTTTATATTTGATATTGTTGATTATTTATTTGATAAATTCGATTTTCATTTCCCTTGACCATATTTCTTTTCATTACTCTAATTTTTTGAATCGGAGTAGTATTTTATCATTGCCTAAATAAAACAAACATCGTTTAACATTTGACATTTATTTGACAGTTTTAAGACCTATAGTTACAATGACTTTCGTCTCGATTGATTTATACAGAATATTACAGAAATGCACAGAAACAAGTACACAATATTTTGTAGACATAAGACATCACAAACATCCATGCCCGCACCAGGATTCGAACCTGGGACCTGAAAGTACAGAAGGCAACGCCCTATCGACCGAACCACCAGGCCAGCAAAAACAAATGTCGTGCAGATAATGTAATGCAACGAAATCATAAATACTATGATATTTTCCTTCTTCGAAGATAACTGTCACAGAATGGGGAAATATTTACTTTCCGCGCTCTAAAAGTACCGTAAAACGACTTTTAGAAGCATAATTCCTTATGTTGTACCATAAAGACTATAATTATAGCAACGAAGAACCTTGGATACAGATTTTTCAAGCACAATTCACGATATTGGAAAAAAATTATATGTAGTTTTTACAAAAATATTAAATATGAATTTTAAGTACAAAATTCTTATCAAACTGATATGAAAAATAATGATGAATTAAAAATGTTTTTAATATAAGTTAAATTTATTAGTAATTTATGGCTTATAAAAGTTTAGTTTCATTTAAAATATCTTTTGGGATATTTTTTGAATTACAACTATTGATTTTAATAGATAATTTTAACAATCAATTTCATAGGCTCTATTATTATGATTAGAAATCTCCATAATTATATATCATTCTTTTTTTACTTTCTCTTACCCATAAGGTAGAGAAAGTATTATTTTTGGGTCAAATTTTTAAGGTCGCCTGAATCCAAAAATCATGTTTTTAGCTGTTGGTCTGTCTGTGTGTGTGTGTGTGTGTGTTATCAGCTTATCTCAAAAACAAATTATAGCAGAAAGTTCAAACTTGGTATTCTAAATTTGTATGATATAGGGACGTTACACTAAACTTTTTCCTTGAGATCAAGCAAATGATTCGTGTGCAGGGACACCCAAGAGAATTCATATACATTACGTCTATAGGGGAAGTTGCAGGTAAGTAGAGTTTAACATCTGTAGACTGCACTAAACCAAATGAAACGAATATATATTTTTTATATGCGTAAAAACTTGTCTCATGTAGAATATGGTAGGGAAATCCTTCACTGTTTATTTACAGGGCTACACAAAAGAACTAGATAAAAGTGCAACAAATAGGATTATATTTAGGTGCTTCATGTGGTCTGTACATAATCTTCAAAATATATACAGAGCTGAAAATACTTAAACGATAACATTCTTTTTTGTTGTTAGTGGATGTGCTTTACTATAATATTTTACCATTTCCAGGAAAGCTGTTCAGGAATTTAAATAAATTCCTCATAGAGATATGGTAAATAATGTATGCTTATTAGCGAAATATTCATCGCTTGTTTTTTTTTTTTTTTTTTTTTTTGTATATTTACACGTTCTGAGGCTTCCTGATTACTGAAGTCAAGTTTTTTAGCGTTTGATCTTTGTCTGTGTCTCTTAGAATAACTTAAAAATGAATAATTTTAAGAGATCTATATGTTGTATTTTGAAGTTAATATAAGTTTGTTGCTGGAAAAGTTTGATCAAGATTGAGAAATTTCAAAGAATGTTGCATGTGAAAGTTGTCTGAAGAATTTTAAGTGAATTTTTAATTTTAATAACAGGTTTAAATTCCATATATGTAAATGTAAGTGCAGTAATGAAACGGGGTGTTGAGGAGGGTGGTAGGTCCCCCCCCCCCTAACACAGAACTAATTATCATATAAAATTCTTCTGCAGCCTAATTTTAATTGTTTTAACATAGGTTTATAAAACGGAGCTCGTTATTTTATCCCTTAATCTCCCATCTGTATTTATAGTATTAAATTTCAGTGTAAGAGAAAGTCGTGTGAGTGACACGCCAGATTATTTTAATTCTAAAGTAAATGTCGTGTAGATAATGCAATTCTAAGAAATAATAAACATAATTTTCATTCTTCAAAAGTAACTGAAACGGAATGAGGAAATTCTTATTTTTCATGCACTAATATTCTTACTACAGTGAAACGGTTTTTACAGGCAGAGTTCCTTACGCTATTGAATAGCCTCGTTTGAAGAACCACAAATGGCAAATTTAACAGGTTTATTGTACGACCTTGAAAAAAAAATGTAGTTTTTACAAAGTTTCACAACGTAGATTTTAAAGTAAAATATTAATTTCAAATCCAAGTTTATATTAATAATTGTGTGAAAAATAATAATGCATGTAAAATATTTTTAATAATGGTTAAAAATTATTGCCGAAACGTCAGTGGAGGCCCTCTGTTGAGACTCAAAACGGTTTTGGGCTGTGTCTGTCTGTCTGTCCGTCTGTCTGTCTGTCTGTCTGTCTGTCTGTCTGTCGCGCGATAGCGGCCACAAAAATAGCGCTATTGACTTGAAATTTGGTACACGTGTTCATGAGCCCCACGAAATCAGCTGTATAGTTTTTGGTATGTATTCCAATTGTAGTTCGAATACAGGGACACACCAAAGTTTTTCTTATCATTACGGCCTATGGGAGGAATTTGTATGCATCGCGATAGCGGCCACAAAAATCACGCTATTGACTTGCAATTTGGTACATGTGTTCATTTGCCCCACGAAATCAGCTGTATAGTTTTGGGTGGGTATTCCATTTGTAATTCATGTACAGGGACACGCCAAAGTTTTTCTTATCATTACGGCCTATGGAAGGAATTTGTATGTACCGCAATAGCGGCCACAAAACTCACGCTATTGACTTGCAATTTGGTACACATGTTCAAGCGCCCACCGAAATCAGCTGAATAGTTTTAGGTGTGTATTCCATTTGTAATTCCTATACAGGGACACGCGAAAGTTTTTCTCATCATTACGGCCTATGGGAGGAATTTGTATGTACCGCGATAGCGGCCACAAAAATCACGCTATTGACTTGCAATTTGGTACACATGTTCATGCGCCCAACGGAATCAGCTGTATAGTTTTAGGTGTGTATTCCATTTGTAGTTCGTGTACAGGGACACGCCAAAAATTTTCTATCATTACGGCCTATGGGAAGAATCTGTATGTACCGCGATAGCCACCGCAAAAATCAAGCTATTGACTTCCAATTTTTGCCGAAACGTCAGTGGAGGCTCTCTGTTGAGACTCAAAAGAATTTTGGGTTCCGTCTGTCCGTCCGTCTGCCTGTCTGTCTGTCGTGCGATAGCGGCCGCAAAAATCCCGCTATTAACTTGAAATTTTGTACACATGTTCATGATCCCCACGAAATTAGTTGTATTGTTTTGGGTGTGCATTCCATTTGTAGTTCGTGTACAGGGACACGCCAAAGTTTTCTTTATCATTACGGCCTATGGGAAGAATTTGTATGTACCGCGATAGCGGCCCCAAAAATAACACTATTGACTTGCAATTTTGTACACATATGCATGAGCCCAACGGAATTAGCTGTATAGTGTTAGGTGTGTATTCCATTTATTGTTCGTGTACAGGGACACGCCAAAACTTTTCTTATCCTTACGGCGTATGGTAAGAATTTGTATGTACCGCAATAGCGGCCGCAAAAATCCTTCGATTGACTTGCAAATTAACGCACACGTTCCAGCTTTGCATATAAGTAGCTGTATAATTTTTCTTGCTACATTTTTTATAAACTGTGTACAGGGACACGCCAAAATTCTTAACATTACGGCGTATGAGGTGAATTTCGTTTAAACTCATTTTAATATCATTACTTTGCAATGAAGAAAATGAAACTAGAGGACGTGAGTAAGATGCTTAAAGTTACGTTGTTTGAAGAAAATATGTGCTCTTAAGCTTTCTAATCACACTTTTGTACAGGACCTTACAAAAGTGTTCTGACAATGTCACTTAGTCATCCAAACGATGTTAAATTTGGAACAATTATTAATTTTAAATGCAAAATAAGCTGAATAGTTTTTACTGGTGTATAGAATGTTTATGGTTCGTTTACAAAGACACACGAAAGAATTTCGTAACATTAGAGCCTATGGACAAATTTTTAATTTAAGTGCGCACTTTAATGCGTTTATGCTGAATTGAACTTAATAAAGTTAACATACATTATAAAGATGCTTAAAATCATGTTTTCTCTTAAAAAAAGTTATGTACAGACTAAATAATTTATGGGACCACACAAAATATATCCGAGTATGTACTGTAATCATCCAAATGATGTCAAATTAGTTTGAAAAATTAATGAGTTATAATCAATTTGGTTTATTCTTATTATTGGCGTTTATAATGACTGTGGCTACTTTTCCAGGATACATAAAGGAATTTCGTACTATTACGGTCTATAGTCAGTATTTCTTAAAATTGTATTTTAACATGGTTACACCCCATCAAATATAATGAAATTTTATTAGAATTTCACAAGCATGTTTTCCTGTTGAAATTGTGGGCATAGAATTGATAATTAGTTTAAAGGTTACGCAAAATATTTCCGATATGCTATGTAATTTTTTTTGTATGAAATTTGGTATTTATGAATTTCAGGGAAATAATACAAGACGATCGTTTATTAAGAATACATATCGTTGCGTACTTGGGGGTTCGTAAGTTGTCCGAGAATGAAAGGTGAAACTTGCAAAAATTCAGTGATTTATTCACAGAAAGTTCCAGAAAAATACAGGTCTATAAACCAAGTATCAGCTTTAATTCAACCAGTAAACACAGCTTAAACAGCAGTCGTTAACAGCAAAACAACAGTACAAACTGTTTAGCAATAGCACATAACGCAAGTGTCATTCAAAGAGGCTCAAAGCAAAGCGAGCATTTGACGAAACTGACACAGATCTGAGATTAGCCGCCTTGGTTAAAAAAAGCCTCCTTTTATACTATTCTATCGTAAACACTGTTCTGGAAAATTATCGTATCTCATCAGCCAATGAGATTAGAGCTTCCATACTTGGTATATCCCTTATAAGGATTTTCTCGCCAAGGTCGCCAAAAAAATCGCCAAGGAGGGAAACAGTCGCCAAATTTGGCGCCAAATCCATTTCTTCCCTTATATGGTGCTTTTTAATGCGTTTTTAAAGGAAAATTAGGCTATTTTAACGCTAAAACGACTAGAAATGCATAAAATTAGCATTTTATCGATTTAAAAAAATATATACAAAAATAAATGCAAGTATTTACAATTCCGTAACACTTTATATGATATACAAATAGGTATACAAAGAGATACAGCGGGGGGTTGAGGGGGGCGGCAGCCCCCCTCAGGAATGTATCTGATTATGGTAATAATTCGATCGAATCAATATATACTATTATATAATAAGGAATAAGTAAATATGACCTATTGAAAATTGTCTGATGCAAATTGGACGTTGAGGCTCCTGATCTGCAGATCCACTAGTACAAATTTGAATTTGTCTATGTGTTTCATTTAAAAAATAGTTTGAGATATTTTTCGCATTAGAGCGATAAATTTTAAAAGACATTTTTAAATGTCAATTACACAAGTTTTATTATGGAAAGAGGAAATTACGATAAATATTTCTGTTCTTTTATATCTATAAAACAAGAATTTCTTACATTGAAAGTTATTGAATAGCATCATTTAAAGATCCTTGTTGACGAATTTCACGAATTTATTTCACGATATCGGAGAGAAATTATAATTTTTACAAAAATGTATAACGTAATTTGTCCAGGGAAATATGAATTTCAAATACCAAATTCTTACCAGACTTGTGTGGAAAATGATAATGCATTTAAAAAGTTTTTTTTTTTTTTTTTTTTTGTTGTTTTTAATTCCTTCATGTTTGACTTTTATAAATTATTCATTTAAGAAACCTTTTGGGATATATAAATTTCGTTTTAATATTTTTTTTTTTTTTATAGATCAATGACACTGGTTTCTTTGTTATAATAAAAATTTAAGACAATTAATTTCTGTTGATAAAAAAAGAAAAACTCCGTAAAAATAACATAATGCTACTAAATATTTTTTGCTTTCCGAACATACATATGTAAGGAAAGTATTATAATCATGACAAAAATCCGACTTTGAGATTTTGGTGTTTCTACACGTTTTGAGGTCCCCTGGGTTTCTTTTTACTATTTTTACAATGATATATGTGTGTATGTATGTGAGTGAACACGATAGCATCTAAACACTTTGTTCAAATGAGCTGAAAGTTGGTATGTATGTTACAAGTCACCGTAGAACGAACCTTATTGGTTTTGGCGAATCTAGCACATAGTTTTTTTTTTTTTTACAGGGACATAAAGAAGAATTCTTTATCATTATGGTCTATGGGCCTAAATTTTTAAAATTACGATAGCGTCTAAATGCCTTATTTGATTAAGCTGAATATTTATACACATGTTATGAGTCACCATAGCACAACTGCATAGATTTTGATGAATCTAGCATTTTTCGTCTTTTTTTACAGGGACACGACGAAAATTTTTTTATCATAATGGTCTGTGGGCCCAAATATTTAAAGAGCAATCGCGTCTAAACGCCTTATTCGATTGAGCTGAATATTTATACAGATTTTGTAGGTCGTCGTTGTACGAACTAAATAGATTTTGGTGAATCTCGCATGTGTAGTATTTTTTTTTTTTTTTTTTTACAAGTATACAAGGAAATTTTTTT
This sequence comes from Salticus scenicus, assembly GCA_963930645.1. Taxonomy (NCBI): domain Eukaryota; kingdom Metazoa; phylum Arthropoda; class Arachnida; order Araneae; family Salticidae; genus Salticus; species Salticus scenicus. The sequence goes on from OZ005652.1 coordinate 201,800,050, forward strand.
ATCCTTATGCCATATGGGCTCAAATTGTTTAAAGTCCGATAGCGTCTAAACACCGTATCCGATTGAGCTGAAAATTTATACACATGTTATACATCACCGTCACACAAAATGTATGAAATTTGGAGAATGTAGCACTTAAATTTTCTTTATAAGGACACATAAAAAAATTCCTAATCATTGTGACTTATAGGTTCAAATTATTCAAAGTTCTATAGCGTCTGAACGCCTCATCCGATTGAACTGAAAACTTATATAAATGTTATAGGTCACCGTGTCGTACGAACTGTACAGAGTTTGGTGAGTTTAGCATTCATAGGTTTTTACAGGGATACTACAAAAAAAAATTATCATTATGATCTACGGACTTAAATTATTTGAAGGGCAAAAGGGTTTATTTAAACAACATACCATATAGAGAAAAATACTGAAATACCCTATTATAATTTTCGCTTTCGTTTATTTAATGATTTCTCTTACTTTAATTTATTTATACAACCGTTAATTACTTTGTTCGTAAAGTTGAGTGGAGTGGAGTCGCTTTCACTCCAGTTTTTTTTTTTTTTTTTTTTTTTTTTTTTTTTTTCAAAAGGTAACTGACAAGGAAACATTCAAAAAATGTCGTCTTCAAAAAATATCGAAAAAAAAATATAGGTGATTCTACTCTTTATAAAACACCAGAAAGTGAAAAAATTATCGGCTGAAATGAATCACAGCGACCACAAAACATTATCAAAATTAAACATTTTTGGCAACTTAGCGCTGTTAGGCGATAAGTTCGCTAGCACCGAGATTGCCGTGTATGAATAGAACCGTGTTTTGCTTCTCCGCCAAGTTCTCAAAATCAATCGCCTAACAGTGTAAAATCGCCAAATATGCTTAATTTTGATACTTTTTTTTTTTTTTTTTTTTTTTGGTCGCTGTAATTCATTTCAGCCGATCATTTTTTCACTTTCTGGTGTTTTATGAAAATTAGAATCGCATATATTTTTTTCAATATTTTTTGAAGACACCTTCTGAACGTTTCTTTGTGACATGAAGTGGATACTTAATACTTTTCGTACATTAACAATCTTAGCACAAAGTCTACAGCTATACAAAGTCTCTGCTGCGTTGCTCCCCTCACGGATGAGTTAAACACTAATAATCATGTCGATTTTTATAGTTTTCATTAGTCAATTTTTACAGCTGTTAATTTTTCCAATATCTCAGTCTTTCTTAATGCTCTAATAATTTTTACTTTCTTCTATATGTAATATAGAGAAAGTATTGGATTCGTAAAAATTTTCGACCTCGGGTTTTTGATGGATTTACACGTTTTGAGAGCTGTAGAACACGATTTGACCCTTTTTAGAAAATGTCTGTCTGTCTGTCTGTCTGTCTGTCTGTCAGTCTGTCTGTGTGTGTGTGTGTGTGTGACAAAATTTTGTGGCAACTGTATCTCAGGAACTACTGCACAGAATTTCATACAAATTGGTATGTAGTTGCACCTTGACATAAATTAGTGCCTATCAACTTTTGGTAAAAATTGTCTTACAGGTTGCGTTGCCATCCCGCTTTTTCTAAATTTTTAACATGGTGATATAGGACAAAATTTTGTATAAATGTGCATAAAGAGAATTATTTTTTAGTGATCATTATGAAATTTACAAGAATTATTTATAATAGAGATAGTCAACTGAGAAAAAAAAATTGTATACGTAGGAGCCTCGTGAACCCCCCTGGGGGGGAAGTCCCCCCTCGAGGGGAGTAAATTTTCAAGATGGGTATCTTTCGAAAGGTCTCGTCAATACCTTTAAAACGAATGGTTGAACTATAAATCTGTGATAATTTAAAACAAAGTTATGGATTTTTTTTACTTTTAACAAAAAATAACTTAGAAAAAAAATCGTATTTTTTTTTTTTTTTTTTTTACGAAATTTAACCAGACTTGGTATTTAGTTGGCCCCTGACATAAACTGGGGCTGATTAGATTTGGGGATCAATCACTCAACAGGTGGTGCTGTGATCGTACTTTTTCTAAATTTTTAACATGGCAGTATAGGACAAAATTTCGTATAAATGTACAAAATGGGAGTTATTCTTAACCTGTGATTGTGAAATTAATATGAATTATTGATAATAGTAGTAGTTAATTAGGAAAGAAATCTCGGTCATCGCTTCCCCCCCCCTAGGGGAAAGTAACCCCCGGGGGGGGGGGGGTAAATTTTCAAGATGGGTATCTTTCGAAAGGTTTCGTCAATATCTTTAAAACGAATGGTTGAACTATATGTGATAATTTAAAACAAAGTTATCGATTTTTTTTTTTTTTTTTTTTTTTTTTTAACGAAAAAAAACTTTGAAAAAAAAATCTTAATTTTTTTTTTTTTTTTTAAATATTGTTACTGCGTGAATTTGTATAGAAAAATATAGAAGAAAGTCTTGTGGTGGCCACAGCATACTAGTTAAAAAATGTAATTGTTACGTTTATTTTCATAATAATAAAACCACAAGTTTATGGAAAGTAATGCTCTATACTAATGCCCAAAAATTATTTTTTCAAATAAAGGAAATGAATTTTCAACTTTGTTTTGCAGGAATTAATAAAACAATGGACCAAGGCTGATTAAAAAAAAAAAAAAAAAAAATGGCGTCGCAATTTCAGCAATACATTTTAAAAAAATAAATACATAAATATATAAATAAATTTTATCTAAGTTTTCAAAAACATAGATAAAGTTTTAATGGTAATTTAAAAGATTATTCTTAATTATATGTAAAGACCACCGATTGGCAATTTGGCAGTTTTATTTTTCAACCACTACTATAAAAAATTATCGTCAAAACATTTGGCTAAGATAGAGGATAACGGTAAAATAAATAGTTAAAATGATTATAATAAAAAAAATAATAATTAATAATAATAATGACCATCTTCTGTCAGGAACGATTCAGACCGATTCAAAACAGAGACTTTTGGTAGGCTTTTTTTCCCCTTAGAAATGCTATGTATTTTTTTATTATTATTACTATTATTATTATTAATCTGCATAAATGTTACATCATTAGAAAGATTTTTCAAAACTGAACATTTTTTGTCCTTGCACTTTTTCCTTAATCTCAATATGTAAAAAGATTTCAACGAAAGTTTATAACTACCATTGCAATAGAGTTCTAACTAATGACGTCACGAGCATGTTTGCTGAGGGACAGTTGACCCCACTGACCCATTTTATCATTGCGGAATAGTGTTACAAATTTATTGTAACACAGTGTTGTAAATGTATTTGTAAAAGCATAAAAAATTTCGACTACTACGCTTCCAAAGCCATGGAAAAATTAGCATTGTCCTTCAGCAAAGTACGGTTGCTAAGAAGAAAGTCACGTGGTTGTTAGAACTCTATTCTAAAATACCCATGGAGGATAAAATTAAAATGTAATGTAAAATTCAATGATAAAAATTATGGGCTAATAGTTATTACACCATTTTCTTGCAATCATGATAATGTACTTATCTAATCTGATATAAACAAACAGTTGATTGTGACGTCATATTTACCAAATTAGTTAAAATAAATAAGATTACAAATAAGGTACGTAAAGTTACTTCGTTACAAATGTGGTACCTTTCATTTGGTACCTTATTTGTAACGAAGTTTTGATTAGATATTTTAGAATTAATTAAAATATGAAAATAATTTCAAAATTGGACATTTAAATTTATGATTGTTGCCAGAAAAATTCACCAGTTATTGTTATATATGTATATATATATATATCACGGAGTAATATTAATAGGAGTTGAAGGTCCAATGGGAGAAAGCTACGAAACTGTGATCTAAATTTTTGGTAAATATTGAGGGCGCCACTTGTCATTCCTCCCTACCTCGGCGCGGATATACTGTTGTTTTCAATAGAATTTTGCTGGAGTACATATAAATTTTTTTTATTTTAAGCAATTTAATTTCTTTGTAAGTTCTTAAAACTGCATAATTCAGATGTTTCAAATAAATGCTTCGTTCCTAGTTGTAAAACAGGCTATGATAGTGATAAGAAAAAAGAAAATAAGCCCTAGGAGAAAAATAAAGTCCGAGTTCGTGTTTTCTGCACCTAACGTAAGTTTTTTTTTTTTTTCTTTACAAATTTTCATCCATTCTCCTTCCTCCTAATTGTCTGTTTTAGCTAGCTTCGGTTCATAAGAATCGTCATTTTTTAAAAGCTTTCTTTCAAAGTAAAATTAGTATAAAATGGCTCTTAAAAAAAACATGTTGGTTAGAATACTCTATTTAATGAAATTTGCTTTCAATCGAAATTTTTTCAGCTTGATATTATTTAAAAAAAAATAATAAAAACGAGACATTTCCCCATTGAATAACATTGCGGATGCTGGAGAGAAGGAAGGATTGCACGCTGGCGCCATCTGTAAACATTAGAAAACAACATCACAAAATTTCAGCGTTACCTTCTTCTCCTGTCTTTTTACTCCGTGATATATATATATATATGTGTGTGTGTGTGTGTGTGTGTGTGTATGGGGGCATAAGATGAAATAATGTTTTCACGCGAAAAATTAAAAGAAAATCTACTTTTTATTTTATTTCATTACATTGGTCGGAATCAAATTGTAATGCAGTGTAAATAGCATGAGCAATAAAATACTTGGTTCAAAAACTAAAATATTTAATAGACGCTGAGATACAGTTATCTTTAAAATCGTAGTTCTTAAATAATGGCAGACCCACCTATCGTCAATAAATACCCATATTGAAATACATAGGAAAGAGATTTCTGCAGGCAGTGGGAACCTGCTCCCGATACAGTGCGGGCAGAGAAAGAGCTGCCGTAGTCAGCGAGTACCCGATAGTCTAGAGCGATTCCAATGTAATTATTTTAGTTTTTATTTATAATGTGATGTGAAAAATAAATAATGATCCAATTCTTTTGGAGATTCATTTAAATGTAGTGGCCAGCGAAGCGGGCGTAGCCTGCTAGTACGATATATAATATGACACGTTATATTAGACCTATCGTACAGGGTTAGTAGGTATTTTCGTTAACAGAAACAGTTTGTTCGTTCGGTGCAACTTGCAGATTAGTCCCGTTAAGTACAACTTGCATATTAGTCCCGTCAGGTGCAATTTGCACATTAGTCCTCTTTAAATATAGTGTCCAGGGAAGCTGGCAAAGCATTCGTTGATTCACTATCTTAACTGATTTCACATTCCGTCATTTTTGACGGGGTTATATACTAGTAATAATAATATTAATAACTTAAAAATATAGTATAAATGGTAATGAACTCAAACCAAAAAAAAATATGGTACCACTCTGTTATTGAGATAGGATTCAAGCAAAGCAAAATATTTAATAAATCTGGAGTATTAAGGTACTATCTCTTTCACAGACAAAATAGGAACGATTTTGATGAATTTGCGCTGAAGTTAATTTTCATAAATAATTCATTTTAAATTACATTTCACGACTCGAATTCTATTATTTTGTTAAAATAAATAAATAAACCCGCAGTTAAGTTTTAAATACCCCCCCCCCACACACACACACACACCTTTTTTTTTTTTTTTCTTATTGACTATTTTATTTATCGTGACATTGGCTCAGAGACCTTTGCACAGCCCCTGCCTGCCTGGGCACGGTTAAGCTTCACGGGTTGGATGCTAGTCCTCCGGAGCGAAAAATCGCCAGATCACTGCATGATGGCTGACTACAACCAGACTGTTGCCTAGTCGCTACATAGAATGAGCTGTGTCAGATGGCTCGTTCAGTCTTCAAACATCGTCCATTGGAGACTGCAGGCTCCTTCAACATCAGCAGCAATGTGACTTCTCAGAACAGATCAGGATTGGCAGGGTTGCTACGTCTGCTTCTTTGACACATAATGCTCGACTGACACGCCACACCTCCAGATTGTACAAGGCGGAGACGCACAGACACGCTCCTGGATGCAAAGAAAAATTTTGAATATGTGCACAACTAGCTTCGAGCCAAACACAAAGACAAAACTGAAGAAAAACAAGTTTTTGAATTTTGGGAAGGGGGTATCGCTTGGGGAGCCGTAGTAGGTAGTTGTGCACTGAAAGTTACACCAAAAGAGGAGGTCTAAGAGGGGGAGGGGGGATAGAAACCTAAACTGATGAACGACTAGTTGACAAAGAGCTAATATGTAAAAAAAAAAAAAAAAAAAAAAAGTTTAATTATAGATTTTGGAAGCTTGCCACTGGGGGGTAGGAAGAGATATTTTTTTGCGTGCATAGTGGTTATTTTTTGACGTGGCAGGGCCTGGAAAAAGGGGAGAGAAAGAGGAAAGAGAAAAAAAAAATTATATTTTTTACTATGCACTGGGTGGCCTGAAGGGAGTAAAAGTGGGGACCATCACAATTTTGATCCACCACGGGGGGATGGTTCCCCGCGTTGGTAGCCCGATGGCTCCTTAACGACCCCATCGAGCACTTGACGGTGTAGCACATTTTAACGAGGACCAGACACCGCCACACCCTCGAAAAGATAAAGAAAAAAAAGAAAAAAGAAAGAAAGAAAGAAAGAAAAGAAAAGAAAAAGAAAAGAAAAGATATGTAAGCTTTGAGTTTTGTTGTTTTGTTAGTAGCCCGGGATTTTGATTTGGCGAATATGACAAATTTGAATAACGGTTCATTTGAAAATATCGACCGCTAGACGAGCAAAGACTGACTAGTAATATTATATTATAGACAGACTAGTAATCTATACTATTATATAAACAGCAAATAATTGTATATTTGTGGAGGGTAATCGCCGAAACTACTGAACCGATTTAAGACCTTCTTTCACTGATCAAAAGCTACACTATCCCTGATTGTTATAGGCTATATTTAATTTTGATGAAATAAATTTTAGTTCAAAATATAGCATTTTAATTAAAATTCCTGTAATAAAAATGGAAATAATGAAATAAAAAAAAATTTAGCTGCTACCAACATAAAACAAACTTTTTCATGTTCATTTTGTTTTTAAGATATCTTTACATGAAAAGAAAAGAAATATATTTACACGTGAATTAAATTGAAATTAATATAAAGCTTTGTGAAATGTTAAACTTACACGTTAAATCTGACGTCATTATAGATTTAAAAGTATTTATTTTTCTAAGGATGTAATATATTTAATACTAAGCATTAATGTTTAAACACATGTGTGTAAACAAAATTGGATAATAAAAAATAAATAAGTAAATAACTTACCTGAAGCATTCAATGTTTTTTCAACATTAAATACCAAAATGTATAATTTATAATAAAATTTATACACCTTATTAATATACGAAGGCGAAGTGATGACATCACTGACCGTCAGTGGCGCCAAGAAAAAGATTTGCTATGTTAATCGTCCATTGGATTTTTTGTAAAAAATTATTAAAAATCGACGAAAATTATTTCCGGATTTTAATTCCCAAATTTAGGTATAGATATGTATTAGTTATTCTGGACATGTGTTAGATTAAATTACTTTCCTGGTAAATTGACAAAATTTTAATTTTAAATTTCAAAACTGTAGAAAAAAAATCTGGTGTGTCACTCACACGACTTTCTCTTACCCTAAAATTTAACACTATAAATACAGGTTGGAGATTAAGAGGTAAGATAACGATGTTATGTAGACCTATGTTAAACAATTCAAATTAGGCTTCGGAAGAGTTTTATATGATAATTAGTTCTGTGTGAAGGGGGCTATCGCCCCCCTCAACCTCCCGTGTCATTAATGCACCTACATTTATATAAAATTTAATTCGGTTATTAAAAATTAATTCTGTTTTTAAAAAAATATTTATTAAAAAAATTATTTAAAAAAATTATCTTTCATGATAATGCAGACGATTTCCATATTAGAGAAGTAGTATAACACTAAATATCCAAAAAAAGTTCATTTTATTCTCAATAGTAAAAAAAAAAAAAAAAAAAAAAAAAAAAAAAAACTATTTTTTTCTAAGGTTTTTTTTTTCCGTTAAAAGTAAAAAAAATCGATAACTTTGTTTTAAATTATCGCAGATCGATGGTTCAACCATTCGTTTTAAAGGTATTGGCGAGCTCTTTTGAAAGATACCCATCATGAAAGTTTACTCCCCTCCAGGGGGGACTTCCCCCCCAGGGGGGGAGGCGAGGCTCCTACATACACAATTTTTTTTTCCCAGTTGACTATCTCTATTACAAAATATACATATTCGTTTCACTTGGTTTAGTGCAGTCTATAGACGTTAAACTCTACTTACCTGCAATTTCCCCCATAGACGTAATGTATTAGAATTCTCTCGATTGTCCCTGTGCACGAACCATTTGCTTGGTCTTAACGAAAAGCTTACTGTAGCATCTATATATGATACACATTTAGAATACCAAGTTTGAACTTTCTGCCATAATTTGTTTTTGAGATATGCCGATAACAGACAGACACACACACAGACATACACACAGACCATTTGCTAAAAACATGATTTTCGTATTCAGGGGACCTCAAAACGTGTAAATATAACAAAATCTCGCGTTTGAAAATTTGTCCCAAAAACAATGCTTTCTCTACCTTATGGGTAAGAGAAAGTAAAAAGTAAAAAACAATACTTTCTCTACCTTATGGGTAAGAGAAAGTAATAAGAGAAAGTAAAATTGGCAAGCTTCCATTTTCGAATGTAAACATAAACATTTCATTTCAAAGGGTGATATTAACACAATAAATATCCAACTAATATACTGATTAGTATGAAAATGATAAATATTCAATCATAATTTGAAGTCAAATTTATTTTCCAATGTCTAAATAAAATATCTGATATAAGATACTAATATATTTTAGCGGAATAGATTTGATATGTCAATTGGTATGTCAATTTGATATGTCAACTGATTTTGATATTAATAGAGCAATCAATTATATGAAACGATATTTCGTACAATACATATTACAAAAATATACATCTGGTATGTATATTTTCGTAATACGTTTTCGATCGTAAAACACAAAACAAGTAACTCGGACGCCAAGGACGACTAATTTTTCAAATTTAAAATTAAAATTTTATCAATTTGACAGCAAAATAACTTAATCTAACGCATGCACACAATAACTAATACATATGGATAAGACCTAAATATGGGTATTAAAATCGGACAAATTTTCCTTGATTTTTAATATATTTTTACAAAATTTCTAAAGGACGGTTAACAGAGGAAATATTTTTCTTGGCCCCACAGACAGTCAGTGACGTCACACTTCGCTTGCGTATAACCATGATTTTTGAAAGGAAATTAATATTGCGCGAGATAAGTAAGCGATCCTTTTTTCTCCAAAGACGAGATATCAAATCTGTTCCGAAAACTTCACAATAGAGCATTTCCTCGTGACGTCATGTGGTTGGCAAAAAAGCGCGCTCGACTTTCCCGCGCCCCGCCCACCATTGATTTTCCGTTGGTAGTAATCAAGTAATCGCCATCGCTATGCTTTTCCCAAGCCTTTTTGCCAACCACTCATAAAAGTTGAGATGTTTGTTTACAAACAAGGAACTGCCCTAAAAGTGAATATTGGCTGGTGCAATGAAAAGTATTTCTTTAATATTTCTCTTTCGAGGATTTCTAAAAATTAGTAATTCAAAAATAATTTTCCAGAAATGTAAGCAGTTTTGTTTCTTTCTCTAATGTGTTCGGAAATGCTTCCTTTTTCTCCCATAAAATCAAAGAGATTGAACGAGAGTATCTGAACTCCATGGTCTCTTCAAAATTACTAAAAGATCATTTTTGGCAACCAGTTTTTTTTATGTTTTTAGAATAGAAAGAGTTTATGTTCCGTTCTTGTTTCTTTTTATGTTGTGAGAAAATGGTAACAGGAGTGTTGTTGTTTTTGTTCTTTTTATGTGTGAAGAAAACGATTGCTTAGAGTTTCTTTCGTTTCAAGAGTAATTAAAATACAGAGTAAGAATTGAAACACGAGGATTTTTATGAGTATAAATCCTTTTAGAGTAATTCTACCGTTATAAACGGATAATTATATATGTATTAAGAGTTATTTTCATCAAAGTCTGGTGAATTGCATCTGTAAAAGAATAGCCTATGCTGTGTTATACTATTCCAAGTTTTGTATATAGATCCTGTAAATAAACTATATGTGTTTTTTGATACGAAGTTGATGTCTTATCTGAGTTAATCGTTGACAAATGATTATAACTTATTTAAAATTATTTGTCGACATCCAAAGTGTTACGCTTAAACATAATTCTACCTTTTTTCAGTTATATGACTATTACGTAATTTGATGCATTTGGCGTAAAACCAAGGACTATTTGGGGGCTGCGACCGCAATTAACATTAAACGTTTGAACCAGTGAGTTTCACTAAAATTAAAAATCTCTGATAAGCTAACTATTTGAATCATGTTCCATTAAGGAATCTAGGAAACTTTACTCATTCAATTTTATTGCCTGTTTCGCCAGTCACTATATTTAAATGATTTTTTTTTAAATTGAATAATTGAGAAGTTTAAATTTATTTGGCGACCATTTTCAGCAACAAACAGTTATGGCAAGTCGCATTATATATATAGCGCATACAGCCATTAGAGAAATGCAAATAACAATTATTTGAGTTTCATTATGTTGATTAGAAACATGTGTAATCTATCTACGCTGTCCCTAATTGTTATAGGCTATAAAAATTTTTGGTAAAATAAATTTTGTATTCAAATTTTCAATATTTTAATAAAAAAAAAAAAAAAAAAAAAAACATAGATTTGATATTTGTCGTCCTTGGCGATCAAAGATGTTATATGAAAATCTGTATATTTTCGTTTGATGTATATTTTCGTATTAAATAACAGATCTATATTTTTGTTATATATATTGTACTAATGTTGTTTCTAATTATTGATTGTTCCTTTAACATGCATTATTAAAATAACTATCAATTTTGGAAGAAATTAAATATATATTCGCGAGATAACCTTGCAATCATTTTTCCGCCAAGGACGATAGATATCAAATCCTTTACGAAAACTTTTTTAATAACCATCAAGTAGTCCAGCAATCGATAATATAAAACAATATTTCGTACAATATGTATTACAAAAATATACATTTGCAGTGTATATATTTTTGTAATGCATTTTTAATATCCAAATAAAATATCGCCAAATACAACAGATATCTAATATAAGTCAAGCAATCGCTAAAATGCATTACTTCTCGCCGCTTATTTTCAGTTACGTGGCATTCACTTAATTTGGCGCATTTGGCCATTCCCACCAGACTTGTAGTCGATTACAGAATCCTTAAAAGATTACAATTACGATTATTTTTAATCTTCAAATGCCGATTACGAATACGTTTAGATTACGATTACAGTTTTCATTACGTTTTGATTAGACTCTAGAATACGATTACATTCAGATTACGATTACAGTTTTGATTACGTTTTGATTATACTCTAGAATACGATTACATTCCGATTACGATTACAGTTTTGATTACGTTTTGATTATACTCTAGAATACGATTACATTCAGATTACGATTACAGTTTTGATTACGTTTTGATTAGACTCTAGAATACGATTATATTCAGATTACGATTACATGAAAAATCGATTACAATTAAACTTCAATTATACAGATTTCTCAATGTCGATGTGATGAATATCGCTTGTATATAATCTTTCTTAGATATTTTTTCACATATATCTTGAAATATATCTTGTTTCCTCTCCTTATATTCTCTATATATTCTTTATTTTGATTGCTTTCAAATTAAGCTTTTAATATCACAGCAAGCAGATTAAAATTATCATATCAAGTAATATCATATCAATATCATATCAATAAAATTTCCCTCGCGTTAGATGATAAAATCTAAAGCGAGGGAAATTTTATATTTATACAAAACTCTATATTTTGACCATCAAAGAAATGTAATTATTAAAATATTGAAAGAAGTTTTAAGTATGAGTCAGAAATTAAAATACTATCTCAAATATCTGTCACAAATTTCACTTCTTTATAATAACTTAGTTGACAAAATTTATTTTCAAATCGAACGCTAGTTCCGAAGCATGAAATTCGTTTTATATTACTGTTGCGTACTTGAGGGGTCGTGAGTTGTCCGGGAATGAAAGGCCAAACTTACAAAAATTCAGTAATTTATTCACAGAAAGTTCCAGAAAAATACAGGTCAATAAACCAATTATCAGCTTCAATTCAAGCAGTAACCACAGCTTAAACAACAGCTGCCAATAGCAAATCCACAGTACAAACTGTATAGCAATAACACTTGAAGCAAATCTCTCTCAAAGAGGCTCAAGAGCAATGCAAGCACTAGCGAAGCTGGCTTTGATCTGAACTGAACTGACTCTGACTGGCCTTGGCGAAGAAAACAGGCTTATATACTGTTCCATGGAATCCAGATTTTTCGAGAAAACTCTAGAAAGTGGTCAATCAATCAACTCACAGCTTCCATATTTGGTATATCCCATATAAGGATTTTCTCGCCAAGGTCGCCAAAAAAATCGCCAAGGTGGAAAAAAGTCGCCAAATTTGGCGCCAAATCCATTACCTGCCTTATTGGGGCTTTTTAATGCGTTTTTAAGGGAAAATAAGGCTATTTCAACGCTAAAACGACTAGAAATGCACAAAATTAGCACTTTATCAACTTACTAAGCCTCTTTGAAAGAATTTATACAAAAATAAACACAATTATTTACAATTTTGTAACACTGCCCCCCTCCCAAGGACTGCACGTCCCGGGCAATGCAACCCTTGGTCAAGAGGCGAAACTAAACAAATTTACACAATCTAAAATACAAAAACTAAGTTGCACATAAAGATAACATAGAAATATAAATTAAGTGAGAAATATTTACAAAATTCACAAATATGTACAAATATTTATATACAAATATTTACAGTGCGCATGCGCAAATTTTACCAGTATTTACATTTTAAATTTTAATGTTACCGTTAGTTGTGGTACTTGGCTAGCCGGTTATAGTGCACCACCTGCGGTTTTCATGAAGGTGTTTTAGTGATCCGCACTACTACATCATTCAGCCTTTTTAAGACTGTGTATGTTCCGTCCCAGTTGCACTGTAACTTGGGAGAGAGTCCTTTGCGTCGAACAGGATTCCACAACCAGACCTTCTCTCCTTCCTGGAACTCATGTTGCGTAGCCTTTAGATCGTACCTGGTCTTCATTTTCTCCGTTGCCATGTTAATCCGCTCCCGAGCAAAGTTGTGTACGTCCTCAAATCGTGCCTGGAGATCTTGGATGTACTCCTCGGGCGATGAAGGCGCATCGGGTGGACAACCAAACAGGAGATCACAAGGGAGACGAAGTTCACGTCCAAACAGCATCTGGGCTGGAGTATAGCCGGTGGTTTCATGGACAGCACTTCGATAAGCCAGCAGGAACAATGGCAACTTCAAGTGCCAATCTTGCTGGTTCCTTGATACTAGAAGAGAGAGGTTATTCAGGATGGTACGATTGAACCTCTCGACCATGCCGTCCGACTGGGGATGTAAGGGTGTTGTCCGGGTTTTGTCTATGCCGAGTAGTTGACACAGTCCTTTGAAAACATCAGAGGTAAAGTTCCTACCTTGGTCGGTATGAAGTTGTAGGGGCGTGCCGTACCTTGACACCCATTGCTGCACTAGGACTTCTGCAACTGTGCATGCCTCTTGATTGGGAATGGGATATGCCTCAGGCCGCTTGGTGAAATAGTCCATCACGACGAGGATGTATTTATTTCCACTGGAGGTCCGTGGCAAAGGACCCAAGATGTCGATTGCAATCCGTTCAAATGGTGCTCCCACGTTATACCGTTGCAGTCTTCCTCGACTTCGTTTCTGCGGGCGTTTACGTGCCGCACAAGCATCACAGGATTTACACCATTTCTCCACATCCTCCTTTGCCTTGCACCAGTAGAAGCGTTCCCGAACTTTCTGCAGAGTCTTCATTACCCCAAAATGGCCTCCGGTAGAGCTACTATGTAGTTGTTCTAAAACAGCTGGAATTTTTTATCTTGGTAATAAAATCTGCCATCTGAAGCTTTTTCCATCATCAGATTCTAACTTTCTGTATAATACGCCGTTTCTGATATGAAGAGAGTCTCAAAGTGCGCAATAACTTTTCGTAATGGGACTGAATTTGAAATGTCCTGCCAGGTAGGTCTGTTGCCGGTCGTCTCCTTCAGTTGTAATATAGGCTTTACGTCAGGATCTTCCATCTGGGCTTTTCTAAATTCTTCGTCACTCCATGGGTCGGGATCTTGGTCTGATGGTGTTGCGACAGTAACTTGGCGAACAACTGGCTTTATTCTTTGGTGTTTTTCCTCGGATTTAGAGATGTATTTATGATCTTCAGATGGAGACTTCCGCAAGAATGCATCTGAATTTTCCCGAAGAGCTCCTTCTGGGTGGCATACTTCAGAGACATTCTTGGTTGCTTCTCTAGGTGTTCTTACTGGGCAGCTTCGTTTGATATGCCCGTCTTTTCCACAGCCCCAGCATTTAGTTGTTGGAGTCTTCCCTTCTTTTTTCCTCTCAAGAATGCGTAGTCTTCTATTAATTTCTGCAATCATTTCCTGAATCTCTTTAAGATCATCTTGAGAGCCGTTCACTTTGTCTGCTGTGCTGTTCTGGCGAAGTTTATAGGAGGCTTGTTGGGCTGTCTCGAGCTTTAAGGCATACACCAAGGCTGACTCCACATCCTTCACGCCGGAGAGTCTGAGGGCTTGTTGAATATCTGTATCTCCGACAGCATCAATGAAATATTCTAGAGCCAGATCATTCCGTGTTTCAGGATGACAGTCTGAGAAAGCCAAATGTGAAAGCCTCTGGATGTTTGATGCCAGTTCTTGTAAGCTTTCCCCTGGTCTCTGACGACGGGATCTTAGCTGGAGTCGACTATATTCTTTGGACCATTTCGCTCCAAAACGTCGCTCTAGTGCTCTGGTTACAGCTTCGAAGTCATATCGCTGTTCCTTCGAAAGGGTGTCCAGAATATCTGTGGCGTCGCCCCGCAACGACCCTACCAGATGAGCCGTCTTTGCAACAGAGTCCCAGCCGTTAGCTTCAGCTACGATGGAAAACTGCGTCTTATATACATGTCAGGAGAAACTGCCATCGTAGGTAGATAGCTTAATAAATTCGTGATTCTGGCTTCTTCTCTCTTTCTTTTCAGTTTCCTGGGGCATGGATTCTAACTTTTCTTCCACTTTTCTCTCCAGATCTTCCTCTATTCTCTTCAGTTTACCTTCTATCTCTGAAAATCTTCCTTTCAGTTCCTGATCAAAATTTTTTTTAACTTTCTCCTCGAAACTCCGTTTTATTTTCGTAACACTCTCTTCAACCTTCATAACATTTTCTTCTATCTTCATAGCTTTCTCTTCAACCTTCATAACATTTTCTTCTATCTTCATAGCTTTCTCTTCAAAACTTTCTTCTATTTTCAAAACTTTCTCTTCAAAATTTTCTTCCATCTTTATAACTTTCTCTTCTATTCCATCCATTCTATTTTCCATCACCGTTAATTTACCCTTGATTGATTCTTTCACCGTTGAAAGCTCTCTCTTCATCTCATCTTGATTAGATTTAATTTCTTCCTGAACTTCACCCATAGTGTCTTTCATTTCCTTCATTTCTTCAGTCAAGCCGTCTTTCAATTCTTTCTGTCCTTCTTTCATTTCTCTTTGTGATGTTTCCATTTTCTCTTGTGCTGCCTTCATTTCTTTCATCTCTTGACTCAGGCTATTTTTCATCTCTCTTTGCGATGCTTCCATCTTTTCCTGTCCTGTTTCCATTTTCTGTATCAATCCAGATCTTAACTCATTTATCTGAGCAGTGAGACCTTCTAGAAATTTCTTCATTTCTTGTTCAATAGCTCTCGTTATCACCATTCACAGACAATCCCGCTCCTGACACCAGAAATGTTGCGTACTTCAGGGTTCGTGAGTTGTCCGGGAATGAAAGGCCAAACTTACAAAAATTCAGTAATTTATTCACAGAAAGTTCCAGAAAAATGCAGGTCAATAAACCAATTATCAGCTTCAATTCAAGCAGTAACCACAGCTTAAAGAACAGCTGCCAATAGCAAATCCACAGTACAAACTGTATAGCAATAACACTTGAAGCAAGTCTCTCTCAAAGAGGCTCAAGAGCAATGCAAGCACTAGCGAAGCTGGCTTTGATCTGAACTGAACTGACTCTGACTGGCCTTGGCGAAGAAAACAGGCTTATATACTGTTCCATGGAATCCAGATTTTTCGAGAAAACTCTAGAAAGTGGTCAACCAATCAACTTACAGCTTCCATATTTGGTATGTCCCATATAAGGATTTTCTCGCCAAGGTCGCCAAAAAATCGCCAAGGTGGGAAAAAGTCGCCAAATTTGGCGCCAAATCCATTACCTGCCTTTTTGGGGCTTTTTAATGCGTTTTTAAGGGAAAATAAGGCGATTTCAACGCTAAAACGACTAGAAATGCACAAAATTAGCACTTTATCAACTTACTAAGCCTCTTTGAAAGAATTTATACAAAAAGAAACTCAATTATTTACAATTTTGTAACATTATTTTTGCATTTTCAGTAGAAAAGAAAGATAATATATATATATATATATATATATATTAGTTAGTAAAACATAAAAAGGTAAGAAGTAGAAGCTATGTAAATTTGGAGAACCCCTTAAATTATATCATATGTAAGTATGTACACGCATTGAATTACAATGGTAGCAATGTGTAAAGGTATAAGTAAGAAGTCTAAATGAAAATGCAATCAATTTAATTAAAAAAGAAGTTTCAAACATTCGCATTTGATTTAAATAAAACTGTCAGTTAAAAATGCATTTTCTTTTCTTTTCCTTTTTTTTTTACAAAGGAGAAATATCATATTGATATAAAATAAAAAATTCCAAATTAGATGTACAATTCTGTTGCCTATAATAAATAATGAGTTTAGTTATCTTTATACCTTCATAGATTATGATGACACCTGTATTAATTAAATGATTTTATTAAATGGTCTAGATAATATATTTATGTTTCTCAAATGAATATTAATAAACAAATATTTCTCGTTTGTAAAATTTTGCACTACTACCCCCCCCCCCCCAATAATTAAATAAAATTAATTAATAATGCAAAAAAAATTATTTTTTCTTACTTCTGAACATTGAACTTCATACATATACAAATAGAATGTAGGAGAGATTTAAAATTCTTTTAAACATTTTTATTTAATTTAATCAAAATTAAATTTTTTAGTAGTTTCCCGCTTTTAGTAGAGTGCGGGAACTCGTATAGAATTTTCCAGCGACACTGAATAACTTCTTTACGGGTGCTGAAGATGCACAGATAGAGAGATATTTTGAATTAATTTTTGCAATTTTTGGATATCTTTTGTCATTTTCCTTCCAAAAATTTAGAGGGCAAATATCTTCTCCTTTCAATGGCTCTTTTAAATACTCCGTTATTTCCGATTTTGCTATATAATTCTTGGCAAGTTTACTTAATCTTTTCCCGTCCAAAAACGCAAACAGTTTGGTCTTTTTTTTTTTTCTTTTAGGTTCAGTTGCGGCTTTTTCTTCTGGTTCTGTTGTTTCTTCGACAAGAAAGTGATTCTTCATTTCTTTAATTATTATTTCACACACTTGCTCATTCGTCAAGTCCAGGCAACTATTCTTGAATCGTGAATCCAAAATTGTTGATATAATAAATGGTGTACTTTCCACATATTTTTTCATCCTTTTTTCTAAGGAAAATTTCAAAGCTTGGATGAGAAATATTTCTTATAGATTTTAAATTATTTTACAACAATAAAATACAATAAATACAAATATATTAAAAATATTTCATTAGGCCCCATAAATAACGGTAATCATTACAGAAATATGTTTGAAAAGAGAAATACACCTATTTCGCAATATTTCGGCAATCAGAACGTTTTACTTAAATTTACTAGAGCATACGCAAATAGATAAATGAACGGAGAGACAGAAGAGGAAAAGACAATCAAAAATTAAATTTTAAATATTTCAAGAAATTAAATTAAAATTTCGTAAGTTCAAAAAATTATGAAATCATTAAAGCATATCTAAACTTTAAAGTTGCTTTTTAGTGGACAACTTAAGTTTTAAGACGGGTGAGTAACAATCATATTTCAGAGATTTCTTTTACTTTTTAATGGCAAAGCATCTTATTAAGTGGATTGTTAGCATGTTTAATTTTGTGATTAAGCAAAATTCTTTATTCTCATAAAAATATTTTCGATTTGTTTGTTAACTTTTATTTTTATTTTTTTTAAATTTCAATAAAGCGTTCTACTAAATATTTTTTGTAAATAAAACCCCTTTAAAAGGTTTATATAAAAAAAATACACCAATAAGTTCATATAAATTTGTAGATATAGAAAATGAAACAATCATTCTAAACAATAATCACTCTATAACGTTGCTAGGAAGTATTAAAAATGATAAAGGCAAACGAAAATGCAATTCCAGCAATTTTCAATTATAACCGTTATTGACAGTGAAAATTTTTGTGTTGCTCTCTAAATCTTATTGCTAATGACATTATATTCTGCAGGAAGCATTTTCTTGCGCATATGTATTGTTAATGTCGACTGCATTATGGTTTGTGCGAAATAAAAGTTAAAATATGATCTATAGAAATACCTTTGATAGGTCGCAATGCTTTGAAATTCTTTCAAATTTCCCTGTAGACAAACCAGTGGTAATATTTACCCTATTTTTAAAAAGGAACAATTTCATAGTGAACTTGAAGAACTTAACATATATTAGTTTAAAAAAATTCCATAAATATTTAAGGGAATTAGAGCGCGCGCGAAGAGACGAACCGAAGTCTTAAGCATAATGATAAAGAATTTTTCGTTGTGTCCCTGTAAAAACCCACAAATGCTAGATTCACCAAAATGCTTATATTTAGTGAAACAGTGATTCATAATATTCATATAAATTTTCAACTCAATTGAATAAAGCGTTTAGATGCTATCGCACTTTTAAAAATTTGGTCCCATAGGCCATAATGATAAAGAATTTTTCTTTGTGTCCCTGTAAAAAAACTGTAAGTGCTAAATTATCCAAAATCTATACAATTGGTGCGACTGTGACCTATAACATGTGTACAAATTTTTTGCTCAGATTAATAAGGCGTTTAGACGCTATCACACTTTTAAAAATTTGGCCCCATAGGCATAATGATAAAGAATTTTTCTTTGTGCCCCTGTAAAAAAACTGTAAGTGTTAAATTCACCAAAACTTATACAGTTCGTGCAACTGTTACCTATAACATTTATATATTTTTTTTCCTCAGAGTAATAAAGCGTTTAGACGCTATCGCACTTTCAAAAATTTGGTCCCATAGGCCATAATGATAAAGAATTTTTCCTCGTGTCCCTGTAAAAAAACTGTGAGTGCTAGATTCACCAAAATCTATAGGGTTCGTATTATGGTGACTTACAATATACGTACCAACTTTTCGCTTATTCGAACAAAGCATTTAGACGCTAGCGTGTTCACTCACGGACATACATACACACATACATACATCATCGTAAAAATAGTGGAAACGGACTCAGGGGACCTCGAAACGTATAGAAACATCAAAATCTCAAATTCGGATTTTTGACATGATTACAATACTTTCCTCACTATAGTGTTCGGAAAGTAAAAAATAAAAATAATAAACACACACTATTTTTTTGGTCTGTAGCATTTTTATATTACAATAAGTTACAGGAAAACAAGATTTTCCGAAATGAAAGGTGGCCCCGAAGTGATGCTGAGCTTCCCTTAGCTTCAAAGCTTAATCGGGCCCTGAAAACATGACCTCTGAAATCTTCCAGGGTGAGTAGGTAAGTTCATAAATTAGCTTGGGAAGCTAGAAAATTTTGAAAAATGGGATAACAAAAAATATAAATAGAGTAAAAATGGCAGCAAAGAAAAGAAAAATATAGTGCAATCTTATTTTAGAGATAGATTACGTTTACATTGCTTCGCGATACAGATTATTCTCTAGAAAAATATAATGAGATTACGATTAAATTACGATCAGATTACGATTAGATTACGATTATAATTTAAATATTTTTTTTTTTATTACGATTAGATTACGATTACAATTTAAATATTTTTTTTGATTACGATTAGATTACGATTACAATTTAAATACTTTTTTTTGATTACGATTAGATTACGATTACAATTTAAATATTTTTTTTTGATTACGATTAGATTACGATTATAATTTAAATATTTTATTTTGATTACGATTAATCAGCGATTACGTTGCTTTTGTAATCGATTACAATCGATTACGATTACGCGATTAAGATTACTACAAGTCTGATTCCCACACATGGTTAAACCAGTGAACATTTGGTGGCTGCGACCACAATTAACATTGAATGTTTCAACCAGCGAGTTTTAGTGACTAAAATGTTAATTAGAAATGGCTGACAATCTCACTCTTTGAAATACTGGTTTTTCATTGTACAGTTTCATTTCTGGTTATCAATGATACTTTAGTTCTTGAATTTTATTTCCCGCTTCCCTCCGCTATTTTAATGATTTAACTGAATAATTGAAGGTTTAAATTTATTTAGCGAACATTGTCGGCAAATAACAATTATGGCAAGTAGCGCAATATACAGCTGCTAAGTAAATGCAAATGGCGTTTGATTATTCGAGTTTTATTATACTGATTAGAAACTTGGTTCATTTAAAATAAATTAAATATGTATTCTCATTGGAAATCTGTTTTTGTACAGGACTTCCTTGGCGATATTTAAAATTTGGCACCGCGATAGCTAGGATGTATCACGCCAAGGTTGGTTGGTTGGGTTTTACGTCGCACTAATGCTGCGCAGATGGGCAATTGGCGACGGTCTGGGACTTACCCCTAGAGGTGGTCCGGAGACATGCCATCGCAATTTTGATCCTCCACGGAAGGGATGGCTCTCCCGCTTCGGTAACCCCCAGAGGTATAATTTTTGATGGGAACATGGAGGACATTGCGGCCACGACAGATTTTACGTGCACCAGCCACCATTAGTGTACACGACGGTCTTTGGCCGGCTCGAGTACCGAACCCGCAATCTTCCAATTGCGAGGCCGGCGCTCTACCGACTGGGCTACCGCGGCCCATCACGCCAAGGTAGTTACGCTATTGCGATAACCTTTTAAATTCATCGCCAAAATCACAAAAAATATTAATGATTGCTATGGAGAACCATTACTAAAACAGTAACCACTTCTTCGCGGACGTTAAATTTAAGAAAATAAAAAACACATGAGATATTTATTTAATAAAAATTAGTATTTTAGGAACAAATAAATAATAATAATAATAATAATTAAAATTATTATGACGACAGTTTTATATTTAAAAAAATAAATAAAAAATAAATCATGCTATAGGTTTTATTTTTCAATACCTTTTATTCGCATGCGTAAAGAAATGTTTCTTTTTATGTAAAAAATAAATGAATAAATAAATAAACATTAAATAAAAATTGTCAACATTTAATATTATTATCATCAGCTTTAAAATTAAATTTAAATAAATAATATTGAAAAAAAAATGAGAAAATTTGAATGAAACGTATTTTTTAAAAGTTCTTAATGGAATCTCGAAAATATAAATATATGTTGCAAATATGCACCTATTTCATTTTATAGAAAAGAGTTTCTAAACTAAACGTGCCATAGATTGTACTGTGCGTCAAACACAGACAGGCAAATTATTTCTTCTATTAATGTAGATACCTTTTTGAAATTTGAAATTTAGCACTGAAATAGCTCCAACGTTCCTCATCAATTGTTTTACTTACGCAATATTGTCATCTTAGTGCATCTCAAAAATGGCCATATATATAGCAATAAAAATAAACATAAAAATTAATATATAAATAAGTAAAATGTCGTCATGGAGGTCCTTTAGCAATGCTGTATCTTATTTATTTACCTACACATTAATTTTTAATTCATATAATTTAAACTTTTCTACCTTTCGAAATTCTTTCTCTATAGGAACTTTTCTTTAGAATATGCCTAAAAAAAGTCACAATTTTATAAACAGCTATTAATATTGCCTCACAAACACATAAATTCATATATTTGTTGATTTTTTTTCTATATCAATCCATTTTTAGCTAAAATTTGTTCATCCGTGCGAAGCCGGACGGGTCAGCTAGTATTATATAAAATAGAATGTGATTATGAGAAATAAAACACTATTTGTTAATATAAATGAAATAAAATATAAATTCTTAAACGTATTTATATTGTATTAAGATTAAATTTTTTTCTTAAAATTTAAAATCTTCATTTATTTAAATTTTTGAAAATAAAGGGTTTTTTTTTTTTTTTTTCTGCACCGCAGCACAAATATCTTATAGATTGTCGAATTTTTCATATTTTCAATTTGAAATGCATTTTGCTTAGTTCAAATTCCCAAATGCATTTTAAATTCTTTCACAGTGAAACTGCTTTTCATAGCCATAAATTTCTCGAACTACGTGGGAGGAAAATAACGCTGTCATCATTTTCATTTCGCTACACTTCTTCTGTCCCTCTCTTTGAAATTTCATGCTTCAGCTGACAAGAATGTCAAAGCAAGGCTGAAAACATAAATAAATAAATAAATAACGGTGAAAGGTTAATAGTTATATTTTAATACTTATTCTACTTCAAAGAGAAGTTGTTCTGAAGGACTGGCAATTTATGTAAGGTATTGGAATTACATTTATTGGCGATCTTTATTTACAATTCGTTACACAAATATCACCTCATTAAACACAGTGTTGGGCATAATTGATTAAAAAGTAATTGAATTTCAATTATAATTATTTTACTGGCAATCAATTAGTTAGTAATTTATTACAAATAAATTGAATTACTTGTAATTCAATTTACTTCTAATAATTCAATTTATTTGTTATCAATTACTTGTTAATCGATTGATAGTAAAATAATTATAATTGTAATTTAATTGTAATTCAATTACTTTTTAATCAATTATGCCCCGACTCTGATTAAACACTTAATCATATTTAAGAAGTACATATAAAAATAAAAGTAAACTTTTTCATATAATATTATTTTCCTAAACCGTTTGTGAAAAGTTTTGCCATTTTTATAAAACTTCACATACTACAATAAAAACCGCATTTCGCAAACAAAATATAAAAATATTAAATATCGAATGAAATACGAATATTTTTATTTAATAATGCTTTTGGGACATGCTCAAACGTTAACAAAGTTTTTTAAAGTAACTTCTAGACAGACTTTTAGATAATTTCGTAAAATAAAATTAGTAAATGAACAAGTAAATAAATCAGTAAAATTACCAAAGGGACACTGAGAATTAAAACACTATTTGTATTACTACAAAATGAATTAAAATATGAATTCTTAAATGATAACTTTCGCATTTTAATTATTCTAAAATTAAAATATTTTCTTAAAAATTAAAAAGCTTCATTTAAAAAAAAAAGTAAACAAATAAAAATAAATAAATAAGTTTTCCTTATGCACAGCAGCACATATATTTTTTTATGAAGCTCCATTTTTCAGATTTTCTATTTCAGGTGAATTTTGTTTAGCTAAATTCCAAAATGCATTCTAAGTTCTTTCGCAATAAAACTTCTTTTCGTAACCATAAATTTCTCAAACTTATGAGGGAGGAAATGAATGCTGTCAGTACTTTCATTTTGTTATACTTTTTTCTCTTCTTCTCTTTGGAAATTCATGTTTCAACTGACAAGAATGTCGAATCAAGGCTGAATGAATAAATAAATAAATAATGGTGGAAAGTTGATAATTAATTTTAATCCTTGAAACACAAGTTATTAATCATTCTGAAGGATCAGTAATTATTTGAGATAAGGAAATTACTTTGATTGTTGGCCTTTATTTGCAATTTGTTGCCTAAACACCTCATCATTCTTAATCATATTCAAGAAACACGTATTTAAAAAAAAAAAAAAAAAAAAAAAGTAAAATTTCCTTAAACAAAAATTCTGTAACAATGACTATCTGTAGTCATTAATTTTATGTTTTCTCGAGATAAACAATTTCGAGGTGAAGAACATATGATGATCGCCATAATCATTATGTTGAGATTATTTTTCTTGTGATAAACAAAGTATATAATTATTATCATTTAGATTTTATTTATAGATTTTATTTCACGGTTCTTAAATCAAATGCTTTTTATTCGTACATGCACAACAAAAGCATAATTAATGAATATACATATATATATTACTATTTTACGTATTTATCACCTTTCTAACATAAAAAAAAAAATTAAACATTTTAAGATAAATCAAATAAAATAGTAATATATATTAAATAATCTATATATTAATATACAAGTATGAAAATTTTGTCGTACGTTTTTAACCTATTTTTAATAAAAGGTGAGATTTAAAAGTATTATCGTTTGAAAAATAGGATTAATGTGGGTTGAAGAAAAAAATTATTGTCGTAGGAGGCCAAGAAGGCAAGAAAAAATACCGTTATTTTTTATATCCTTTTTTATTTTATACAGGTATAGCGACACCACACTGTAAAATAGGACATATTTTTTACAGTGCACTAACCGGACAGTTTAAGATGGGAAGATGTTGAGTGCTGTCATCTGTTGTCTTATCATGAAGATAATAACACTGTTCTGCATGAAAATTTCCCCCAACACCATTTTTGCAAATTCTTATGAAAAATGACCTCCTGAATCCGAATAGGACGCCCATTTTGCCCTATCACCCCCGTTTTTTAGGAACTGTCCCCTATTTTTATCACTTTTCGGTAATTTTATGGCTATAGATTTTATTTTTAGTGTGTGTGGGGGGAGGACTATTTTAATTGTTACACATCTTCTGAGAGGCTACAAAGTTTGAAAATTCTAAAACATGAACATTTGCGAAGTGTTAAATTAATTCTTTTTCATTCCAAATCAAATTCATGTCCATAAAATTACGGAACAGTGATAAAAATTGGCGGAGGGGGTGGTGTCCCGAGAAAACAGTGGGCGACTGGGGAAAATTGGGATCATATTCGGATTCAGGAGATCATTTTACATAAGAATCTGCAAAAATGGTATCAGTGCTCGAAAAAAAAAAAAAAAAATTCTAATTACTCGTCTATTCGTTGCAGCGTGCAGGTCACCAATGTTGCGACTCTCGGGACGTGGTGCAAATAGATAAAGAAATTAATCGTCATATTTAAGAAAAAAAAAAAAAAAAAGTCTATATTCCTTATTTAAGTGCTTACTTAAAAAATAGTCGAGTTTATACCTCGGGGCGATACAAATATATAATATTATGTAATTTTAATACCTTTTCTCACTTTAAAATAAACATTTTGCAATTCAGTTTATTAATGTAAATTTAATTTGGTTCCACATTATAAAACATCGTAGAAATATTTCTTTTTATAAAAAAAAACATATGTAAAAAAAAAAGTGAACGGTAATTGGGGAAAATTCTTCTTTTATTTTTAGCAGCCATTAAGAGATTATTCTGTCAGAAACGTTATAATCCAATAAGTTTAAAAAATTTGCAGAAAAGTCTTTTTTTAAATTGTACAACAATACGTACTTTTTTTTTTTTTTTTTTTTGGAAGTATATTTACATTTCGATCATATATATCGAAAACCTGTTTTTTTTTTTTTATATATAATTATTATTTATTTAATTGTTATTATTATTATTGACACTTTAAAAAGCGGTAATGCCATTAGAACATCACCTAATTTTATTTTCCAACTGCAAAAACTCACATCGGGATTTTTATTTTTATTTTTATTTTATTTTATTTTATTTTATTTATTATTTTTTTTAACAGCCTTTTACTCTTATAACTTTCAGGAAAGATTTTATTTATTTTTTTCTTTTCCAACATTATTCGTAAATTCTGGTGGCTTTTGATTTTAAATGAGCAAAATTACTTTGTCCCTCGAAAGGTTAATGCAAATTTCTTTATAATGTGCTCTGTGGAGAAAATTTGTTGTGTACGAGTATTTTCCTGTTATTTCTGTTCCGGAAAATTTCTAATAACGTATTTTTTACAAAGGAATATATTTTTTCTAAAGTGGGTAGAAAATACAGCCAAACCTCGTTAACGTGAACACGCTTAACGTAAATTATTTTAACGTGAACTGTTTCTACAATCCCCATCAAAATGAAGATTAGTTTAGTTATATGAAGATTAGTTACTGATAGCATGAACGACTAATAACATGAACAAATTTTTCTCCCTTGAGATTCAAGTTAACGAGATTCGACTGTATATTTTCTGCCACTTTGCTGTCAGAAATTTTCTGTAATAGGATTTTTTTTTTACTATGCAATAGGAAACTATTTTTAGTATTTTTTTCTTTTTTTTCTTTCTTTTTATGCTCAATTTATTTCTGCAGTTTTGATAAATGACATACGTAATATATCGAAAATAATAATATATTCAAAGAAAATTTCAAAATATTTGGGCTACTTATTTTACTTTTAGTTGAGTAATGTCCATCAGTGTAAACCACTGGTAAAATGTTCTTATTCATAAAATGTAAAATTTAATTTAATCGTGATAATTGTGTTAACATATTCTTTTACTTTTTATTTTGCAGATAATTCTGAACATTACTTCCGAGTTACTTAATTCCACAGGTGTTTCTCGAATACAGGTAACTATGAATATATGTATGCAGAGAAATATTTTTCAACATATTGAAATAATTAAAAATATATTTTAACAAAATATATCTTTAATTGTATTAAAATTAATAGTTTTTTCACTGTTATTGTTCTAATTATCTCAAAGATTCTTCTGATGAAATTAATATATATATATATATTGCTCTGTGAAAAATGTACATTCCCTGACGAGAAATACGTCTATTTTTTGAATATTTTCCAACTTGTAATTTCATTCCTTTTAATAAAGATTTCGGACAGGATGAATATTCTTTTCTGTTTTTAATATGATATTTTTAATCTGTTTCATTATTGAAGAGTGAATATTACAGTGGTTATTCTTACTCTGGGTTCCAACATTGTTTTGCTGGGATTCACGGAATGTTTCTTGCGTTGCGGATTACCATAACGTGTCCATTTTTAATCTCCGGTCAGGATTTTTACAAGAATAACTTTCCCTGTTACTTTTTGAGCAGATTCAAACACCTCAATCTTGTTCCTCTTGCCCAATGCATATGTCACTCATTTTCCTCCCTTCTGAATTTTCCCCATTTTGTGACACTCGTAATTCTTCGTCAAATTTTTCTGAGTTTGAAATGTAACTTCATTGAGTAGAATTTGCAAATTTTTGTGCATGGTTTCCGGGGAAGGACCGCTATATTATCGATCGTTATGAAACCAAAATTCGCATGAGTTATTCGATTAGATTTCCTCCCCGAGAACAGAACAGGTTGATTGGCATGCTTTTGCAGCACATTTTCTTTAGAGAAATACGTTACGAATGCAGTGACAAATAAAAATAAAAGACTTGTCGTATAACAACTTTCACAACATTTACTTTTTTCCCAACTTCTGCATCGGTTTGATAACTCTGAACTAGCCCTTATCATGTGACACAGTACTGATTGGTAAGCTATTTCACAGTACACACCACGCAAAAAACGCTTTCCAACTTATTACTACGCCCAATATGTAATATGATACATAAATCAAAGCAACATGAAATACAAAAATGACGCATTTAAAAAAAAAAAAAAAAGAAAAAAGATGAAAACCTTCTCTTATTAACTTTTTTTTACTTGCGTATAAAAAAAGGGCATAAGCTTTTTTCTAAAAAAAAAAAAAAATAATAATAATAATAATAAAAATAAAAATGATAATATACATGATCTGCCCATAAAGTAATGAGACTGTGTTTTTCGTTCCAAGCAGAAAGCCAGAAAGGCGGTGTTTTTCAGGTGGACAGCTACAGAGTCTGGTGACAGTTGATTGGCCTTGAACCTTTGCAGCGCAAGAATCGCTCGTGAAGCAGACTCATGTTTGAAAGTGTCGACGGATTTTCAGAATGTAGCAGAATGCCGACCAGCAATACGTAATAAACTTTTGTATAAAGTTAAACAAATCGGCCACTAGGATGCTTGCTGTGTTACAATATGCCTACAGGAAGAATTCTTTGTCCGACGCTCAAATGTTTGGATGGCACAAAGCCTTCAAAGACGAAGAAAGAACGTCGATGTCGAACAACACGCTGGAAGTATCTCAAGCTCTCGTCCCTTAAGAACTTCAGACAATGTGACTAGAATTAAAGAGATTTTTTACTCTGATCATCCTATGAGTGTCCAGTTGATTGCGGAAACTTTGGGACTTAAAAATCGGATTGTGCATCAAATCGTCACAAAACTTTAAACGCGGAAAAATTTTGTCAAGCTTCTTACTCACTTTCTGAGAAAAGGCACCATCGCTAAGCTGTCTTAACCCCCTTACATCCCTGATCTATCTCCACTAGACTCATTTCTATTCCCTTGGTTAAAATTCAGCTTAAAAGGTCATTGTTTTTACAATATGGAGAACTTAAAAAATATATATAACGTGTATTCTGAACATCATTCCTGTTGAAGACTTACAGACGAGGACGAATGGATGACAGAGCCGTTAACAGCGGTGCATTAATGCAGGAAGAGACTGGTTTTAAGAATATCAAGTGTCTATAAAATTACCTTTAAATAAACAAATTTTATGGAATCAATCCCATTACTTTCTGAACAGAATTTTTATGTATACGTTACAAGACTTTTAGTTAAAACTGCATTTATATTAAAATATTTTGTGAGCGCTTCTATTTAAGAAATAAACAATGTTCTAACTCTGTCTACTATTATTATTTTAAACATTTATTAGCTAGTAATTTTATTTGTAATTCAGAAGAAAACAGTAATTAATGGCAAAATATTTATTTATCATACAAATATTTTTATCTGTTTCAATTTTGAGAAAACATTTAAACAGCTAGTTTACTGATTTTCTTTAATATATAAATGTATACAATTTTACATTAAAAGTTTTGTTAGCCCACTCAATTTAAAATGTAATATTAGACTTCCAATATTTTAATATCGATGTCATAAAAAATATTTGAACATTTGGAAAAATAAATAATTTCTTAATAGTCAAGTTCTAATCTACTCCATTTTATGTAATGGTCTAATTGAATATAAAATCTCGTGAAAATACGCGCATTCTTTCGTGAAATAGAATTGCTCACGAAGCACACAGATAAACAGCAAAAACGGGTTTTCTCCAAAATGGTCCAATCATATTCAGGACATCTCAAAACGTGTAAATGCACGTAAAACTGGAAGTTGAAAATTTTATGAATCCAGTAATTTCTTCTTATATATATATATATACATATATATATAGTAAAACAATAATATCAGTGCAAAAATTTGAAATTTAAAGATGATTTAACTTCAGTATTAAAACAATTGTTCGGATCATAAGTGAAGACCACCCAAATCAAATCAAAAAAGAATTAAAGAAAAATCGAAATGAATATTGGAAATTGTAATGAGGAAAAAAGCTTTATTTGCATTCTAACGTTTTCAAGGGCCTGGTAGAATGCAAATATGCTAAAAAATGGATGTTTTTCTGTCACAAAGAAAGCAAAAGCTAAGAATTTCTTTGTTCACAGGCCTGAAACACCCATAGTAAAACCAGAAAGAACGAAGATCAAAATAAAACTATTACCTAAAAATGATAATCCAAAACCATTTAAAATTGTAGATTAAAAAATATGTGTGTTTATATGTATGTATATGATTAATTAATTAAAAATTAAAAATTGAATGAAATTTTTGTTTGTCTGGTTTATACATACACAATCAAAAATTCTTGAGAATTGAACGCAAAAAATAAATTAGAAATGATACTTTTCCTGAAAAGTGTGCTGAAAGCAGTGTTGTGCAAGTTCACGAAAAAAACGAGCTAGTTCAAACTCAAGTTCATCGTGTAAAAAACGAGCTAGTTCGCGCTCAAACTCCTGTCTGAAAAAAATGAACGCGTTCAACTCAAGTTCATTTTTTAAAAGGAGCGAAGTTCATTAAAAGTTCATTTTTGAGTATTTTTTTTTCTCTAAATTGATCTTCTCTGTGACTCGGTGACTCGGTGAACACTTTCATAGGTAATTTACATTTATTAAAATTGTCAATTACCATGAAAATTATTCTTAATTTGGTGTTTAATTAAACTTATAAGCATTTAATTCTCAATTATAACTTATTCATTTAATTGTAGTAGAAATTTATTTAGAGGACACTTCTGAATAGTGAACCCATTGTTTTTGTGTATTTTTTTATTCTCAAATTTCCAATACTTTTGTTTATGCGCACAGTGGCGCACCAAGAAATAAATTGTGGAAGAGGCCTGAGTTGAAGAATAAAAAATACTATATACATATATATATATATATATATATATATATATATATACTCAAAGCAATTCCAATCCTATGCCAGTATTTCCGAACATAAATTTTTGTTTTAGTTAAAGCAGAAATTACAAGAAAGTTTCTACAAATATTTAAGAAATGTGGTACAGTAGGACAACTTTATATGCAAGTGAATGTGGTATTTATCAAAATAGCAAATATAAACATGTATATGTCGATCCTTGTTCTATAAAATCATTTCCAAATAGAAATTTTTATTTTAGCTTAAAGCAGAAAACTTTCCAAAAGTTTCTCCAAAGATTAATTTTTAAAAGTTATGAAAGAAAACGCGTGTGAAATTATGAGTATATATACAATGTTTATTTTGAAGTATGATGCGTCATGGTCAATATCAAACAAGTCTTTGAAAGTCTGTCATTTCTAGATAAACGAAATTTTTTGAAAGATTTAAAATAATCAATGGAATTATAATCATAATAATTTTTAAACATTATATATAAGTTATACACTTTAAAAGTATTTTTACTTCCAAAAATATCTAAATAAAATAACATTTAAAAATGTAAATTTAAATTAAATTTTATGTTATTTTTGAAATAATTTACTTTGACAATATTTTTAATCTTTTGTTCTATGCAGCTTACTAATTGCTTCAATTAGAACTATGACAAGATTTTTCTTAGTCTAACATGTTTGCTCAAGAGCCATTTTGCTTAAATTAAGAGATATTTATTTATTTTTGATAACGAAATTAGTATAATATAACATTTTCACATGACAAATAATAATAATAATAGAAAGAAAAAGAAACTGAAAATATCCTACCCTGTCATTTTTAATTTATAAAGCAGGCTGAATTTTTATTGATTAGCAATAGCATGATATTAAATATGATAAAGAAATTAGTATGATTTAAAATTTAATAATAATAATAATAATAATAATAATAATAATAATAATAATAATAAAGAAAGAAATCAAAAGAAAGAAAAAAGAAAAGATAAATGGAAGAAAAAGAAAAGAAATTTAAAATGTAAAAGAATATAACATACACTATTATTATTTTTAACACGCTTTTATTAGCTTCACCTGTATGTATGTATATTTCTATGTTTGTTTGTAACTTCTCTGGGAGCAAACAAAAAATTTATATTGTGAAAAAAATACATACCTTACGTGAACAGCGTAGTGTAGAGGTAAGGCGCCGCGCTACGAACCTGACGGTCCAGCGTTCGATCTCCGTCAGGGGAGATTTTTTAAAAAGGGTTTTTGTTTAATTCTAAGTTAGTTTAATTAAAGATTTAAATGTATGTAAATATTAAGGTGTGTCACTCACACGATTTTCTCTTACCCTGAATTTTAATACTAAGATAGATATTTTGTGCTTTTTAGTTCACATTTCTATAAAAGCGTGTTCTTTTATTTTTTAAAACTATAATATTTTATTAATTTACTAGCAGGCAACGCCCGCTTCGCTGGTCCCTATTTTTAAATGAATCGCTATCATTACTGAATTCTCAAAATTGCATTAATTTTTATCACGTGAAAAAAAAAAAACAGAAAAAAATCTTATTAGGAAAAATGTCGCACCTTGTTCTCACTGCCTTCGGAAAAAATTCCCAAAATGCTCTAACTCTCATTTCTATTATTTTTTCCCTTCGCCCCCCCTCCCGTCTATCCTAATAATTTGAAAAATTCGAAAATATCCGCAATCGATTTGTAGGTATCGAAAACCTCTATATACCAATTTTGAATGCTCTAACTCTATTCTATTTCTTTTGCCCCTCCACCCCCCCCTTCCCGGCCCTCCTAACAACTTTACACTTTCGAAAATATCCCCATTCGACTTGCTGGCCTCTAAAACCTATCTATACCAATTTTGAACGGCCTAACTGTATCTCTATTTCTTTTTGCGCACCCCCCCCCCCTTCCTTCCCGCCCCTCCTAATAATTTTACAAATTCGAAAATATCTGCAATCGATGTGTAACCCGGGACAGCCCTACTTGGACTTCGGTCCTTGTATAGCTCAACACCGCTCTTGGAGCGGTGAGCCGGGGCTGCGCCCCTGTTAAATCGATGTGTAAGTATCGAAAACCTCTATATACCAATTTTGAACGATCTAACTCTATTTTTATTTTTTTGCCCCCCCCTCTTCTCACCCCCCATCACTCCCCTCCTAATAACTTTACACTTTCAAAAATATCCCCATTCGCCTTGCAGGCCTTTAAAACCTATCTGTACCAATTTTGAACGGCCTAACTGTATTTCTATTTGTTTTTGCCCATAGCCCCCCCTATACTGCCCCCCCCTTTCCCCCTTCTAATAATTTTACAAATTCGAAAATATCCGCAATCGATTTGTAAGTATCGAAAACCTCTATGTACCAATTTTAAACGATCTGACACTATTTTTATTTTTTTTGCCTCCCT
The DNA here is from genome assembly GCA_963930645.1 of Salticus scenicus. Lineage (NCBI taxonomy): Eukaryota > Metazoa > Arthropoda > Arachnida > Araneae > Salticidae > Salticus > Salticus scenicus. The sequence continues at coordinate 201,832,914 of OZ005652.1, forward strand.
CCCCCCCCCCCAAAAAAAAAAAAAAAATCGGAAAAAAATCAAAAAATGAGTTTTTGGAAATATTTTCAAGAAGACGCTTGGCGTTTTTTTTTTTTTTTTTACATCTTTGAGCTATTATTTTTACTCGAAAATCCGTATTTTTCTAAATTTGCCTCCGAAAATCATTTATACCCCCTTCTCCCGTTAAAAATCCAAAATTCCAAAATCGCAGGAAATGATTTTTTTTGTATTCAAGTCTAGTCTCCCCAACTGCAATTTCTTCACTGTGAAGTAATTTGGAGCCGAGTTATACTTATAAATGTGTTTTTGCCTTATGCGCCTCCGAAAATCATTTACACCCCCCTTCCCCCCTTAAAAATCCAAAATTCCAAAATCGCAGAAAGTGATTTTTTTCTATTCAAGTGTAGTCTCCCCATTTGCAATTTCTTCACCGTGAAGCTATTTGGAGCCGAGTTGTGCTTATAAAGGTGGTTTTTGCCTTCTGCACCTTCGAAAATCATTTTCAGCTCCTTTTCCCCCTTAAAAATCCAAAATTCCAAAATCGCAGAAATTGATTTTTTTTTATTCAAGTCTAGTATCCCCATCTGCAATTTCTTCCTCGTGAAGCAATATGGAGCCGAGTTATGCTTATAAAGGTGTTTTTGCCTTCTGCACCTCCGAAAATCATTTTCACCCCCTTCCCCTCTTAAAAATCAAAAATTCCAAAATCGCAGAAAACGATTTTTTCGTATTCAAGTCTAGTCTCCCCATCTGCAATTTCTTCACTGTGAAGTAATTTGGTGCCGAGTTATACTTATAAATGTGTTTTTGCCTTATGCGCCCCCGAAAATCTCATTTTTACCCCCTATCCCCCTTAAAAATCCAAAATTCCAAAATCGCAGAAAATGATTTTTTTGTATTCAAGTCTAGTCTCCCCATCTGCAATTTCTTCACCGTGAAGCAATTTGGAGCCGAGTTATGCTTATAAAGGTGGTTTTTGCCTTCTGCCCCCCCGGGGGGGAACGGGGGGGTATTTCGCAAAATCCCGTCTTAGTGAGCGTCAGGGTCCTAAAATCAACCTGCTCACCAAAAATTGTGACTCTATCTCCCATAGGATCGCCACAACCGTGTTGAGTCAGTGAATCAGTGAGTGAATCAGTGAGTGAATCAGTCAGTGAGTTTACTCTTTTATATATATAGATAAGCAATACGTAAAATTTCATGAAAAATGTAAAAAAAAAAAAAAAAAAAAAAGAACAAGAAAAAGCAGGAATCATTTTACATTTTGCTTAATATAATATATAAGATCTCTATTGTATGCAAAGAAAAATCTATATTTAATATATGTTTTTTAAAGAAAAATATTTACTTCTACTTTTATTTCTAAAGCAGGCTGCGCTTTTATTGATTTGGTATATAAATATGATAAAAAAAATTAGTCAATTTATTACTTTCCGAACAAACGTATGAAAGGAAAGTCTTGTAATCATGTCAAAAATCCGAATTCGAGATTTTGGTGTTTCAATACGTACGCTAGCGTCTAAAAACGCTTTGCTCGAATGCGCTGTAAGTTGGTACGCCTGTTGCATGTCACCGTAGCACGAACCCTATTGATTTTGGTGAATCTGACACTTACAGTTTTTTTACAGGGAAACAAATAAAAATTCTTTATCACTATGGCCTGTGGGACCAAAATCTTAAAAGTGCGATAGCATCTAAACGCCTCATTCAATTGAGTAAAAATTTTATACATATATTATAGGCCACAGTTACTCGATCTGTATAGATTTTGGAAAATCTGACACATATAGTGTTTTACAGGGATATAAAGAAAAATTCTTTATCATTATGGCCTCTGGGGCCAAATTTATAAAGTGCGATAGCGTCTAAACATCTTATTAAAAAGAGCAAACAATTTATACACATATTATAGGTAATAGTTGCAAGAACTGCGTAGATTTTGGTGAATCTAGCACTTAATTTTTTTTACAGGGGCACAAAGAAAAATTCTTTATCTTATGGCCTATGGGACCAAATTTTAAAAAGTGCAATAGGGTCTAAACGCCTTATTCAATTGAACAAAAAAAAAAAAAAAAAAAATTATACACATATTACAGGTCACAATTTCACAAACTGTATAGGTTTTGGTAAATCTAGCACTTCTATTTTTTTTTTTTTTTTTTACAGCACAGCAAATAATTCTGTATCATTATGGCCTATGGGGTGAAATTATTTAAAGTGCGACAGCATCTAAATGCCTTATCCGTTTGAGTGGAAAATTTATATACGAGTCATATCACACAAACTGAGGTCACCATCACACAAACTGTATAGATTTTCGTGACTCTAGCATTTAACCAGTTTTACAGGAACACAAATAAAAATTGTTCATCATATTAAATTATTTAAAGTGTGATAGCTAGTAAATGCCTTATTCAAATGAACTGAAAATTTATATACATTTTATACGTCACCGTCACACGAACTTTATGAACTTTAGAGAATCTAGAATTTACGATTCTTTTTACAGGGACGAAATGCAAATTTCTTTATCATTGTGGTATATAGGTTCAAATTTTAAAGTGCGATAGCGTCTAAATGCCTTATCCGATAAAGCTAAAAATTTATAAGTCACTGTTGCGCTAACTATAAGCATTTTGGTGAATCTAGCATTTGTAGGTTTTTACAGGGACACAACGAAATATTCTTTATCATTATGATCTACGTGTTCGGTAAGATAGCGTTAAATTAAACTTCGTGTACCATATAAAGAAAAATACTCAAACTACCTAATATAATTTTCTCTTTTGTTTATTTAACAACTCCTCTTACTTTACTTTATCTACAAAACCGTTAATTACTCAATTTTTGGAATGTCGAGTGGAGTCACTCCAGATTTTTTTTTTTTTTTTTTTTAAATAATGACCAAAAAATAAAAGAAGAGAAGAAAAGACATAAGATAAAGAAAAGAATATATTATATTTAAAATAAATAAGGAATCAAAAACCTCATCGTTTTTGACTTATAAAGAATGTAAAATTTTATTAAAAATGAAAAATAAATAAATAAATAATATAGGTAGAAATCATTTTATATTTTGCTTAAATTAATAAATAAATTTCATCATTTTATATATTTTTAATAATAAAAGCTGTATATAGTCTCCAAAGAAAATTGTGTTTTCAATATCTATTTATAGATAAACATGGAATTTTCTATTCTTAAAACACGCTGTTGATCTTATCGAATTTCGAAATAGTTAATTATGAAAAAGAAATTTGTATAATTATGATTTAAACATAATAATGATATAAACACTCATATATATGTTCTTTTTTAAATTCTTAATAATTATCATCTCATCAAGGTTTTACTTCCTGGTTTCTATGCATTATAATGAATGATGAAATAACATAGCAATTTTACATATTTTTAATATGTTGACTAAAGTATTAAATACTCTCTTATTTTCTTTTTAATTATTATTATTTTTTTAATAATAAATACTTGTATTTGAATCGCACTCGAAAGTAAATATTCCTTAAAAATTATATTAAGAATGACTTTCACGTTCTAATTAATAACATATTTTTAATTTTAGTTCATAGAGAAGCATAGAAATTAATATTTTTTGTTGGCTGTTATGTGCTTTTATAAAATTTTGAGGTATTTAAATGTGATAAAAAATATTTTGATTTAAAATTTAACAATAATAATAAATAATACATAATCAATAATAATTCTTAAGAAACATGCAAGTAAAATTAGTTAAAATTTATAAAGAATATTGTGTTTCATTTAAAAAGTATAATAAAAAATATCGCTAACAATGTTTCAACAACTATTTTTAAATTGTTATCGAATTTCGAAGAATTTAAAACTGATATATATATTTAAATATAGTAATGTTAATATAATATTTTGTAAAATAAAATTAAAATGATAATAATAATATATTCCACATATTTCATATAAAAATGAAATATAATATAGGAATTATAAATTATAATTTTTGGAATTCTTCAAGAAATTTTTCAAATCTTATATGGATTTTGCTTTTCTAAAATTCATTTTCTGTTGATTAAAGGAAAAAAAAAAATTATTAAAAATGAAATTGTATGCTATTCTTATTTTTCCTTTTAATATTTTTTTTAATTAAAATTGAAATGAAATATCAAGTTAGTAATAGTTTAATACACCTTTTCTTTATCTTTTAGAAAGACTGCTTTCCATTATGGTTTTTCATTAGCTTGAAGAAAAATTTTATATATTGATATTTTTCACATGGTCTTACTTTCTCCGAGAAATTTCAGATATATTTGCAAAAGACTACGGCGGAATGTAAAAAGGGTTAAAAGTGATAGTGAATGACTGAGAAATGAGAATACTCTACTAAAATGATCCCCGTTTTCCATCCCCCATTTCTTTTTCTTCCTTGAAAATAAATCGAACAGAGAAACATACATTCACTATCCTATCAAAAGAGTGAGATGCTGTCTGACCTGTAACCAATTTCTGGTTATAAATTTTAGCTGTTATAACACTACACACACAAAAAAAGAGAAAGAAAAGAAAGATTCGCTTTTCCTAGTGTCCCCTTCTCTTTATTTTATTTTGAATGAGGGTATTTAAAAGTCGAAAGTGGTCACCAATACCCAGTGGCTCCAACATCTGGATATCTGATTATAGCCATCAGATAACAATTATACAAGTTTCAACCAACAAAGATCGGTAAGCCCCCTGTTTCCTGTTTTTACGACTTCACTCAATAGGTGGTCTCACTCGCTTTAGGGAAGAGTTTTGTTTACATTCATCTAATAAGTTCAAAGAATGCCGTTTTATATCAGAAAGAAAGGAAGTAAAAATCTGTTATACTGTGAATATGAGAGGGAGTAAAGTTTTAAATGTTGAAAAACAAGTCCTATCTACATTCGAAAAGCATCGTAAAAAAGAAATTCTTATTCATATTTAGATTTATTCTTCGCGTTTATTTATTTTTATTTTATGTCTAACAGCTTAAAGTGTGCGAAATTGGTGCTTTTATTATTTATAATACATTTTTTTTTTAAAACACTTTCTAAATTAACTTAAATTGTCGTATAAATAAACTATTTAGAATAGTTGAACTCTGCTCAGATCCCCATCATATATTTGTTCTCATACATTTCTACTTTAGCTCATACTATGTACATGTTAAAAGATATGAAGTCTGTTTATAATTTTGCTCGATTGATTCCTCAACTATTAGGATACCCTCCCGCCTTCCGCTTCAATATATTTATATTTATCTTATCCTAATTTGTTATTTAATTTTGTTTAGGTCAGTGTTATATTTCAGTTTTTTTTCATGCAATTCTATAGTATTTCCAATCCAATAATCTTCATATAGCAAGTGCTTGGGAAATATTGTCTTATTCTACCATGTTTAGAAATTCGCAAATTTTGAATCATTTAGAAAGATTTCAAAGTGGAATGTCTATAGTCAATAATGTTCATGATAGTGTCATAAATGGTATTTTAAAGCTGGTCAGATAACTTTACGATTAAAATAATCCTCGTAATACACGTTTAATCGGTCGTTGTCGCAATATTTAAAATATAGCGTACTTATTTCCTATACATAATCCATTAAATTTGTAAACAATTGTTGATCCATTCTTGAGAATCATTCACATAAGATCATAGAGCATTGTTGCAAAATGAGTGCGAAACGAAAGAAATATATACATATTTTTAATTTAATTTGTAATATGTTATTTTAAGTTTTTGACATTAAAAAGAATTTTTAATTATATTACAAAGCTCAAAATGTGACAAAAAAAAAAAAAAGAAAAGAAATAGTGAAAATCCCCCCCCCCCCCTTTTGCCTCCCTTCAACTATATATCCCCCCTTTTGCCTCCCTTCAACTATATATCATTTACTATAATTTTAACAAAGATTAAGTTATATTTATACAAAGTTCCAGAGAAATAGTTTACATGGTGATATAAAAACAATCATTTCGCCTCTTTTCCCTCCACCGTCCAAGATATGTGTAACACTTTTGTAGTTTTATTTCAATCTATAATAGAGTGGTTTAAAAAATTCTTTTTTGCATCTACACAAACCCCTTGTCCCCTAAGCTATATATAACACTTATTGTGATTTTCGTAAAGAATAAGTGATAGTTATAATACGGAATATCTTAAAAATCGGTAACAAGATGATATTAAAAAGAAAAAAAAAAATCTTTCAGATCCCGAAGTATGTGTGACACTGCATTTTTTGTCATAAACAGCAAGTGACTATTGGACAAAATTTCATTAAAATCAGTAAGAAGGAGATATAAAAACAATTATTCTCTTTCAATATGCTCCTGGACCCCCTCCCCCTTCCTCCAAGTATATACTAAGTGAAAGTGGTTCCAATTTAATTGATTGAAATTTCTAAAAATATGTTATGAAAATCATTCTTTAAATTCATTAGTTGATGTTTATTGTTTTTTGATTTGCAAATTGCAAAAGTACCCTTTCTTCCGGTGCCCTTTTTTCCAGGTGCCCTTTTTTCCGGGCGTCCTTTTATCTGGTGCCCTTTTTACTAGTGCCTTTTATTCCAAATGCCCTTTTTTCCGAGATCCATTTTGCCGAGTTATTTTTTTTCTGTCCTTTTCTTCTTCTACTTTCCTTTTCATATTTCAGACAGAAATATTTAATATGAGTTTGAGCTTGAATTGCTTTTTCACGCTCAAGTTCGTGTAAAAAACGAACTACGCTCAACTCAAGTTCATAATTTAAAAAACGAGCGAAGTTCAACTCAAAACTCAAAATTTTTGAGCTACGCTCACGAACGCGTTCAAATGAACGCGTTCGTGCACAACACTGGCTGAAAGGTATCGATAAAGCAATAAAATTTCATATTTTCTGAAAACTTTTAATTAAAGTGTGAAGATTTATTTTGATATTAACAAAAACAAACTTCTAAGGAAAATTATAAAATGCACACAAAAGTACATTTTATTAATGTGCGTATCTTTTTAATAATGTTTCATAGTGAAAATATTACTTTATTATACCCGAGGCACACGAAATAGACTTTTTTTCCGTCTGTGATGTTTATATGAAATTTTTATTTTTAAAAAAAAAAGCATATTTACGTAATTCAGTGAATATTCATGGAATAACTGTGATTATAAAAAAAAAATATTGAAAGAATTTTTGGTTAATATTTATTTTATTAAAATTAAGAGTGTTTTTTTTTTTTTTTTTTTTTTAAGTTCTCTTGAAGCAGACCTTCTGCAATATTTTTTTTATTTTTACTTTTATATATATATTTTTTCATTTTAACAGAGTAAACAGAAGATGAATAATTTTATCAGGATTATATCGTTGTCGTATGGGAAAAAATGCATTGCTAATAATTCAAGCCAAAACTTCGAAAGCTCTACTTTAGGTAAGTAAAAATTTTAAGTATACTGATGTAATGCTTTATTATATTTATTGACAAAAAAAAAAAGAAAAAAAAAATCATAATAAATATTTGATAGGTTTATTTTATTTTATTTTCTAAGAAAATATAAATTTCTACTTTCTCTTTTATATATATGGTATAAAAAATACTAACTATTTTGGAGTTAAATTTTTTAAACGCATTTTTGCTATTATTAACAGTTTTCAGGTTCTTTAAATACAAAAATCTGATTTTAAAGGTCTGTCTCTAAATCTGTGCTTTCTATCTATATTGCATAAAAACAGATATTAGCATGACGCCCGAATAGGTATTCTAAATTTGCATGATATTATAATGCTTCTTGAAACTTCTCATAGAAATCGCACAAATGCTCCATGTACAGGGACATACAAAAGAAATCAAACGCGATACGTTTATGGAAGAAAAAAAATTAGCCAGTACATTTTGACCTCTGAATATTGCGTTAAACATAATAAAATTAACATTTTTTTTTTTTTCTAGTGCATAAAACCTATTTCACATAGAATATAGTATGAAAAGCATTCAACATTTGTTCACAGGGTCACACAAAAGAAGTGAAATGCAATATATTAAGAGCTAGTTGTAAATTGTTCGAATATATTTCTTTCTCTTGGATGTAATTGATGTAAGTACTTTATTAAATTATACCATGTTCAGCTAAATGCCTGAGAAATTTATATAATACTTTTCTAACATGGACCAGTTACGATTAAATTTTGTCGAAATGATGCGATAGTGATGTAAGGTGCTATCCGATTTGTCAACCCAGTTTAGAATGATCAAAATGATCTAGAAATATCGGTTACAAAAAATTCATATCTAGTGCACATTTTCTTAAAGAAACTGAAAAAATATTAATTTTTTGTGCTGAAATATATGCTTAAAATATTATATTTATAGGTATATTTAGAAGAATCTAAATCCAGTTAAGCATCTCATTCAGACAGTCATAGTAGGCTATTCGGCAAAGCGGTGGTGGCGCCATCTATATGGAAATCGAAATCAACATATTAAGATACAAATTTTTGAAAAACAAAACTATATATTTTTTAGATTTTTCATTCATTATAAGTAGGATGAGGGTTATTTCTTTATTTTGTAGATACATTTATTAACTATGAAACTTCTGTTATGTATGGTAAAATGTTGATTGAATTACGTCGAATTTTATGAAATATTTGATTTTTAAGAAAACGATAATTTAATTTATAAGAATTTTTAACTTAGCAGTCGAATAAACTATTTTCTAAAATTGAAATTTTAATGCAAATATCAAAGATTTAAAGCTCTTTTTTGAGAAAGAAAAAAGAGAGGGGGGGGGGATTTAAATTTTTCAGTGATTTTACTTATGAGATTTTCCTGAAAAGCATATTAGGTATGTAGAACGCCATCTATTGAACCCCCGAAATCACCACATTACAATACAAATTTGGAAGCCAAAATTATATATATTTTTTAGATTTTTCAATCATTATAAATAGAATGAACGCTATTTCTTTTTATTTATTTATTTATTTTACAAATACATTTATTAACTATGGAATTTCTGTTATGTATGGTGATATGGTAATTCCAATGTGTCATATTTTATGAAATATTTTATTTTTAATATAACAATAATTTCATTTAATTCTAAGAAGTTAGCAATGGAAAAAATTATTTTTTTTTAATTGAAATTATAATGCAAATATCACAGATTTGAATCTCTTTTATTTAAAAAAAAAGAGGAGGGGGGGGGCAAAGAATGAAAATTATCAGGGATTTTATTTATGAGATTTTGCTGAAAATCATATTAGGTATGTAAGTACTATCGTGTAGACGTTCTTCGTGGGAAAGGCTAGTGATTTTATTAAAGTACCTAATTATTTTTATCATTATTTTTATTTTATTTTTATTTTATTGGTTTTATCTAATTATTTTTCCTTACCATTATGGTTGATAAAATATTATTTTGGACTATAATTTTTACAGCTGAAGGTTTTGGTAGAATTCACGTTTCGATGTAAAAGCTGAGTCTATGGTTCCAAACAATTCAGAAAAAAAGGAAATAATTCCATGTGACGTGATGCTATTTGCGTCAACAAACAAAAATAAAAACCCTTCGTTATGTATTGATAAATAAAAAAGCAGCATTATGCATGCCCAATGAACCCTCCATTATTTTCAATTACGCATAGGGGAAAGTTGTCCAAAACGGGGACGTTAACATATCTCTGTCCGTAAAAAAAAATCTATAAATAAGAAAAATTTGGCAAAGCATTTCCTGAAAAGAACATGTCTTGGACTATCGGATGGCAAAGTTATTTTTAAAAAATTATCATTAGTATAGGCAGAAAAAACATTTTTCTGGAAAATGTGCAAAGTCCCCGTTTTGGACAACCGGTCGGGTAAAATGGGGTACTCATAAGAAGTAACGTAAATTCAAGTCCTAATGCGAAATTTTATTAGAAAAACTTGGATTACAAAGAAAAGGTGAAGTTGATGCAAAATCAAGATGCAGATAAAGTATTTTGTTATCTTTTTCAACGGTTACTTGAATGACGCAAAAAATAATCAAACACAGACCTCACATATGAAATTGACATCGCTTTTTTCAACACTTGAACAGACTTCATGTGCCCAACTTCGACAGCTGCTACATTGAATCTACCCCTCTTTGTCTTTCGAGTCAATGTAAAGTTCATTACAAAAAATACAAGTGTCCTCATCAGATGATAATATTGGGTCTTGAATTTTTTTATTTTCTTCTCTTTTGGATACCTAGGATTAGGTTCGGTGGGTTTCTTGACCAATTTTCTTTTCTGTTTATTCTGCTTTGCATTTTTCTCCTGTTCTACAGATTTCAATTCTGCTTTGTAAGGTGATGAAGTGAGTATGACAGTTTTACCTTTCCTCATGTCATTCACATTTTTTTGCTAACGTTCAGTTCCTTGTGGTAGAGGCATTATTAGGCGAAGTGTTAAAAACTGCACATTTCTGGGGTTCTATATCTGGAGATATTCCAAATGGTGAAGTGGTAGGTTGGGGTGTGACGTTTTCACACCTTGATTCTAAGTGAGGCTCTAAAGAGTTGTAAGCAAGTTTTTCAGTTGTTTCTGAAGCCGCAAATAAATGTTCAAGGAACACTACTCTGTTAAAGAGATATATGCCTGGTTTTTTTTTTAATCCATTCATAGCATTTTGCACAGTAGCTGCTCTTGAAAATGCAGTTCCAAAAAGTTTTCCTACCTAGTAAATTGTCACGTAGCGTCCAGGGTGATGCATGAGCCATTTTCTTGTCTCTTATTCATCCTCTCCACACATGTGTTACACACATAAATAAGCACTTGTACTCTTTTAAAACACTTTAAAAACGAAATAACAATTATAAATTTATTCTGCTTCCATGGCGTCCAAAATGGGGACGACCCCGTTTTGGACTACCGTCAATGTCCCCATTTGAGCCGACCATGACGTATGCTAAAAACGTGGCGTCCCTACGCATACGTGTCAGACAAAACTATAAAACAATATGTGAAAATATAAATTAAATCTAGACGAATTTATAACATACTTACCAAATTCGAACGATCAACGGTCACTTGATAAGATCCAATAGAGTGTACGGCCACAATCGAAATGAAAATCGAAAAAAATTGAAAACTTTGTAGAAAATAACAGAACCGGCTAAATATGTCAACAACAAGATTCAAACTTGTATATAGCCGAATTAGAATTATCGTAGACTATTGGATTCAAAGAAAACAGCACTAATCAATGAGAAACTGGACGTCCCCATTTGACCCGCCGTCCCCGTTTTAGACAACTCTCCCCTACCATTCTGAGCACTGCATAGTGCTGTTTCTTATTTTAAAACTAGTAATAATAGTATGATGTACGTTGATTCAAATTAAATATTTGGATGAATCGCCTTAAATATTTATTTCTTTCGCTTTTTCTTTTTCTTTCTTTATTTATTTTTCAGAGAAAAGGAATTTCAACTCCTTTTTATCTTTCTAAATTTTAATATATATATATATATTTTTTCCCCCCTAGAGTAACGTTAAACATTTCACATAAAAAAAGAGTAGGAAAATGAAATTTTATCAACGCCTTCTCATGCACAGTTATAAATTATTTAGAAAAAATTTTCATACTTCAAATGACATTTACTATTTAAAAAAAAAAAAAAATGAAATAAAATAAAAACCTCTGTCAATTTAACAGAAAAAAAAAACTGTTACGTGGTGTGAAAGTAAATAATATATTTTTAACCGAAAAAAAAAAATGTTCTTTTTTAACAATAAAGAACTGTTTTTTAAATAACTTTAATTTTTTAACAGTAAAAAATAACAATTTTCCCATTCCTTCTGTAAATTTTAACAAAAATCGATCGTTAGGCACCTTCCTTTGAGGGGTTTCGAATTGATAATCATCTGCTTCGTAGACTGACGCTTTACCTCAATACCATGTCATTCACCAAACAGGGGTAACAAGTTTCGTTACAACTGATTTACTGAAAATGGAAAATTAATTCTTAAAACTATTAAAGTTTGTTAAAAGTACAGTTTTTTTTTTTTTTTTTTTTTTTTTTTTTCTGTTAAAAAACCATATTTTTAATGGCAAACCAGCTGACAGTTATTTTTTTTTTTTTTTTCTTGTTAAATTGACATAATTTTATTTTCCAGTAAGTAGATATTTTTGTTTGCTTGCAATTTTTATTTCTTTATTTAATTTAATTTTAATTTTTAGGGGGGCGGGTGATACTTCAAGTCTTCTAAATATGAATCTTGCCATGTCATTCTAAATTAAAAGCCCTGATGCTTTCAGGTATTTGAGGTTCATAGAGAAAAAAAAAACTATCTTATCCACCACAAAAAGCCATCCTATTTTGTATATTTTCATCAGCTAAAAAATGTATGATGACTAAAAACATTTCTTTCAATAAAGAGTCAACAAATTTTATTAACAGTTTATTAAACATTTATTTCATTGTCTCTTTCAGTTGTTAAAATATGGAAAATTGATAGAGAATTTCGAGCAAATTTGCAGTATCCTGAGTTTGAAAAAAAATTTAGCTCATCAAATATTCAAGTGGCATTAGCATTGTATAACTCGAGCATGGTTGAAGGTATGTCTTTGATAATATCTTCTTCTTCTTGATGTTACAGTTTAGTATCCTGCATCGAATCGGGTAGCCCGATTTTACCCGAACTCAACCCAACCCGCGGTTCGGATTTGGGTCGGGTAGACTACATTTTTTTTCTCTTGTGGGTCGGGTTGACTGATTTATTTTTCGTGCGGGTCGGGTTCGTGTCGGGTTGACTGGATTTTTCTTTACTGCTGGTCGGGTTCGGGCTCTGATCGAGTTTAGTTTTCAACGAATCGGGTCGACTTTAGAACCTTTTAAAAAAAAAAAAAAAATATCTTAATAAAGCAGAAATTTGTTTGCTCTATACACCCATGATGAATATACACTTACCCAAATTATCACAGTAAAATAAAAATCCATGTCCGACTAAAGCAATGAACAAAAAAAACAAAAAAAAAAAAGAAGAAGAAAGAACAAGAACAAGAAGAGGAAGAAAAGAAAAAAAAAAGCAATTATTATTCAGAATGTAAGCTATTGAAAATGGGCTACTTCTCCCACAGTAACCAAATGAGTGATTCATCTATTTTGATTGCTCACAATGTGAACCTCACATCCTTTTGAAATAGATCGTGCATTAAACAATAAAACTACAAACACTAAGTTTGAAACTTATTGTTGTACACTTGAAGTGTGTTGTACACACACAACACACATAAATAGTTAAAAACTATTATTCATCCAATTTTCAGATTTTTTAATTTTTAACTTAGTGTACCAGTAATTATATTTTTAATTCTTTTTAAAATGATTTACCAGCAGTGTGACAGTGAAAATTTACTTTATTTAATAAATTTAAAAAAAATTCCATGGTTTTTAGATTTGGATTTCGGATCAGGTTCGGGTGCAAAGAAATCGGGTTTCGAGTCGGGTGTGGGGCGTCAAAATTCTTTAGTGCTGATTTGGGTCGATAAAAATTTATTTGTCGGGTTCGGGTTGATTCAAAATTCACTAGTCAGGTTCGGATTGGGTAAAACTTGACCCCTGCAATACTCTATAAACAGTTTACTTCTGAATGCTATTAAAATTTTTGTACATAATTTGTACGTTTGTAATTTAAATTGCAGTTTTCAAATTTATCAGATGAGACTAAATCTACGAAAAATAATGTATTTTAGATGAAGCAAAACTCTTCGATAAATCTATGAAATTTTGTGGGTATGGGAGATGTTGAACCCTCCTTCTCTATGTCCTTGCTTGCAGAACATTTGGTTCCTAAACCCTAAGTAACACAATACGATATCTTCATCTCTCAAAACTTTGTAACAGTCTAATTTTGAATTTTCATTTACATATTCTCTGCTTCTACACTGAGAAAAAAAATATATCGCTTTCATCTAGAACGAATAGGTGGTGCTTTTCTAAATCCCTAAACTAGAAATATAGATTTTCGAGCTATGAGTATAAGGCACGCCAATACACTGAGAAAAAATTCTGTAACTGACATCTAGAATCAAAATTGTGGCTCTAGAAAAAATAGTTAAATGTCATCCTTATAAATTTCTTATAAAAAAAATTCTAGTCCCCGTCGAAAGCGAATTCTAGAGACCTCTATTAGAATTCTTGAGCGTTTGCCTATACTATCGTGGGCAAACCTATTTGAAATCATCTCCAAATAAAGAAGAATACAAGAGGCGGGTTTCAGCAGCTATAATCATGGTTTATAACTCAATTCTAAAAATTTAAGCGAGAATTCCTCGTAATACAAAAGCTTCAGGATATTCAGAATATTGTTTCACTATCTAGAAATGTGTAGACTACAAATTCTAGACCATTTCATCTATTCAGTTTATTGGCGTGCCTTATGCGCATAGCTCGGAAATCTATATTTCTAGTTTAAGGATTTAGAAAAAGACCATTTATTCATTCTAGATGAAGGCGGTATATTTTTTTTTCTCAGTGTAAGATGCTTTCAAAATAGTCTACTCCCTTAAATCTTCAAAAACATTTCTTTGCAAATCGAAGTTACGTCCTGTTTTTTTTTTTTGTAAAAATGTCATTTTCTTCATCCAATAAAGTTATCCTCAACGAATGTTGAGGTAGAGAGAGTTCAACGTCAGTTAAATTACATGTTACAAGTTACTTATTTCGTTCATGTCCATACTAATGAATTTTTCTTTTATTATTTGATAGAAATTTACTTGCTTTAAAAAAAAAAAAAAAAAAAAAAAAAACACTTTTTTATCGTAAAGTGTTATATATATATAAAGTGAAGAATAACGTTATAAAATTTAGCAACATGATACATGATAATACCAACAACACTCACATAAAAGTTATTGTAATTCACTTTAAATGTTAGCACATATTTTTTCTATGATTCTATGATTTTACAGTATCAGTTAAAAGATAAATTCATTATATGTATATATATAGTATATATATATATAGGGTTATGAATTACTTTATACATGATTCCATGCAATAAGATAAACATCTCTAATTTATTATTCTTTGAAAATCCAATTTCATAAAGCTAAATGGCTTTAAATAGCTTGTGTTTTTATTACATAAAGTAATATAAAATCTAGTGGACGTGAAAATAAATTTATGCAATACACATTTTGCTTAAAGTTAATTCCATTTATAAGTGTTTAAATTTCTACATGTTCAAATAAAAAAATTTGTAAATTTGTAAATCGTCTTTTTTTTTTTTTTCCCCAGACATAACATTATAATTTAGACATTTACCTCAGTTTATTTATACAAAGGCACACGATTGTTTTAAATTCAGATAAGTGTGTTGTCTTAAATTTTTCATACATGCGTGTTTTAGACACATTTCTGTCTGAATTTAAGAGTCGTTTATTTACACTACAGTATAAATAATTTGCCCATAACCAGACCATCATTTTTACGATAAATTTTGATTTTTTTTCCGCGTTTTATTTCTTTTTGGGCGTCTCAGATAACCCGATACCGGTTAAACGAGAGTTTGATGCATGTCAGTCTAACTATTAACATTTCAATTTAAAGATATTTATTATACTTACAGTATGCACTTTTAAATTCCAAGCTTGTAGAATATTCTTATATTTAGTATCTTCTTCTTTTTAAGGAAATTCTCCCGTGACAGCTGTCTTGATAATTTACAGAAGTCATATGTTTTATGGTATCAAAGAATATCCAAACCGGTAAGAATTTTTATAAACTATAAATATCGCACATGTATCAGATTAAATGAAAAGATCAAATTCAGCAATGTAATGAAAAACAAAAACAAAACAACAAAAAAATCATTTGATTCTATTAATGTCATTCAATGTCTGCCATAATATTCACTTTAAATTTGACAGGATAAAAACATTTTACCGGAAAATTGATGTTAGTTTTACATTTTTCATTCATGTATTATTTTATGGAGTTTTCTACAAAATACTTTAATACTGTGTTTTTTTTTTTTTTTATATTAAATTACATTTTATACACCAATAAAATTATTCTTTGAACTGTGTATTCGAAAAATAATAGGATAAAATTTAAAAGAAATGGTTACCTAGATAATTATACATCCTTTTTTGATATATTACGCAGGCTTCATTATTAAATAATTATTATCTAATTAATAAATCTTAAATCCTTTAAACCTCTTCTTAATTCTTTATCATACCAACATCAAAGTAACCCCTATTATTGTCTGAAAGAAAAAAATCTTTATAGTGTTTGAAAATAAGAATTTAAAATTTTAGTTATTAAATAAAACTTGAATGTTACTTAATTATCATTGTTTTAAACTAATTAAAAAGTTTTGTTGACAAAAAAATTAATTGTTTATCACATTACTGTATTTAATGAATGTTACCAAATTAAAATTATTTCGATATTTTAAAAAAGGACATCATACCAATTAAATTTAATTGCATATCATATTGCAGAATTTAATATTTGTTGTTCAATTGAAGTTCTTTTGAACAAATAATTAATTAATCGACAAAAGAACATTAATTAGATATGAATAAACTGCTTTATAAAACTATTATCTCACATTTTTGAATGAAAGTGTAATACAATGTGTAATACAATGTGTAATATATTCATATTACAGACTACTCCTTATTTTTATTGAACAATATACAAACCGTCTAAAAAGTTTAGATTATGTATTCTTTCCAAAATAAAATCTGTAAATAAGACAAGTATATTTACAATTTTCCTTTGGAGTATTACACTACACTGTTAAAAAAATGCAACTTTACTGCCAGAAATTCTCTGTAATTACGAAAAATACGTTTTGTCAACGTAATTTTTCCGTAATTTACAAGTTTTTGCTCAAATTAGAGAATTTCTGGCAGCAAAGTTGTATTTTTTTTTAACTGTGTATTTGTATAATTAAAATTTAGCAGAGGAAAAACTAAAATCTAACAAGAGGAAATAAAAATAAAAGAAGTTCTTGAAAAACGCACATCTCAAATACTAAGATAAAAGCCTAATTTTATTTACATTTTCAATGTGAAGGGGTTCAAGACATGAAGAAAGTGCTTTTATAAAATAAAAAATAAAAATAAAAACCATAAATTATAAAACGTGTTTGAATTATTATAAATTACTATACCTAAAACGGATCATTTCTCAACTGTAAGGATTATTTGTTATCATGAATTTAATGGCTAAAATAAAAAATAGAAAAGAAATTTCAGCAGCTCTAAGCTGTTCAATATGTGAGATATGTCAATTTTTAAATAAAATATCATCGTATATATAGTCAAGCATCCATCACGAAGACTACTATATACTAATAAACGAGATGATATGAATATTCAGAAAATGCTTTTTACTCAAAAAACTTTGCTAAATGATTACCAAGGTTTCAAGAATGACGCGGTAAAGTATATAATTTCGGGAAAGTTTACAGAGGATACAGTTTATACTGTTGTTTAGAAGACAGGATGCTTGGTTTATAGAAAGATGTTCTAGAAAGCTCTTCTGAAAAAGTGCCATTTAGAAAAGTGATTGCTGTAAGCACGAAATTACATAGCTTACGGTAACAAATGGCTTTTAATCGGGAGGGAGGGGGGGCATAGATGGTGCAGATGGCTTTGTATGTTACAAACATGATATACATAAAGAGCTAAGATCATTTTACAGCAGACAACATTGTTAGCAATCTGTGACGTTTTGGGCAGCTTTGGGAATTAAAATTTGTTGTCTCGATATCTCTACCTCACAAGTACTGTAACTTTAGCTCATGAAATCAAAGTTGTAATTTTCACAAGGTTTTGTAGCGATACGAGAGGGGGCTGAAAAGTTTCTGTCTTTGCCCCTTTAGAGTTGAAATAGAAGAATAAATTAGGTTGTAAATGAAAGCTAAATGTCTTGATATGCAACTGTATAAATACCAAGTCATTCCCTGATTTTTACATTTTTTATTTGTGTCAAAATGTTTGAACAGTGATCAGAAGAAGGATCGAGTTGAAACAACCAAAGCCATTTTGGCCCACTTTGAAGTTTCACAGGGCTTTCTGCTTCGGTTAATGACAAAAGTCAAAACATGGCACCACATTTATTATCCTGAAATAAAGGAATAATCAAAAGAATGGTACCACAGGGGTTCTCGCGACCGAAGAAATTCCGCACCCAGAAATCGGCCAAAAAAGTCTTGGTGTCTGTTTTCTGAGACACAAGTTGGAAGACTTCTTACCTAAGAGTTCCAGTGTAACTAGAGAGAGTTATGTTAACCTTCTAAATCAGCTAAAAGAAACAATTATGAAGAAATTCCAGGAGAAATTGATCAAAGGAATCCTGTTTTTGCAAGACGGTGCATCTGCGCACATTTCCAACATTGTTCGAGCTAAATTAAACACCCTGTGTTTCCGATTGTTCCACTATGTAGGTTCAGAAACTACCAAATGAGTTTTATTTTAATGGTCTACAAGTATTAGAACAATGCTGTAAAAAGTGTATCAGTCTCCAGTGACACTACGTTGAATAAGTATATAATTTCTTAACTCTGACAACTTTTCTTTCTGGGAAAAGCCAAGAACATGTCAACTTCCCCTCATATACGGTGAACTTGTCCATAATTACAAAATACCATTTTGTGTTCACCCATGCATATTAAAAACTACTTGGATTTACGCTAAAGCGTAAGTTGTAGGCGCTCCAAAAGCTCTCATGATGATGGTAGTTCCTAAAAGAGACTAATAGATATTTTTTATTATCCTGCAAAAAGTCCTAATTTGAATCCGAGTAAGAATGTTTGAAATTGCCTATTACAGGCTGTTTACATCCGCGTCGAAAAATGGGCTATATTTAATTAATTGAAAAACCGAATAATAATTGTTGATTCAAAATTAGAAATCTTACATAAACTGTTAAATGAAATTTAACTAATAATTCAAAGTTTTTGCAAATTCTCTCATGGTTAGGCCTATTGTTATGTTAGTGTAATTTCTCTTCTGAGTTAGTACTTTAACTTGTTTTTACTAACCATTGGTACTCAATTTAAATTAATACTGTAACTAATTTTAATCGAAATAAATCTCAATTAAAATTTATTTTATGTTTGTATCTTCATCTATCTTTTGTCTGCTGAATGTTACAACGGTACTAAACAATTCAAATTATATATATATATTGTGGTGTTTGTATTATCATGTATTTTTTAAAGCTAAATTTTTATGAAATCTTATATATATATATATATATATATATATGTATATATATATATATACGTACATATATATTATCTTACCAGGGTAAATCTGCATGAATTACGACGAATTGTATAAAATGCTATTTTATTTTTTATCTAATTATTTAGATTATTTTCATTAAAATTGAAAATTCTAATTTACTCTTAACTCAATTTATTGTCTTTTCTTAACTTTCAAAAGAGCAAAAACATGACGTTGGTTGTTGTTTATACAAAACTGTATTTATTAATCTAAAAAGATTCTGTTACGTAATTTAAATCTATTAATAAGTTAGAATTTCTTCATATATCAAATTTGTATTTTGATAACATATTTACTTATTTCTTATTTAAAACAGCTTTGTAATTTTTAAAATGTTACATTTAATAATTTTATCTTTTATTGGTGGTTATAGATAAACAGTACATAAGCAGAATTTAATTTCCTGTACAATTAAAAATTTTTGAGTTAAAATTTATTTTAAGGTTCGATTTCAACTTATGATTTATGAAGAATTTGAAATAAAAGTATTTTATGATACTTAATATCTGAAACCTTTATTAAATATAAAATTTTCAGAAAATGAGTATCTTTTTACACAGCATTAAAAAAAAAAAAATTTGTTTATCTTTATACATATTCGTGTTAAATTTCAAAATAGATTAATTTTTTTTCAGTTTCTTCTTCCAAATGATTAATTATTTTTATAGATTATGTTTCCATACAATCTCTCAATAAATTCTATTTAATTTAAGCGGGTACCATTTTTTTTTCTAGTATATTCATGAAAAATAAGAGTTTTTGAAAGTGATGCTGATGGCAGCGTATTATATTGTCTTGCAATTATTTGCCTTTATTCATAGTAAAATATATATATATATACTAGCAGACCCGGCCACGCGTTGCTGCGGCTAAGTAATACGTTGATAATTTGATAAGGTATATAGTATTTCCCCACAACTGGATTTGGCGTTTTTTTTTTTTTTTTTTTTGGCGCCTTTTTGAACGATAACGAAGTCGTTCTGGATTCTTTGCAGTAAAATATGGTAACCTGAATGCTTTTATTTTATATTTATGATTTAGCTTATGATTTTATCATTTATGATTTTTAGATTTATGATTTAGCCATAATCGCCAAATCCAGTTGTGGGGAAATACCATAGTTGTTACCCACAACTATAACTTATAATATAACTTCAGTAATTATATTCGGATAATTATAACTTCAGTATATCCCCACAGCTGAATTTGGCGATTTTTCTTTGGCGCCGTTTTGAACGATAACGATGTCGCTCTGGACTGTTTGTGATATAATATAACAGCCTATATGTTGCTTATTTTGGATTTATTATTTTATGTTTTTAATTTATGATTTAGATTATCATTTATCATTTATGATTTATAGATTTATGATTTAGCCATAATCGCCAACAAAAAATCGCCCAATATCGTTGTGGGGATATACTGATTAACATATTACTGAAAAGATTAATATATTTTAACGAAGTGGTGAGAAGATTCTGAGTATGTTAAAATTTTAATAGTAAATTCAAGTTAATCAAGAAGGAAAGCATTGAGGATTAAGATAAGAAAATTGCAAGATTTTAAGATCACATTTTCAGCAATAAATATGAGTCAAAATTTAATGCAAAATACATATATAAATCACAAATTTAATCAGGAACATTAAATTGGTAAGTTATTAAAGAAAAAGTAAAGAGAAATAAGAGAAATAATTAATTAAAGTTTCGAACATCGATCATATAGATTAGCGTTACAAAACAAATAAACAGACTTAAACTCTTCCAGACTTTTAAATAAGTTTTAAATTAAGTTTTAAAATTTAATGTTAAATAAAACAGACTTTTAAATATGTTTTAAAATATTGAAATGGTTACTTTTTATTTAGAACTTTATGTATAGATCACGAATTTCTTAAAGAAAACGAAGTGATACAGATTAGAATAATGCAACAAAAATTGAAAAAGCAAGGTTATGTCGTAAATAAATTTTTAACACATGTGTCACGTGAAATAAATTGTAGCATATACATAATGTATCTGATATAAGATATTAACATGTTGCAGCGGAATAAATTTCATATCTATCATCCTTGGCGGAAAAAAAATAATATCGCCAAATTATCTGGCGCACACATTTAATTCCTTTCAAAAATCATGGTTATTTTAATAACTTATATTAAGAGAGTAATGAATAATATGAAACAATATTTCGCACAATACATATTACGAAAATATACATCTAGCTTGTATATTTTCGTGTTACGTTTTTGATCGCCAAATACGAAAAACTCCAAGGACGACAGAGCTTTGAAATTTAAAATTAAAATTTTGTCAATTTGACAGCAAAATAACTCAATCTAACGTATGCACATGATAAATAATACATATCTATCCGCGATTGTAATGAAATGCTCGCCCTCTGGTGGGCTAAAGTGAAATTATCACACCACTGCATATCATCACATTATGCAATCGATTTTCCATGATCTAATGGCGGAGAAAGAACAATTATTAATCCACGTGGCTATTATATTTACTAACAACTGCAGTTCAGAGAGCTCCATCTATCGATCATTACAAACGCGGATACAAAAATATGGGGATTAAAATCCGGAAATAATTTTCCTCGTTTTTTAATAATTTTTTACAAAAAATACAATGGGCGATTAACATAAGAAATCTTTTTCTTGATTTCGCAGACGGTCAGTGACGTCACACTTCGCTTGTGTATAACTACATACTTTATGAATGCGAATAAAATCTTTAAATTGATTATGACGTCAATTTTCGTGAGATATATAATTTAACTTTTTATAATTTTTTAACGTTCACGTTTGATTAAATGTATTTACTTTTATGTCGAAAGAAAATGAACTCGTATTTTTTCTTTTTGGCAACAATTAAACTTATGGAACTCACAGGTATTTTGGAGCAACTGTAACAAAGGTCTATAATTAACAAATAATTGCAATAAAACAATATTGTGACAATAAATTGAGATAAAAACTATCCTATCTCTCAAGTTGGACCAAACTGCACACAGTGTGCAAAATTTCATTACAATCGGTTCCTTAGTTTAGGAGTTTATCGCGGACAAACATCGTGACACGTGATTTTTATATATGTACAGATAATAATAAAGACTCTCTTTTATTCAAAAGAATTAATGTAGATCATCAGACTTATTTCTTTATATTACAGCAATTCTTTAATAATTATGTTCATTTCGTGATTATTTGTACATTTGATACTTTCACCTAAGTAGATATGATAACTAATCATGATATCAGATAACTTTATTGTTAAAATCTTTCTCAGATCAGAAATTGTCATCCTCAGATAATTTTGAGAGAATAGAATATAAAATCTTCTATACACTGAGACAATTTAAATTCAATGGAATTTACATATGAGATGAGAAGATTAAAATAAACATTTTGTCATTTCAAACATGATAGGCTCTTAATTAATCATTAGATACTAGAAATGCAAAAAGATAGGGGATTTTGGAGCATAATTTGCGAAATAACAGAGTTGATTATTGCCGAAACGTCAGTGGAGGCCCTTGGTTGAGACTCAAAACAGTTTTGGGCTGTGTCTGTGTGTCTGTCTGTCTGTCTGTCGCTCGATAGCGGCCGCAAAAATAGCGGTATTGACTTGAAATTTGGTACACATGTGCATGAGCCCCACGAAATCAGCTGTATAGTTTTTGGTATGTATTCCATTTGTAGTTCGTATACAGGGATACGCCAAAGTTTTTTTTATCATTACGGCCTATGGGAGAAATTTGTATGAATCGAGATAGCGGCCACAAAAATCATGCTATTGACTTGCAATTTGGTACACATGTTCATGTGCCCCACGAAATCAGCTGTATAGTTTTGGGTGTGTATTCCACTTGTAACTCGTGTACAGAGACACGCCAAAGTTTTTCTTATCATTACGGTCTATGGGAGGAATTTCTATGTACCGCAATAGCGGCCACAAAAATCACGCTATTGACTTGTAATTTCGTACATATGTTCATGTGCCCCTCGAAATCAGCTGTAGAGTTTTGGGTGTGTATTCCATTTGTAATTCGTGTACAGGGACACGCCAAAGTTTTTCTTATCATTACGGTCTATGGGAGGAATTTCTATGTACCGCAATAGCGGCCACAAAAATCACGCTATTGACTTGTAATTTGGTACGCATGTTCATGAGCCCAACAGAATCAGCTGTATAGATTTTGATGTGTATTCCATTTGTAGTTCGTATACAGGGACACACCAAAATTTTTTTTTATCATTACGGCTTATAGGAGAAATTTGTATGTATCGAGATAGCGGCCACAAAAATCACGCTATTGACTTGCAATTTGGTACACACGTTCATGAGCCCAACGGAATCAGCTGTATAGTTTTAGGTGTGTATTCCATTTGTAATTCGTGTACAGGGACACGCCAAAGTTTTTCTTATCATTACGGCCTATGGGAGGAATTTGTATGTACCGCGATAGCGGCCACAAAAATCACGCTATTGACTTGCAATTTGGTACACATGTTTATGAGCTCAACGGAATGAGCTGTATAGTTTTAGGTGTGTATTCCATTTGTAGTTCGTGTACACGGACACGCCAAAGATTTTCTATCATTACGGCCTATGGAAAGAATCTGTATGTACCCCGATAGCCACAGCAAAAATCAAACTATTGACTTTCAATTTTTGCCGAAACGTGAATGGAGGCCCTCTGTTTAGAGTCAAAAGGATTTTGGGTTCCGTCTGTCTGTCATGCGACAACGGCCGCAAAAATCACACTATTGACTTGAAATTTTGCACAGATGTTCATGATCCCCACGAAATTAGCTGTATAGTTTTGGGTGTGCATTCCATTTGTAGTTCGTGTACAGGGACACGCCAAAGTTTTTTTTATCATTACGGCCTATTCGAAGATATTGTATGTACCGCGATAGCGGCCCCCAAAATAACGCTATTCACTTGCAATTTGGTACACATATTCATGAGCCCATCGGAATTAGCTGTATAGTGTTAGGTGTGTATTCCATTTGTCGTTCGTGTACAGGGACACGCCAAAGTTTTTCTTATCTTTACGGCCTATGGGAAGAATTTGTATGTACCGCAATAGCGGCCGCAAAAATCCTTCGATTGACTTGCAAATTGGCGCACACGTTCCAGCTTTGCATAAAAGCAGCTGTATAATTTTTATTGCTATATATTTTATAAACTGTGTACAGGGACACGCCAAAATTCTTAACATTACGGCGTATGGGGTGAATTTCGTTTAAACGTATTTTAATACCATTACTTTGCAATCAAGAAAATGAAACTAGCGTACGTGAGTAAGATGCTTAAACTTATGTTTTTTTAAGAAAATATGTGCTTTTAAGCTTTCTAATTAATGTACAGGACCTTACAAAAGTGTTCTGACAATGTCACGTAGTCATCCAAACGATGTTACATTTGGAACAATTATTAATTTTAAACGCAAAATAAGCTGAATAGTTTTTACTGGTGTATACAATGTTTATGGTTCGTTTACAAAGGCACACGAAAGAATTTCGTAACATTAGAGCCTATGGACAAATGTTTAATTTAAGCGCGCACTTTTATGCGTTTACGCTGAATTGAACTTAATAAAGTTAACATACATTATAAAAATGCTTAAAATCATGTTTACTCGTAAAAAGGTTATGTGTAGAATAAATAATTTATGGGACCACACAAAATAATTCCGAGTATGTACTGTAATCATCCAAATGATGTCAAATTAGATTGAAAAATTAATTTGTTATAATTAATTAGGTTTATTCTTATTATTGGCTTTTATAATCACTGTGGCTACTTTCCCGGAATGCATAAAGGAATTTCGTACTATTACGGTCTATAGTCGGTATTTCTTAAAAGTGTATTTTAACATAGTTACATCCCCATCAAATATAATGAAATTTTATTAGAATTTTAAAAGCATGTTTTCCTGTAGAAAATTGTGGGCAGAGAATTGATAATTAGTTTAAAGGTTACGCAAAGTATTTCCGATATGCTATGCAATTTTTTTTGTATGAAATTTGATAGTTATGAAATTTGGTATTTATGAATTTCAGGGAAATAATACAAGACCGTCGTTTATTAAGAATACATATTGTTTGGTACTTGGGGGTGCGTAAACTGTCCGAGAATGATAGGCGAAACTTACAAAAATTCAGTGATTTATTCACAGAAAGTTCCAGAAAAATACAGGTCTATAAACCAAGTATCAGCTTCAATTCAACCAGTAAACAGAGCTTAAACAACAGCCGTTAACAGCAAAACAACATTACAAACTGTTTATCAATAACACATAAAGCAAGTCTCATTCAAAGAGGCTCAAAGCAAAGGAAGCATTTGACGAAACTGATACAGATCTGAGATTGCAGCCTTGGCTAAAAAAATGCTCCTTTTATACTATTCTATCGAACACAGACTGTTCTGGAAAATTCTCGTATCTCATCAGCCAATGAGATTAGAGCTTCCATATTTGGTATATCCCTATTAAAGATTTTCTCGCCAAGGTCGCCAAAAATTCACCAAGGAGAGAAACAGTCGCCAAATTTGGCGCCAAATCCATTTCTTCCCTTATTGGAGCTTTTTTAAGTGTTTTTATGGGAAAATCAGGCTATTTTAACGCTAAAACGACTAGAAATGCACAAAATAAGCATTTATCAACTTTACTAAACCTCTTTAAAAGAATTTATACAAAAATAAATGCAATTATTTACAATTCCGTAACTCTTTATATGATATACAAATAGGTATAGAAAGAGAGATACAGCGGGGGTTTGAGGGGGGCGGAAGCCCCCCCTCAGGAATGTATCTGATTATGGTAACAAGTCGATCGAATCAATATATACTATTATATAATAATGAATAAATAAAAATAATAATGTCTGATGCAAATAGGACGTTGAGGCTCCTGATCTGCAGATCCACTAGTTTCCAAAACGTCATCAAAGACTTCCATGTGGAAATTAAAAAAAAAAAAAATGCGTATTTTCTGTCTCACGATATTGTTCGCACATATAACGCTATTGATTTCCAAATTGGTACACATGAGTCACCCAGAATTAGCTGTATAGTTTTGGGTGTGCATTCTATTTGTAGTTCTGTATCAACTTCGGAGTTCTGCGGAGTATCTGCATATGGTCACGACCAATGCTTACCTCCATCGAAGTATGAAAAACATAAAGATAATTTTTCAGAAAAAAAAGGCCAAATGTTTTTAATTTCGAAAATATTTCCCATGTGAGCAGAGAATTATTAGAGTGTAGCACCAGGAGTTAAAAAAATAAAATAAAATAGAACTCCTTGAGAAATCCTAAGTGCAACAGATTATCTGTTGCGTGCTTTGACGAGACGTGTCTGGACAGCAAAAAGGAATTAAAGAATTGAGCAGTCCCCAAAAACATGGGAAACTGTTCAAAGTTCCGCAATGAACAAAGAAAAAAAAAAAAAAAAGGTTGGCGGGGGGCATATATTTTAACAAATAAAAAAATATAGTAAAATTCCAACAGAAAATTAAACTCTGAACCTTGATCGGATCCCGGGAGATCAACTGGAAGCTAAGTTCCGAGATGAGTCCGGTGGACCAATTAGAGGCCAAATTCCAACAACGAAAATTTTATAATTCTCATACAAAAATTGCTTCTAAAAAATGACAGTATTATGTCCGAGTCGACTCGACCAATCAGAACTCGAGACTCGGACCAATCAGAGTACGAGTTTGGATAACCTATCTAAAACCCCATCTGAGCATGCAGGAAATCAAAAAATAATAAAAATTAATAAAAATAGTCAAATAATAAAAAAAAATAATCGCGACAGTTCATAATTTTGAAAACATAACTACAAAAATTTAAAAATTTCTCAAGAAGGAAGGTGGATACTCACGACTAAATTAAAAATTCAGTAGATAAGCCTGATAGTAGAGTTAGGTAACACTAGAGGAGCATTCGACTCACTCTAGGTGAAAATATAATTTACAGAAGAAATTCACTGTTATGTAAATCCAAATGTAATTATTCTACTTTTCTTAAAGACGGGTAGAAAGTCGTCTCCTCTAGTTAAAATAGCCAGAGGTCGTTTCTTCACACGTCCGACTCTAGGATCATAATGGTGAATGGATTCTAACATAGGAATTTGTATTTCTTGTACAGGAACACACCAAAGTTTTCTTATTATTATGACCTATGGATAGAATTTGTATGTATTACAATAGCGGTCGCAAAAATCTTTTAGTTGACTTGCAAATTGGTACACATGTTCAGGCGCTATAGAGAAATAGTTATATAATTTTTTGTGCGTATATTGTTTATGGTTCGTGTACAGGGACACACTAAATTTTTTTCTTATCATTACAGAATATCATATAAATGCATTTTTACATGGTTACACTACATTCAATAAATTGAAATTAACATACATTATTGAGGTGCTTAAAAGCATGTTTTCTGTAGAAAAATGTGTGCTTAGACTTAACAATTAATGTACAGGGCTTAGAAAAGTTTTCCGACAATGCCACGTAATCATCCAAATTATGTCAAACTTCGAAGAATTTTTCATCAGATACATAGAATAAGTTGAATAGTTTTTGCTGATGTATAGAATGTATATGGCTCCTTTACAGGGACATAGAAAAGAATTTCATGACATTAGAGCCTATGGACAAATTTTTATTTAAGCGCATTTGAACGTGTTTATAATGCATTCAACAAAATCAAATTAACATACATTGTTAACATACTTAAGAGCGTGTTTTCTGTAGAAAAAGTTATGTATAGACTACGCAATTTATTTACAGGACCATACAAAAGAATTTCAATGGCATTCTGTAATCATCCAAATGATATCGAATTTGGTTGAAATATTAATGTGTTACAATGAATTAGTTGTGTACTTTTCATTGGTGTGTATGTTAACTGTGATTTTTCTACAGGGACATACATAAGAATTGAGTACCGTTACGATCTATAGACGGTATTTCGCACAAGTGTATTTTAACATGGTTACACTACATTAAACATAACGAAATAAACTTACGTTATTAAAATGTTTAAAAGCATGTTTTCTGTGAAAAATAGCTGGCATAAAATTGATAATTAGATCACAGGGCTACACAAAATAATTCTGATATATTGTGCAACCATCTGACATGAAATTTGATACCAAATGTTTATGATTTACAAGGTATTAACGCAAGGCTGTGAGGATATATATATATATATATATATATATATATAACTATTGACAGGAATTTATAAATATATAAGTTTTACAGATTAAAAAAACCAATCGGAGAATTACAAACCAATGCGCAAAATTGCAGCGAAAGGAAAGGCAAAACTTAGATGTAGGAATATATAAATGTAGAAATATATAAACAAATGAACGAAATTAAACCCCAAAAAACACTGAGATCTTCATCAGGGAGGCCCCTCAGTGTAGGGGTGAACGAGAAGTTTCTGAAAGGACAGTAGCTATAAGCTAATAACTATCCTTAGCCCCCAACTTCTCACCAAACTGAAAACCACCAATAACTGAAGAGAAATCAAACATACATATAATGTATAAAACTACTAAAGAATTTTTATAAAATTATCAAATTGTAAAAGTTACAAAATTTATAAAATTATCAAATTGTAAAAATTACAAAATTACATCAATTCATTTAAAAAATATATACAATACAATAAAGAATTACTGAAGGTAGACAAGAAAGTATAGAATAAAATAAAAATACAACCCTTCATCTGGAAAACAAACTATTTTCGGCCGACGGGGCTACTCGTCGGTACTTAAATATCGCCCTTGAATGAGGAAGTAGAACAAACCGAGATAGGAAAACTCTGGAAACTCACAGTTAAAATATATATATAAAAATATATATATAAAATATATGTATGCATATTTATTCAAATAGACACAGACAAATATATACAACGGTGGAAGGGGTTGAGGGGCGGTAGACCCCTTAGAAACGTACCTTGTTATGTAGCGAGTTAATCATATATATAATTATTTTTTAAAATATGGAATAAATAATAATGATCTGCTGAGTAATGAGAGATGCAAATCTGACGTCGAGGCTTCTGATATGTAGATTTATTAGTCATACATTTGCAAAAATAAAATGAAAGCACTTTTTAAACTTTAAGAAAAGATTAGTTTTAAAATAAAATATATATATACACTAAAATGATATTAAAAATATATTTTAATAATAACATGTGTCGTTTTGAAAATTATGGCCCGGAACCACCTATCTTTTCACATTTCTAGGATACGAAGATTAATTAAGGCTGTCACACTTGAAATGATAAAATATTTATTTTAATCTTCTCATTTCATACGTAAATTTCATGCATCTTAAATTAATTCATGGTGTGATATGAGATATTTAATGTTGTCACATGACATATTTAATATTTATATTATCTGATTACAGTGCTTTGATTCTAACGTAGCATGTCAAGTTTTCTAAAAATGACAATGCATTAGTTTGAGATCCCTGCAGTTTCTAAACAGTAAACTTACAAAAAATTGTCAGTTTTAGCAAACAAAACTATTTATTAATAAAAGCGCCATTGATATCCAGATAAATACAGATATTAAACGAAATATCATAAAATGCTACAGCTACAACGTGTTTCAAGCATTATTTTTACAGAGCGCTATTGATCGTCTTTTTTATTTTTCCCCCAAATTCTTATGTATTGACTGTCATTCACCACGGTATGTTTATGAATCTCAACTAAATAAAAATTGCGCTTCTATTTTAATGTAAATACAAGCTTTTTCATTTGTCTCTACGTGGCTCAGTTGGTAAGAGCGCCATGTTAGTAAACGGTGGTTCCGCGTTCGATACTCTGAAGGTCTTGAGTGTTAATTTTTGCAGACAATTAGTAGAAAAGGTGTCAGTTGATAAAAGAAAATGTATCGTTGACTAACACAGTATTCTAGTAATTTTTGAAGAGATTTTTTAAGAAGACATTTTTACATCTCTTTTTAGAAGCAAAAAAGAGTTTTTTTTTACTACAAGCGCCCTCTATTGGGCGGTATATTCACTAAAATGTCAATGAAACAATTAACAATACAAAATAAAAATGATTAGGAAAAACACATAAACATTAACCAAATCAGTAAAATTTTAAGTTACAATATAAAAAATAATAATAATAATAATAAACTAAAATAATTATAAAAAGGTGCCTCAAACGAATAATTAAATTGCAGATATTGGTCCTTAATCAGAAAATGAAATCACAAAACTTATAGGCAATCGTGTGGTGCTGCCATTTGTTGTGAATTTTAAGGAATTATTTCTCTTTCCTTAACACAGTTCAAATTTCTTAATTTTGGTTAATAAACAAAAAAGTTACATTTTTTTTTTTTTTTTTTTTTTTTTTTTTTTCAAATTAAATTTTATTCTAACTTTGAAAAGATTTATATGATACGCTATAATAAGAATTTGGGTTGTAAATTTTTTTTTAAATAGATTATTTTTTTAATTTGCCAATCCCCTTCTTACATTGGGGACAAAACCTTCGCTAAAATATATGTCATATAATATGTTCTTTAAATCCATCAAGTTATTCTTGAAATATTCAATAAAATTGGGTCATATTTCGTCATCCATGTGTACATTTATTGAACTACTAATTTAACAGAAAAGTTTTGCAGTGCTCTCTTCTATTATCTTATATAATCGCTGATATTTCATTAAAAAAGTGCTAAAAAAGACAGCAGCTGATAAGGAATAAATGTCCCTCCTTTATCTCCTCTTTCACATTTTCTGTTCATAAAACTGCAGCAGACCTAGGAAATGCACCGTAGTGCGAAAGATACTGAAAACAAATAATACATATATAAACAAATGAAAACAATAAATGAACGAAAAAAATATGTTAAATATATTAAAAATTAAGAATTTAGGAAAATCATTTTGTGTATGTACATACGAGAAATTTTTAATATGCGTATTTATGTATTCATGTTTAAGTAAATTCATTTCTTCATCTACGATAACTTTATATGCTTGTGAAATTTGATTATCTATGTAGCTTTACCGTACCTCAGCAAGAAAATGTCTCTGTACCTGTCGTCATAGCTGAAGCAAAGTGTACATTTTGTGAAGGCAGCTTTTCTATAAAAGTTTTGTTAACTTATAGATACTTTACCCGAAACAAAGTAAGTACCATTCTTTAACCCAATTAAATAGTTTCATTTTACTATTTAAAAAGAATATACTTTAAAACAATGTTTTTAATATTCTCTATTTATATTTAAAAAAAAATACTACATGAAACTTTTAAACAGGGCGGTTCCCTAGAAGTTGTAATCGACTATTCAATGGTCTCTCATCGAAACCTAATGAATTGATGAGCGACCGATAGTTGGAATATAATCGAGAGAGATAAATTTATTGGTAATTCATCCAAAATGTCTCATTAGGAATAGTTGAGTTTAAGAATAGGAATCCGATGAATATTAGAAGTTGATCAAAATTCTACTGAAAAATGTGATTTTTATGGAGTTTTTACGTGATTTCTTATAGGTACGATATCTATTTTTGGGGAAATATTCCTCATGGAAATCTGGTCTTAGATAGTGTTTGAAACTATATATCCATGTTATTACTCTGCCAAATTTCGAGGAGTCGATGATAAGCCGAGCAAAATACTATCGATTAACGCTACTAGGGATAGTTATATTTTCGCTATAAACAGCATCTAGAATCTACAACGGGCGAGCGAATTGCTACCAAATTTTGGGATGCGAATAATGTATGAAATGCATTTCATTCAGATAATTTCAAAGAAAAACTAGTATGTTGAAGACGTTGAAGTCATTACAAAACTTTCTTCTATATTTTCCTATGCAAGTGTACACAATGCAAATTAATTATAAAATTATTATCTGTTAAAGTTATTATTTATCAAAATTATTTTCCCTGACAAGTGAAAATAACTTTTCTTCTCAGAGAAGTATAACACTAAACATGGAAAGAAAGCCAATTTTATGCCCTTCAGACGGCATTTTATGAAATGCATTTTTAAAATTATTTTGTAATAATTTTGTATTTTGTATTTATTTTTTTTTTAAAAAAAGACTATCTTTGTTTTAAATTTTAGCAAATGTATGGTTCAAGTTCAACCGCACGTTTTAAAGGCATTGACAAGTTCTTTTAAAAGTACTCCTATAACATTACATCACCGAGAGAAGCACTTACTTCCTCGCAGGGGAGAGAAAGCGATGCCCCTCTTTATATACAGCTTTTATCATTGTTGACTATTAACTATTACTGTTACAGATCTTTTTTTTTTTTTTTTTTTTAACAGAGATTGAATAAAAGTAATTTTCATTGTGCACATTTACACAAAATTTTGCCATTTGCTACCATATTAAAAATTTAAAAGAAAAGAAAAATATATAAGATAAGAAAGAAACTGGAACGGTTATGCTGCATTGAGCGATATACACCAAAAGCTAATAATACCAATTTATGTGAAGCTGCAATTATTTTTTATTTATTTATTTATTTTTTTATTTCTGTGCATTAGTTTTTGATTTAGAGCTGTCATAAAATTTTTATCCCTTTCTACATTTTTCTTAAAAAAAAAAAAAAAAAAAAGGTGAAGTCGTCTTTTACACTTGTCAGAACGTGTAAATCCAGAGATTTTTTTTTTTTTTTTCTTTCTTTCTTTTTTTTTTTTTTTTTTTTTTTTAAGAATCTAATTCTTTCTTCTTTTGAATGTAGAAGAAAGTATAAAATAAAGTAAAATGTTCACTAGATGGCAGTTTCCAGAAGAGGATATAATAAAAGACATGAGTTATGTGAAATGCTTAATTTTAGCATTCGTTGGTTTTGCACGGAAACTAAATATTTAATAATTTTTATTCATCAGTTTTTTAAATCCTTTTTCCTTGTTTTAACCAATTTTTAAACTTTCATTCCTTTCCTGTTCGGTAGATAACAGCACTAGTCCCAAATTTAAAAGATAATATTTTAGAAGAAGCCATATGTAAAACTCTTTTAAAATTCCTAAATTCCACTGGTATAAAAAAAATATAAAAGTATTATTCGTTATTGAATAATTGTATATGGACTTACATTCCTTTTAAATAAAAAATAATAATTTTTAATATTTCATAAAAACAAATATATAAATCAACAGAAGTGTTTGTTTAAAAAACTTTAGGTAAAATCTTTGGTTTCACGAGAAAACCAAACTCCTGTAAAACTGAATTCTGTCAGACGAAAGAGTGAAAAATTCCACGGGAATTGAAAAGCATTTCATTTACAGTAGTAGTAAAATTTTTATTTATTTATTTATTTATCTATTTTTAATAGCATTTCATTCATAATAAGAATCTAAACATTTGTGTTTTTCTTTGATTTTTTTAAAAATAAATTTATTGAATTGTTTCACATGAATACATATATAATATAAACAAATGCGTACATATCTGTATGTATTCTCTCTCATAAATATAGATAAATAGTTTATATCTACTAAATATTTTATATTTACTTGATTTGATTATGTAATCTGACGAATATTATTTTTGCCTTAATTTGAATATATACTTTCAAGATTTAAAATACACTTCATTTAAAAAAATACTAGCAGTCTTCGCCCGCTTCGTATTTAAAGATTTTCTTTTTAATTGAATAATTGAAACGTTTCAATAAATACATTTCGATTGGCGATTATTTTCTTCACAGTTTTAGTATGGGATCTTCTTGACAATATCAACCATTTTTTGAACTTCTCGAATCTGTGCAACAAAACTATTATTAAGACGAATATTCTCGAAAATAGTCAAATAGAAATGTTAATTCTTCGAATATTCTGGAAACAGTTGAAGCTGTTACTCGTACAGTAAAAATCACTATTCGATGAATGGTCGAATCAGAGAACGCACGTAAGTCGTTTTCGCAGCAATCACTATAACGCACGTATGTACGCTTCACGCACATGAAAAAAAAAATAAATCACTGGATTCACACATTGCTGTGCATGAATCTCAGAACACACGAAACTCGCTTCCGCGGCAATCACTATCACGCATGTTAACCCCTCCCCCCCCCCAAAAAAAAAAAAAAAAAAAAAAATCTCTGGAGAGCCCTACCTCAAATCAATGAAAATCAAATAAACCAAGCAAATCTCTCGTAATTCCTCATAACGTAGCTCTAGTTCAATGTAAAATACATTCAAATCAACGAAAATCAAAATAAACCAATCAAATCTTTCGAAATTCCTCAAAACATAGCTCTAGTTCAATGTAAAGTACACTCAAATCAATGAAAATCAAATAAACCAATCAAATCTCTTGTAATTTCTCAAAACGTAGCTCTAGTTCAACGTAAAATGCACTCAAATCAATGAAAATCAAACAAACCAATCAAATCTCTCGTAATTACTCATAACGTAGCTCTAGTTCAACGTAAAATACACTCAAATCAATGAAAATCAAATAAACCAATCAAATCTCTCCTAAGATTCTCCATTGTGCGTCATTATAGAAATGGGAAGTTTTATTTTCATAGAAAACTAATCAAAATTTCGGAAATCTGACCTCGATGTGCACAATGACCTTCGAAGGGCACTTTTGTGTTAAATCACGTGACTGTCCGAGCTACCGTTTTCGAGAACAGTGAAATATACATATATATATACAAATATTGCTCACTTAATAGTGTAAGATAAAATATTAACTTTTATCTACGGCAGTGGTCGCCAATCTTTATGACTTCACGGACTACTAAATTCAAAATTTAAAATCCCGCGGACCACTCAAACTATTGATTGAGAAACGTAAATAAATTTTTAGAATAAAAAACAGAGAATATCCATTTTATAAATATGAAATGAACCTGTTTGGTATTAAACATTACGAGTGTTTATTTTATTATAATAAAAACGTAAATAATCTTAAGAACGAAGCTTGGCTTAAAGGTTGTTAATTCTAATAAAGCAATTATATAGAAAGAACGTGAATAACTATTTATTGCACGTATATTCCTAGAAACTCAGACGAAAGATTTAACGACAGTAATAAATTGCTAATTCCATATATAAAACTACATTTACTAAATTTTGTAAAATGTATGTTATATGTAGTAATGTGTATTTTACTTTCAGATTATTATAATCAGTGCTTGTGAAGAAAACATACTTCGAGGTACTGACCGCAGTAGAACAATTTATCATACACTTACCGATTCATGCACCACAAATTTGGGTACCAGAGATTTTTTTTTTTTTTTAAATGCTTGCGAAGCGAGCCTACATCGAGATACTGATCGCGGCCTTACAGATTTTCATGCATTTATTGATTTATGCACTAATGAATTAGGGGTCTCCTGTGATGTTCTGATTGGCTTTAATGTTCGCGAAAAACTGACAAATACTCACCGCGGGAGTAAAGATTTTCATACATGACAAATTAGTGGTATCCATTTTTACTTTCTTCTATATTCAATAGAAGAAAGTATTCGATTCGTAAAAATTTTCGACCTCGGGTTTTTGATGGATTTACACGTTTTGAGAGCTGTAGAACACGATTTGACCATTTTTAGAAAATACCTGTCTGTCTGTCTGTCTGTTAGTCTGTCTCTGTGTGTGTGTGTGTTACAAAATTTTGTGACAACTGTATCTCAGGAACTACTGCACAGAATTTCATACAAATTGGTATGTAGTTGCACCTTGACATAAATTAGTGCCTATCAACTTTTGGTAAAAATTGTTTTACAGGTTGCGTTGCCATCCCGCTTTCTCTAAATTTTTAACATGGTGATATAGGACAAAATTTTGTGTAAATGTGTATAAAGAGAATTATTTTTCAGTAATCATTATGAATTTTACAAGAATTATTTATAATAGAGATAGTCAACTAGGAAAAAATTTTTGTATGTGTAGGAGCCTCGGGAAAATTTACTCCCCCTCGAGGGGAGTAAATTTTCAAGATGGGTATCTTTCGAAAGGTCTCGTCAATACCTTTAAAACGAATGGTTGAACTATAAATCTGCGATAATTTAAAACAAAGTTATCGTTTTTTTTTTACTTTTAAGAAAAAAAAAAAAAAAAAACTTAGAAAAAAAAATCGTAATTTTGTTTTTAACGAAATTTAACCAAACTTGGTATTTAGTTGGCCCCTGACATAAACTGGTGCTGATTAGATTTGGGAATCAATCGCTCAACAGGTGGCGCTGTCATCGTATTTTTTTCTAAATTTTTAACATGGCAGTATAGGACAAAATTTCGTATAAACGTACATAATGAGAGTTATTCTCAACCTGTGATTGTAAAATTAATATGAATTACTGATAATAGTAGTAGTTAATTAGGAAAAAAATTCGAAAGGTCTCGTCAATACCTTTAAAACAAATGGTTGAACTATAACTATGTGATAATTTAAAACAAATTTATCGATTTTTTTTTACTTTTAACGAAAAAAAACTTAAAAACAAAAAAATGTAATTTTTTTGTTTTTTTTTAAATATTGTTACTGAGTGAATTTGTATAGGAAAATATAGAAGAAAGTCTTGTGGTGGCCACAACATGCTAGTTTTTTTTTACTTTCCGAACACTATAGTGAGGAAAGTATTGTAATCATGTCAAAAATCCGAATTCGAGATTTTGATGTTTCTATACGTTTTGAGGTCCCCTGAGTCCGTTTTCACTATTTTTACGATGATGTATGTATGTGTGTGTGTATGTGTGTATGTGTGTATGTCTGTGAGTGAACACGCTAGCGTCTAAACGCTTTGTTCGATTAACCTGAAAGTTGGTACGCATATTGTAAGTCACCATAGTACGAACCCTATAGATTTTGGTGAATCTAGCACTTATAGTTTTTTTACAGGGACACAAAGAAAAATTCTTTATCATTATGACCTATGGGAGCAAAATCTTAAAAGTGCGATAGCATCTAAACGCCTTATTCAATTGAGCAAAAATTTTATACACATATTATAGATCACAAATACTCAATCTGTATAGATTTTGGAGAATCTAGCACTTATAGTTTTTTTACAGGGACACAAAGAAAAATTCTTTATCATTATGCCTATGGGGCCAAATTTTTAAAAATGTGATAGCGTCTAAACGAGCAAAAAATTTGTACACATGTTATAGATCACAGTTGAACTAACTGTATAGATTTTGGTGAATCTAGCACTTACAGTTTTTTTACAGGGACACAAAGAAAAAATCTTTATCATTATGGCCTATGGGACTAAATTTTAAAAAGTACGATAGCATCTAAACGCCTTATTGAATTCAGCTGAAAATTTATATGAGTATTATAAATCACTGTTGCACTAACTATAAGCATTTTGGTGAATCTAGCATTTATAGGTTTTTACAGGGACACAACGAAAATTTCTTTATCATTATGATCTATGGGCTCAAAGTTCAGTAGCGTTAAATAAAACAACGTGTAATAGATGGAGAAAAATACTCAAACACTCTATTATGGTTTTCTCTCTTTTGTTTGTTTAACAACTACTCTTTCTTTAATTTATCTACAAAACTGTTAATTACTCAATGTTCGGAAAGTCGAGTGGAGTCACTCCAGATTTTTTTTCTTCGTTTTGGTGTTAATGCTCGCTAAAGCAAAATACATTGAAATTACACATTGAAATTACACCTCTGTAATCTACAGATTTTCACGATGAAAGACAAAGAAAGGTGTCTTAATTCAAATTTTTTACTTAAAATACATATATATATATATATTTTAGTACTATTTTTATTATACAGAATGCGACTTTTGTTGGCGCGATCCACGTTATCACATTGATGTGATTTGCATTTAAAAATGGCGTTTGTTGATGTTTTTTGTTTTACAAATTCCATTTACATTCAACAGTCTTTGACATCAACAGCCGCCATCTTGGAAAGTAAGTCCCGCCTATGAGCTAGCGGATATCGCGCCAGCAAAAGACGCCAAAAAGTGCCAAAGGGTATCACTAACTTTCAACAAATACTGAAGTCTAATGTTGTGAGTATGAGTGACAAAGAAAATGCTGATATAATTAATATAATTATAATTTCTAATGAAACATTAAAAATTCCAAGAATTTTTATACAGAGCACCAAAATTTTCTCGTGGGCCACCGGTTGGTGACCACTGATCAAGAGAATATTTTGTATGGATTTGCATAAGAAGGAGCAAAACGCCGTTACTGTTCAATACTTTCCCTGTCACTGAGCAAAAAAAAATTTCTCGAAAAGAAGAAAATGATATTTTTTTTAAACATGTTTATGATCAGCTATGTGGCTAACAGCCATTTTTAACACTTTCCAACAAGGTTGAAAAGTGTTTATGACTTCGGTTTGTCTGTCTGTCTGTCTGTCTGCCCGTCTGTCTGTCTGTCTGTCTGTCCGCGCTCTAACTCCCGTAAATATTTATGACATTTCTTGAAACTGACATATGTTATTCAAGTTCACTGTCGGACGGTCCCTATTGAAAATAGAGTTTATACCTCAACTGGTTTGTGTACAGGGACACCCGAAAGTATTTCAAAGCATTGTGTTCTAATATGAGAGGTATTTCTATAAACCATATTTTCATACCTTTACTCTAGACATATCTTAATGAAATTGAAATATGTTATTCAAGTTCATTATCAGACGTTCCCTATTGAAAATGGAGTTTGTACCTCTACAGGTTTGTGTACAGGGACACCTGAAAGTATTTCAAAGCATTGTGTTCTATGAGAGGTATTTCTATAAACCATATTTTCATACCTTTAGTGTAGACATATCTTAATGAAATTGAAATGTTATTCAAGTTCACTACCGGACGTTCCCTATTCAAACTGGAGTTTGTACCTCTACTGGTTTGTGTACAGGGACACCCGAAAGTATTTCAAAGCATTGTGTTCTATGAGAGGTATTTCTAAAAATCATATTTTAGCACCTTCACTGTAGACATGTCTTAATGAAATTGAAATATGTTATTTAAGTTCACTATTGGATGTTTCCTGCACAAAATGGAGGGAATGCCACCATTGGGTTATACACAGGGACACTCAAAAGTATTCCAAAGCATTGCGTTCTATGAGAGATATTTCTATAAATGAAATTTTAATAACTTTAGTTTCCACGAAATTTTAGGAAATTGAAATATGTTATTTATATGCAAAAAAGAATGCTTTGAGTAGAATACAGCATAATTAGCATTATATTTACAGGGTGGCACAAAAATATCCAGTTAAATTAAGAGCTATTATTAAAAAAATTGCTAGATATGTACTCTCGTTTACGTTAAGCGTTTTTAACACTTTCTAACATTTTTAACACTTTCCAACAAGATTGAAAAGTATTTATGACTTCGTTTTGTCTGTCTGTCTGTCCGTCTGTCTGTCTGCACTCTAACTCCAGTAAATATTTATGAAATTTCTTGAAACTGATATATGTTATTCAAGTTCACTATCGGATGTTCCCTATTGAAAATGGAATTTATACTTCTACTAGTTTGTGTACAGGGTCACCCGAAAATATCTCAAAACATTGTGTTCTATGAGAGGTATTTCTATAAACCATATTTTCATACCTTTACTGTAGACATATCTGAATGAAATTGAAATATGTTATTCAAGTTCACTATTGGATGTTTCCTGTATAAAATGGAGGGAATGACCACCATCGGTTTATGTACAGGGATACTCAAAAGTTTTTGGAAATTGAAGTATGTTATTTATATGCGCAAAAGAATGCTTTGCACAGAATATAATATGATTAGCATTCGATTTACAGGGTGGCAGAAAAATATCCAGTTACATTAAGAGCTATTAATAAACAATTGCTAGAATTGTACTTTCGTTTACGTTAAGCGTTTTTAACACTTTCTGACATTTTTTTAAGTGTGAATATGATTTTAGTTTTGTGTATCTGTCTGTCTGTTTGTCCGAGCTCTAACTCCCGTAAATATTTATGGAATTTCTTGAAACTGATATATGTTATTCAGGTTTACGATTGGATGTTCCCTATTGAAAATGGAGTTTGTACCTCTACTGGTTTGTGTACAGGTACACCCGAAAGTATTTCAAAGCATTATGTTCTATGAAAGGTATTTCGATAAACCATATTTTCATACCTTTATTGTAGACATATCTCAATTAAATTGTAATATGTTATTCAGGTTCACTATTGGATGTTTCCAGTATAAAATGGAGGAAATACCATAACTGATTTATGTACAGAGACACTTAAAATTATTCCAAAGCATTGCGTTCTATGAGCGATATTTCTATAAATCAAAATTTAATATCTTTACTTTCCACGAAGTTTTAGGAAATTGAAATATGTTATTTATATGCACAAAAAAAAAGCTTTGCATAGAATATAGCATGATTAGCATTAGATTTACAGGGTGATACAAAAATATCCATTTATATTAAGAGCTATTAATAAAAAATTGCTAGAATTGTACTTTCGTTTACATTAAGCGTTTTTAACACTTTCTAACATTTTTAATTGTGAATATGTTTTCAGTTTGTGTATCTGTCCATCTGTCTGTCTGTCTTTCTGCCCGCGCTCTAACTCCTGTAAATATTTATTGAATTTCTCGAAACTGATATGTTTTATTGAAGTTCACTATCGGATGTTCCATATTCAAAATTGAGTGAATATCTCTTCTGGTTTGTGTACAGGGACACCCAAAAGCATTTGAAAGCATTGTGTTCTATGAGTGTTATTTTTATAAATATTTTCCCTATGGAATGTTCCCCATTTAAAATGACATTAATAGATCCTGTATAACTAGTTTGTTTACAGGGACAAAAAAAAAAAAAAAAAAAAAAAAATCACTGCATTCGTTTTAGGACAGAATTTTTTGAAAATTATATTAGAAATCTTTCTGCTGTAAAAATCATAAAAATATTGAAATATATTGTTAATAATCTAAAATAATGCTTTGTATAGAATATGATATGATTACCTCTCTGATTTACAGGGCTACACTAAATCATTCAGAGAGATCAATAGCTGCAATTATAATGTCACGTCTGCATTTTCTTTTGCGTTAAGCCTTTTTAACTCTTTCCAAAATGCCTAAGAGTAATTTTAAAATGAATTAGTCTATTTGTGTACTTTTCAGTCATTCTGTCTGTTGTGTGATAACGTAGGCAAAGAATAATAAAAGTTATTCGATACAACAATTACGTACATTTAGAAAGTGTTACTAATCAATGCGTACTGCATGATTTTTCTTTCTTGTTGAAATTAATTTGGAAATTGTCAAA
This sequence comes from Salticus scenicus, assembly GCA_963930645.1. Taxonomy (NCBI): domain Eukaryota; kingdom Metazoa; phylum Arthropoda; class Arachnida; order Araneae; family Salticidae; genus Salticus; species Salticus scenicus. The sequence continues at coordinate 201,874,432 of OZ005652.1, forward strand.
AGGAAACATTGTGAATAAACGTTAAATTCATAAAATATTTGAAGATTTATTGATTCTTTCATCATACGTGGGTCGTCTTTGACGAAATATTTTAATAGAGAAAGTGGGTTAATCTATCAGAATTGACCACACTTAAGCACAAAAATTTAATAAACAAGAATTAACGTCTGAATGTCCTAAATCTGATAGGTTTAATACATATCTAACACCTAATAAAATGCTCTGTTTCAGTTTCCAGTAGCAACCGATGTTTTGATTCTAAGTTAACATGGAACAGCTACAAAGTTGTCCACAAAGCTTTAAATATAAATAGCTGTCAGTATTATCAAGTGTTATGAAACACTTAATTTAATCTTAACCCTTTCAAAGGTGACGTGATTACGCTCATTTAAAATCAAGAGCCACCAGAATTTGAGAAGAGATTTAGAAGATAAGAAATAAAGGAATTTTTTGTCTAGATAAAAGAAAATAAAAAATTTCCATAATGAATTTCTTTTTTAGTTAGGAATTAAAATTGGGTGGTTTAAAGTATATTTAACCGCCTCTTTAAGGATTAAAACACCAAGTAGAATTTCATTTTCAACTTTAATTTATTGAGGTATTCAGGTCATTTATATTTCTTTTAAATAAATAAATATACTTTTATTAATAAACCAATTATTTTTATTTCATTTACTAGGTATCTAAAATACTATCAGTGCTAAATTTTAGTCTTTTCAGTAATGGGCCAGTGTAGTTAATTTATAAATGCGTGAGAATCTCATTTAAATTTTAGCAGCGGATTTCTCAGTTTGTAAAAGTTTCTAGCGTTCGACTTTCATAGTGTGTTTGGTAGGTAGGATTTAACATTGCACTAGTACTGCGCAGTGGGTACTGCGCTTTGGTGACCCCCAAAGGTATAATTTGGATGGGAACATGGAGGACATTGCGGCCACTACGGACTTTACCTGCACCAGTCACCATTAGTGTACACTAAGACTCCTATAATACGAGCTGATTCACAGCTGATCATTGTTGCCCAGTGGAAATATAGCTTGGCGACGTTTAGTTGCAGACGTATTACTCGGCGTCTTTATCGCCTAAAATGGCGAGTTTGCCTAAACAGAAGAGCGAATTATTGTTTGTTCTTGATAAGTTTGGCGGTAATATTTGGCGAAATTTTCTTATAACCCTTGTAAAAAGTAGTCATCCCTGTTGCTGTTAAATTAGTTAATTTTAAATATTTATACACGTTGAAAAGTGGTGTAGGTTGTAAAATACAACATTTAGATAATCAAACAGCAATAAAAACAAATAATTGATACAAAAAATGCAAGGAAACATATCATAATTACAATTCATATTTGTGAGTGAAAGCTAAGCGTACAATTTTCTTTTGGAAAATTAATAGCCCATTTCTTTCGCCTTTCTATCTAAACGTTCAAAAAGCAGTTCTGGTATTATTTGAGCAATTTTCGGCTGCAAAACCTCCATTTTATGTGACTTGATAACATTTGAAATTCGGACCGCGTGGACAACAATCCCTGAGTGGGAAACAAAATACCTGATGAGCCAGGTTCTATTGGAGGAGCTCTAGTGTACATGACGGTCTTTGACAGGCTCAGGCATCAAACCTGCAACCTTCCAATTACGGGCTCGGCGCTCTACCGACCGGGCTGCCCATAGTGTGTTTCGATGCGATAATTTAAGTGATTTAGAAAGGAGGTAGAGGCATTTGGAGAAAACCGTCAGAGAAGGATAAATGAATGAAAATGTTTAAAGTCACACTAGAGCTCCGCAGTGGGCAATTGGCGACGTTTTGAGATTCGTGCCTAATGGGCTGCAAATAAAATGTTCGTTATGTGTTCAATTGGTATTAATTATTCTTACATATTGAATACAAAAAAAGTATTTTTACATATTGATTGATACTTAGGAGAAAAAAAAACTTGTCGGGGATTACATTAAAAAGTATGATAAAAATTTAAGACATTTCCACTAAATGGTCTGTTCCATTTAGTGGTCTGTTCACTCTATAACTATATTACATTTATGGAAATATTCTATTTAAGAACGAAACTGATTTTAAAAGTTTAAGTTTTTTAAGCTTATCTGAAAACTTTGTTTAAACTTCTGACTTGGATTAAATTTTGTGAAATAATTTTAAATAAACGTCATCCCAGAATTAAATTAATACGAGTCTAATAATCTTAGAAAGTCCTTAATGAATCAAATAAATGAAACAAACTGAAATCTCATTTCTGTGTGTTAAGAACGAGGAACAATATTTCCAAATAATTTATCATTAAAATGTTTAGCAAGTATCTAAATTAAACAATTAAGGGTTTTATAATTTTCTCCTTTAATTTAACGAATAATTTTTTATATGCTTCTCTTTTCTTACTGAATAAAGGATTGTATATAGATTAACTAGATTTCATTCTTTCTTTTTATTCAATTACGTACAGACAATTAAATTTACATGCATCAAATTACATGTTTTTTTTTTTAATTGCATGCATCGCATGGCTATCAAAATACTCATTTTCTACTCGGTTAATTGCTTATTTTCTCAGACGCAATTTATCTTGTAAAACAATATGCGAAATGAATTTTAGATGTTGTTATCTTTCAGCATATGTATTAACTTTTCTAATTCTTTTTCAGAAGTTTCCCCATATCTCATGTTACAAGATGCTTGGAATGAAAAGGTGAAAGATAATTATTTTTAAATTATTAAGTGTTCAAGTGCGCTAGTTAATCTAAAATGCTGTAAATTAAAACAAATGTTATTTCTAAACCGAAAAATAATGGCAAATTCATGGAAGATCGGGAAAAAGAGAAAATAATCTGCTGTTTAGAGATTCTAGCGTAATAACTTAAGATGTTTTCTGAATTTTAAATTTAATTCTTTAAACTAATTGAATAAAAAGGCAAGCTCATTAAAATTCAAATTAAAAGAAACAGGCATTAATTGTAATTATACTAAATGTAATTCTATGGGTAACAAAAAGTAAAAATAATAATTTTATAATTTATAATTTTAAACTTTTAACAGTTTTTAATCTTAAAAATACTTTGTTTACAGTGGGTATGGAAAATTAATTTTCCTTCCTAAGCAGCGTTCGTCGCCATAGTAAAATGTAGCAAAGCAATTCCATCAATTACATTCAACAGAAAAGAACGCTTAGCTTAATTTTGGGTAGCCTGTATATAATCTATAAACTATAGCACATCGCATTGTGTACCTAAATTAAGTCTTATATGAAGACCACCTAACACAAAATGCAATACGCTTTCAGCAATTTCCAAGAATAGCCTCAGTATGTCCAAATACTTCCGGTAGTCCTGCAAACAAATGATAAAAATTTCAATTCCACAATCTACACAAAACAAGCTTTTATATATATATATATATATATATATAATCTTATGAGTCACTCACACGACTTTCTCTTACCCTGAAATTTAATACTTATATACAGGTTGCAGATTAAGAAATAAGATAACGAGTACTGTTATGCAAACCTGCGTTAAACAATTCAAATTAGGCTTCGGAAGAGTTTTATATGATAATTAGTACTGTGTGAGGGGGGCGCCCCCACCCCCCGTTTCATAATGAACCTACATTTATATAGAACTTAATTCGGTTATTTAAAAAAAAAAAAAAAAAAATTCTTTTTTTTTTTTTTTTTTTTTTTTTTTTTTTTGGGGGGGGGGGGTTAAAAATGAAAAAAATCGATAACTTTATTTTAAATTATCACAGATTGATGGTTCAATCATTCGTTTTAAAGGTATTCGCGAGCTTGGGGGGGGGGGGGGGGAGGGCGAGGCTCCTACTTAAATATTTTTTTTTTTTTTCCAGTTGACTATCTCTATTACAAAAAATATATATTCGTTTCATTTGGTTGAGTGCAATCTATAGATGTTAAACTCAACTTACCTGCGATTTCTCCCATAGACGTAATGTATTTGAAATACTTTTGAGTGTCCCTGTACACGAACCATTTGCTTCATCTCAACGAAAAGCTTACTGTAGTATCCCTATATGATACACATTTAGAATACCGAGTTTGGCATTTCTGCTACTATTTGTTCTTGAGATATGCTTATAACATACACACAGACATCCACAGAGACAGACAGACCATTCGCTAAAAACATGATTTTCGTATTCAGGGGACCTCAGAACATGTGAATATAACAAAAAGTAACGTTCAAAAATTTGACCCTGAAACAATACTTTCTCGACCCTATGGGTACGAGAAAGTAATAAAAATATGTTATTTTTCCATGTATGTAATGCATTTGAATTCTCTTAGATGTCCCTGTACACGATCCACTTGCTTGATCTCAACGAAAAGTCTATAGCATCACTATATGATACAGATATAGGGTACCGAATTTGGACTTCCTGCTAACTATTTGTTCTTGAGATATGTTGGTAACAGACATCCAACACACACACACCAGACCAACCGCTAAAAATATGATTTTCGGATTCAGGAGACTTCGAAATGTGTAAGTACAACAAAAACTCAGTTTTTGAAAACCTGACTCAAAAACACTTTCTCTACGTTCTATATGGGTAAGAAAAAGTTAAAAAAAAAATGCAGATGCACATTAAGGTGCATTTCTACCTTTAAAATGCAATTTTCGGTTAAAACTCCAATTTTCTATTTTTGGGTTAGTATTAAAGCCTGGTATTTTAGCTTTCTAAATCAGTTTGAATTTTGTTTCTATCTTGCTTAGAACTTGAGTTACAGGCATTTTAATATTAGTCACTCGCCAGTTTTTGAATTCAGAAGTGACCGGAAATGACCCGCAAACGTTTGTTTACATAAATGTTTTACTCAATATAAGCATCAAAATTTGTTACTGAATATAAAATGAATTTAAAAAAGAAAATAAAAAACTTTGAAATAAAGCAGGAACTTATAAAAATTATTTTTTATTTGATAGGTAAAATCTGGTTTTTAAATACGTTCTCTGCTTTTTCTCAACATGAGATTTTTAACATTTTGCTTTATCCAAAACACCAGAACTCCAAAAGTTATGAAACTCTGACAAAATACTGTAGAGGAATTGTGTTAGGGATTGAACTATGACAATGAATCTAGCTAAATATTTTTTGTTTTTTGGTCGATAGAAGTTATGAACTGCCATGTATATTCAGCATTTTTTCTGCGTGTAAAAATGTTATCGTCTCTAAAATATTAAATAACATGTGGTTATAAATTTGAGAGTAGTTCACTCCCTTAAGGACCTTTCAATAATCTAAATAAAATTTACAGAATAAAAATATCTTTATTTAAATTTGACTTATGATGTTTTGTAAAAGTTTTTTTTTTTTTTTTTTTTTTCGCAAATTTTATGCATATTTTGAGCCTAAATATCAAAATATTTTTAATTTTGCATATTTTTTTCAGGTTATTCACTGTTTTTTACTATATTCTATGATATAATGCACATAAATAGGAAATTTTTCAATTATTAAATAAAATAACCTCCGACAGTAGGCAGGCACCTTAAAAGCTTTATTCCCTGAAACTATTTTTTGGTCATAGAACAATACTTGTGACCACATTTAAATAATCTTATTCTATTGTACGATACAGAATGCATCACACTTAAAAGATTTTAAAATTAAAGATTATTTTGTGCATTCTGTGAGACAGAGGTCGCCAAATTTTTCACTTTCTTATTCCACTGAATTCACAAATTAAAGTCCCGCAGACAGTTAATATGAATTATTAAAAACATAAATGTATTTGTAGAATAACGATCTCGGAACACCCATTTTATAACAAAAATATCATTGATAGCTTCACAGAAGCTGTTACACTCACTCAGAGATTAAGAGTAGTCATACACAACCTGGAAATCCTGAAAGATGAAATACTTTTCCTTATTAGTACATCGGATTAATTTCTAGTTGCATATTCATGCACGCTCATACATGACTCCACACATCTGCAAGCACGCACAAACATATACGTTCATACTCACACGAATAACGCATGCATGTCTGCGCACATGCACACGCCTACTCTCAATGAAGCGTATTTACACATGCATTAAAAGGCACATGCACACGCACGTAAATATGTACACTTTAAAATTATGCATCACTGATAAATTATGAAACACTTCATCATATTTCTGGACAACGATGTGAAAGTGCTAAAATTACTACCAATTAGTATTAAATTAGTTAATTAGGTCAAAAAGTACTACCTACTACTCGTAGGTGAAAGTACTAAAATTTATAGGATAAAAAATTCGATTTTGCTTTCCAATTGTTTTATTTATTTTTTTATTTAATTTATTTGTATTTTTTAACTTTTTATACGAATTTTTTATACGAAAGTGGTAAAATTTTCAGTCAAATTTCATTATCGACCTGAACACGTCATTGATAAAGCGTGAAAGAAGAACATTTTAAAATGACACATAAAAAATGTCTGATTTATTATGATAAATTCTTACAATGTTATGACAAATACAACAATGTAATAGAACAAAATAATGATTTAAAATTACTTTTGTTCTAGCATGCTGCTCGACTTTGTCATCATAGAAAGCAATATAAATCTGTATTTCCTTACTGTAACTCATGTATGTTGGGCATCCCACAAAGTTAAAATAAGTGCCATTCTTAGTTTTATTTACATATAATTCGGATTCTAACTGCGGTAAACTCGAGATTATCCGCAAGCGCATTATGCTAGTTGCGGATTATCCGCGAAAGCAGAAAAAAGGCGGAATTAAGAGAAAGTGTTTTATCATAAGAAACCAAAAAGAAAAAAATAAATAAAATAGCTTTTTTTTTTTTTTTTTTTTTTTTTTTAAGAAAAGATTGTAAATATAAAAAACTATGTTGCTTTGGTTTTATTACTTACACTAGCGGGTCAGTATTTTCAAATGAATCACTAACTGTAACTTTTAGTCTTAAGAAGAGAAATTTAAAAAAAAAAAAAATCATTTCTGATCGGGTAAAAATAGCCCCGGTTCCCCACTGCCTTCAGCAGCGCCGCCCCGTGCGCACAAGTTAAGGGATACACGCGCTGCGCGCGCGCATTCCTTCCCTGACCCTTCGTGCCCCCCCGCAAGAAAAAAAAAATAATAATAATTTCTGATCGGGTAAAAACTCACACCGGGTCCCCACTGCCTTCGGCAGCGCAGACCCATGCGCGCTACGCGCGCACGTGTGAAGGTATACGTGCACTGCGCGCACATATTCCTTTTCAAATCAATTTTTTATTCTTAAGAAAAGAAAATGAAAAAAATCATTTCTGTCGGGTACAAAGTCGGACTGGGTCCTCACTGCCTACGGCAACGCAGTTCCGTGCGCGCTGCGCGTGCGTATTCCTTCCCTGACCCTTCGTGCCCCCTAAAAAAAATCGTTTCTGATCGGGTAAAAACTCACACAGTGTGGAGGTTGCAAGAGGTTACAGTGTGGAGGTTGGTGTGGAGGTTGTGGGGACAACCACACAGTGTGGTTGTCCCCACTGCCTTCGGCAGCGCAGACCCATGCGCGCGCACGTGTTACGGTATACGCGCACATATTCCTTCTGAAATCAAATTTTTATTCTTAAGAAAAGAAAATGAAAATAATCATTTCTCATCGGTTAAAAATTCGGATCGGGTCCCCACTGCCTTCGACAGCGCTGTCCCGTGCGCGCTGCGTGCGCACAAATTAGGTGATATGCGCGCAATGCACGCCCATATCTTCCCCACACTTTCAGCCCCTCCTAATTAACCTACATATACCAACGTTGAACGGTCTAACTCAATTAGCTGAGATGCAAAAGAAAACCTAATCAGGATACCTCAAAACGTGTAAATCTGGTGAAAACTTTCGATAATATAAAAGAACTTTAAAATATCTTTCGAATGATATATTAAAAATAATTTAATCATAATTAGAAATTGAAATATTGAAATTTCAAAAATATTACAGCGCCATCTGGCGGTAGAAATTTCTGTAATCTACAGTTCGTTTCCAAATCAACAAATCTTTCTAATGATGTATTACTTATAAAATTATATTTATTAATAGCTGAGATACAAAATAAAACCGATTCAGGAGACCTTTAAACGTGTAAATGAAGCGAAATCTTGAATCCCGCTTTCTATAATATAAAAGTACTTTAAAATATCTTTCGAATGATGTATTAAAAATAATTTAATCATAGTCAGAATTTGAAATACGCGTATTAGAATAAAATTTAATTTGCAATTAAATTGTACATTTTTTATTTATTCTCGATACCCGATGAAATTTAAACTGCAACTTCGTTTTGTGATGTTAACAGTGTGTAGCAAGTTTGAAATAATTTTGAAGAAAATTGAAGCATTTTGAAATTTGCAATTTTTATTCCCACTACAAAATCAGTAAAGCAGGAAGTAAAATCTATTTATTTTTTCGCCCCGCGCCATGGTAACCGAAATACGTCTATTGCGAAATTAATAAAACTCTTGTGATTTGTTGCCACCTTTTTTTCATACTTTAGTTAATTTTAAAAAATCTAATTGTCCGATCGATAAGCCGTTTAAACCATCAGATTGAGAAAACAAATCCCTTTCCAATGGTATCTTGTTTGTAACAATACGACTGATATTTCTAATTTATTTTCCACTTTTTCCGTAAAAATGTCGCTTTTTAAGCATTTAATCATGAATTCTGGGTAATTTTTCGGTAGACATGGGTCGAAATTTTAATTAATACCTCCGCTAATTAGGGTCGCATCGCTTAGCGAATTATTGCGACGTTGAGATGAAGAAATTCTGCGTCTGTCGACACCGGTTTCGAGGCGATGCGACCATTAGCGCCGGAGCTTTAGCGATGACAAGGCATTTCTCACAGACAGACAGAAAGACAGACAGACAGACAGACAGACGCGCACAGATTTTAATAATATAAGGAGACTAGCGAGCTTCGCCCGCTAGCGGGTCAGTATTTTCAAATGAATCACTAAAATTAATGAATCACTAACAGTAACTTTTAGTGTTAAGAAAAGAAATTAAAAAGAAAAAATCATTTCTGATTGGGTAAAAAGTTGGCCCGGGTCCCCACTGCCTTCGGCAGCGCAGACCCATGCGCGCTGCGCACGCACGTGAGAAGGTATACGCGCGCTACGCGCACATATTCCTTCTCAAATCAAATTTTTGTTCTTAAGAAAAGAAAATGAAAAAAAAATCATTTCTCATCGGTTAAAAAGTCGGATCAGGTCCCCACTGCCTTCGGCAGCGCTGTCCCGTGCGCGCGGTGCACGCCTATATCTTCCCCACCCTTTCAGCCCTTCCTAATTAACCTACATATACCAATTTTGAACGGTCTAACTGAATTAGCTGAGATGCAAAAGAAAACCTAATCAGGACACCTCAAAACGTGCAAATCTGGTTAAAACTTTCGATAATATAAAAGAACTTTAATATATCTTTCGAATGATGTATTAAAAACAATTTAATCATAATTAGAAATTGAAATATTGAAATTTTAAAATATTACAGCGCCATCTGGCGGTAGAAATTTCTGTAATCTTCTGTTCGATTTCAAACCAACAAAGCTATCTTATCATGTATTACTTATGGAATTATTTTAATTAGTATTTCAGATACAAAAGAAAACCTATTCAGGAGACCTCAAAACATGTAAATGAAGCGAAATCTTGAATCCCGCTTTCGATAATATAAAAGTACTTTAAAATATCTTTCGAATGATGTACTAAAAATAATTTAATCATAGTTAGAATTTGAAATACGCGTATTATAATAACATTTAATTTGCAATTAAATTGTACATTTTTTATTTATTCTCGAAACCCGATGATATTTGAACTGGAACTTCCTCTTGTGATGTTAAAAGTTTGTAGCATGTTTGAATTAATTTTGAAGAAAATTGAAGCATTTTGAAATTTGCAATTTTTATTTCCAGTACAAAATCAGTAAAGCTGGAAGTAAAATCTATTTATTCTTTCGCCCGGCGCCATGGTAACCGAAATACGTCTATTGCGAAATTAATAGAACTGTTGTGATTTGTTGCCACCTTTCTTTTCATACTTTAGTTAATTTTAAAAAATCTAATTGCCCTATAGATAAGCTATTTAAACCGTCGGATTCAGAAAAATCGGACCTTTCATTTGATATCTTATTTGTAACGATACGACTGATATTTCTAATTTATTTTCCACTTTTTCCGTAAAAATGTCGCTTTTTAAGCATTTAATCATGAATTCTAGGTCATTTTTCGGTAGATATGGGTCGACGTTTTAATTAATATCTCCGCTAATTAGGGTCGCATCGCTTAGCGAATTATCGCAATGTCGAGATGAAGAAATTCTGCGTCTGTCGACACCGGTTTCGAAGCGCTGCGACCATTAGCGCCGGAGCTTTAGCTATGACAAGGCATTTCTCACAGACAGACAGACAGACAGATAGACAGACAGACAGAAAGACAGACAGATGCGCACAGATTTTAATAATATAAGGAGACTAGCGAGCTCAAAACGTGCAAATCTGGTTAAAACTTTCGATAATATAAAAGAACTTTAATATATCTTTCAAATGATGTATTAAAAACAATTTAATCATAATTAGAAATTGAAATATTGAAATTTTAAAATATTTCAGCGCCATCTGGCGGTAGAAATTTCTGTAATCTACTGTTCGATTTCAAACCAACAAAGCTATCTTATGATGTATTACTTATGGAATTAGTTTAAATAGTAGCTCAGATACAAAAGAAAACCGATTCAGGAGACCTCAAAGCATGTAAATGAAGCGAAATCTTGAATCCCGCTTTCGATAATATAAAAGTACTTTAAAATATCTTTCGAATGATGTACTAAAAATAATTTAATCATAGTTAGTATTTGAAATACGCGTATTATAATAACATTTAATTTGCAATTAAATTGTACATTTTTTATTTATTCTCGAAACCCGATGATATTTGAACTGGAACTTCGTCTTGTGATGTTAAAAGTTTGTATCAAGTTTGAATTAATTTTGAAGAAATTTGAAGCATTTTGAAATTTGCAATTTTTATTTCCAGTACAAAGTCAGTAAAGCTGGAAGTAAAATCTATTTATTCTTTCGCCCGGCGCCATGGTAACCGAAATACGTCAATTGCGAAATTAATAGAACTGTTGTGATTTGTTGCCACCTTTTTTTTCATACTTTAGTTAATTTTAAAAAATCTAATTGCCCTATAGATAAGCTATTTAAACCGTCGGATTCAGAAAAATCGGACCTTTCATTTGATATTTTATTTGTATCGATACGACTGATATTTCTAATTTATTTTTCATTTTTTCCGTAAAAATGTAGCTTTTTAAGCATTTAATCATGAATTCTGGGTCATTTTTCGGTAGATATGGGTTGACGTTTTAATTAATATCTCCGCTAATTAGGGTCGCATCGCTTAGCGAATTATCGCTATGTCGAGATGAAGAAATTCTGCGTCTGTCGACACCGGTTTCGAAGCGCTGCGACCATTAGCGCCGGAGCTTTAGCTATGACAAGGCATTTCTCACAGACAGACAGACAAACAGACAGACAGACAGATGCGCACAGATTTTAATAATATAATGAGATTACCCGACTACTGTAGGTAATGGAAGTATTTTATTCGATCCTAAAAATTTTATATCGAGATTTCACCTGATTTACATGTTTTAAGGTCTCCTGAGTCCAAAAAAAGTGGTTTTTGGCAATTGGTCAGTGCGTATGTGTGTAGGGGAGGGGGGGGGGATCTTCTGGCTATTATATCTCGGAAACTAATAAAGATAGAGCTACGAAACTTTAGAATTGAAACTGGTCTGGTGTACAGATGAAATTTCCAAATTTTGGTGAAAATTGGAAAAACGGTAAGGGGGCCGTAAGTCCGTATCTCAAAAACGGCTATAACGATTTTCTTTAAAATTGCTGTAGAAACACTCTATTAGATGTCCTTTCGAATGATATAGTTGGTTAGTTCAGGAAAATTGATAGGCATCCTGTATAATTAGCTGAATTTCTGGTTCTGCAAGTGCGTTACTTTAAAACAGCTGTAGGATTTTTTTTTTTTTTTTTTTTTTAAACTTGCCATTCTAACCCTCATTTAAATATCCTTTTTCATGTATTTGTTCTTTTCTGGTCAACAATTAATTATGCCAAGATTTAGTAAAAGTCGGTATCTCAAAAACGGCTCTAACGATGTTCTGGAAAATTGTTACATAAACTCATTTTAGATATCCTTTCTCATGCTTTACTTGGTTATCACAGGAAATTTAACAGTCATCCTGATGAGAAAGATCAGTTTTAATTCTCAGAAATCAATGTTTAAAAAAAAAACCTTTACCAATTTTCTTTTCATTTCTTTTTCTTAAGAAAAAAAAATAAAAATAAAAAAAATTCGCTGTGTAAACTCTGTTTTATGTTTTTACCCGTGTATTAACTTCCTCTTACCGGAAAAGTTTTATGTGTCTATTTCATTAGGTCAGTTCTATGTCTTCTGATAACATTAGCTCCAAAAAGTGTATATAATACGTGTAATAGTGGGTAATGGAAGTTGTGGTTCTTTGACATCAGATTTTTTTTGTTTTTTACACAGTACAGTATGTTGCCAGACATGCCAACATTTTTATTTATTTCGAGTCATTGTTAGTACCCGATTTTTTTTTTCTCTCCTCACCACTGTTTTTCAAGAGTGTCTTTCTTCGGAATGAATAAAAAATGTCACCATGTCTGCGGTACTGTTTAATTTAGTACATAAATTAACTTACAATTAACATATAGCTGCGTCAAAGACATGTTTATTCGTCGATTTTGAAGGAACTGCTTTCCTATTTGCCTCAACAACTTGCAGCAGAAATTGTTTTTCTTCCTTGTCTTTAGTTATTAATGTACTAAATTCGTGAAATAGTTTGACTCCTCTCTGTCGCATCATTTACAACCTTCAATTTTCTTTACACGTTCTCTTCATTTTAAATAACTTAAATTCCATTCCATTCTTCAAATGGTAAATTTAGAAAAGCACTATCGATATTTAACTTCTGGAGCAGTTTACTCGAGTGTTTAGTTACAAAATCTGATATGTTTACGTCTTGATTATTTTTAATGCTATATTGCAGTTTCCTCTTACATTTCACAAACTCTGGTTAACTTTTTATCGTTTTTACCACGCGTCTTCCTCAGGTGGCAGTACTGTGTCAGAAAATAGTACAAGTCCTACCAGTTCATCTGACAAGTACCATAAATGACATTATTATGCCTGTTTAGCAGCATTTCTAATTTCAGTGTCAAGTAATTCATATTCTTTTAGACCTTTTCAAAGTTTGAAGTCAACAAAATAAGCCTCTGAAGCTAAAGGGGCTGAAATACATCCCTTTGTATAGGTAAGGGCTCCGAACTTTACGAATTTCTCAAGTTGAGCTTCCTTCTTTTCAGTAAGGTTTACAAAATCTTTTTGGTTAGGAAACAGGTATATTTCGATGGTATAGATCAGTTTAGTCATCCATCTTGCGAGGTGAACTGGGCCTGGTGCCTGTAAATGTATCTTGTTTCCCCAGAAATGTACAGTAAAGTTTCGTACAACGCGGGTGCAAGTTTGTCTCATGAATATTATCATTTTATTTTTTAACCCCACTAATTTTATATCAAAGCAACTGCTTTATACAAAAACTAAATCGAGTGTATGAACCAATAGATTAGTACTCTAAAAATTTAGTGGTGTTAAAAAATAAAACTAATATTTTTATTTGTCATCTCTGCCACCGCGTTGTACAAGACTTTGCTGTATTCGTAATAAACTTTTGTTAATAAGCTCTTGTTAGTCGTCTCTTGGAACCTCTAATGTTTCCTTTAGAAAATTAGACAAAATGCTAAGTGCTGATTCTTTGAAAGAAAATAATTCAGGTGTAACTTCCAATATTTGGAAGTTATTCCTCACTATTCCGTTCCAGACATTCTTGAATCTTTTGAATAGAGGAATTTCAGGGGAACTAGAAGGACAAATGCACGAAGTAAGCAACTTTGCAAGAATTTATTCAAGAGCATGTTGACGGCATGCTAACCATAGTAAGTCTCGGCCAATCTTGTCTTCCAAAAGAGTACAAGTTCCATTCAAATAGCCAGTATTTACTGAGGTTGTGTTAAAAGATATACCTGTTATCTGGTTAACAAAATCCTATTGCTCCAATATTTTGTAAATTGCTTCGGATGTATTTTCTCCAGTTCCAGATGGCAATTTTGGAGCACGAAGGAGTTTTTTTTCCTCATCCCGAAACGCAATAACTGGCAAACGATCAGCAATTTCTCTACCCACAATATTGGGCAATATTTTACCATTCCAGTGACTAATAATAGGGTATTTAGGAGTGTAATTTTTGCAGCCTCATCAACAAATTCCGTTCTGGCCTTCTTTCTTACTCTTTAAACAGTAGAACGGGATATTGAGAGTTAGGATAAGTCTTCGTCAAGAGCAGTTGCTATAGGCACCATTACTCTAACTGCTTCACGATGATTATAAAGAAATGTTGATATAGAAATATTTATTAAATATTTGAAAATAGTCTATTTACTTTTCTTTTTCATATTTGGCAACACTTTTCCTAATATATTATTAGTTACCAAATTTTCTTGAAAATAGTTTTTTTATTGTCATGAACATTCCCTTCCAGTGTCAGTATAAAGCTGTGATTTTAGCAAAAGTTTTTTTATAGTCTAACAAAATTAGAGGGTGCCAACACCAACAGCTAAATCTTTTTATTTTGAGGCCACCCTAATACTCATCTTGAAGATTTACATTTCAAAGGGAATGCAAGCAATGCTCCTACATGCGGAAACGTTTTATCTTCGTTGAATATTACTACTATAAATAAAAAAATGATTTTTTAAAAACATCCTAAATGAGTACATTTGTACAAAATTTTTCGTTACGCTGCATTCCTCTAAGCGTTTGAACCAGATTTTTGTAACTCAAATAAACACCCTTCAAACGTTTTAATACTGATTTTTGTAAAGCAAGAAATCTCTCTTCCAGATCGTGCGATACCTAAAATTGTAACTTAAAATCATGAAACTAAAATGGTCAATAAGATTACTTTTTAGACTATAAGATTATTACTTTCTTCTATATTCAATGGAAGAAAGTATTGGATTCGTAAAAATTTTCGACCTCGGGTTTTTGATGGATTTACACGTTTTGAGAGCTGTAGAACAGGATTTGACCATTTTTAGAACATGTCTGTCTGTCTGTGTGTGTGTGACAAAATTTTGTGGCAACTGTATCTCAGGAACTACTGCACAGAATTTCATACAAATTGGTATGTAGTTACACCTTGACATAAATTAGTGCCTATCAACTTTAGGTAAAAATTGTCCAACAGCTAGCGTTGTCATCTCGCTTTTTCTAAATTTTTAACATGGTGGTATAGGACAAAATTTTGTATAAATATGCATAAAGAGAATTATTTTTTAATAATCATTATGAAATTTAAAAGAATTATTTGTAATAGAGATAGTGAACTGGGAAAAAATTTGTGTATGTAGGAACCTCGCCTCTCCCCATAAGGGGGAAGTCCCCCTTCGAGGGGAGTAAATTTTCATGATGGGTATCTTTCAAAAGATCTCGCCAATACCTTTAAAACGAATGGTTGAACCATCAATCTGCGATAATTTAAAATAAAATTAATGTATTTTTTTTTCATTAAAAAAAAAAAAAAAAAAAAAAAAGTAATATTGAGAATAAAATTGACTTTTTTTATATATATATATTTAGTGTTAGACTACTTCTCTAATATGGAAATAATCTGCATTATCATAAAAAATAATTTTTTGAAATAATAATTTTAATAAATAATTTTTATTTTTACTGAGTGAATTTGTATAGGAAAAGATAGAAAAAAGTCATATGGTGGCCACAACATACTAGACAACAAGATTATTTTTTAAGTATGAATGTCATTTCAGGCTATACGCTGAAAGAGTTAAAATCTGATGCGGACACCCAATGACTTCCTTGTACACTCATCGGAATGTACATATTGTTACGAAAACATTAACATTTTTATGTGACGTGACAAGTTTGTAAATAAACAGGTGGGTTCCAGTCCACAAACTTTTCTGAAAACAAGCAAAAAAAAAAAAAAAAAAAAAAAGAATCTGTTTTTGACAGAATTTAATTTAGTACGACAGGACTAATTCATATATTACAACCTTGTTACTTAAAAAGAAAAAAAAATTATAGATGTATAGAAACTTTTATCATTTATTCAGAAAGAAGATGTAGCCATCTATCCAGAATCAATTTTCAAAACATATCTAGAAGAAATAGTCAACAAATATTTAGCAGCCATAATTCATGCATATCTTAGAGAGACCTGGACAACAGATATTCAGAAACCATAATCTATACATATCCTCAAGGTATCACCAACAAATATTCAAAAAATATAATCAATACATATTCGGAAAGATATCGCCAGCATATAGTAAGAAGCCATTATGAATATGAACTCCAAATATATCGCCAACAAATATTAAGAAGCCATCATCAATACATATATAGAAGATATCGCCATCAAATATTCAGACGCCAGCATCAATATATATTCGGAAAATATTGCCAACAAAATATGTAAAAGCCATTATCAATATAGATGCAGAAGTTATCGCCAACAATATCTAGAAACTATTATCAATACATATTTGGAAGATATAGCCAATAAATATTCAGAAGCCGTTCAATTTATGGATATTGATGGTCTCAGATACTAAGATCGGTAATTGGTTTCTACATGCGATCGAGGAAGAATCTCTAGCTTAAGAGAAGGTTTTTAAAAATGTAAACGTTTTTACGGATTTGTCAAAATATTTTAAGATATTCTAAGTACTTTGGAGTATAATGTTGATTTTTTATACCCACTATGGAAAAAATTCCAGAGCCGGAAATCAAACCTGATAACCAGCTCGACATTTCTCATATAATAACCGTTACATCTGCGTTTCCAGATACAGTGACTTTGCTAACGGTTTTTATGTGAGAAATGTCGTGCTGATTAACAGCCAGAGTGTCTCAGTGGAAGAGAAACCCAGGCCCTGACTAACGCCAGGGCATGTGGGGCAGCAGCCCTGGGTCCCATATGCAGAAGTTGTGCAACCTAAAGACACCTTCTTCTAGTGCAAGTCCCCCCCCCCCCCCCAGAAAAAGCTTGCCCTTAAACACTGTCTCCATAAGAGTCAATAAAAAAAAAAGTAATCTGGTGTGTCACTAACATGACATTTTCTTACCCAGGATTTGAATACATAAAGAGAGATTACATAGAGTAAGAAAACAAGTACTTACTGTATATAAACATACTTTGAAAGCAGGTAAAAATAATTTTAAAAACAATTTTTATTGACAAATATTTCTGTGTGCCGATTGAGCACACTTTTGATCCTGATTTAATCACTTTTGATCCTGACAAACCTTTTTGGGACACCCTACATTAGTAGAAGAAAGTACTTGTTTTGCTTCTATATACAAGATAAAAAGTCAATTTATAAATCAATTTCCTGTATACTCTTTCTTGGATCTATGAAAAGGCTCGTAAGAAAATGATAAATTAAACAAAAATCTATAAAATATTCCTTAACATTAGTGAATTGTTATCGCGGGATTACTCAGTGGATAAATTTCCTGAGTAAATCGTGGCTGAAATTGATCCGAGATAAAATTAGCTATGAATTACTCATTATCCTTATATTATCTTCAAAATGCAATGGATTTCGGAACTTCCTAAATTTGCTAATTGGATTTCGATACGGTTCTGCTCTTCAAAGAACTTAATAAATATATGGAATATATATATATATTCCCTATAAAATGTATTTTTTTTCTTTTGCTAGATTTGTAGAAACACATAAAGTAATTCGTGAATAAATTTAAATCTAATATTATACTTCATGTACAGAGTAATCTTATTAGTTTTGTAATATATTTTATTAAATTTGTTGAGCAAAACATTTTCTTGAAATTAAAAGTATATATATAAATTTAGATGGTGATTAATTTTTGAAGTCGTTCAAATCAATAAATTAATTATTGATAAAGCAAGAAATTACAATTCTTGTTTTATTCTTATTTTTATTAAACGTATTAAAAAAAAAAAAAAAAAAAAACATATTATCTCGTATTACCTATAAAGTTATATACTTTTACAATCAAAATTTACTCGAGTTACTCGTTTTAATGTTTGTAATTTTTAAGTACTGAAATGCATATGAGAATATTATTTCCTTTAATCTTTCCCTGTGAAATGCTAACATTTGATACCGCACAACTTTGTTTAGGCTGAAATGTAATTGAATTTGAAAAAGAAAACTATTTAAGCAAGTATTAGGTTTTTAAACATTTATTTTCTGATTGAAAAATGTATTTTGAAACATTATCGATGCTGTATTTAGATTATAATGAATGCCATTTGTTTGCATTAGGGACAACATGGACAAACATACGATTTTCATCGCAATTTACATTTATATAAAATTATTAAGCAAATTATTACTTTGTATATAAAGTTTTGTATGATAGAGGGGTGTCTAATAATTAACAATTGATTAATAACTGATAATAATTTATCAATGAAATATTGTTATATATGAACCTTACATCTTAGCAAAAAATGTACTTTTAATTCAATTAGTTTTTATCATAAAAGTTTAAGTAGTTATAGCAGTTATTGTTTTTATTTGTTTTCGTGACCTTTTTTTTTTTTTTTTTTTTTTTTTTTTTTCTTTAAAATTTTTGTTTAAATCTTTTTATCTCTTACATTCTCCCGTCTCCGGTCACCAAAATCCATGTATTTATATGGGAAAATTTGTTACTAGACTTACTCATAAATATAATGTATGTTTTAAATTTCCATTTCATATCTAGGAAATTCCAAACCGTTAAATTTGTTCTTGTTTTACAAAAATTTAATTACTTTTATTTTTAATGCATTATTTTAAAACCTTAAAGTGCAGACAACGTATTTAGTTGATTTTTCACAACTTTTAACTCAAAAAAAGAAAAGAAAAAGAAATATTAAAAACCAGTGTTTGGAAAACAAGAACAAATTAAAGTGTTGGGAATTTTCTGGATGTGAAAACAGAATTAAAAACAATATATATTAGGTAATGAGTATTTATAGTTACAAATGTCCCCACAGAACTATATGGGCTTTGGTGTATCTGCAGCTGATACTTGGCTGACAGACGAAGGAATCTTCTGGAATATTCTGTAAATAAGTTTTAAGCCTTTGCAAGACCTGTTATTCATTCACTGACAAAACGAATTTCCGAAATGATATATATATATGTGTGTGTATATATATATATATATATATATATATATATTCTTTGCATACATATGCACTCAAACGTTTTAATATTAAGTATATTAAATTTTCTCGAAAAGCATTTAAAATAACTAAAAAATTACTGTTATTATTTATTTATTTATTTATTTTTTATCTCCCATGTTAACTGGTTTCCAATTATTTCCTCGAGTAAACGGTATTATAATTTAACAATATAATTTAAAAGTACTAAAGCATTACTTTGCGAATTTATTGATAAGCTAATTTTTAAAAACATATATGTTTTAATGTTAACGATTTGCATGGAATTTCTCCATTCAAACATATTTATTTTTAATTAACTTATCAAACATTTCACAAAGTAATACCTAAATATGCTTAGAATATATTCTAAAGTTATAATAATTTGAAAAATAGACGGAATAAATTAAAAACTAGTTAATACATAGTTTTATTTTTTTCTTTTCTTTTCTTTTTTTTTTTCAAAATATATAAAGAAATAAAAGAAATATCTCTATATATACATTTTATTATTATTATTATTATTTAATTAGTTTTCGAGACATTTTAATATATTTCAGTGCATATGTACGCCAAATTTTATAACTCTAATAAAACAATCATTTACAAACAGATTTGTACTGTCCATCATCCCCATAAGAAGACTTATTGTGTTGGAGAATCAGATTGCGCAACTCCACTTACGTTAGGATGTAACACTACTTCTGCCTTATTCAAATTTTAAAATTTCAACAAAATTTTTATATAAATGAAAAGAAAAAGAGAAGCTTTGTACAGATAAGCTCTAAATTTATATGTATATATAGATATATAGATATATTTCACCGAGAATTTACTAATAAATAAAATAAAGTTTTTATATTTTTTGAAACTTTAACACAAATTTTGGAATATTCAAAATTATTTGAAGACTAAAGAATTTTTGTGTTTATGACTGAACAAAATATTTTGTTGAACTGAGTAGAAATATTTATTTTTTTGTGAGCTAGAAATTTTATTTATTTCATAAATTTGTAATCTTCTTTCCCTTACGTGATGAGTTCCTTCAAATATTTATATTGCTTAATCATAATAACATCGCATTATGTTGCATACAGTCATCTTGCATAATATAACTAGTTTTGTTTTATGTATTCTCTCTTCTATATCAGTATTTCTTCTTGTTTTCTTTTGCGTCAAATTTCTAGAAAAATCTAATTTACGCATGCTTTCTCTCCAGCATTTTTAGAACGTGAGCACATTTTATTTTAAAAAGCATAAACCAAATTAAAACTCATAATGCAGTACTAGTGCGATGTTAAACTCTACCAACCGAATAAGTATTCTTTTTATTTTTTTTCCTTTGGCATCAAGTTTAAACAAACTAAAAAGAAAATTGAAAGAAAACGTACCGAAGAAATTATAAGGAATTAAAATAATAACCGTGGCTAAGGAAAAAAACTTCCTATTTTAATGTGAAGATTTTTTTTTTTTCGCTATTTATATACTTAAATCAAAATAGAACTATTATATTAAATTACCGAAAATAATTGCATCAAATAAGTGGGAATTACATTAGGTATATATTTTAGGTATAATACACAATCTTAGAGAAATTTAACCATGTATGAATTCTAATTTTGTAGATACGAAGAATTAAAATTAAATATCTGCCAACATATTTTTATTTATTTATTTATTTTAATTTTTATGTATTTATTTATTTTTTTTTTCAATATTTTTCTCGGTTTTCAAAAAATTTCAAAGCAATTTTATGAATATAGCTGACCGTTGTCACTAAGTTAATATCTGTAAAATACAAAGTATTATTTATTAGACATATATCTTTCAAACGGGAAAAAATATATCTTTAGTATAAAATTTAACGTTTTAATTTAATAATTTTGTAAAATTTGATGAGTTCTCATGTTATTTAAAATTGTTAATAAACAAATGATCACTATTATTTTTAAGTATATATTCACTGTTATGTTATTCAATCATATAAAGGGATTTAACAAGAGAATGTAATTATTATTTTAGGAATCAAGATATCGAGCCTTGTGAAGAAATTGAAATTTTTGAAGAATATGTCGTCTGTCATTGTTACAGTACTGGTTTACTCTCCGTCATTTTACTGGAGAAAAATAGAGAAACGGCAAGTACATGTCAAATGACGCACAAATTCCTAAACATTTAAAAATTTATAAAAATTGAAGAAATTGGTATATTTTAATACGATTTGCGAAAATGTTATTCTCACAAAAGAGGCTAATATATAATATATAATAATACAAAATGGCAGAATGCAAGAAAAACAGATAATCAAATACCAAAATTATCCACAAGAACCAAAAATAGAGCTATCGAGGAATAGTCTAAAGAAAGATATGAAAACAATCTACAATACTCACATTATAATGAACCATAATTACCCATATTCAGTAATAAGGAACTGATTAAAAATAACAAATTCACAATAAGTAAGAGTTTATCTCAATACCAAATTCTTGAACATCAAAGAAGGAACAATAATTGAAAGTTGTAAAGTGCTCAAAAACTGAAGTCTTTTCTTTTCGGGTAACGTACGATTTTTCAGAGAGAACAAAAAATTGCAAGATTTTGACCATTGTAACCATAGTAAGCAGAACACTAGTACAGTCAAAATAGGAAAAATAGAAAAAAAAATCGTGTAGTTTTGAAATTGGGCACCGTCATAACTTGAACAACATACTAAAAGTCCTGAAGCCCGAGAGTGGTAAGCGCGAGGTGGGGGGAGCAGAGGGGCTTTTAAAATGGGGGGGGGGAATTTTCAGTTTTTATTAAATTTCTTGAAAACTATAGGATGTAAAGAAAAAAAATTCCATTGCAAAATATAATAATAATTTACTTTAATACTAAATACATACCTTCAGACTCACATTTTGCGAGAATAGTTAACATTGTTTAACTCTTGATAAAATAAACACTTTTCATATGTAACTCCCTTAAAAGAACCCTCTTATTCAAGGCTGTAGCCAAGAAAAAATTCCGGAGGGGGTTCTAATTTTTGCCCATATTGTTGAGTTCAAAGTGTTTCATTCAAAATTTTCAACAAATATATAGAATTTCAGGAATGTTTCACCTGCCTCCCTTTCCTAGCTACGGTCTTGATCTTATTGCTCTATTTGTGAAATTCTACCGGATATTTTTATGAATATGTCGGTAGAGAAGAGAAGTATTTAATAAGATTTTACAGTTTTTATTTGTACATATTATAGGAGAAATTCAGGCTAAGAAAGTGGAATTTTGTGTACTACCAATATTCAAGTACTATAATTTTAAAAGCTTTTAAGTGAACTGGCGTACGATCAATAGAAAGAAATTAAAACTTCTTCACACACCATAAATTTTATGTCAGCACAACCGGTTTCGAAAGGACGTAGCCTTTCTTCATCAGGTGCAAACACGTGCTATTGCCTTGGAGGCAAAAGCAAGACTGAAAGTACGGCAAAATCCAGAGGGGGGGGGGGGGGAGCAACACAAACAACCAATAGGAAGCATCATGCAGGGCAGGACACAATCAGAGAGGAACACACGTACACACACCAAAACAAAAAGGGGGAGGGGGGAGGGAAGGAGTAATAAATTTATTTTATTTATTTATTTATTTATTTGTTACTTTTATTTATTTATTTTTTATTTATCTAATATTAGTAAATTTGATAAAATTTATTTATTTATTATTATTATTATTATTATTTTAGCTAGAATTATTTTATTATGTTATAAACATAATTAAGGAAATTATTTAATTGAATTAAACAAATTTTTCCAGGCTGTAGACAGCAAAGTGGAATCAGATTTTCCATTGACAATTTTATCACGATTAAGGTAAATAGCTAAATTTTCCAAAAAATCCAGTTCTGAAACACGTTTGGCATGAAAGATAATTTTGGCATTCTTAAAATTAAAACTATGATCAAATTCCCAACTTTGTTTCGCAATAGAAGATTTAGAGATTTCTTGATTAACAACATACCGCGAATGTTCACGTAAACGACATTCAAGATTTCTTTTAGTTTGAGCAGTATAAGATAAATCACAATTATTACAAGGGACATTATAGATACCCCACTTATGAAGCTCAGGAACAGGAGAAGGTTTGAAAGAGATTTGGTTCTTCATGACAATACCAAATTCTCGGTTTCCCCTTCTTCAGCAATTTGTGCTCGTTTTTATGCTTTACCTAAAGTTCATAAAAATAATGTTCCCCTCAGACCTATTGTTTCGAATATTGGTACTGCTACTTATCCCCGCTCTAAATTTTTAGCTTCTATTTTTGTTCCTTTATGCAGCACTAATAGTCATACTATAAAAAATTCCTATGATTTTGTTATGAAGTTAAATAATCTAAATCCTGTAAATTGCTCAATGTTATCTCTTGAAGTGAAGTCTTTATTTACTAACGTCCCCACTGAAGGTGCGCTTAATTGTTTAGAAAAAAGGTTACGCGAATTTCATTAATCTGACATTGAAATCAAAGATTTTGTTAATCTAACTAAACTCTGTGTCTCCCAAACTGTGTCTCCCATTTGTTATTAAATTCAAAAGTAGTAATTTAATAACAAATTCTATAAACAGTGTGATGGTTTAAGTATGGGTAATCCTTTATTTCCTATTCTTGCCGATATCTATATGCATTATTTTGAGAAAAAATTATTAAAGATGTTAAATTTAAAATGCTGGTTACGTTACGTAGATGACACTTTTATTCTTGTTGAAAATCCGTTTGATGTTTCTGCCATTCTTAATATTGATAATGCTATTGATCCCCATATTCAGTTTACCTTTGAGTTAGAAAATTGTAATCAACTTCCCTTTCTTGATGTTTTAATTACTAGGTGCGATTCCTCTTTTAAAACCTTTGTGTACAGGAAACCTTTCTCTGTTTCTAACCCTCCCCATGCTCTCTCTAATCATCCGGCTAAACAAAAATTTGGCACCTTTTACACTTACGTGTATCGTGTAAATAAGCAGTGTAAACCCCTTAAAATTTGTTCTGATACTTCTTCTCTTAAAGAAGAACTCAATTATTTAAAGTCTGTTGCTATTAAAAGAGGTTTTAGACCCTCTATAATTGATAAAGCTCTCAAAAAGTTCAGTACGCCAACTTATAATTCTACTCTTTCCATTGATGATAAAATTAAACCTGATAATCTTGTTGTCTTGCCTTTTTATCCCCCCCCCCTTATCTTTTACATTAGCGAAAGTTTTGAAGAGTTTCAATTTTCACGCTATTTTTAAACCTGCCAATAAATTCCAATTCCCTTCAACCAAATCTCCTGTTCCTGAACTTCATAAGTGGGGTATCTATAATGTCCCTTGTAATAATTGTGATTTATCTTATATTGGTCAAACAAAAAGAAATCTTGAATGTCGTTTACGTGAACATTCTCGGTATGTTGTTAATCAAGAAATTCCTAAATCTTCTACTGCGAAACACAGTTGGGAATTTGATCATAGTTTTAATTTTAAGAATGCCAAAATTATCTTTCATGCCAAACGCGTTTCCGAACTGGATTTTTTGGAAAATTTGGCTATTTACCTTAATCGTGATAAAATTGTCAATGAAAAATCTGATTCCACTTTGCTGTCTACAGCCTGGAAAAATTTGTTTAATTCATTAACTAATTTCCTTCATTATGTTTATGACATAATAAAATAATTCTAGCTAAAAAAAAAATTAATTAATTAATTAATTTTATCAAATTTACTAATATTAGATAAATTAAAAAATAAATTGAAAAAAATTGAAAAAATAAATAAATAAATAAATAAAATAAAATAAATTTAATTGATTACTCCTTCCCCCCCCCCTTTTTTTTTTGTGTGTGTGTGTGTGTGTGCGTGTGTTCCTCTCTGATTGTGTCCTGCCCTGCATGATGCTTCCTATTGGTTGTTTGTGTCGCTCCTCCCCCTCTGGATTTTGCCCTGATTTCAGTCTTGCTTTTGCCTCCAAGGCAGTAGCACGTGTTTGCACCTGATGAAGAAAGGCTACGTACTTTCGAAACCGGTTGTGCTGACATAAAATTTATGGTGTGTGAAGAAGTTTTAATTTCTTTCTATTTTTTTTTAAGAGAGTAGCGTTGAATTTAAATTGCAAAATTAAATTATTAAACACAGTTTAGAATAAAAGTTGCAAGCTAAACCTATTATTTTTATCAAGAGTTTTCAGTGAGCTTCACAAAAGCTCTTTATTTATTTAGAAATGATGCCAAGTTGATTAATTTGATACAGGATAAAAAAAGATTCTTAGGGAAAAAAAACTTATTGCAAAAAAGCACTTAAAATTCAAACTAATACTAATGACTATTAGAAAGCAGTATACACAAATAATGTAAATTTAAATAATCGAATCCATTTCATTCATTATATGTTTTTGCTTGAATTATGATTTTCTGAACGGCCTCTAATAAATGGCGACTTCTCTAAAAGGCCATTTTTTTACAGCATCGTGAATGGATTTTACTTTTTTCTATATGTATATAAAGATAAAATACTGGATTCGAACTCCAGTGTTCGATGTATTTACACGTTTTGAGATGTCCTGAACAAGATTTGACTGTTTTCAGAAAATGTCTGTGTGTCTGTGTGTATCACAAATTTTATGGACGCTGTATCTCATGAACCAATGAACGAAATTTAACCAAACTTGGTATTTAGTTGGACCCTGACATAAACTGGTGCTGATTAAATTTGGGGATCATTCGATCGGCAGGTGGCGCTGTTGTCGAATTTTTTCTAAATTTTTAACATGGCAGTATAGGACAAAATTTCGTATAAATGTACATAATGTGAGTTATTTTAAACGTGTGATTGTAAAATTAATATGAATTATTGATAATAGTAGTAGTTAACTAGGAAAAAAAATTTGTGCATGTGGGGGCATCGCTTCCCGCTCCCCCGCCTGGGGAATAAATTTTCAATATGGGTATCTTTCGAAATATCTCGTCAATACCTTTAAAACGAATGGTTGAACTATAGATCTGTGTGTGATAATTTAAAACAAAGTTATCGATTTTTTTTTTTTTTTTTTACTTTTAACAAAAAAAAAACTTAGAAAAAAAATCGCATTTCTTCTGATAATTACAAAAAAAATGACTTCCTTTCGGCATTTAGTGATATAATTCTGTCAGATAAAAATCGTCTGCATTTATAATGAAAAATAATTTCATAATTTAATAAATAATTTGTATTGAATACATTTTGTGTAAAATTATACAGAAGAAAGTCATGTGGTGGCCACATAATACTAGTTTAAGAAGGTTTCACTGCATTCCTTTTTTTCTTCCACTATTGTTGTTGTTGTGAATTAGCAAAGTTAGTATTTTGTGTTTAAATTTCCGAATGCTACGAACGAAAAAATATGAGCACTTTTTTTTCTTGTTTTTTGTTCGATTAATCGGAGAATCAATCACTTAAACTGTTGGCGATAGATTTGATACAGGTATGGTACATTATGGTTCAAATGTACATTTATTAAAGTCACTGTTTTGTTTAGACTAACTTCGATTTTAAATGTTAGAATATGTTTTAAAAAAAGGAAGTATCAAGATCTTAAAATAAATGTTTAGAGGTTCAGGATAAGTACGCTAAAAGAGAGATTGAAAAAAAAAAAAAAAGTTATAACTATTTAGTCATATCGCTAGTGTAATAAGTTCATAAAATATGTTGAATTAAATTGGTTGCATTTTAATTTAAATTTGCAACTATTTCAGCTATTATAAAAATACAAACTTTAATTTCCATAATTAAATAATATGTATATACACAAGTAATCGTACATAGTTCACAATAGTAATACATCGTTATTCCCCATCGTATTCAAGAACATTTCATAGAACTTTCGATTTTATGTCACCTCGAACTCGTTTAGTTATGAAAGCCCTTTCGAATGTTTAAAAATATAGATAATAACTATGTGCAATTCTTGTGAGTAATCATTGTTGTACGTATATATATTAAATGAGCTACCTTTATTTAAAAAAGTGATTATCACCCCCTCCCACCATACACACCTTAATTACATTTTATGCGTTTAATTGCAGTTCTAGTTAATGTATCACATACACCCACGCACGCTTGTATTATTTATTCAAAATGTTTTTGAAAAATCTTCCAAAATGTCTCCATAATAATTAAGAATAAATTATTGCAACAATTTAATTATGCAGTCTAATGTATCTACTGAATACACACTATTATTACGATTGCAATTTTTCATTGGTCTGCAATAACATCTTAAAAAATCTTAGCCCCCTCTCAAAAGTTAAGTTCTAGATCCGCTACTGAATCCCTGCCAAGTGTTGTTGAATTCTGTCCAGCCATTCTCATGTGATGGCCGGGCAAAAGTAGCATTACAAACTCACAGGCACAACGTTTGGCTTTCATTGTGTGTGAAACATGAAGATACCGCAATTTTTTTTTTTTTTTTTTTTTTTTTCAGAAATTTACAGATGAAAAAAAAAAAAAAAAACTAAAGCAATCTGTGTAAAATTAGAATACTTTCTTTTTCTATATGAATGCGAATCTTCATCTTACTTCTCATGAAATTATTATTCGGAAATAGCTGTACTGAAAAGAATATAGCATATAGTCTTGTCTTAATATATTTGAACATGCGTACATTTATGCTTAAATTCGTTGAAATATTTTTTAAATCATCTTAAAATCCGTTTAAGTATTTGATTTGATATGATATTCTTTATTTCTTAATTAATAATTTATTTCAATTTTTGCAATATTGTTTCTGGGATTGATTTATTCGAATGTTTCAACCTTGGGGGCAAAGATTGCATTTCTAAAATAAAATCTGTATATATAATTTTATTTAGATGCGTAATATTTAGTTTCGCTTTAGTGCAATTTCTGAAATTACGTCTACTTTTTATTAAGAGCATTAGAGGGAGATTCATTTAGTTATTAAAACAAATAATTAAAAATTGTATTAAATATATAACAATAAAAATCATAATTATTATTATTTTGTACAATATTGCATTTATTTCTGTTTAAATTGAATTGTGATTATGAATCAGTAATATTGTAAGACGATGTAAATAAGCTAATAAATATTAAATAATGCAAATAAAATGTGATATTATGTGATATTTAATAAATATTATATTGAAAGGGAATTCAATTATTCTTTGTTTTGCAGAAAAAAGAAGGTAGTTTCTCTACAGAAACTAAAATTCTTCCTATATTTGCTGCTGTGATATCCATTATCTTTTTTATCTATACGCTCATCATTTATGGCTACAAGAAAAGGTAAGATTTTCATCTTCGTCCCTGAATTAATATTTTATTGTTTTTAACATTATATTTAAATGATTTAAAAACAACTCTTAATAAATATTTTGTATTATAAACATTAAAAATTTTGAAAATAATAATGTAATTTTTTCTTGTGAGAGCATAAAGACATATTGGTGTGTGAAGTAAACTAGGTTCGAGAAAAATTCGTTTCTAAAATGTCTTTATTAAAAAAAAAAAGTTTAAGCACATTATTTGGTACGTATATAATTTATAGATAATATACGTATTGTACTAATATAGTGTTTTTCAAAATTAATCCAGTAAGTTGTAGAGAGTGGTATGAGCTACAATTCTCTTCATAATTTAACCCTACAAGGCACCCAGTTCCATATGTGGAACACCGAGTTTAATCGTTCCTATAGCTATAAAACTATTAGTAGCGACATCTCTTGACATCTTGATAGAAGCTACTGACATTTAGCAATGTAGTAACACGAATCTTTACCTAAAGATGTCTTTCGTGTTTTTGTTATAGTGCACTCAGTGTGAAATTTGAATGAAAGTGATACGTTAGCCGTTTGTTTGAATTCAAAAATAAAAAAAGAATAGTTATTGATCAGTTTTGACTCGAAAAAAAAAAAATACTGAGTGTTATAACGAAGTGTATATTTTGCAGAGGTAAGTTTTTTTTTTTTTTTTTTTATTACAATAGTAAACGTATTAGTAAATAATATTTTTATGTTTGTTCCACATACGGTACATTGAGCTAAAAAGTTGATTTTTCCGTAAAATATGGTTTTATTTTTATTTTTATAAGTTTTCCCTATCTTCTGATCACTAATTACAACCTATATATTTTTGTTGTGCACTAAAAAAATATTGAGCCTTGTAAGGTTTAAATAAATTTCAGAAATTTAAAAATCTATTAAAAGCAGAAAAAAAGTATTGAAACATTGTTGCAGTAAAAGTATTAAATGTTGCTTGGTTTCAGCGTGATGTAAATGAATATTAAGGGGTTAACAATCCGTGTTTCAGTTTAAAATTGAATGTGCTTTACCCGTCATTATAAGTATTCCAAGAATTAAAGGGCTACAATAGAAATTTTTGTCAAGTAAAACTTTTACTAGTGCTATTTTGAACTGTTGCTGCCGAACTAAACATCATTTGAGGCCTCCATGTGGTGACTCAAAAAGTTTTTGGGCTCTGTTTGTATGTCTGTCTCGCAACGGCGGACACGAAATTCTCCAATAGACTTGCAAATTGGAACACATGTTCATGATCCACACAGAATTAGCTGTATAGTTTTGGGTGTATATTCTGTTTGTGGCTCGTCTACAGGGACACTCTAAAGTTTTTCTTATCATTACAGCCTATGGACGGAATTTCTCTGTACCACAATAGCGGCTGCAAAAATCACCAGATTGACGTACAAATTGTCACACACAGTCATGAGACACACGGAAATAGCTGTATAATTTTGGGTGTATATTCTAATCGTGGTTCTTGTACAGAGACACATCAAAGTTTTTCTTATTATTACGGTCTATGGACGGAATTTCTCTGTACCGTGATAGCGGCCTCAAAAATCTTCTTATTGAAATACAAATTGGTGCACATGTTCATGCGCCATACAGAAATAGCAGCACATTGTTTGGCGTATATATTGTTTATGGTTCATGTAAAGGGTCGCACCCAAGAATTTCTTATCATTACGGCTTATTTGCAGAATTTCGTTTAAACGCATCTTATAATGGTTACACTATATTCAAGAAAATGAAATCAACATATGTTATTGAGATGCTTAAAACCATATTTTTTGTGCAAGTTTTGTGTGCTCGAATTTAATACACTTAAGAACATTGAAAATAGCACACCAAGAAGGGAGAAAGGTACAACCGCGAAATTTTGCAAATAAGTACAGTCAGATCCGATATGCAAATGATCCAAGGTTGGTGCCAATGCGTATGGCCACACGCTGCAGTGGTGCTGCAATCAGTAAGTGGACCATATATAAACCGGCGCATAGTGGAAGATTCATAAACGAGATAATCTCATTTTGACTCTAGAGGGACTTTAGTAAGCGAAAAATGCCCGGTAGACGTGTGAGAAACATTTCTCATAATTGAGTGAGTTTGAGAAGGGCCTGATCATTGGCTTGAAAACTGCAGGCTGGTCGACGCGTCGTGTTGCTCGCCACGTCATCCATTCTGAGTGTGCCGTCAGAACATTTTTGGAGCAGGGGACACAAGATGGTACCCACGTGCGGAGAAGTGCGTCTGGAGCTTCCAGGAAGACGACATAGCGAGAGGATCGAAAGATCGTAAGACAAGCGCTCGTAGACCCCACAGTGACTCGTTCCACGATACAATCAAATGAAGGGGTACCAGTTATTCCAAAAACCATTTCCAGACGGCTGCAGTCCAAGCGCCTTTTTCATGTACTTCCTTTAACATGAAACATCGGCGATTTCGTCGACAGTGGTGCCAAGCCAGAGAAATTTGGAATATTACAGACTAGCAAAAAGTTGTGTTTAGTAATGAATCCCGATTTGTTTTGGGGAAGATGATAACCGCGTGTGGGTATGGAGACGTCTTGGTGAACGGTAAAATCCCCCTTCGCTGTCGCGCAACACACTGCATGCACAGCAGGCGTAAGGGTCTGGGGGGTCCATAGTCTATGATAGCCGATCCTCTCTAATTGTCATACGTGGAACCTTAACTGGCCAGCGTTATGTTGACGACATTCTTCGATCCCACGTGGGACCTTTTCTCAATAGTCTTCCACAGATAATTTTTCAGGAAGATAATGCTCGTCCGAATACAGCTCGAGTTGCTCAAGACTTCCTACGTCATGTACATAGTCTCTTCCATAGCTGTCCCGCTCCCCGAACCTGTCTCCTATAGAGCATGTGTGGGACCAGCTGAAACGCCAGATGCCACCATGTCACTCTGTACATGAGCTGGAGGTGGTTCTTCAAAATCTGTAGGCTCATCTACCTCAGGACAACATCAAACGTCAAATCAATTCAATGCCGGACCGTATTTTGGCATGTATTGCAGCAGGAGGCGATCTGACACGACATTGAAATTGTACCATATTTGTCTGATTGGGCACACTGTATTTTTTTAATTGTTTTGATTTCCGGATCAAGTGAATCTCTCATTTGCATGATTCAGTGTATTAAATTTCATTTCAATCCAATGCTTCCTTCTTGGTGCGGATTTTTCAATGTCCCTGAGTGTAATTAATGTACAAGACCATAAAAAAGTATTTCAAAAAGTCAAGTATAATCATCCAAATTTTGTCAAATATCGAAACGTTTTTCATGAGCTACATAGAATAAGATATGTAGTTTTTCCTAGTGTATATAATGTTTATGACGCATTTACAGGGACACACAAAAGAATTTTGTGGCATTAGAGCCTATGAACTGATTTCTGTTTAAGCGCATTTTAAAACGTTTATGCTGTATCTAACATTATAGAATTATCAAACATTATTAAGTTGCTCAAAAGCATATTTTCTCGAGAAAAATGCATATATAGATTAAATAATTTATTTACAGGACAATGCAAAAGAATTTCGATGATAATCTGTCTGATTTGGTCTGTCTAATATGTCTAAATGACGTCTAATTTGGTTCAAACATTAATTTATTACAATAAATTATTTGTATACTTTATTATTAGTGAATATGATTGCTGTGACTCATGTATAGGGATGCAAAAGAATTTCGTACCAGTACGGTCTATAGACGGTATTTCCTATAAGTACATTTAAACATGGTTACGCTCCATTAAACATAATGAAATAAACATATGTTGTCAGAATGTTGCAAACATAGTTTCTGTGGAAAATGATAGTCATAGAATTTTTAATTAGTTTACAGGAATACACAAAAAAATTCCGATACGTTGTCTAATCATTTCGCATCAAATTTGGTATAAGTGTTTATGAGTTACAAAAAATTGACAAAAGTTATGAATTGCAACGATATATATATATATATATATATATATATATATATATATATATATATATATATATATGTATATATATATATATATATCTATACGCGTATATACAGATAGGTATAGACAGACAGATACAATGGGGGGAGGGGGGGTTGAGGAAAGCAGTAGCTCCTCTCAGAAAAGTATATGGTTATGTATAGCTAATTAATCATATATATATATATATATATATATATATATATATATATATATATATATTATATAATATAATTCTTTTAAATAATATGGAATAAATAGAAATGGTCTGTTGAGTTATGAGTGATGCAAAAAAAGACGTTGAGGCTTCTGATCTGCAGACCAACTAGTTTAAAATATTTTAAAAGTGTTCGTTCTTATGTTACATCTTAGCCCACTGAATGTCCTAAAAAAAGGCAAAACTGTAATATTAGTGTAATCGCATGTACTTTACAACGTACTAAAACAAATGTTATTTCAGCTAAAAATATTATTATGCATTTAAAGATAAATCTCATATATACAGGGTGGGCCATAAATTCTTGGACTGAAAAAAAGAAATTGTAAATATTTTTTTAGCCTATTCATTTTAATAATCTAATGTTTTTTTCTAGCTTTAGGTAGTATATTAAACAAGACTTTAGTATAAATCTATTCCTTAAAATAAATATGCCTAAGAATTTAACTAAATCTGCTGTGAGAGGTGTAATCGAGGTCTGCTTTAGATCCAGAATGGACAAGAATACTTCATGTTTAGATATGAAAAAGAAAGATGTACCTAAAAGTACATTTTATAGTATTTGGAATCGATTGGTGAGGACAGGTTCTACAAAAGACGCAGAAAGGTCTGGATGCAGTGTTCGCACGACAAAACTGATTAAAAAAGTACGACAGAGTTCGGACAAAATTCCCAAAGGTCTGTACGAAAAATGGCAAAATTATATTAAACAATCTCGCACTACCATTTGACGTATTGTGCATGTTGATATTGGGTTCCGATCTTATAAAAAGAGAAAATGACATGGACTCAGTAAACTCCAAATAAAAAAGCGACTGCAAAGATGCTGAGATCTTCTCAAGAGGCACGACTTTCAAAAAACCGTATTCACAGATGAAAAATTATTTCACGTAGAAGAAGCATACGATGCACAAAATATTCGTGTTTATGTAGCACTTTTTGAAGACATTCCTGAAACTCACAGAACCGTTGGTAAATTCCAGAAAACCTCTTTGGTTATGTTTTGGGGCGGAGTTTTCAATGCTGGCAAAATGAAACCCTTTTTTTTTTGTTGTTGTTGAAAATGGCGTAAAAATAAATAGCCATTACTTTATTAAGAAAATTTTACAACTTGCAAAACAAGAAGCTGTCAAGTTATTAGGAAATACCGTTTGGACTTTCCAACAGGACTCGCTCCTTCACATTCGGCAAACATCAAACAAAAATGCTGTCAGCAGAACTTTCCTGGTGTTATTTTGAAGGAAGAATGGCCCCATCATCCCCCGATTTAAATACATTAGACTATGGCATATGGGGAGAATTACAGGCCAATTATTAAAGAATGGTACAGACTCCCAATGAATCATATACGTGCTGCAATAGATGCTTATGCGAATTTGCCTTTGTACCTCAAAACAAGGCAACAGATTTGAATAGAAATCACATAAACCAATGTGATAATACTGTACATATGTTCTAATAAAAGTTAAATTTTTTTTTCTGCTTAATCTTTAAAAAGTAATTAAATAAATGTCAGTCCAAGAATTTATCGCCCACCCTGTATTATGTGGTCGCCATACTTAAAAAACAAGCTAAGAATCTACAAATATACATGTTTGATTTGTATATAAGAGAGAAAACAAATGCTCAGTGAACAAAAAAATGCGTATTGGTAATAATATGTCTATAGTAATGTTGGTTAGGAGCGGACAATACGTAATTTGGTCAACAGCCGTAGTCCATATTATTCTATTGGAAAAAAAAATTACAATACAATACAATACAAAGGGTGTTTGGGTAAGCGCTACAACCGAAGGGACATTATGACCTCTTATGACCTAAGAAGAGGGGAATAAGAAGCGAAGAATCCGTATAAGAAACCAGTCCCAAAACATGAAATATTGCACTAAAAATCAGACGTATATTACAGATTAGCCAAGTGCATAAGTTAAAAAATAAAAGCCATGAATGAAAAGAAGGAACAATGTATACAAAAATGACAACAATACAAGTCATCACACAGGATGACTACACCAAGAAGCATAAATAGTCCCTAAATGCTAAAAGCGGCCAGTGCCAAGAAAAAGCTGGATAAACAAGCGAAATAAAAGACCATTTTCCTCCAAGATGGTCCAGAAAGTACACCAAGAAATATTGGAAAGAGAAACCTTCATCTTTTGAGAAAGCAGCAGCTTTTCCACTGCAAATGCCCGACATTCAAATATATAATGACGTTCAGTGCCAATCCCAGCAAGGCAGAGGGAACAGATGGGAGAATTGTTGAGATGGTAGCGAAAAAGTCTATATTCAGTAACGGCACTTAAAGTACGCAAACGGGAAGTAACCACATATTCTTTCCTGTTCCTAGTGAATTTATAAATTGTTGTACCTAAGTGAGGAGATGATTGGGCGTACGGGCTCTCTTCCCACCAGCTATTAAACTCATCATGCATGATGCGCTTGAAAAGCTATTTGAGGTCGTTTGGAGCGATACTACCGTAAGTGCAAGTAACAAACAGACCAATCCTAGCTAGCTGATCAGCCTGCTCATTAGGAGGGATGCCAATATAACTAAGCACCCAGAGTAGAACCAATTTATCAACATAAGCCCTAAAGGACTTATTATACAGCTGCAACACAGCCACAGGAGACGTATGATTGACATGTTTCAACGCAATGAGGGCCAATTTACCGTCAGTCAGGATGAGGCAAAGACTACTCTTGAGAAAAAGACTACCACCGAGTTTAGTTGCAAGGACTTCAGCCGTAAAGATGGAATTGAGATGGTGAATCAAATGAGCCCTGGAAGCCTTGTTTGTTATGTCGACTGCAGCGATAGAAGTTTTACATTGATCTTTAGAAGCGTCAGTAGCAATAACGTGATACCCAGAAAAGTTGCAAGTCATATAATGATGAAAGGAGGTAAGAATTACTGTCGGGGGAAAAGCTTTCGACTGAAACGGGAATTCATCCAGATAAATCTCTACGTAGTCCGTGACTATCCCGGCTGGCCAGCAAGAACGAAGGAGCATACCAGGGTTAAAGGTACCATAGTCAGTATCCCACTCAAAATTTGCGTTAATATAGCAAGGGACGAGTCATGACCATAGGAAGTGATGCAGTGAATGTAGAAAGTATTTGTTAAGTAGGATCGACGAAAAAATAAGGGAACCTGACCGACTCCCTGTAGAGTTTAAAAAAAGAGGTCCACCTGGGCAAACCAGTCGTGAACCTAACAGCAGCATTGTAAATGACATCGAGCGTTTTCAATGAAGATTTACTGTTTGCACTATAGATAGGGGTAGCATATTCAATAAGACCACGGATAATGGCGTTAGCAATTTTTAAGAGCTGAGGAGTCCGAATACCCCAGAGGGGGGAAGCAATGGCCTTTAATAGATTCAAGCGCTTGACACATTTCTTTTGCAAGTATTCAAAATGGGCACGGAATGTGAAATTAGAAGAGAAAATCACCCCAAGAATTTTCACCTGAGAAAGCCACTCAATATTGATACCATGGAGAAAAAGATTTCTTCCCGGAGACTGAGCTTTATGTGAAAAATTTATGGCAGCACATTTGTCCGGACGGATATTCAATAGCTAATAACTGCACCAAGTTCAAACTCTGGCTAAAGCCTCCTGCAACTTCTCTATAACTATGTCAAGACACGTGTTAGCACAATAAATGAAAATATCATCAGCATAGACGATAGCATGCACACTAGAATCAATTACCTGAGAGAAATCCCACATGTATATCGTAAAAAGTATCGGCGAAAGCACTCTACCTTGAGGACACCACGATTA
This sequence comes from Salticus scenicus, assembly GCA_963930645.1. Lineage (NCBI taxonomy): Eukaryota > Metazoa > Arthropoda > Arachnida > Araneae > Salticidae > Salticus > Salticus scenicus. The sequence goes on from OZ005652.1 coordinate 201,911,055, forward strand.
GAAGGGACAGAACGAGAAGTGACGCCTCTCCAACTAACCTTTAAAGATCGGTTTTGTAGCCATTGAGCAATCCAGTACACCGTATCGCCACCAATATCAATACCAGCCATTTCATAAATGAGGGCATCCCTCCACACAGAATCATAAGCAGAATTGATATCCAACTTGACTGCAATGACGTACTTCTTTTGAACGCGGGCATCTAAAATTTCCTTGTACAAGATACGAAGAGCTTTGCTACAATCTCTGCCTGGGAGAAAACCAAAATGACGAGCATGGAATACCGAGCTAACAATCGCGTGTTCAAGAATCCGTTTCAGAATCATCCGCTCAAGAATTTTACATTCTACAGCAGTTAATGCAATAGGTCTGTAAGCAGCTGGTTGAATTTTGGGTTTCCCTTGCTTCCATATGGGGAGAACGATGGCAGTCCTTCAACTATCCGGAACGACCCCATCATGCAACTTTGTGTTAACCATGTCTAAAAGTTTTTGTCGGTTGGAGAAGTTAAGAGCTTTAAATATTTGAGCTGGGATCTTGTTCTTCCGTTCTTCATTAGACGGATAGCTTGATTAAGTTCAGCCAAGCTAAATTTCTTGTTCCAGAGAGAGTCATTACTGGAGAGATCATAAGGGATACCGGGAAGGTCATCAGTATGACTGTAATGTGTAGCAAATAGCTCAGCCTGCTCCTTTCGATCAGCAATGCCGCGACCATTATGATGCAAAACGAGATGGGAGTCAGTCATGAACCGCCTATTGTTGAGAGCCTTAATAATTGGATAAACATTCCCACCATTCATTCGATCACAAACATTCTTCCAAAAGGCCGAGGCTTTTGACCGAACGCAGCGCTTTAAGCGCGCAGCGAAACTTCTATACTTTATCCAGTGTTCCCCAGAAAGTAAAGTTTTAGCCAACCGCAAAAATCTCCGTTTTTGTCCAAGCAACCAGGCACACTGAGTGTCCCACCAAGGGGGTTGTCTCTACTCTTAAGAAAATGCTTAATAGAGTTGCCCTTTAGGGACCTACTAAAACTGCATGCTAAATTTTCAACACTAACGCTATTATTGCCACTCATTGAGTTATTAAAGTCACATTTGACCGCATTTCAGTCAGTATAGGTGTCAGTATACGCACTGGGTATAATACCCGACGTGTTATAATTTAAAAAGGGGATTTTTTTTTTATGTTTAAAAAAAAAAAAAAGGTTATATCTCCTTGAATATATGTACAGTGCGTTGCATGAATATAAACGCACCTTAGCTTTAAGAATTAGAATGGTATAGAAGAGTAATAAAAAAAATATGAATAGGTGATACTTGATACAAACTGTGTGTGTATGATTCAAGAAATGAAATTACGAGTAAAAAAAAAAAATGAAAAACCAATAAGATTTCTTAGAAAATAATTTTATTGAATTTATGACAAATATACATGTTGTATGAATACATGTTGCATGAATACGCACATGTAAAAAATAAATAACTGAGTAACAAATACTGTATCTAATACTTTGTAAAGCCACCATGAGCTTCTAGAGGAGCCAGTAAACGCCTTGGCATTGACTGATATAGTGGCATGAGGTCAACAAAGCTGATTGTCTTCCAAGCTAACAGAATTGCCGATTTTAGTTCATCTTTCGTGTTAAACTGCCTTCCGTTTGCGTAGACACGGCGAACCAGATCACCCCATATGTTCTCCATTATGTTTAAATCGGGACTTTTTGAGGGCTAATGCAGAACTTTAATTTTATTGGTCACGGAACCATTTTTTCACGATATGTGCTGTATGTACAGATGCACAATCTTGCTGAAAAATATAATTTCTTCCAGATTTTTCGACTGCTTGACGGCGAGGTTCCTTGTGAGCATCTGAACATAATCTACAGAGTTCATACTATTCTCTACGATTTCTAATTCGAAATTCCCTTTAAAACCTATGGCTACCCACACCATGACAGACCCACCTACAGATTGACGTTTTGAACAGTACATTTTTTCGGTTATCATATCGTGCCAGTAGCTATGAAATCCGTCCTGGTCATCGAGATTAAACTTTTTTTTATCTGAGAAGATGACTTTTTCCCAATTCAGTCGATCTAGAATCCATTTTCTTGCCCTTTCCAACCGCAAATACTTGTGCTTTTGAGTGAGGGGTGGTTTCGCTTTCATTGTCTTAAATTTAATGAATATTGCAGCTTTGATAGTTCTCCATATGGTTGTCTGATGAACACCCAGCTTGTATTGAGCCTTTCTCTTCGCACAGGAAATATTCTTATTCTTTGCAGCGTTGCATATTCGACATTTGTCGTAACTGGTGAGCTTTCCTCTTCGCTTCTCATACGCTTTTTTCCCATAATTTGCTCATCTATATATATAAAAATGAATGTTTGTCTGTATGTTATTTATAAAATCGTAAACGGCTTGACCGATTTCGATCATTCTTTTTTTGTTTTTTTCCTTATAGGTCAGGGATGGTTTAGGAAAAAAAAAATTGAAAAAATCTTCAAAATAAATTAAAATATGAAAATAATAAACTTATTGACTTATATTGACTTAATATAAGCCATTTAAATTTTTAATTGTTGCCAAAAAAAAGTTTACGAGATGTATTTATTTATTGTTTTCAGCATAAAATGAAATATGCTTTCACGCGAAAAATAAGAAATTACTAAATGTTAAATTGGTCTATGAGAAAATGACGCTTTATAAGTTTAAAATAAAATAGTAATATTACAAATCTAACATATTTCTTCTGAATTTTATTTCACAGCATTTTTTTATATACCTCAACTTCAATTTTTTTTTTTTTTTTTTTTTTTAGTACGGCGGATGAAACACGCTTGGCATAAACGCTAATTCAGCAATATATTAAAGATATTTTCTTATTGATAATTCTTGACAATTTTTTTATAATTTTGATGCTGAAGTAGACCGGACATTTTTCGCCAAGGAAAAGATAGAAAGAAATACGCAAGCGAAGTGATGACGTCACTGGCCGTTCGTGGATGCAAGAAAAATATTTCCTATGTTAAACGCCCATTGGATTTTTTGTAAAAAAATATTAAAAATCGAGGAAAAATATTTCCCGATTTTAATCCCCGTATTTAGGTATAGATATGTATTAGTTATCATGTCCATGCATTAGATTAAGTTATTTTTGTTGTAAAATTGACAAAATTTGAATTTTTAATTTCAAAACTCTAGGAAAAAAAATGCCAAACTTCCATATTCAATTGAAAACACAAACATTTCATTTCAAAGGATGATATTTACACAATATCCAACTAATATACTGATTAAAAGGGAAATGATAAATATTCTATCATAATTTGAAGTCAAATTTGTTTTCAAATGTCTAAATAAAGTATCTAATATAAGATACTAATATGTTGTAGCGGAATAGATTTGATATCGGTCATCCTTGGTAGAAAAATAAAAAATCGCCAAATTATTTGGCAAACATAATTTAATTCCTTTCAAAAATCATGGTTATTTTAACAACTTATTTTAAGACAGTAATGAATAATATGAAACAATATTTCGTACAATGCACATTACGAAAATATACATCTGGCATGTATATTTTCGTATTACGTTTTTGATCACCAAATACAATAAGCGCCAAGAACGACAGAGTTTTGAAATTTAAAATTAAAATTTTGTCAATTTGACAGCAAAATAACTCAATCTAACACATGCACATGATAACTAATACATATGTGTACCCAAATATGGAGATTAAAATCGGGAAATAATTTTCTTCGATTTTTAATCATTTTTTACAAAAAATCCAATGGGCGATTAACATAGGAAATCATTTTCTTGCATCCACGGACGGTCAGTGACGTCACACTTCGCTTGCGTATAGGAACAATAATCGCATAAATTATATTTTGGTCCAAAAAGGAAACAAAAATTTAAAAGTCGCCAAGGGCATTAAGGCTGTACCATGATCAAGTTTACATATTAATTAATTTATTTTTCAATATACCAACTACTATTAACTAAGCATGAAGTATATATAACCACAAAATAATAATAATTGTCTCATGCGATAGAAGTAGCCGATCATAGCATATTGTAATACTATATTTGGCTTGAAATTGCTGTCATTCTATGGTTGATCGATTAAATCAAATAAATATAGAGAATAACTTGAAAGCAAATATTATGTATATCACGTATAATGTTGCTCATATATAACTAGGATTCAAATATAAAGGGCTACTTCAAAATTTTCGATACTGTCCTTATGGAAATTGTCATATATGATAAGCACGTAAATGGAAGCCCACGGGTAAGTCATTGTCGCAGGCAATAGGGACAGATATCGCAGAATGCGAGGACGAACAAGGCGCTGCCGAAGGTAGCGGGAATCCAAAGCGAACTTTTGAGCGATTTCAGTATTATTATTTTCTCTTTTTTTCATAAAACTATATAGAAAAGAGTTTCCTTTAAATATAGTGACCAGCGAAGCGGGCAAAGCCTGCTAGTTTCTTTATATAATTTCGCATAACACTCTCACTTATTCCGATTCAGCGCCCTATTTTGCGATTGCTAAAGCCTTTACCACGCATAAAGTCGATTTTTTTATATTTTTATAATCTAAAGTCGATTATTTGTACGATTTTTATTTTGTTCGTACAAATTTCGTAAATTTTGCACTCAAGCATTAAAACTGATTTTAGAGAATTTTAGCAACACGACTATCTGTGTTTTAATTTAATTCCGGTGACTCTGTTAAATTTTAAACGCAAAATAAAGAGTGCGTTTAATTTCGTGCAACAAACAAAAAACAGTGAAAAATAAGAAAATGCTTAAACATTCATTACATAAGCTTGCATGAGCCTAAACATACTTGCTCAAAGCACATTATTCAGTTGTTAGTCATATGCAATAACTGTAAGTCGCATTCCTTCTTTTAAAATTTTAAAAGTTCTATTTCTGGTTATTGGAAAAGGCGCGTTTATATTCATGCAACGCACTGTAGTAGCCTCATAAAATTTATACAGATAATGAGAAAATTCCTCTTAATCCCCCTTTTTCTTTTCAGGACACAACTTTTTCTGAAACATATGAGGTATAATGTGTTCTTTATCTTACCAAAGTTACAACATGATTCCAAAAGAACTTTTCTAGATATTTGACAAAATGTCTAAATTCGAAAGTGTCCAAATACTTACTGGTAGATAGTGTATATATTATGCTACACTGTTTTAATTCAAATAGAATCTGTTAATTTGCTATACACCTAGGATCCAATATATATTAATGTAATAGATTATAATAAAATGCCTAGCAGCTAATTCCAGGAGATAGTATTGAATATTATGTTAAACTGTACATTGTTATATAATCCTGTAAGCTGTATTTATATGTTGTTCTACTACACAATATCAGTCAGATGTGTCATTTAAGATAAAAGCCTTGTCAATTATCGCTTCAACTACGGGTTCTTAACTATAGTTTCAATTTTAAATGGATTCAAACAAAATATGAGATAATGTATTAGTTTTATAAGACGTTGTATGTATATAAAAATACGATTTTTTTATACCATATTTTCTCGCAAACCTATTAACAATTTAAAAATAATATAATCCTATATCTTTGAAGATATATATGTATATCTTCAGCTTACACACACACACACATGTATATATATATATATATAAGCTGTTGAAGCGCTCATATAACTTTTTCTTGTCCTACATTACTATAAAAGCTTATTATAACAATTAAACGTGTAATACAAGGGGTGCCATATCTAAACAATCTTTCATTTAAAAATACTTGGAAATAACTTAGAAACTGTAATATTGATAATCCATGAAGAAAATTAATTATTTTTTTAGATTTATTGAAGAATAAACAGTACATTGCAAAAATAAAATAAGCTTCTTTCTCAAATAATACAGAGGCGATTCCTTCTTTAATCTATAGAATATTTATTGAAATCTATCTTGAAAAGTATTATCAATATTATTATTAAAAATTAAAAGCAATAACCATAAATTAATCAGGCTCTTTACAGAATCGGAAACCGTTAAAAGTTGCAGTTGCGGGAGAGAGCAAAGCAAATTACATATTATGTAGTCAATCAATTCCAGTAAGAGTGGCCAAAAGACCAAGATTCATTTCGTATTTTAATAGCCAAATCTAGCAGCCCTATAAAAATATCAGCGCAGAGCACCAAATAAAATCTCTTTGTCTTAATGTTAATTCAATGTGAATTTTTAAATCTAGAAAAGACGGTTGTAAATAATGTAGCCCTAACTTGGCATACATCACTGTGCCAAAATAACGGCCCGAAAGAACAGGTGCAGATCATTATGAAATTCTAGCGACTTGATGACTAAACGATGAGTCATTTAGATTATCTCAAACCGCAATTAATTATATTATATGTATATGGAGTTAAACAAAAAATAAAATTAAAATAAAAACATATAATGGAAATTGCTTAATGGAATTTTTACAGCTATAAATATAAATAGATTTATTGAGAAACGCAGTGAAATAAAAATGATTCTTTTCAGGGAGTATAAAATTAAATTGTGTTTAAGATCCCCAATATATATATATATTGCGTTGTGCTAAACGGAGATCAATGGATTCATTACTGAATTCATTCTTAAAACTACTAAAGATTATTTATTTTAATTTCCAACAAAGAATTTAATAAATTTGAAATAAATCTGACAAATATGTAAAGAGGATTATTAAAAGTTAATAATTTTAATTTTAATTAAATAGATATTTAATAAATGTGAAATAAATTTGATGAAATAAAAGCATATGGGAGCAACTCGCTCACAGAAACAATCTTATTTTTTTATACATTTCTGTGCAAAACGAAGCCGTCGCCCCGTATTCTATAGACTATGAATATAGTAGCTACATTTATAAAACCTTTACAATTACTATTGAATTAAAAAATTTATTTCAAATTATTTAAATACTTTTTCCCCACATCACTAACTTATTCGTTTTAATTTGAATAGTTCTATATATTGTATATAAATGCATGGTGTACTTAAATTCAGCAAAGTTAAAAAAAGAAAAAAAAAAATCATACAAATTGAAATACATTTAAAATAGCTTCTAACCTTTATCCTGAAATGTTAAAATTCTTTTCTGTGGTTCATTAATGATATCCACACCGTAATCTATAGGAAACATTTTTTAGTGCATTTAAAAATTATGTGTGACGTTATATATACTTGAATTATTTTGTATATCCCTGTACAATAGCTGATTTTTTTTCTTCAGGACATTTTTTCTATTTTTTGAAAAAAAAAATACTGTACGATATTTTAAAAACAAACATGTACATTTTATGTTTCAGAATAATGTTTTTCAGTGTTTTGTCTTTTTTTTTTTTTTTTAAGGACTGAGGGCCTATTAGTCTCAATCTGGGTTTTTGCGTTGTCGTTTTCGATAGTTGGACATTTGTCGAAATCTAAAATTTATCGAAAATATAATTGAATAATTTGAAAGCGATGTTATAATTTGAAAAAAAGAAAAAAAAACTAGTAGTCTTCCGTCCTAAACTAAATTCTGCTTTTGCCAGAATTTCATCAAAATCATTTTTTTTTCTTTTTTTTTAATTATTATTATTATTATTGAAAGAAAAGAAAAAAAAATAATAATCAGTATCGTTAATAATAATCGGTATCGTTACAAGCGATATCGAAAAAGTTTTTTAAAATAATTTTGAATTAGGAAATAAGAAGTGCGCAAGCAACCAATATGAAATAAAAATAAGTAAAAAAATGAATTTAATGGTTTATTTATTTATTTATTTAATATTATTATTATTATTATTATTATTTTGTAAAATATTGTAAAGTAATTAATTATTTTTACAAGTAAAAAACTTGAAAAATAAATTGATAACTTTTGAAAAAAAAAAAAAAAAATTTACATTTGTTTAAATAATTAATGCAATTTCTACAAAAATAAAATAAAAGGAAATGAAATAAATTCAAATATAAGATATAAAGAAAAATATTGTACACAGTAAATGAAATTAAAGGTAATGTGTTAAAGTTATAAGTCAACTGTACCTTTTTTTTTTTTTTTTACAATATAAGATGATCGAGTAAAAGTATTTGTTATTTTCTTTAATTTGTGGTTGGTCTCCTAACTGCAGTCTTGACTAAATCGATAGGGGGAAATGTGAGTTTATACATGTGCATGTCCTTTCAATGTTAAAAAATTCAAGACCATTTCAACTTTTTTTTTTTTTTTTTTAAGAGAAAAAATTTTAAATTTAAAAGAAATAAAAATGTTTGATCATCCATTCTGTAAGAATAAAATGGCCATTATTTAAAAAAAAAAAAAAAGTTTTCCAATAGTATCCCATGTGATACAGGTTTGGAATTCAGAACATGGATTTCCTTTTAATATCTATCTGTTTTTGAGCTATGCCAATAAAAAACACGAAAACAGACCATCACTTAAACCAATCGCTAAAATCTTGACTTTTGGATTCAGGGAAACTCAAAACGAGTAATTATTACAAAACTCATTTTCAAAAATTTTGCTCTAATACAACTTTCTTCATCAAATTAATCTTCTAAACAACACTTTCTATATGAATAAGAGAAAGTAAAAATCAATGTTCACGAGTAGAATATTCGCTAATAATTACGCATATAAGAAATCTTAGCAACAAAATAATGACGATAGATAGAATTTGAATATTCCGAATATCCTGTAAATGAAATATAAATGTTAAATACGGTGTTTCCAGCTGCCAGTATATGCATGTTTATGTAGCCCATAAATGTATTTCTTGGCGAGTTGTAAATAATAAATTGAAACTAAAGTTTATTGAAGACTAGCAGGCTTTGCCCGCTTCGCTGGTCACTATATTTAAAGGAAACTCTTCTCTATAGCTTAATGAAAAAAAGAAATATATGTATATATACTGAAATCGCTTAAATGTTCGCTTTGGGTTCCCGCTGCCTTCGATAGCGACTTGTTCGTCCTCGCAGTATCCGGTGCCTGTCCGTATTTCCTGCGACAATGGCTAACCCGTGGGCTTCTACTTGGGGTGCTTATCATATATGACAGTTTGGATACGGACAATATCGAAAACTTTGAAGTAGCCTTTTTATATTTGAATCCCAGTTACATATGAACAACATTATGCGTGATGTACATAATATTTATTTTCAAGTTATTTCCTATATATATATTTGATTTAATCGATCAACCATAAATTACAGCAATTCAAGCCAAACATAATATTATAATATGCTATGATCGGCTACGTCTATCGCATGAGACAATTATAATAATAATAATTATTATTATTATTATTAGTGGTTATATATACTTCATGCTTAGTTAATACAAGTTGGTATATAGAAAAATAAATTAATTAATTAATATGTAAACCTGATCATGGTACAACATTAATATATCTCCTCTTGGCGACTTTTGAATTTTTATCGCCGTTTTAGACCAAAATATAATTTATGCGATTATTGTTCCTATTTCTTTCAACCTCTTTCTTTCTTTCTTTTTTTTTTTTTTTTTTTTTTTTCAATATTTTATAATTTAGTTATATTTTTGATGCGCTACTTGGCTTTAAGTGGCTGTCCTTGGCGAAAAATGTCCGATCTACTTCAGCATCAAAATGTAAACATTTGCCCAAAATTATCAATAAGTAAATACCTTTAATATAATGCTGAATTAGCTTTTATGCCAAGCGTGATTCATCCGTGCTAAAATATATATATATGAAAGGATAAAGAGAGGTAAGTTTTTAAATTATTATTTTATTATTTTAAATTAATAGTGAGCAATAATTTAGAGAAAATCCCATTAGAAAGTCTTAACTTAAAATTAATTCTAAAGTTTCCCCTGTAAAGTAAGTTTTAGTACAATGCGTGAACATAACGCAAAAGTCATAAAAGAGAACCAACTTTAAGACAAGAAAGTGATGAATAAGTGCAACTTGCAGCTTTTTGTGGTTTGGAGCTGCATAGTAATTAATCCCAGTTATCTGGACCTCAGCTAATCTGTCAATCATTAAGTTAATATCCAATAAGCATAGGAAGGAGTTGTGTGAAGTCCCACCAAAAATGCCAGTATTTAAGTGAAAACACGGGCAGAGGAGCTCTTCTTTTCTTGTGTGCTCTTGCTTAGTAAACAGACGTCAAATAACGGCCCAAGAGGGGTCACATGATCGCATTCGGCTGCACTGCACTGCATCCATTTGCTCAACTCACGATCATGGACTGTACCTTATATGTTCCAGATGGATTAATAAATATCTGTGGTTTAATTTGGAGTATTTACTGAGTGCCAGCCTCTTTCCTTCATAGCTATTATGTGACTCAAGTAAGGGAATTCGTCACATTAAAATAAGTCGACAAGATGGAACACCTGCATAAAATAAAAAATAATTGTGCTGTATAAGTTGTGGATGCAAGAAAATAAATTATGTTTTTGATCCTGACCCCTCTCGCGGAAACATTAAATTAAATCTATATCAATAAAAGCAACCCTTTTCAATAGAAAGAAAACAATAAACTAAATCTGCAAAAGGAAAGAAAATATTAAATTAAATATATATCAATAAAGGCAGCCTTCTCAAAAGAAAAATATCGTTAGAAAATAAAATAAAGGAGAAGATATTCATTCATTTAATCAGTCAAAAAGAGCTTTCCTACTATCTTTCATTCAAAAGAGAATTAATCTCCTCTCAAATAAAAAGGGTCCAATTGTGTGGATCTCTCTGCATTCATAATGTGTTCTGTCAAGGTCAAGTGCTTTGGCTACTAATGTGGTGTTCTTCCTTATCAATTGTGTTATTTCATCAAGGTCATTGGCCTCATTCAATGGATTGAGAATGATTAAAGGCAGAGTGGAAGTAGAAAATTTTTTATTTATTTTTCTTTTTTATTCCTGGCACTGAAGTGAGTAAATTATTTATTTATTTTAAGATAAAAAGGAACTTAATGTGTGTTAATTACTATATTAAAAATGAGTATTTTTGCAGTTCTCCCATATTTAATAATGAATTTTTATTATATTTAAGGAGTATATAAATTATTTTTGATTGCTCATTTTCTGCATAAGTATTTAAAAAAATTTTTGATGTTTTCAAAGTTAAAGTGTATTATTTTCTGAAGTTTTATTTTTATTTGAAATTTGCATATTATTATGTTTGAGTTATCTAAATTAGTGGTGGTTTTTAATGTCTGCATAATTATTTTTAAAAACTGATATTTTCTCAAAGTTGTTATTTTTTAATTTTTATTTGAAATTTGAATATTATTATATTTAAGGGTTATCTAAATTAGTTTTTGTTCTTAATGTTCTGCATAATTAATTTAAAAATTGATATTTTCACAAAGTTGTATTATTTTCTAAATTTTTATTTTTATTTGAAACTTGAATATATTTCATAAAGGTTGAATTTCTTGAAAAAAAAAAATTGAATTTTCTAAATTTGAAGTTAAAAAATAGAAGTTAAGATGGCCAAGGACCCACCCGAAGATCCAGTGGTCCCTGAGAATACAGGTGGAGATAATTTAGGTGCCATTTCAGAGACAGAGCAGGGTAATTTAAGTGAATTAAATAACTCTTCCTCTTCTACAAACACACCGGTAAAAGAGGAAAATGTGCTTATTGAATTTTACCCTGAAAATGGAATGTTATGGACGGCGTGGTTGCCGTATTTTGACGCGTGGTGTCAGGAGAATGGAAAAGACGCAATTTGGAAGGTTAGGAACATATAAAGGTTTTTAAAAGGGAGAGCCCTAACAGTTTATGTTAATAATAGCTTAAATATGATGCACTGGGAAGAAGTAGTAGAAATTTTTAATTAACAATTTACTACACCTGGAGAGACCTCCTTAAATGATTTTTCAAGTATTGTATTCAAACAAGGTGACAATGTTATAGACTACTACCATAAAAAACTTCAAGTGGGACGAGCTTTAGGTTTAGAACCTAAATTCCTGTTGGACGGGTTAACAGACGGATTGCCTTTAACGTTAAAACAACTTGTGGTGGTTAATTCCCCGAAAAGCATAAATGAATGGAGGGATTTGGTTCATCGCTTAGATAAATTGCAACTATCGGAAAAATCAGCTGAACCCCTCCCACCTAAGTCGGATCAGTATCCAAAATATAACTACTCTCAACTCTTCAATAGGGCCCCTGTGCAATACAATCCCCGTCCACAACCTTGGAGTTATCGATTTCCTAATGTAAATAGACCCCATATGGGATACTATAATCAAAATCAACCCACTAAGACTCATGATAACCGACCCAATTTACGAGGGCCTAGACCGCAGCAGTCAAACGCAAATGCACGACTACATTTTCAAGGACCTTTACCTCCTTTTCCATGTAAATATTGTACTAAAATTAACATCCCTAACGCGTTTCATTGGCATAGAGAATGCCCTTTCAAGCAGGAACAACCGACTCATACCACAGAAGAGTCCACAGTAGGAAACAGTACGACAGAAGGTGTAAATAACACATATTGACAGTTTGCCGCGACCGGTCGCATAATTCAAAATAAGGGTACCCAAAGAAAGAATCAGCAATCAAGTCAAAGTGTTAAAAACCCAAACTCGTACTCTAATCCTATTCCTTTAATTTTCGACACAGGCAGCAGTTTAAGTATTCTTCCTCAACATTTTGTTCAGAAATATCGACTTCCCACACAAAATATCTCGCCAATAAATGTTGTACAAACACAAGGAATGTTGAAGATTACCAAAAAATGTTCCCTGTTATTACAAATAGGTAATATTAGAAAAAATATTGATAGGTTTATTTTGAATAATAACTTACCATATGCTCTCCTTAGCTTAGATCATTGTGGACTATTTGAATTAACTTTTGATTGTGCTAAAAAATGTGTAACACAAAATAACAATATTCTACCATTGTTAAAAAATATACCAAGTTGCTCTCAAACCTTACATTTAATTCCTGAAAGTGAAAATACAATTAGAAGTGAAAATGTTAATGTTCAATCAAATAATAGGGTAGAGAAGATAGAGTACATTCCTGCCACTGAAGAAAATCACGTAACTCCTCAGTCTGCTAGAGAAGGAAAACTTCCTACTTTATTATCAAAATATGTCAAAATTTTTGCTAAATCAAAATATAACGTTGGAAGAATTCGTATGGAACCCCAGAGAATTTATTTAACTTCTGATTTACCTATTTCACTCAGAGCATATAGAACTTCCCCTAAGGAAGAAGAAAAAATTAAAACCCAAATTCAAAATTTATTACAGGCAGGTATAATAAAAGAAAGTTGTTCCCCTTATTCAGCACCTGTAACCCTGGTGTATAAGAAGGAAGAAGGAAAAAAGAGTCGTTTATGTGTTGACTTCCGTAAACTTAATTCGATAACAAAAACCGATGCTGAACCACTTCCCCGAATAGATACTTTATTAGATAAATTAGCTAAAGCAAAATTCTTTTCCACCCTCGACTTGGCAAGCGGATATTGGCACATTCCTATCCACCCAAGAGATACTGAAAAATTGGCCTTTGCTACAACTTTTGGATTATATGAATGGAAATACCTGCCCTTTGGCCTCAAGAATGCCCCCGCTATCTTCAATCGAACAATTAGAAGAATCTTAAATAAATACAAAATAGATTTTGCATGTAATTATTTTGATGATATTATTGTATTTTCACAGTCAGAAGAAGAACATGTCAAGCACTTGGAGCAACTTTTTGAAATCTGTGTTAAAGAAAACTTAAAATTAAAATTATCAAAATGTAATTTTGTCAAAACAAAAATTAATTTTCTAGGATATGAAATTACTAATGGACTTATTACGCCTGATAATCCCAATATTGAGGTCATAAAAAATTTGAAACCGCCAAAAATGTCAAGGAATTACAGAGAGTTTTGGGATCCGTAAATGTTTATGCTAGATTTATTCCACAATATGCAAAAACTAGAGCTCCATTAAATAATTTGCTAAAGAAAAATGTCCCCTATGTTTGGGACCAAAAATGCGAAAATTCCTTCCAAAAATTAAAAAATGCTCTAATAAGTAAACCCATTTTAAGACTCTATGATCCCAAAAGTCCCTGTCATTTATTTGTTGATGCCTCGAGTCATGGTGTGGGATGTGTTGTTAAGCAGGCAGATGAGAATGGCACTTTACATCCAGTAGCATATCATTCTAGAAACTTACGTAATTATGAAAAAAATTATGCCATTACTGAATTAGAATGTTTAGCAATCATTGATGCTTTAGATAAATTTTATCATTATTTGCACGGTCAAAAATTTGTCATACATACAGATCATGCGGCTCTCACTTGGTTAAAAAATGTTAAAAATTTAAGAGGAAGATTATTCCGCTGGTCCCTTAAACTTAGTATGTTTGACTATCAAATTCAATATCAAAAAGGTTCAACTAATATTGAAGCTGATATGGTATCCCGATTGCCTGTTTTAGAAAATGTGTCACACCATGTACACCTCCTTGACTTAAATGAAATTAAAGACAATCAGAAAAAAAAAATATAATTATTAATGGTAAGAAAATTATTGAAATTGATGATGTAAATGTAATTAAAAAGAAAGGTTTGTATAAGATAATAGTCCCTATGTCATTAAGATTATCCCTACTAGAGAAAACCCACACTCAATTTGGACATCCTGGAATTTATAAAATGGTAAATTTAATTACACCCCAGTATTATTGGCCTAATATTAATAAAGATATTAAAAGTTTTGTGAAACATTGTCATATTTGTCAATTAAACAAAAAATGTAAACAAAAAAGATTTGGCTCGTTACAAGAAGTACCACCAACAGATAAACCTTTTGAATGTTTGTCTTTGGACACTGTTGGTGGACTTAATTATTATAATTCTACAAAAAAGTATTTGCATTTGGTCGTGGACCATGCAACCCGTTATGTGTGGGGATTTCCATCAAAAAGCGTTACCACTGAAACTTATACAAACTTTTTAAAACAATTATTTCAAATTCAAGTGCCTAAAAAATTGTTAACTGACAGAAATGCAGCATTCACTTCATCCCGTTTTAAAAAATTTCTTCGAAATTATTATGTTAAACACCTATTAACAAGTTGCCATCATCCCGAGTGCAACGGGAAAGTCGAGCGGCTCAATCAGACTATTGTTACGCGTTTAAAGTGTAAAGTTAATTCTTCTTCAAACAAAATTCCCTGGACTAAATTACTTGAAGAAGTTTTAAATCAGTATAACTCAACACCTCATTCAGTAACTCAGTTTCCACCTAAATATTTATTATTAGGAGAATTACCATATGACCCCTTATTGGCAAATAATAATTACTACCCTTCAGTTGATGAAGCTAGAAAAATAGCAAAAGAAAAAACAATACAATATCATAATAAAAACAAAGTCAGATACGATGCTCGATTTCTCCCAGTGGAATTTAAAGTTGGAGATGAAGTGATTTATGAGGAATTTCAATATCCAAACACGCGTAAATTGAGTTCACCTTATTCCCCAAGTAGCACGGGAACGTTCTGTGAACGTCTAATAACGGTTACAGTCGTTCAAACACCGTGTTTCGTGTCAAGAGAACGTTCGATTAGACGTTCAAAAATAGTATTACTTAGAACGTTCTGAAAAGGTTTGCTTTGTACCATCTATAAAACGTACAACTCTAGTTCTATGAAAAACGTTCAAGTGTATCACCGTCGTAGTACGTTCTGTCACAGTGTGATTATAACGAATATGAGAAAGCCTTTTTTTTTTTTTTTTTTTTTTTTCTCAGTTTTTTTTTTTCCTCCTTATTTTCAGTTTCAAATTTTGTTGACATGTAGAATAATCATTGAAATGTAATAGAGATACGGTGAGAAAAAATTACAAAATTTTAAACTTTAATTATATGTTATTATAATCATTATACTTATTTATAATTTTATTTAAGTTTTATGTTGTTGAATTCTGTCAAACACATTACTCCAGATTACTTTTGCAGATATTCATTATTATTTGCTTCTTAAATTGTTAATAAATTAAGTTACGAAAAATTAATTTATTTTATTTATTTATTTATTTATTATTATTAGTATTATTATTATTATTTTGTATTTTCCAAGAAAAATGAGTTGGATAATTGGGAATTTTTGATCTCCGGTTTTCCATGGGTTTATACACTCTTGAGATGTCCAAAACACAATTCTATCATTCTTTCAAAATGCCAGTCTGTCTGTTTTTTTTTTTTGTTTGTTTGTTTGTGTGTGTGTTATCAAAGTTTTGTGGACTCTGTATCTCACAAACCAATGGACGGAATTTAACCAAACTTGATGTTTAGTTAGACTTTAAACTAATTTGCTAAATATCCGGAATATTTAATTAGATATTGACCTAAATATCAGCTTTGGTGCACATTAGCCTCTGGAATGTATCACCAGATAGGGTTCGCTTCTATTCTGTAAATTCTCCCTTTTATGGGGAGATTATATCTCAGCTTCTACAGTGCACAAATGCTCCAAACTTAACATGTGAAACAGATATTATGTAACACTACGCTGATTTAATTCGGGTGCATATATTGACCAACTGGTGGCGCTGCTCTCCTGCAATTTAATCCCGTTAACGTAATGGCAATAATTCAGTTTTTGTGATATAAATAATTATAAATACACTGAACTTGGTATGTAAAATTAATATCATATAAAACTTTGCAGAATAATTTTGCGTGCATATCGGACAACTGGAGGCACTGGTATGCTGCAATTTAATTTTATTCAAGGGAACGGAACGCAATAGCTCATTTTCTATGATTTATCTAAATTTGGTACGTGAAATAGATATTACGTAAATTTTACTGATTCACTTCGGGTACATATCAAATGACAGGTGGCACTGTTATGTTTCAACTTACGGGAAGTCTGTATCTCACCTTCTATAATACGAATACTTATCAAACCTTGGATGTGAGACATATATATAATGACAAAATGTGCTGCTTTAGTTTCCGTATATATCCACCGACGGTGGTGCTGCTATTGCTTTCTGCGATTTTTCAGATATCTGTATTTCAGCATTTTTTGGTGAAAAATGTACAAAATTTCATATATAAAAATGTTAATTATAAAAACCTGTGTTGATTAAATTTTTATGATTAAATTAATAAATTTTAAAATTTTATGGAGGCTGTATCTCACGAACTAATGAACGTAATTCATTCAAACTTGGTTTACTTGGACTATGACCTAAACTGGTGGCGATTATATTTGTTAATAAATCGTTCAATAGGTGGCGCTATCATACCATTATTTTCAGAATTTTTAATATGTCATAATAGGTCAAAATTTCGTATAAATGTACATGAGTGAGCATTGTTTTTAACTTTTCCCTGGAAAATTAAATATATATATATATATATATATATATATATATATATATTAGTAATATTCAATAAATAAAAAAAAGTATGGGCAATTTGTATAGTTCATCGCTTTCGCTGTTGTATTAAAATTTTCAATATTCTTGCCAGAAGAGTCGTCTTTACTTTTAAAGCGAAAGGATATACCCTAAATCTGTGATAATTTAAAACAAAGTTATCGACTTTTCCCATTTTTCATTATGTAAAATACTTAAGATACATATTTTGTATACTATAAAATAGATTTTTTTTTTTTTATATTTAGTGTTATACTTGTTTGAGATGAAAATCGTATACATTTACTATGGAAAATAATTTTGATAGATTATTTTAGCAAATAATATTTATGAGATCGACCTGCGCAGGAAAATATAGAAGAAAGTTTTAGGATGGCCTCACTATAATAATTTTTAAAAAGGTTAAGTTTTGAACAGTATGAAAAATCTTTATTAGAAACGATTGTTATTGAATAAATTGCTTGATCGACAGAAATTTTCGCCGGGCGTAAATGCCATCTGCTCTGTTTTTGCACAGGAAGTTTGTATTTCTTGGCGTGGCCTGTTGGATCCAAAGTCCTACTGCTTGCTGACTCATCATATTTTGTAATTACATTCAGATTTGAATTTAACTTTCGTTCGGATACACTACAACAGCTTCAAGATACAGACAGATAAGTTTTCTTACTTACTTTTCCTTTTTATAAAATTTTCATACATGTGCATTGAAATATTACAAAATTTATTAAAATTTATCAAAAAAAACATATAATATTTTAAAATTAAATTTGAAAATTTTAAATTTTTTACATCTTTCACGCTAACTTCTAAATTTATTTCGTTCGACATTTTAATATTACAGTTCAACGTTGCTAGCAAACCCATGCGATTTTTTCGCACTTTTCTTATTTACTTTTAAAATTTGAAACTCATAAATATTATACCGAATTCCCCATCTAATTAAAATTTTAATTCGCCAGAAGCCAAATTATTATTAGTACCAAATTAATATTGTGCAATAGTGAGACCAAGATCATTCAAAGAAACGTTTCAAAATAAAATTCATGGTTAAAGCCCCAGTTCCATATTTTCGCAGGCTGTAGGCAGTACAGTTATAGTATAGGATTTCCATGATGCCTTTTAAATTTTTGTCGCGATGATGGTGATGGCTTTTTATTTTTTTTTGGTATATTTTGTTAAAAATAATAATAATAATAATAATAATAATAATAATAATAATTCTTATTTTGATTATATTTTTATGTTTATGATTTTTAGTCAATTTATGACAATTATTCATATTCTGTATAATCTTTAAAGTATTTCTATGTTTAAAATGACGCTTATAAAGATTGAATAAGCAATTTTTAAAAATACAGTTTTCCATAAAATAATGTAATCAGACAAATGTCTTAATTTTTTCTTATTAGTTCATTGAGTTGAGTCCGCATGCTTAAATATTGTTCATTTTTAAATATTTTTTTTTTTTTATCCTCGCGTATTTCAAGAATTACACTTCTATATCGTTTCGGCAAAAATTAATTGCAATTGATCCACGTTAACGAAATATATAGATAGATTTCATCATGTATGTTTATATTTTACAATACACTGTAGAAATGTAAAAGCAGGGAGAAGTGTTAAAAAAGAAATAGTTTCTAAGGTGAATCTTAATATTGCTAAATGTTTTAAATTTTAAAGTTTATTTATTTTATTTTTATTTATTTATTTGTTTACAGAATATACATTTAATTATTTTTTTACTTATTTTCGAAAATGTTTCACCACATTTTATACTGTTATATTTCACTGCATGTGTATGTAAAATTTATAAACTCAAAATCAATAATTTAAATAAATTTCGCATACGCATGATTTGAAATATGAAAATATTAAGTAAATTTCACGTAATCTATTTAAATGAAAAAACAAAATAATAATAATAATTTTTATTTTTCATATTTTTAAACGTATTTAAAATACACCGCTGTTCAAAATTAAAGGAACAAACCTGCTTTCCCATTTTCTTCTTTTATGCATAACTTTTAAACAAATAAACACATGGACATAAAATTTGGATGTCATGTTCGTTATCATATCATTAATCGAATTTTACATAACTTTAGAATAAGTAATAATTTTTATTAATTTTTCTCAAAAGTAAGCTTTGGAAAAAATGAAAAATGTCAACAATTTTAGCAAAGAAAACTTAATAAAAAATTGTGTTAATGATGCATTATAAACAAGTGAAGACGCACAGCCCTCAAATGTTAAACAAAATCCAGGTTTTACTTCTGTTTTCACTTTTCTTTTACTTTAATAACGGAATTTTTGAAAAAAAAAAAAAAATAATAATAATAATAATAATTACTAAATTGTATAAACTGTGATCATCACCAGAATAATAAAAACGTCGATAAGTAATTTCATAATGAACGCCTTATCCGATTTTCATGTTTCTATGTAAAATTAAAAAAAAAATATTCACACGCGAAAAAATGAAGAAAAAAAGAAGAAACAAAAAAGTGACTACATGAAGAAATATACGGTTTTAATCTGACGCATGCATGCGCGTACATCTTTAACCTATCTGTAATGCATCTTCATGACCATTTTTTATTAAATTTTCTTTTCTAAAATTGCTGAAATTTTTCATTTTTTCAATGTTTACTTTTGAGAAAAATTTACTGACATTTAGTTTAAAAATTATTACTTATGCTAAAGTTATATAAAATTCGATTTATGGTATTTTAAAAAACATACTATCCAAATTTTATACTTCTGTGTTTATTTGTTTGAATTATGTGGAAAAAAAAAAGAAAACGATAAAACAGTTTATTGTTTAAATTTGTACACTTGTGTACTTCTTTTAACTAATTTTTTTTTTTTTTTTTTCCATTGATTGTGCATTATTATAGTTTAAAAATAGAATATGTAACATATCTGGGCATTAATTTGAGATTTCATTGATAATTTAAAATTTAATAAAATACTTTTGTGTTTGAATGCTAAAAGTTTGCAGTAAGTTTCAAAATTTAGACATAAATATTTTTAAATTTTTTTTGCTTAAGGGCCCTCTTCACTCACCGCCGCTGGAAGCCGAAGCTAATGTTATTCAATGGGAAATTTTTCTTTTCAAATAACTTATTAAGTAATACATATTTTAATATTCTGTTTTCACATTATGAAAATTCCCAGCTGTTAAATTGACGGAACTTTTTTAAAAAATAATTTTTTTAATTTTTTATATTTTACTTCGAAGCTGCGAAATACGAATTTTCAATATGTGAATTTTTTTCATTTTGCAATTTCAAAATAAAATGTTAAAAAATAGAAAAATACTTATTCAAAAAAGTCCGTCAATTTAACAGTTGGGAATTTTCTGAATGTGAAAACAGAATTTAAAAATATGTGTTAGTTAATAAGTTATTTGTAAAGAAAATTTCCCCATAGAATAACATTGGCTCGGGCTACCGGCGACGGTAAGTGAAGAAGGCCGTTAACTTATTAAAATTAATATCCAAATATGGTTATATTCTATTGTTAAATTATAATGATGCAAAATCTAGGGGGAGGGAATAATAATTAGTTAGCAGGGGGCATATTATCTTAAAATTTTTCAAATTATTCCAGAACTTGAATTTATTTATTTATTTGTTTTTTAATTCAAATATTTATCTAGAATATTCAAAATACTTGATCTGTTGTTATACCATATTTCAATGCATGTATGTAAAATTTTAGGTTGGTTGGTTAGTTGGTTGTAGGATTTAAGGCCGATTGACTCCTGATGTGTCCTAGGCCTAGAGGGGGAATGCCCTCCGTGGGGGTCTTTCTAAGGGGTCCTAGCCCGTATTTACGCAAGTTTCGGAGGAAACCACGGAAAACTCCGAACGGCTAGGTCGATGAGCGCGACCTGGGATCGAACCCGGCACCTCCCATCTACCAGCTTTGAGCGCAGAACCGCTCGGCCGCTGGTGGGCCTGTAAAATTTTAGAATATTAAGACAATTATTTATGAAAAATCTCATAATGGCCTACACAAAAAGGAAAAAAGAAAAAGCAAAGATAAATAAGAAAATGAAGAAAAAAAAAAAAAAAGAAGTAAATAACGAATACAAAACTTTGAACTCACACTATAAAATTCAAGAACTCGAAGCAATTGTTCCGGGTCGAGAAAAGACACAACTCTTCATCAACCGAACAAAGTAGGCACGAATACTGCAAAAAATCTCCAACGTAGCTCTTGTATTTGCAGCACTCGTGTCTATTATGTTCGTCTGACGAAGGGTCGTGTCTTCTTTCGACCCGGAACAACTGTTGCGAGTTCTTCTATTTTATTATACATGAAACAAATTTTTAGCACGTTCAAAGAACGTTCAAAAATTGTTTACATAACGTTGTGAGAACGTGTGTATAGAACGTTTTCAGAACGTTTCTACACTATTTTAGAACGTTTACAGTACGTTTTCTAGAACGTTCTGAAAATGTGTATAACGTTTTGAAAACGTTCTAAAAACGTTTAGAACGTTCTGAGACCGTATATATAGAACGTTCTCTGAACGCTTCTATAACACCGATGGTGATAGCTACACGTTCATTGAACGTTCCCTGAACCGTACTATTGTACGTCTTCAAGATGGACAAATAGACGTCTATAGCACGTTCAAAGGGAACGTTCTTAGAACGTGTTTGCAGAACAATTTTTGAACGTTCAGAGAACGTTTCGGTGCTGCTTGGGTCAGGCCCATATAAAATCTTAAGACAATTATCTAACGTTAATTTTGAGATAGACAAGCCCAGCCTTCATTTTAAGAGAAATTCAGAAATTGTCCATTCATCTAAGTTAAGATACTATAATAATCCTAAAAATTTCAAATTAAGTCATGAATAAATTAGTTAGATATCAGCTTCCAGTCCCAAGTTTTTTTTTATTTTTGCTTTCCTATTTCCCCATACACGTTGGATGAGGATCCTAGCTGAGTTAAAGAAATCGGAGGGATGTCGGGAGACATATCTTCCTTTCTTTGACTCAGTGGCACTAGCGTGCCCTTAACTTTTCTTTTTTACAAATATACCTTTTTGGTTTATCTAAATTTTTTCTTAAATATCATGTAGATGGTTTTGTGAAATGAGGATCCTCCGCTCCTAAGCCCCCTTTCTATAAGCAGTCTGTTTTCTCATGGTCTCCTGATCTTCACCATTGTGATGTGTTCGGAGAACACGGGAAAACTGATTTGTTTTCCCTCTCTGTAGAAGCTAGCCAGTTTCCACCTTTATCCCAAATTACTTTTGGAAAGGCTTGACATTCTCAGAGTTTCAAGGGTTAATGTACCCACCATATAATTTTTGTGGATTGCCAAACTTGAAGTTTATAGCAGTCTGTAATACTTTGAAAACAAATAATTACTCAAACAAAGTAATTAACTTGGTTTTAGGTGTAAGTAATTTGTAAAAATTTTTGCTGTTATTAATATTGTTATTGTTTATATCTTTAGTAAGTATTTTTATCTAATTGTTTGAAAATGTGTTTTACATTAACCAGGAAAAAGTGTCAATGATCTGAAATGATACAAATGTATTTATGGTGTCATTTTTTCAAATATATGGACAGTAGAGAAAACTGCAAGTTCCGTATATTTCTTTTAAAAAATAGATTCCTTGCAGATGTGTAATATCATGTTCAACGTCATTATATTTTTATGTAATGTTAAAGACTCTGTGCAAAACCAAAAGGACTTCTGCGCCAAAGAAATGAACTATTTTTCTTACTGAGCAATTAAAAAACATATTTACAGGACCTTGTTATCATAGTTCATTACAAATGAACAAAAAACAATATAAGACTATAAGCTTTACCAACTAGTTGGGAACAAGAAATTTCTGCTTTAAGATAATATTGTATAAGAGTGCTACATTATGTTTTATTTTATATTTTTATATTACTCCTAGGACACTATTGTATGTATAGGGTTGAGCACGTGGAATGTGCAGTTCTACAGAAAAAGAAAAAGAAAAAAAAAATCGATAAACGGGACTAAATTAATAATTAAAGGGAAAATATACGCACTTCTCCTTCTACACAATAAGACAGACCATCTTTTCCTGTACTATCTGCCACCTCGGAATGAGTTCCCATGGACTTGCAGGCAAGCCCAGGGGAACATTGTCTTGGAGGGGGGGATATGAAAGGATAAAGAGAGGTAAGTTTTTAAATTATTATTTTATTATTTTAAATTAATAGTGAGCAATAATTTAGAGAAAATCCCATTAGAAAGTCTTAACTTAAAATTAATTCTAAAGTTTCCCCTGTAAAGTAAGTTTTAGTACAATGCGTGAACATAACGCAAAAGTCATAAAAGAGAACCAACTTTAAGACAAGAAAGTGATGAATAAGTGCAACTTGCAGCTTTTTGTGGTTTGGAGCTGCATAGTAATTAATCCCAGTTATCTGGACCTCCGCTAATCTGTCAATCATTAAGTTAATATCCAATAAGCATAGGAAGGAGTGGTGTGAAGTCCCGCCAAAAATGCCAGTATTTAAGTGAAAACACGGGCAGAGGAGCTCTTCTTTTCTTGTGTGCTCTTGCTTAGTAAACTGACGTCAAATAACGGCCCAAGAGGGGTCACATGATCGCATTCGGCTGCACTGCACTGCATCCATTTGCTCAACTCACGATCATGGACTGTACCTTATATGTTCCAGATGGATTAATAAATATCTGTGGTTTAATTTGGAGTATTTACTGAGTGCCAGCCTCTTTCCTTCATAGCTATTATGTGACTCAAGTAAGGGAATTCGTCACATATATATATATATATATAAAGTTGAGGTATATAAAAAAAATGCTATGAAATAAAATTCAGGAGAAACATGCTAGATTTGTCATTTTCTCATTCACCAATGGACCATATTCCCATTTTGGGTTCGAGGCTACAAGAATATCAGCTGGTTAGGCAAACAATCCTCAACTCTACCATAGAAAAGCATTGTGGCTTGAAAATTTTTATCTTGCAATATTATTTATAAGAGTTACAGATTATATGAAATTGAAGTAAGAGTGATATAGTGATACCTTTGTTTTGTTTTTAATCCAGTTTTAGTAATATACTTTAATATTAATCAACATATGTAATATTAAAATTTGCCATGTGAACTGTGGCGATGTTAACAAATTTAAATGGATGTTCCATTTAATAAATTATTTTATTAAAGTGATTGAAATTCTAATTATTTAAGCTTTGATGTCTATATATATATATATGCGTGTCTGTATAAAATGTTCTTATTAATCTTTTAATCATTATATATATATATATATATGTGTGTGTGTGTGTGTGTGTACATAAAATGTTCTGCAATTTTACGATATGGAATAGTCTTAACTTTATCATTCGATTCAGTTGTATTTCTCTTTTGTTCTTGTTTGAACAGATATCTGATTATTAAGTTTCACTGGAGAAATATTTAGGAAAATGTTATGCGTAACAATAAAATAGCATCTTGAATCTAGTTTGTTTACAAAATATCGGCCACGTGTTCGGCGATTTTACCTACTGTGACGTCACAGGAATATTGTCCATTTAACATTTAGTTTTTTTTTTTTTTTTTTTTTTTTTTCGCGTGAAAGCATTTTTCATTTTATGTTGAAAATAAATAAATAAAGAAAATAAATATATAAAAATACGTCGTAAATTTTTTTGGCAACAATTAAATATTTAAATGGCTTATATTAAGGCAATTACCTGTTTATTATTTTCATATTTTAATTAATTTAAAAAAATCTAATCAAATTTCCGGTATAAATACTAGCCCATGTCCTATTCCAGACTATTATCTATCTCTTTACCAAATTTTATCCAGATCCGTTTAGCCGTTGTGGCGTGATTGAGTAACAAACATCCATACATCCATTCAAACCTTCGGATTTATAATATTACTAGCAGACTTTGCCCGCTTCGCTGGTCACTATATTTAAAGGAAACTCTTTTCTATATAGCTTTATGAAAAAAAGAAAAAATATATTTTCTGAAATCGTTCAAAAGTTCGCTTTGGCTTCCCGCTGCCTTCTTCTGCAACTTGTTCGTCCTCGCAGTCTCCGGTACCTGTCCCTATTTCCTGCGACTATGGCTTATCCGTGGGCTCCATTTGGGTGCTTATCATATATGACAGCTTCGATACAGACAATATCGAAAACTTTGAAGTAGCCCTTTTGTATTGGAATCCCAGTTCCGGTAAGGATTATGCGTAATGTACATAATATTTACTTTCAAGTTATTTCCTACATTTATTTGATTTAATCGATCAACCATAAAATGAAAGCAATTTCAAGCCAAATATAATCTATAGTAATACTATAAATGCGAAAGTTTGGATGGATGTATGGATATTTGTTACTCAATCACGCCACAACGGCTACACGGATCTGGATGAAATTTGGTACAGAGATAGATAATAGTCTGGAATAGGACATAGGCTACTATTTATACTGGAAATTTGAATAGATTTTTTTTTAAATTAATTAAAATATGAAAATAATAAACTGGTAATTGTCTTAATATAAGCCATTTAAATTTTTAATTGTTGCCAAAAAGGTTTACGAGGTATTTATTTATTTATTTATTTATATTTTTCAACATAAAATGAAATATACTTTCACGCAAAAAATAAAAAAATATTAAATGTTAAATTAGTGAATGAGAAAATGACGTCTTTATAACTTTAAAATAAAATAGTAATAATACAAATCTAGCACGTTTCTTCTCAATTTTATTTCATAGCATTTTTATTTTTTTATACTTCAACTTTAGATTTTTTTTTTTTTTTTTTTTTTTTTTAGCACGGATGAATCACGCTTGGCATAAAAGCTAATTCAGCATTATATTAAAGGTATTTACTCATTCATAATTCTGGACAAATTTTAAAATTTTGATGCTGAAGTAGATCGAACATTTTTCGCCAAGGATAGCCACTTAAAGCCAAGTAGCACTGCAAAAATCTAACTAAATTATAAAATACTAACAAACCCGTGCGAAATTTTCGCACTTTATTTCTTTTCTTATTTGCCTTTAAAAATTGAAACTCATAAATATTATATAAATTTCACCACCGAATTAAAATTTTAATTTACCGGAAACCAAATTATTATTTTAACTATAAAAATATATTGCAGAAGTGAAACCAGAATCATTTAAAGAAATGCTTCAAAATGAAACATTTCTTGAAAGGAAATATTATGTAAATCACTCATAATGTTGGTCATATGTAATTGGGATTCAGATATAAAATGGCTACTTTAAATTTTTCGATACTGTCCGTATCGAAATTGTCATATATGATAAGCACCCAAATGGAAGCCCACGGGTAAGCCATTGTCGCAGGCAATAGGGACAGACACCAGAGACTGCGAGGACGAACAAGACGCTGCCGAAGGCAGCGGGAACCCAAAGCGAGCTTTTGAGCGATTTCAGTATTTTTTTTTTTTTTTTTTTTCATAAAGCTATATAGAAAAGAGTTTCCTTTAAATATAGTGACCAGCGAAGCGGGCAAAGCCTGCTAATATTATAGTATGCTATGATCCGCTACGTCTATCGCATGAGACAATTATTATTATTATTTATTTATTTGTTTATCTTTTGTGGTTATATATACTTTATGCTTAGTTAATAGTAGTTGGTATATAGAAAAATAAATTAATTAATTAATATGTAAACCTGATCCTTAATATAGCTCATCTTGGCGACTTTTGAATTTTTGTAGCCGTTTTAGGCCAAAATATAATTTATACGATTATTGTTCCTATTTCTTTCTATCTCTTTCTTTTTTTCAATATTTTATAATTTAGTCATATTTTTGATGCGCGCTACTTGGCTTTAAGTGGCTGTCCTTGGCGAAAAATGTCCGATCTACTTCAGCATCAAAATGTAAAAATTTGTCCAAAATTCTCAATAAGTAAATACCTTTAATATAATACTGAATTAGCTTTTATGCCAAGCCTGATTCATCCGTGCTTAAAAAAAAAAAATCTAAAGTTCAGGTATGTAAAAAAATGCTTTGAAATAAAATTCAGAAGAAACATGCTAGATTTGTCATTTTCTCATTCACCAATTTAACATTTAGTTTTTTTTTTTTTTTTTTTTCGTGTGAAAGCATATTTCATTTTATGTTGAAAAAAAAATAATAAATAATAAAAATAAATGAATAGATAAATAAAAACACCTCGTAAACTTTTTTGGCAACAATTAAAAATTTAAATGACTTATATTAAGGCAATTACCAGTTTATTATTTTGATATTTTAATTAATTTTTAAAAATCTAATCAAATTTCCTGTATAAATAGTAGCCTATGTCCCATTCCAGACTCTTATCTATCTCTGTACCAAATTTCATCCAGATCCGTTTAGTCGTTGTGGCGTGATTGAGTAACAAACATCTATACATCCATCTAAACTTTCGCATTTATGATATTAGTATAGATTAATGGCACAAAGACAAGTATTGTTCTAGAAAATTTTTTGTGCAGTTCGCTTAAATTAGTAAAAACGCTATCCATATTCTCAATAGAATTTATATTTGAAAAAAAATTTATCAGTCTTGTTTCTGTGTGTGTGTTCCTTTTTAAAAAAGCGTTATGAGCATCATGAATAAAATTTACATGGTGTGAAATTGCATAAAATAAAAATTATTTTGAGTGGTCATGAACAAATTTTAAATACTATACCAAATATTTTTCTACAAGCACCTGGCTGTAAGGTTCTGTTTTAAATTTGCATCCATTTATTAATGACATTTTAAATAAATTATAAAAATCGTTGCATATCTTTGGAAATATATGTAGACGCTAGCTAGATATGCGAGAAATTATTTCTATTATTTATCAGTTTTTCTTTTTTCGCTCTTTCTTTAATGAATATTGCTATTTCAGATTTTCTTCATTATTTGAATAAAGATTTGGTACATCAGACATAGTTTATCCCTCCAATTAAAGAAATATGATTTTTCTAACTATCTAAGTAAGTATAAAACTTATAGTTTTTCTCTCTTTATTATTACTTTCATTATTGTTATTATTATTATTATTAGAAATTGGACTATTGTAATCATTCAGTTTCTCTCTCTACATATATATATATATATATATATATATATATATATATGTACAGGGTGATTAGAAAAAAAAACTACCACGATATAAGAGACCATAGCTACCATACCGTTCCGAAAAACTGAATAAAAATTTGGTGGAAGGTATTCTGAGGTATGCGCTCAAGAATTATATAAAAAACAACAGTTAAACTCTAACAATTACGGTTACAGTGACAAAATTTCGAAAATTTCAAATGGCAACACCTACTTTCTTTATTGAAATGGAATCTCCATAGCAAAAAAAAAAAAAAATAATTAGCGTGAAAATCACCAGCACTAGGCATACTAAGAAAAAAACTGCTGTGATGTGCCTACCAGAGCACGATTTACATTTTCTTAATGACATCACATTTCCCACTAAGTCTTCGGCTCTCACTAAAGTCTACTGATTCTGCTTCGGAACGAGAAGAATCACAGACTAAGGAAATACTTAGACCGGGCAAGGCGGTTCTAAAAGTGAAGTCTCAACTGTAACCGAGCCGCCACATTGGTAAAAGCAAAACATTAATGCGTTTTTCATACAATCGTATTGGTATTATTCTATATTAATTGTAAAGGAGGCTATAAATCGTGAAAAATGGCTTGTGCAGCCTATGGTTGCACCAATAGACCATCTAAGAAGGTTCCGGGAATTACGTTTCACAGGTAAGTTTCAGTAAATATACTTGATCAACAAAAAATTTCCATATTTATTTTAGCGTTATGAGGTGTAGTAGACATTTGCCAGACAAGCGTTGCAGATTAACCATTACGTCGCTGAATAGAATATTGGATATTTATTTTTTTTATTGAGAAATAAAACAAATGTGAACTAGTATGTTGTGGCCACCACAAGACTTTCTTCTATATTTTCCTATACATATTCAATCAGTAACAATATTTTTAAAAAAAAGTCCGATTTTTTTTTCTCAGTTTTTTTTTTTTTTTTTATTTTTTGTTAAAAGCAATACATATTCAAATAATAACAATAAAAAATAAATAAATAAAAAATACGATTTTTTTTTTTTTTTTTTTTTGGTTAAAAGTAAAAAAAAATCGATGACTTAGTTTTAAATAATCACAGATTTATAGTTCAACATTCATTGTAAAGGTATTGACGAGATCTTTCGAAAGATACCCATCTTCAAAATTTACCCCCCCTCCCCTGGTGTGGGGGGGGTACTTCCCCCCCAGGGGGGTAGCGATGTCCCCACATGCACAGAAATTTTTCCTAGTTAACTATTACTATTATCAATAACTCATATTAATTTTACAATCACAAGTTAAAAATAACTCTCATTATGTACATTTATACGACATTTTGTCCTATACTGCCATGTTAAAAATTTAGAAAAAATGAGATCACAGCGTCACCTGTTGAGCGATTGATCCCCAAATGTAATCAGCACCAGTTTATGTCGGAGACCAACTAAATACCAAGTTTGGTTAAATTTCGTTAAAAAAAAAAAAAAAAAAAAAAAAAAAAAAAAACTCTTTTTTTTTCTAAGTTTTTTTTGTTAAAAGTAAAAAAAATCGATAACTTTGTTTTAAATTATCACAGATTTATGGTTCAACCATTCGTTTTAAAGGTATTGACGAGACCTTTCGAAAGATACCCATCTTGAAACTTTGCCCCCCGGGGGGGGGTCGAAAGATACCCATCTTGAAAATTTACTTCCTCGGGGGTACTTCCCCCCCGGGGGGGGGAACCGATGCCCCTACGTGCACAAAATTTTTTTCCTAGTTAACTATTACTATTATCAATAACTCATATTAATTTTGCAACTCATATTATTTTTGGTTCGTGAGATACAGCGTCCACAAAAAAAATTTTACAAACAGACAGACAGACTGACAGACAGACAGACATTTTCTAAAAACTATTAATTCGTGTTCTGGACATCCCAAAACATGTAAATCCATCAAAAAACGGAGGTCGAAAATTTTCGCGAATCCAATACTATATTACATATAGAAGAAAGTAAAAAATATGCTTTAATCCCGTTCTTGCCCCCCCCTTCTCCCTGAGGGGGGGCGATATTAAAAAAAAATTATGCCAGAAAACTTCGCGGGAGTGTATTCGACAATTTCACAAAGTTTCATGGCGATCGGATGAATGGTGTTGTAATGGATGAAGGATAAACAGACATACATGCATTCGTTTTTACATATATAGATTGCAATGTTACTGGTTTCTTGCTTGTACCAATATCGCCGCCGGTCGCTCTAAGCGCCTTACAGTTACTTCACTTTTCCCCATTCAAGAAAGCCGTCTGACCGGGTCTAAGTATTTCCTTAGTCTGTGAGAAGAATAGACCACAGTATCCTTAATTTCATGTAGATCTACTGAATAAGGGTTTTAATTTCGTTGTTAGTTGTAAGACACCGTCATCAGTGATGTCATCACTAAGTGAAAAATAAGGCATTGTGAAATGCGTGATGCGTATCTTGCTTTCTTGCTCTGTGAACAATATGCCGCTTACTGGGAAACATCATTATCATCATCAAAATCGGTTTTGATTGCCATTTTACAATGCCTTGTTTTTCACGTACTGTGATGACGTCATCATGACAGCGTCTTACGACTAACAAAGAAATTAAAGCCTTTATTCAATAGCCTTACACGAAATTAAGGATACCTTGGTCTTTTCTTTTCTTTTCGAAGCAGAATCAGTAGACTTTAGTCTGAACCAAAGACTCAGTGTGAAATGTGACGGCATTAAAAAAATGAAAGTGGTGCTCTGGTAGGCACGTAACAGTCGTTTTTTTCTTTTTTTGTTAGTCTGCTAGCGCTGCTGATTTTCGTGCTAGAGGTACCGTTCCAACGCTATTTAAGGTTTTTTGCTATGGAGATTACATTTCAATAAAAAAAGTAGGTGTTGCCATTTGAAATTTTCGAAATTTTGTCACTGTAACCGTAATTGTTAGAGTTTAACTGTTGTTTTTAATATAATTCTTGAGCACATACCTCAAAATACCTTCCACTAAATTTTTATTCAGTTTCTCGGAACGGTATGGTGGCTATGGTCTCATATATCGGGATAGTTTTTTCCTAACACCCTGTATATACAGGGTGAGTTTGACATAATCTGCCAAACGAAAGGAGGTAATAGAACAGCCCATGAGGAGCATAAAACACTATAGAAACCCTGTCCTATCTCTAACCGTTTCCGATTTATGGTAGATAGAAGAAAAATCTGTTTTTTTTTCCATCCCTTCTGAAAAAACCCAAATTTGTGAGCTTTCTGAAAGACTTACATGCAAAATAAGCACATATATGGAAAGAGCAGAAAAAATCCTATCGGGTGACACCATTTATATCAGGATACATTAATTTGACGGCGAGCTACAAGCGCTAATACATTGGCGAAGTTTAAAATCGAGTTGTCGCCAAATTCTTTAACTGGCAATTCTGCAAACACCGTTCAAGCTACAATTGGTCAAATTTACCAAAAACTTCTCCATTCCACAAGCTTTAGAATGAGCCCACAATAAACCATATCGGTGTTCTAGTTCAGGAGAAATTTAGCCTTTTGTTTGAAATACATCACTGAAAACGGCGTTCGTCGAAATTCGGCAAACGAAACGATGGTGAGTAAATGGAACGTATGCAAATTCGTGACTATCTACATATGGACTCTTAGTGATATGCAGATGTATTCCAACCTTCCTGTGGGCGCATCCCACTCGCGGGTACAAAAGACGAGTCAATCTGTAACAGCTCATTAGCTCGTCAGCTTCTTTTACGTTTTATGCTGCCTATTGCTTTAGCATTTTCTGGACTTTGCCTGAGCTCGGCCGATTCTTTTCACGCTTCTCTCACGTCTACTTACTCTTAGTTCGTACTTAGTATGTTTTCCTACATTGGCACGAATTAACCAAGCTGGTTCTTATTCCTTAGCACTTTTTTTCTTCTGCTTTTGTAAATATTGAAATCTTATCACTTTTTGTTTACCCTTCTGAATTTTATTTTCAATTGAAGTCATCACAGGGACCAAATTGTCATACTTTCCAACCTGTAAACAGATATGCCTATTTTTACAAATGCAAAGTACGCGGATATGCATTTTGTGTATGGATTTTGCGATGGTAACTCTCGGAGAGCCGAAGAAGAGTACCGTCTACGTTATCCACATCGTCGTGCGTCCAACCGTGCTGTATTTGCCGCAATTCATCGAAGGCTTAGGGAGAGGGGGTCGTTCGGTGTGGTGTACGAAAGGGGCCATGGTCGTCGCTCCGCCACCGCTGATGAATCCGTACTCGACCGAGTGGAGGAAAATCCAAATATGAGTTCACGCATACTTGCGAGAGAAGGTGGAATATCCCAAAGTAAAGTGATGAATGTTTTGCGAAAAACCAGTATCATCCATACCACTTGACACCGGTACAAGAAATACGCCGCTCAGATTTTCAAAAGCGGGTAACATTCTGCCGCTGCCTTTTAGAGCGAGATATTGAGGAACACCATTTCCTTAGAACGATACTGTGGACAGATGAGTCACTTTTCTCTCGGGATGGCATGTTAAATTTACATAACTGGCATCATTACGCTCAACAAAATCCATCTGTAACACGAAACTTATCGTTCCAGACGCGATTCCTGTACCCCAATGAGTGTAAATCATTTTCCAACACGATGGGGCCCCTGCACATTCTTCCAATGCCGTTCGAGACTTCTTGACTCAGCAGTATCCACGATGGATTGGTCATAATGGACCAATTCCTTGGCCACCTAGATCGCGAGATCCCACTGCATTGGACTTCTATGTTTGGGCTTTCCTGAAGCAAGAAGTTTACCGCACAGAAGTTGCCAGTTTGCAAGATTTAAGCAGCCGGCTCGA
The DNA here is from genome assembly GCA_963930645.1 of Salticus scenicus. NCBI lineage: Eukaryota > Metazoa > Arthropoda > Arachnida > Araneae > Salticidae > Salticus > Salticus scenicus. Next base: position 201,944,428 of record OZ005652.1, read on the forward strand.
TGATGCAATAATAAAATGAGGGATGAGCTTTTGCTAAGAGCTACTGTGGTTTCCGTTCGTAAGCGGGCAAAAGCATGTATCAGGTGTGGGGGTGACCAATTTCAACAGCGGCACTAAATTTCACACATCCTTTCAAATACATATCTTCTTTAATCATAAACGTGAGATACGTCATTTTTTTTTGTATATTCCTTTGTGAAAGATGCGTCGTTTTTTTTTTTTTTTTTTTTTTTTTCATATTCTTTTGTGAAAGACATGAGAAACGTCATACTTATTTTGTTTCCATTCCATTGTATTTGTAAACTTAATACAACTGTTACTTTTCTTGTTTGTCTTTAAAATTTTCTTTTTCGCATCTGACAAAACAGCAGGCTGAAGGCGGACATAAAATCAGGAACGACCATGGCAACAGTGAGTCTCCTTCTCGACGAACGTCGAATTCAGTGATGAATGTATTTCAGACAAAAGGCTAAATTTCTCCCGATATGGTTTATTGTGGGCTCATTCTAAAGCTTGTGGAATGGAGCAGTTTCTGATAAATTTGACCGATTGTAGCTTGAACGGTGTTTGCAGAATTGCCGGTTAAAGAATTTGGCAACAACTCGATTTGAAACTTCGCCAATGTTTTAGCTCTTATAGCTCGCCGTCAAATTAAGGTATCCTGATGTAAATGGTGTCACCCGATAGGATCATTTCTGCTCTTTTCAAATATGGGCTTGCGTTTAAGTCTTTCAGAAAGCTCACAAATTCGGGTTTTTTCAGATGGGATTGAAAAAAACGGATTTTCTTCTATCTACTATAACTCGGAAACGGTTAGAGATAGGACATGGTTTCTATGGTGTTTTATGCTCCCCATGGGCTGTTCTGTCACCCCCTTTCGTTTGGCAGATTATGTCAAACTCACCCTGTATATATATATATATACATATATATATATATATATATATATATGCGGCAGTTATAATTAAAATTCCATTATAAATGGCTTCCTGTAGCAAAAGTGGGTGAGCAGATTGCCACAGAATTCATATTTACACGTTTGGGGAGAATCATTTAAGCAATTAAACAAAAAGGGATTTATAAATGTTCGCTAGGTGACACTTTTCATTCAAAATGGAAATCATAAGAAACAAAATGATTCATATGGAATGCAATGTAAACAGTTATAGATTAGTTTTTGATATCTTATGGTTGTAGGTACTTCCATAAGTAAAACTTGCCATTTTCCCATGCAAAGTACTATCTCCTGAACATATTTTTAACTAAAAAAATATATGCACAATTTGAGCTTTTCATCTCAAACATGTAAATAAATGGCAATCTACCCACCTGTTTCGGTTGCTGAAAGACATTTAAAACGGAAATTTAAATCTAACCACCTTGCACATATACAGGTGAAAGTCAATAAAATAAGCGAAGCATTTGAATTTAGACATTTTATCGTATATCTAGAGGTTAAAGTTGAGGGAAATTTTCACTGAACTAGAGGTAAACAATAAACAATTACCAGAGGACTATGATTTATCCCTAGATGTTGTGCGGAGACATGCATGCTATCACAATTTTGATCCTCTGGAAAGGGATTGCTTCCCACCTGTCATTAAACTGCTTAACGACTTTATAAAAATTATCATTCAAACCCATGTCGCTACTTTGGCGACGTATTTTAAATATATCTTTTCAAAATAGTTATTATAGACATTTTCAGAATATTAAATTGAAATAAGGTAAATATCTTACCTTATCGGTCCAGAGTCGTGGGGACTGCCGGCCACTGTAGGTTCATTCCAATTCATTGGTGTGAATTCACGACATAAAGCGAAAATAACAGGATATCAATTACGGCTACACACATTTATTACAACAAAGACGAACACGAAGCACACACAAAAGAGAAAAGAAGAAACAAAAACATTAATATCGGCGCGCAGCGCCATCTACAGGTTTTAGATTTGACCAATAAATAACACATTGGCCCCCGGATGAACATTAACTTTATGTTCATTTTCTAATTTTCATTATATCAAAGAGAATTTAAAGTTCACCCAAAAGTCCTAGTTTGAATATAAGTATTAAAGTTTTAGTCTCTTTCAAAAATTTCAACTGGATAAATCAACTGGAAAGGACGTCTCAATGTACCTGTAGCTGTTTTTATCTCACAAGATCGTACCTTTCTATCTCTACCGGGAAACACTTGAGTCACTACTCCTAATTTCCACAGGTATCTTGGCAACTTAGCATCGTGGATTAAAACAACATCCTTTGGCGAATATTCTCGAATACTGGAGTGTCGACTTGTCATGGCGTTTTTCAGCTGAAGAAGGTATTCCTTCTTCCATCTTGACCAGAACTGTTCCAATATTCGTTCTTTTTGATTGAAACGTTTCACGTATGTTAGAGAAGTTCCAGGAAGCACATGTGGTTCCATATGCACGATAGGTAGGGTAGTAAGTCGCTGACCTACCAAGAAGTGTGCTGGCGTAATTGGAGAAGGTTCTCCTGAGTCTGCATAAATGTATGTAATGGGTCGCGAATTTATTGAACTTTCAATTTCACATATAACTGTATGTAGTTGTGTGTGTGTTAAAGTGGTTTTGCCAACCACCTTTCTTAAGGCAGATTTTACAGATCGCACCAGTCTCTCATAGAAGCCTCCCCACCATGGCGACATTTCCATGATATATTTCCATTTTATTTTATTACTACTATAGTAATCTTTAATGTCGGAATGGCTAATTATTTTCCAGATGTGCCTTAACTCAATATCAGCTCGATGAAAGGTTCGTGCGTTATCGGAGTATACCGTATGGCAAAGACCACGCCTTGCTACTATTCTTCTGAAGGCCAATAAGAATGTTTCGGTAGATAGGTTCTCTACCAATTCTAGGTGCACTGCTCTAGTAATTGCGCATGTGCACAACAATATATATATTTTGCTATCATTATTTCGGATGTATAAAGGGCCTGCAAAATCAAGGCCTATCACTGCAAAGGGCTTTTGTTCATTGATACGATCTGCAGGTAACGGAGCTGTTATCTGGGCCCCAGCTCTAGAATTAAATTTTATGCAAATTCTGCATCTTCTTAATACGCTTTTTACTGCCTGTCTGCCCTTGATTACCCAAAATTCCTCCCGTAATTGAACTAATGTATCATTAATGCCAAAATGAAACACTCGTTCATGCGCATTTTTAATTAACAAATCAATTAGTTTACCCTTTGAAGGCAACAGGATCGGGTGTTTTTCGTTAAAAGAAAAATTTGATTTCTGAAGCCTTCCTCCGATACGCATTATTCCCTCGGAATCCAAAAATGGTGAGAACTCAATTAAATTTGAATTTTTCAAAATAGGTTCCCCATTTATCAAACAGTGTAATTCATTCGGAAAACTAATTTTCTGTGTATATTTAACCCACACTGTTTGCGCACTACCAATTTCTTCTGCCGATAATGGACCCTTAACTTTCTCGTTCTTAGGATTCGTGTTGTTAAGAAATCTCTTTATCCATGCCGTAATTCTGAGAACTCTTAAAATGTTACTATATTTTTCAAGATCCAATATTGGTTCAACTGTTTCTATAGAGATTTTAAACTGAATTATTTTTTCAGGTGTTTTCCTTTTTTCTTCGGTAATATATTGCGTGTCTACCTTTTCCCCAATATCAATACCTTTACCATTTAGCTCAGATAACCATTTTGGACCTTTAAACCAAAATTCATTATTAACTAACGCATTTGCGCTAATACCACGAGTAACTAAATCTGCGGGATTATCCTTTGTATTACAATATGACCAATTTTCGGGTACTGACAATTCCTGAATTTCAACTACTCTATTTTTAACAAAGGGTTTCCATTGTTTCGCCGATCCCTTCACCCAGTGTAAAACGATAGTAGAATCTGTCCAATAAAATTTCTCGATGTTAATTTCCTTAAATATATCACAAATATATTTCGCTACTCTAGCTGCTATCACCGCTCCCATTAACTCCAATCTTGGTAACGTTAGTTTCTTTAGCGGCGCAACTCTAGCCTTCGACATAATCATGCTTACATAACATTTTTTATCATTACTGATAACCCTAAAATATGCAACACAACCATATGCAAGTGGTGAAGCATCTGAAAAATGTGTAGTTCTACACACGAATTTTTCAAATCAACATACGTGAAATAGCATCTATCTATTCGAATTTCTAATAAATCCTTAATTTCGTTACACCACTTTATCCAAATTCCCTTAAGATCATCCGGCAATTCGTGATCCCAATCCATACCTCTTTCCCACATTCTTTGAAGAAAACACTTTATCCTAATTAAAAAGGGAGATATAATCCCAATAGGATCAAAAAATTTTGCAGCTGTATGTAATACATATCTTTTCGTACATACCGATATATCCAAATTTTCAACTATAGATTTCAAAGCTAATCCTAATTTATCACTATCTTTATCCCACACCAATCCAAGAATATTTATTACACTTTCATTATTTACCTCCGAAAAACAATCATTTTTATCCCACATGTTCTTTAATTTCTGTGAATTCGTACTAAACTTTCTTAATTTCATTCCAGCCTTTGCTAAAATATTTACCGCAGTAGAAGTTAATTCATAGGCACCGTTTACGGTATCGGAGCCATAAAGCAAATCGTCCACAAACAGAGCTGAATTTAACATTTCATAACTATCCGGATAAATTTCCTTATTTCCTTAATGTGTTTCTTAATTGTTGCCGTTAAAAAGAAAGGAGAAGTTGTACAACCAAATGTAGCTCTGGTCATTCGCATTATTTTATAATTCTGAGTGTCCTCGTCAAACCATAAAAACTTTAGAAAATTTCTATCGGGTTCCGCGATTTCTATCATTAAAAACGCCTTTTCAATATCTGCGCAAAACGCAATCTTAAACATTCGAAATCTATTAATTACATCCAAAATTGGTGGTGTAAGAAATGGCCCTTTTACGAGACAATCATTTAAAGATTTACACCCCGATACTCTACTGGAACAATTAAAAACAATTCGTACCTTTGATGTTTGTTTTTCCTTCCTAATAACGGCACGATGTGGCGCAAAATATTCCCTTTGAGAGCGACCGCATTCTTCAACTATCCGTCGATGTTCTTGTTCTGTGATTATCTGCCTATATTGCTCAAAAATCCATTTATCCGCTTTTAATCTTTTTCTCAAATAATTGAATTGTCGTCTAGCGTTTTCAAAATTATTCTCAAATTTATCCATACCATGGTCATTCCATAATAAATGAGTAACATAATGACCCTGTTTATATTCTAACTGTTTATCAAATTTATTTATTATTTCCTGATCGGAAGTAGAAATCAATTTATCATCATTTATTCCCAAAAGATCCAACGACCATAAGCGTTGCGAATCATTACCCGTACATTCGGATGATTCATTTATTTTCATGCATAGATGGTTTTCATGTAAACAAATAGAGTTACCACATTCAATCTTTAGCACAGAGGCGCCAGTAATTAAGTTGTCTGGATTGTTTCCTGAATTATTATTGCCTGACAATGTCCATCCGAATAATGTATTTACAGCAAACAACGAACGATTAATTTTCTTTTTATTTTTTTGCAGTTTCCAAAATAACCCCCCGCCGATTAGAATGTCTGGAGCCTTCGAATGCAATTGCGAAAATTTATTTCCTTCCCCCTGACTCGGAACCAAAAGTTTTCGAAATGTTGCGTCATCCAGTATCTGTAACTTCGTAAAAGATATTTGATTTACGACCAATGCCTCTACATAACATTTCTGTTTGTGGTTTTTTAAATGAGACAATTCGAAATTTACGACTGAATATTCATTTGATTGAGGTTGATCACAAGAAAACGGATATATGATTAAAGTTTCTTTTCTAATCACCGGCAATTTTAATTCACGCGCGAGTGATATGTTTATGAAATTTCGCTGAGATGCATTATCAAATAATACGGCACACTTTAGAGAGTTTAAATTAGAACTATTTGTTATTCTTGCGAAGCAAGTTTGTAAATATATTTCATTATTCTCAAGCGGATTTTGTACAGGACACTTATAGGACAATACAGAATTATCATTTTCGCAAGCACTGTTCTCAGAAATATTTGTTTGGGTATGTTCGATGTGAATTTTATCTTTCAAATGAGCCGTTGGAGTTTCCGATTTTTGCTTATAGCAAATTAATGTATTGTGTTTTCCTGAACATGTGTCACATTTGAGACCCGATAAACAAAATTTAGCTGTATGTTTACCTCTTTTGAAACATAAATAACAGATTCCCTGTTTGCGTAAAGACAATTTTTTGTCCTCTAAATTTAATTTACACATTTTACTTTCGTGCTCATTCATTGCATCAACACAAAATATACATTTACTAACAGTTAATTTAAAGGCTGATGCCTTTTGCATTGTGTTAGAATTTTTATATCCCGAACCAGATTTCCGGTAGTAAGCATTATTATTATTATTTTCCGATGATTTTGAATCAAATCTGGAATTTGAGTTTTTATACCCGCTATTGTGAGTTTCTACTTCGCGTTTTAAAAATAAAAAGGTTTTTTCCCTAGTCTGAACTTCTAATTTTAAATGTTTTAACAAATCTTGTACATCCCATTCCTCGGATTCTGTTTTCATTTTATTATAGTCTATCATAATACTGGTAGGTATTAATTTTGTAACAATTGGAAATAACAAATTACCGTAGGATTTTAAATCGACTCCTAAATTTTCGAGAGATTTAATATTAACATCAAGGGCGTCGTGCAGTAAGCGTAATTCTTTAATTTGATTTGGAGATTTAATAGGGTTCAAATTTAATAAGGCGTCAATTTTATATCTTATTATAATATCTTTTTTTCCAAATCTAGATTTTAATAAATCAATTGCAGTATTGTAATTTTGATCTGAGAGTGCTAAACCCTGAATAGCTGTTAAAGCTTGGGCTTTCAAAAAACTTCTTAAGTAAACAAATTTTTGCACGTTAGACAAATCGTTATTATTATGTATGGTTATCTCATACTGATTCCAAAATTCCATCCAGTTTTCAGGAGAACCGTCATAAACTGGAATTGATAACTTGGGTAATCTCACAGAACTTGCATTACTTCTTTCTAAATGCAAATTGGGTGTTTGCTCATTTCTTGGCTGCGATAAGATCGGAGTGACATTTAAATTTTTAGTTTTCTCTATCTTATTCATAATTTGAGCTTTTACATCAATAATTGAATCCCTGTATTCTTGTCTCGATTCTATTTCATTTTGTAGCTCGTTGAGATCCGTGATTTTGGCCTCAATTTGATCTTCAACTTCTATAATTTCGTTATTCTTGACTTGCAGTTTTTCTAACTGGGATTCCAATTCGAAAACATTTAACCCTTCGTCGGGTTCATTTAACTTTATGTTTATCGTATTCATTAATTTCGTACACAATCCCTTTAGGGTAGAACGTTTTCTCTTTAATTTTTCTATTTCGGTTGCCATATTGATTTAATTTAGAAATTTGGACTATAGAATAAGAACCACGTTAATTCACATTTTTAAGGGCCTGGCAGTCCCTGTTCGGGCGCCAAAATTTATGTCATTAAACTGCTTAACGACTATATAAAAATTATCATTCAAACCCATGTCGCTACTTTGGCGACGTATTTTAAATATATCTTTTCAAAATAGTTATTATAGACATTTTCAGAATATTAAATTGAAATAAGGTAAATATCTTACCTTATCGGTCCAGAGTCGTGGGGACTGCCGGCCACTGTAGGTTCATTCCAATTCATTGGTGTGAATTCACGACATAAAGCGAAAATAACAGAATATCAATTACGGATACACACATTTATTACAACAAAGACGAACACGAAGCACACACAAAAGAGAAAAGCAGAAACAAAAACATTAATATCGGCGCGCAGCGCCATCTACAGGTTTTAGATTTGACCAATAAATAACACCACCTCCTGTAATCCCCATCTCACGCAGCATCTGGAAAATACTTGACGGACTCTCTCGAAACCTCGTTGTTGTATAGAAAGTGTAATACCATATATATTAAAGAGAAGATTTTATCCGGAAAACAAAAAGGGTCTTGCAACGAATTAAAGGGAGAAAAAATAATGTTTCGGAAAGAGTAATACAGTAAGACCCCGCTTAACGCGGGGGATACGTTCCATCAAAGTAGAGCATAATGCGAAACAGCGCGCGCACAATCTCAGGGAATCCCCGTACTGCTGCGAGTAATTTCGGGGAATCCACAGGGGAAATAAAAGAGCGCTAAACCGAAACAACGCTAAATGAAACAGCGTTAAGCGGGGTCTAACTGTACTTGAAATGCATTGTAGTTATAACACCTGACTATGTGGATTCTTTTAATTAGTACTTGTATTCCTTAGTATGTGAATAGCACGTATATACATAGAAATAAAACCTTTTTTTTTTTTTTTTTTTTCTTTTTTAAATGCAGAGTTTCTAAATCAATGCAATAAAATTTTTAGAAAACTTGACTTACTACTTTAGGGACAACATGCATTGCAGTGACAGTTCTGTTGGACTGTTTCAAGAATAATCGTTGAAATCACTGTTTTGTTAGGCAGTTCGAGAAGTTACGTTGAATAAAGTGCATTCGTCGACTAGAACCTGTCAGTTTCTTTACGAATTATTTTACCCACACAAAAAAGAACCAATTCAACAAATATTCTCAAAGTAACCCATTAAAGTTGTCACTCGCATCACAAAAGTCGACGAATATTCTAGAAACAGTCAAAGAAAAGTCCCTTGTACCAAAAAGCATAAAATGAACAGAATTAATTATACCCTAAAGCAGAAATTTCAGTGATTCAAGACCAATGATCAATCATTTGAAGCACAGTTTCTATGAGACGATCACTCAGAACAATAGTCTGAACACAACTGACAATTTGTAGTGTATTTGCTCATATTTATAATTTTGGAGGGTTGGAAGTTAGCAACAGTTCTCGTGAATTCTGTTCTAGAATCCAATGAAACATTCAAGAACTTAGCTCCTGTTGTAGACAGAGCTTTAAAACTTCAGGAGCCTTAAACTACCATTTTCAGCCAAATCTATCATCCAGCTATAAAATGGCCGAGGGTTATTTATTTCTACATCACAAGATTTTAAAGTAAAACTGTAAGTAAAAATTTTTAAGCCCAAACTGTGAGAGAAGAAAAGATTAAATAAAATAAAGCTGTGTATGTAATAGTGTTGTATTTATCCAGTATTACAGTATTCGTTATAGCCACAATATATATAAACATTTTATAATACATCAACATGTTCTCCCTCCCCCTTTGCAGCTTAAATTTGAAGGGGGGAGGGAGGGGATGTATAGAATTATTCTGGAGCTTCTATCTTCTCGATGGCAGCAACAGCTAATCCTTTATAATTGGAAAGAATATTTTCTAAAACATTTTGATAACGTATAAAGGAAATTATACATTAATACAAAAATATATGCGTGTTTATATATTTTCTCTAAAAATAAATAAGTAGCTAGATAGATAGAATTAAATCTCACTCTAATAAAATAAAAACAAGACACTCACCTGAATTTTTTTTTTTTTTTTCAGATTTGAACTTTGGCATGAATAACATTCAAATACATTGATTACTTATGAAAAAATGTAGTAAATCACGTTATGTATATATGTATATATATATATATATATATATATATATATATATATATATATTTTCTTTTTTCACTACAAACTTTTACATTTTTAAAGAAATAATCTTTTGGATTATTTTTGTATGTTACGAATTGTAGTCATGAAAGACGATTTATTCATGTACAAAATTTTATCACATTAAACCAATTATATTAGATTTAAAGGCTTTGTATTTGTATCATTACTTTTATACAGCATTGTATGCATGTACACAGAGGATAAAAAAGAAATCGGTAATAAGCTGATAACAATATATAGATTTTATAATCTATGCAATTTTATAATGAAAAGAATAGATTAAAATAACGATGTAATAATGTTACTATTGTTTTTATCTTCTTTTTTTCAGGCTCTTGTTTCTGTGAAGTTCTTTTACGAAGAATCTAAATTGTCACTTTAATGTTACAAATAAATATTTTTTTCATGAATAAAATAGGCTATTGTCTTTTTCATTATATTTTCCTCTTCTTATTTTTCTAGACTGATACTACTTTTGGATTATTATTAAGCTTGCTACTTAGATGTTTAAAATCTTTCTGTACAGGATTTCGGTAAAATCTGCGAACAATTTCTTGAATTAATTTTTACTTTGTTATCGTTATTCAAAATTATAACTGAAACACTATTCTGATCCGCAGATATAAAAGACAATGAAAGAAATCCATTTATCTTTTATGAAGTTCATCGGGAAATTTTTTTTTAATTACTCAAGCAAAATTTTATAAAATAAATTATTTCCTTTTGCTATATAAAATATGGGTGTTTTTTGAGATTATTAACAGGCATGATCTACCATGTAGTTCATTTCATATATTTATGTATAAATTTCCATGAATTCAAATTAAAAAAATTTAGCAGGTGGTTGAATGATACCAGTAATACAAAACCATAGAAATTAAACAAATCTGAAATGCAATTTCAAAGTATTTTTATTGAGATTAAATGTGTGATATTACAGTTAATATTATAATAATAACTTATAAAATTTGCATATAAGATTTATTTATTTATTTATTTATTTTTTTTTTTAATAATATATTTTGTTAAAATTCTGGAGGAATAAAATGATAATTTTCAAAACCTTCACAAAATAATATATATATATATATATATATTATTTTATTATGAACTCAAAGATTTTTATTTTTATGTAGCATCGTCTAAAGAGCAGACATTTTAACTATTGACATTGTACAATGGATCTAACATACAAAAATGGCATAGTTACTGGTATAACTACAATAATTTCACAGAATTGATGGCTTCCAAGTGATTTAATATTATTGAAAAACTTATTTTAAAAGACTGGTTCTTAGACTAGTTTTAAAACCATCACAAAATACTAAAAAAAATTATGTCTTATTATGAAAGTTAGATTTTTTATCTTATACTATCTAAAGCAGGATTTTAAACTGTTGCCATTGTTCAATGGATCTAATACACAAAAAGAACTTAATTACTAGGATAACTATGGTAATCTGACAGAATAAATGATTACCAAGTGATTTAATATTATGGAAAAACGTATCTTAAATGACTGGTTTTTAGACAAATTTTCAATATCTTTACAAAATAATAATAAATATATATATATATATTATTTTATTATGAACACACAGATTTTTATGTAGCAGCCTCTAAAGCAGACATTTAAACTATTGCCATTGTACATTGGATCAAATATACAAAAATGACGTAGCTAATGGTATAACTACAATAATTTCACAGAATAGATTACTAACCAAGTTATTTAATATCATTGAAAAACTTATCTTAAAAGACTGATTCTTAGACTAATTTTTAAAAGCCTCACAAAATAATAATTAATATATATATATATATTTCATATTATGAACAATAATATTTTTTTATGTTATAGTGTTTAAAATTTTAAACTGTTGCCATTGTTCAATGGCAATACACAAAAAAAAATGACTTAATTTCTGGCATAACTATAATAATTTGACAGAATAAATGATTACCAAGTGATTTAATATTATGGAAAAACTTATCTTAAAAGACTGATCCTTAAATAAATTTTCAAAGTATTAATATATATATATATATATATATATATATATATATATATGTATTTATTAATTATTTTATTATGAACGCAAAGATTTTTATGTAGCAGCGTCTAAAGCAGACATTTAAACTATTGCCATTGTACAATGGATCTAATATACAAAAATGGCATAGTTACTGGTATAACTACAATAATTTCACAGAATAGATGGCTACACGATTCACAAGCGATTTAATATTATTGGAAAACTTATTTTAAAAGACTGTTTTTTTTTTTTTTTTTTTAACTAGTTTTTAAAACCATCACAAAATAATAATTAAAATATATATATATTTCATGTTATGAACAATAATATTTTTTATGTTATAGTGTCTAAAGCAAAATTTTAAACTGTTGCTATTGTTCAATGGATCTAATACACAAAAATGACTTAATTACTGGTATAACTACAATAATTTGACAACACAGATGAATACCGAGTGACTTAATACAGACTTTTTCTTAAAGTTTTAAAATATTCACAAAATATTGAAGAAAATGGTAATAATCCATATCACAAATAACAAAATTTTATGTAACATCATCTGATGCAAACTTTTAAACTATTTTGCCTGTTCAACGGATCTTATACACAAAAACAACTAATACTGGTACCATAATTTGACATGACAAATGAATAAAAGTGTTTTTATATTGTTAAAAAAACTAAGTTAAAACACTGGTTATTATACAAGTTTTAAAAACTCTCACAAAACATAAAGATATGTTCCATATTATGAATACTAAAATTTTTGTGCAACAACATCTAAAGCAGAATTTTTTAATTGTTTAAAGGATCTAATATGCAAAGTTGACAAACTAGTACATAGTACATCCGCACCGCACCAGCAATTACTGTAAATAGAGTGACTATAAAAGTTTAGCATAACAGATGAAAAACAATGTGAAAAGATATGAAAGGACTAGTTCTTAAACAAATTTTCAAAACATCACTAAAAATGAAAATAAAATAAAACATTTATATCATATTTTATTGCTAAAAGTTTTATGTAACAGCATTAAAAGAAAAATTTAAACTGTTTTCTTAATGCAATAGATCTAACATACAAATTGACATAAGTATTTTGGTACTAGAACGACTACAATAATTTGACAGGGCAGATGAGTAAATATCATTTAATAGTGCTGTAAAGAACTTAGTTTAAAAGATTGGTTCTTAGGCGAATTTTCAAAATTTTCACAAAATATGAAATAATTATTCTATGAATATTAAAATATTTATATAACAGTATTTAAAGCAGAAATTTACACTTTTGTCTTTGTATAAAGGATCCAATTTAAAAAAGTGACATAATTACAGGGTGACAAGAAATAACTTGGACGAAGTGTCAAACCAAATATCTGTAACTATCACTATCGCAAACTCATTTTGGAAGATGTTGTCTTACCTTGGTCGCAAAAGTTCTTTGGAAACAAAAGATGGACCTTCCAACAGGATTCCGCACCTGCACACAGAGCTAAAGGCACTCAAGATTGGTGCAAAACAAATTTTCCTGACTTCATTGGAGCTCAAGATAGGCCACCGTATTCCCCAGATTTGAAATCAATGGATTATTCTGTTTGGTCCATCTTGGAGACAAGGGTGTGTGCTAAACTTCATAAAACTTTGGCATCCCTAAAGTAATTCTTATGCAAGGAATGGGATAATATCAGTAAGTGAGTTGCGGGCCATAGCCGAAAATTTTGTGACTCGTTTAATGCTCTGTATTAAGGCTAAAGGTAGCCACTTTGAAAATTTGTAAATATAATAGACAAAATAATGTATTCATATTTATTGAAGTTTGGTCGTAATATTTTCATTAGCATTAAAGTTATAATGTATCATGTGTGTCCAAGTTATTTCTTGTCACCCTGTATTTTAACTAGAATAACTACAACAATTTGGCATGACAGATGAGTAAAAAGCAATGTAGTACAAAATGATTACAATAACTTGACATGGCAAATGAAAAGAAAGTGATTTGATATGTGCTGTTGAAAAACTTTGCTTACGTGATCGGTTCTTAGGTAAGTTTTCAGAAACTTCACAAAATATAAAACATTTATTCTACATTATACATGCTAAAATTTTTATTGAAGAGCATGTGAAGAAAAACCTTATATTGTTCTCTATGTACAAAATGCCTGACGTACAAAATTGACTTAATTACTGTAAATAGAACGACTATAGTAATTTGGCATCAAAGATGGGTATAAAGCAATTTAGTAACATTAAAAGGTCTTAAAAAATGGTTCGTAGATAATTTTTGAAAATATTACAAAAAATAAGTATACTCCATATAAATATGCTATCAAGGAATATATAAGGCAAAATTATTTCTTTATAAAAAAAAAAAAAAAAAAAAAAAAAAAAATCACGTTTACAAAATGAGCGGAATGTACAAAAGAAAATTTATCACAATCAATTTCATTACAATCTTGTTCAATATTGAAACAGACATCGCTAACATTTTGGAAATTATTGGGTTTTTCTTCGCGAGATAACCAACCTTGTAAAATGCATATATAATAACTAGACTTTTAATTTTTCGAGATATGCACACATTCAAGGATCAACAAAATAAAACAATAAGTAAAAATTCATTTTCTTATTGGTTTAAATATTAATTAAAAATTTATATAAAGCATTAAGGGAAAAAAAATTACTTGCAGTTTTTTCTCTGTTTTCAAGGAAACGTAATAGGATTTCACTTTTTTTTTTTATTATTACTTTTATATTACTTTACTTTTTTTATATACCTAGAAAAATATCAAAGATTAATGAAGGAGCAAAAATTCAATTTTGAGTTAAAAAAAAAAAAAAAAAAAAAAAAAAGAGGAAGTTTGAAGACGGGAAATCAGTTAATTAATGAGATTTCGATATATAATCTCTAAACAGACTTTAAAAAAAAATACCTTTAGAGCTATAATGACGTCAATTTTACCCTGCAAGTTTCATTTTTCACAAAGTTTTATATCAATGTTAATATTTACGCATGAATTTCTTTTCTTTTCAAAAAAAAAAAAATAATAATAATAATAATAATAATAATAATAATAATAATGAACTCGTAAACTTTTTTTGCAACAATTAAAAATTAAAATAAATTACGTATGTTTTGCTAAAAAATGGGCTTCTTCAACTTTTTCGATACTGTCCGTTTCGATATTAATTATTATTAATTTCTTTTTTCTTTTCTTTTTCTTTCAAAAAATAAATAAATAAGTAAATAAATAAAAAACGATTTTGATGAAATTCAGGTAAAAGCAGAATTTAATTTAGTACTGAGAATTATTATTATTATTATTATTATTCAAATTATAACATTGCTTTTCAAATTATTCAATTATATTTTCGATACATTTTCGATTTCGATAAATTTCCAACCATCGTAAAATTGGCGACAACGTTTTAACCGTAGATTGAGACAAATAACCCTCCGTATCAATGAAAACTAAAAATCATTCTATATTTTGCATTCTAAAAATTTTATGACATGCATAAAATCTTTAGAATCCAATTATACATTTAAAGCAGGGATTAAACTATGTTAATACAATTCTGTATCCCGGCGGTAAAGGGCACTATGCATATTTTATTATTATTATTCATGAGTGTGTGTGTGTGCACGTCCATGTGTGTGAAAAAAGTTAGCATATTCTTGATGTGCATTTTTTGCTTCATTTTTTACATTCGAAAATTATGTCTTTAATAAAGTGTTAAAGTATCATACGAAGAATACTGCTAGTTGCAAAGAAGTGCAAATAAAGTTGAAAAAAAAAAAAAAAAAAGGTAAAAGTTGTAATCCTGAAAATTTTCGTTTTTATGGCATATGGTGTCCTTTACCTTCGAAGTATATCGAATTAATCTAATGAACAAATTTAAATAATTACTGGTACACAAAGAATTTGACATGACAGATGAATAAAAGAGTAATTTAATATTGTTCAAAAACTTATTCAAAAATAAATTTTCAAAATATCACCATATAATGCATAATATTATTCCATAGTATAAATAATAAAGAAATGTATGTATCAGCATCAAAAACAGAAATCGAAGGTTTTATTTGTACAACGTACAGTCTGTAACCAAAGTGTCCGAACACTAGCAAAAATTCCTATGTAAAAAAGTACACTTCATACGGCTTTGTTAAATAAATCCTTATCGAATCATGTTCTTAGACTGACTAAGAACAGGATTCGACAAAGATTTATTTAACAAAACCGTATGAAGTGTACGTTTTTTACATAGGAATTTTTGCTAGTGTTCGGACACTTTTGTTACCGACTGTATCTAATGTACAAAAATTACATAATTACTGCAATTTGAGTGTTTACAATAATTTGACATGTCAAATGAATAAAAAGTGTTTTAAAGCTGTTGAAAGAATTACTTTAAAAGTTTGGATATTAAATAAATTTACAAATTCTCACAAAAAAAAAAAAAAGTGTGAAAAAGGGGGGGGGGGGAGAAAAACCCGTTTTATATATGCAAAGTTTTTATGTAATATCAAGTTTAAGCAGAAATTTAAATTATTTTCTCAGTACAATAAACCTAATATACAAAGTGACTTAATGTCTAATATTAGAACGATTACATGTAAGAAAATTAGTTGGCATAGATGGGACTCTGTTCAGTTCCCAACCATGTACAGAATGAACCAAAAGTCATAGAAAAAACATAAAAATATTCAAAAAGTACTGACTATGCAGTACTCTATGCAGTTTTCACTGAAATGTACAAAAAAAAAAAAAAACATGGTCTTTTTTTATACATAAATTTGCAATATCCTCTTACATTTTAAACAAACTTGATTGACAAAATGGTGCAATATTGCGAATACTGGATCTTTTCTTTGCTCTTTGCTTCTTTTTTTTTTTTTTTTTTTTTAGGAGAATTTCCAATGCGCAACGTCTGACGGTCATTCTAATGAATAGCCACCATCACACTGAGCATTTATAGTCCTATAATTATGCTGATTAATGCACTGCGTCATTAAAAAAAAAAAAAATACAATTGTAGCACCATCTGATGAAGAAAATATAAACTAATTTTTTTATACATATTTTGTTGCCTAAAAAAAATCCCATGTCTTTCTGTGCATTTCAGTGAAAACTGCACAGGGCTTTGGTCAATACTTTTTGAATAATATATATCTGTAGTGATAAGTATAAAGGATTTAACCCTTTGCGGCACAAGATAATTCAGATATTTAAATTATACTGCCACCGGAATTCATGAACTAAATTAAACTAAAATAAATTTTTAATTTTAAGATTAAAAAAACCGGTCTTTTCTGCTATGTTATAAACGTAAGTTTTTGCTAAAAAATTTCCGGGATGGATTTTTGCAGCTGGTAGATGGTTAAAATATGTACCACCACCCCTGAAAGGGTTAAGTCCATATTCTTGATTTTTCAGGAGACGAAAAATAAAGTTTAACTAGCTAAAAACAAATCAGAAGAATGGATTAGGGAAAAGGTATTTCGTTGATTTTTACCCTTTATACCATTCAGTGGTTGTCAACGTTCATTTAATAACAGGAAAAATTGAATTAAATATTTTATACAATACATGAATGGTAAATTTCTAAATTGGTCCTTTTTTTACCAATGAATTTTCTCAATGACTAAATGACATAGAATTAAATCCTTTATACCAATCGATAGAGAATTTTTCTCTGAGTCTGACTATGTACTTAACTCAAAATCGACATTTTTGAACTTAAATCCTTTATACTTATCAGTACATATATATATTATAAATATATTTTTTTTTCTCTGACTTTTGGATCAGCCGGTGTTTGCGTTCATAACTTTCAACTACAGGTGTGACATACATACTTTATGTGTTCATGATAAGTGAAATGAATCTGACCGATAGCTCAACATAGTGACCGACTGAAATGCCTCACTTATGTCTATAGCTACCATTCAGTTTGATGCATTTAGCTTATCCTAATTCGTCATATAATTTTCTCGGGGTCATTTTCATATTTTATATTAAATGCAATTCCATACTGTTAGTTATCCATCATATTATAGGTATGGGGATCTGTATTCGTAAAAATTTTCAACCTTTTTTTTTTTTCTTTTTTTTTTCACATTTTCACGCATTTATAGGTTTGAGAAATCCGAAAGTAACAAAATTGATATAGTGTCTGTCTGTAGGGTGTCTGTTAGTTTGTTAATCTATGTACAAAACATCTCAAGGACAAATCGCAGAGAGGACTAACCAGTTTTAAGTATCACTTATGACACTGGCAAGATCCTATTGATTTGCAACATTCAAAATTAAAATCTTCGTAAATTATTCAAAATTTACAAATTTGTTATCATCGGGAAAATAGGGCAAATTTTCGCTTAAACGGGCGTTAAAAGAAGTACATTTACTGTGAAGATATCAGAACAGCTTTAAAATATCAGTTAGTATACTGACATGAACATTACTGAATAAGAATTTTCTAATTTTCTAAATAAATCATAAGCTATTAATAATTTACGATTTTCTTAACACGGAAGAATAGGGCAAAATTTCGCATAAACGTTCATTTTGAGGAATATTTTCATGGTAAAGATTTCAGACACTTTTAATGCTTTATGACACTGGCTTGAACATCATTAACTATAAATATTCTAATTTGAAAATTTCACAAGTTATTCGAAATTTAATATTTATTTAACATGGCAACTTCTTATAAATTTGAATTATGGGGAGCGCTACATTCTAAATAGTATGAGATTGCATAAAAATTAAACTATGAAGCTGACTATAAAATAAATTAACAGATATATGTATCGAACTGACGGTGTGTGGCCTATTAGTGGAGCATTTTAATCTGGCATCGAATCAAGTGTTCGGTCAGATTTATTTATTTTAACATGAATGTGCTATGTCTTACACTAGAAATTTATGAGAACATATACATGATGGATAAATGAGCAGAATTATCCTATGTCAGCTAATTTCAATGCAATAATTCCCATATTCTATACGAAATATAGCTTTATTCTAAATATGTTACGAAAGTCTTAAATTTTGAATAATTTGCGAAATTTTCAAATTAGTATATTAATGGTTAATGTATCATAATCAAGTGAATAACATAAATGATATTTTAAAAGTGATCTGATATCTTTACAAAGAAAAAAATGTCTCAAAATAAACGTTTATGCGAAATTTTGCTTTATTCTGCATGTTAAAAATATCGAAATTTGCATAACTCACTATTTTTTTACTTTCCGAACACTATAGTGAGGAAAGTATTGTAATCATGTCAAAAATCCGAATTTGAGATTTTGATGTTTCTATACGTTTCAAGGTCCAATGAGTCCGTTTTCACTATTTTTGCGATGATGTATGTATGTGTGTGTGTATGTATGTGTGTATGTATGTGTGTATGTCTGTGAGTGAACACGCTAGCGTCTAAACGCTTTGTTCGAATAAGCTGAAAGTTGGTACGTATATTGTAAGTCACCATAGTACGAACCCTATAGATTTTGGTGAATCTAGCACTTATAGTTTTTTTACAGGGACAAAAAGAAAAATTCTTTATCATTATGGCCTATGGGACCAAAATCTTAAAAGTGCGATAGCATCTAAACGCCTTATTCAATTGAGCAAAAAATTTATACACATATTATAGGTCACAAATACTCAATTTATATAGATTTTGGAGAATCTAGCAATTACAGTTTTTTTTACAGGGCACAAAGAAAAATTCTTTATCATTATGGCCTATAGGGCCAATTTTTTGTGTCATAGCGTCTAAACGCCTTATTAATATGAGCAAGAAATTTGTACACATTTTATAGGTCACAGTTGCACCAACTGTATAGATTTTGGTGAATCTAGCACTTACAGTTTTTTTACAGGGACCCAAAGAAAAATTCTTTATCGTTATGTCCAAGGGACAAAATTTTTACTTTCCGAACACTATAGTGAGGAAAGTATTGTAATCATGTCAAAAATCCGAATTCGAGATTTTGATGTTTCTATACGTTTCGAGGTCCAACGAGTCCGTTTTCACTATTTTTACGATGATGTATGTATGTGTGTGTGTATGTATGTGTGTATGTATGTGTGTATGTATGTGTGTATGTATGTGTGTATGTCTGTGAGTGAACACGCTAGCGTCTAAACGCTTTGTTCGAATAAGCTGAAAGTTGGTACGTATATTGTAAGTCACCATAGTACGAACCCTATAGATTTTGGTGAATGTAGCACTTATAGTTTTTTTACAGGGACACAAAGAAAAATTCTTTATCATTATGGCCAAGGGACCAAAATCTTAAAAGTGCGATAACATCTAAACGCCTTATTCAATTGAGCAAAAACTTTATACACATATTATAGGTCACAGATACTCAATCTGTATAGATTTTGGAGAATCTAGCACTTATAGTTTTTTTACAGGGACACAAAGAAAAATTCTTTGCCAAATTTTTAAAAGTGTGATAGCGTCTAAACGCCTTATTAATCTCAGCAAAGAATTTGTACACATGTTATGGGTCACATTTGAACCAACTGTATAGATTTTGGTGAATCTAGCACTTACAGTTTTTTTACAGGGACACAAAGAAAAATTCTTTATCTTTATGGCCTATGAGACCAGCGATAGCATCTAAACGCCTTATTCAATTGAGCTGAAAATTTGTATGAATATTATAAATCACTGTTGCACTAACTATAAGCATTTTGGTGAATCTAGCATTTATAAATTTTTACAGGGACACAACGAAAAATTCTTTATCCTTATTATCTAAGGTCTCAAAGCTCAGTTGCGTTAAATAAAACCTCGTGTGATATATGGAGAAAAATACTCAAACACTCTGTTATGGTTTTCTCTTTTTTGTTTGTTTAGCAACACCTATTTCTTTATTTTATCTACAAAACTGTTAGTTACTCAATGTTCGGAAAGTCGAGTGGAGTCACTCCAGATTTTTAAAAGTGCGATAACATCTTAAAGCCTTATTCAATTGAGCTGAAAATTTATAAGAATATTATAAATCACTGTTTCACTAACTATAAGTATTTTGGTGAATCTAGCATTTATAGGTTTTTACAAGGGCACAACGAAAAATTCTTTATCATTATGATCTGTAGGCTCAAAGTTCAGTAGCGCTAAATAAAACGTCGTGTAATATATATAGAAAAATACTGAAACACTCTATTATGGTTTTCTTTCTTTTGTTTGTTTAACAACTCCTCTTTCTTTGCTTTATCTATAAAACTGTTATTTAGTCAATGTTCGGAAAGTCGAGTGGAGTCACTCCAGATTTTTTTTTTTTTTTTTTGAAAATTCATATTCAATAATGTTCATGCTAGTATTCTAAATGATATTTTTTAAATGGTCTGAGACTTTCGCGATGAAAATATCCTTCAAAATGGGCGTTTATGCGAATTTTTCCTTTATTCTGGTATGTTAAAAATTCGTAAATTTCAGATGACTAACGAAGTTTTCAAAGTTGAATTTTCATAAGTAATAATATTCATTCCAGCATCATAACTGATATTTTAAAGATGGGCATTAAAAATATTCCTTTTAATGAAAGTTTAAGCGAAAAATTATCTTTTATCCTACGTTGAGAAAATCGTAAATTTCGAATAATTTACGAATTTTTCAAATTAGAATGTTGCAAATCAATAGGGTTCTTAACAGTGTCATAAGTGATATTTTAAAACTGAACGAACTTCTCTGAGATCATCTGTTCTTGAGATATCGTGTACACAGACTAATACACTAACTAACTAACACCCTACAGACGGACACCAAATTGATTTTCGGATTTTCCACACCTCAAAATGTGTAAAATAGTCAACAAAACCGAGGTCTAAAATTTCACGATTATCTAAGTTCCCTTACTAAAGAGTGATGGGGAATTGAATAAATGAAATTAAAAAAATCTTCCTAAAACTAAAAATTTGCTATGATTGATATAATTTTAACCCATTGACGTTTATTGGTTTCGCATGGAAACCAAATATTTGTAATATTTTTATATTCTGTTCATAGTTTCAAATAAATACGTGCATTAGCACTTTCAAACTTAATATTTTGTTGATTCATTTATATATATATATATATATATATATATATATTCAGATATACCTATTAATGCTATAATTTAAAGTTGCTTTTAAGTTGTATTATTCGTTTTTTCTACTAGATTTGAGAATTTTTTATGAATTTACTTGTTTAATATATTTATTAAATGTCACTAGCCAGATGCTCAAAATAACAAATCGCAATGTTTTGCCTCTATTGCTTAACCATCGGCTGCCAAAACTTCAAAATTAGTATATTGATACACGTCCCCCCTTTAGTACCTATTACATGTTAAATATATTTCTATAATTGTAAATGTTTAATTTTTTTGCTTCGTTATTTATTTATTTGACATTTTATTTTCAATGCATATAATAATTTCACTTGGTGATATAATTTGCCTTTTCTCCTTCAAAAATAGTTTGGAGGATAATATTTCATTTTCCTAAAAAGTTTAAAAGCATTTATGAGCTCAGTTTGCCTGCTTATCTGTACGCATTTTCATTTCTATAAAAAAAAAAAAAAAAAAAAAAAACATTTCTAACTATATTTACCCATCACATCATAAGTAGTACTAACAAGGAAACATTCAAAAGGTGTCATCTTCAAAAAGTATTGAAAAAAATGTATGTGATTCTACTCTTCATAAAACACCAGAAAATGAAAAAATTATCGGCTGAAATTAATAACAGCGACCACAAAAAATTATCAAAATTAAGCATATTTGGCGATTTCACACTGCTAGGCGATTGATTTTGAGTACTTGGCGGAAAAGCAAAACACGGTTCTGTTCGTACACGGCAATCTCGGCGCTAGCAAACGTATCGTCTAATAGCGCTAAATCGCCAAATATGCTTAATTTTGATAATTTTTTGTGGTCGCTGTTATTAATTTCAGCCGATATATTTTTTTTTCTGGTGTTTTATGAAGAGTAGAATCACATATATTTTTTTCAATACTTTTTGAGGATGACACCTTTTGAATGTTTCCTTGTAAGTCATAAATGCGTTTCAAGATTATTGGAAAGTGCAGTAAACGCATACATAGTACAAAGGATAATGCACTTCCTACAATTTCTCGAAATGAATTCGAATATTTTTGTATGGACCTGTAAATGAATCACAAATTTTAATCATATCATTTTCTACGAGACACATCCGTATTGCAAATGAAAATTTTGTGTTGATTCTTATGTTCAGCGCAGTATAAAGATGTTCAAGTTCGACTTATTAGAAACCTTATAAGAAATACGTCTCTTAGACCATAATATATTTGAATTATTTTTATGAATCTTTGTACTCAAACCAGTGTTGTTGTATGTAAGGTTTTCTTTTTTCAATCGAAAGCATTCTATAGTAAATCTGAAAAATTGAACAGCCTATATAAGTTTTATGGAATTGTAAAAATGTTTATTGAAATGAAAACACAGACAGGCAGACAGACGAACTTAAGTCAAAAAAACTGTTAATTTTCTATGTAAAGTGTTAAGAAGTAGCTTTCAAGCTATTCTTAAAAAAAGATAAATCACATCCAACAAATCTAATTATGTTTTTTGAATTATTGCACGCATTAAAATAATAATAATAACAACAGCAACAACAATAATAATAGCAATAATTATAACAAAACAAAAAAGATTAAATATTTAAAATTATTTAAGTAATTTTCACACATCGATATCTACCTCCATGAGTTTAATAGTGCTACCGAGAGTAATAATTGGAAAAGATTTATTTATTTTTTCTCGTTAATCTAATGCGCTTTTTTTTTTTTTTCAAAACGCCTTCTAAAAGCAAAAGAAATAGGTTACAAATGACCAACGACAAATACACTTTCAATTTGTCACAACAAAAAATTGGTGACTTCATGATTTTTATAAATCTATATGTTTTGCGACTTACCCATTAGTGTATCTGTACACATCGGAAACTGAGAGTTTATGCTCTTAATGCGGGGAGTTAGAGGCGCCAGATTCGAATCCAGGTCACATTCGTCCGCATAGTGGAATTTTCTGTAGTTTTCTCCTGCGCTCACATGAAATATTGGCTAGGACATCTTAGAAAGTCTCTCTATGGGGGGCACTCGACTCAAGGGCAGCAACTAATCCTAGCGCTGAAAATTGACAGACGGCTTATTCGCCTGAAGTATGGCAAAAAGAAATGCAATATTTTTCGATATACTAGTGTATTGTTGCTAATTGAAGAAGATTTATGCAGTATTAGACTTTATTTTATTTATTTATTTATTTATTTATTTTTAAGTTTATTATTATTTATTTTATTTATTTATTGATTCTTTTTTTAAGTTTATTATTATTTATTTATTTGCTTGCTTGTTTGTTTTATTCGTCAAAATATTAAAACTGTGCTTCAAACAATTTATTACAGTAATTTATCAATCTATTTGTTGATAATTAGCAGGACTTTCTGTGCAATTCATTTGCTTATTGTTGCTCTAATTACAGTAGAATTATCAAATTATTGAATCAA
Source organism: Salticus scenicus (assembly GCA_963930645.1). Lineage (NCBI taxonomy): Eukaryota > Metazoa > Arthropoda > Arachnida > Araneae > Salticidae > Salticus > Salticus scenicus. The sequence continues at coordinate 201,968,731 of OZ005652.1, forward strand.
AAATAGCATGTCTTCCTCCAGTTCATTGAAATAAATAAATATTACTCCTATTGTTTTCATGCCTACTGTTTCTTTTAACATTATTTGAATTATCATCTTTGAAGCATTCGCCAAATTCAATGCAAAATTATTGTGATATAATATAAAATATTAATTAACGGCCCTCTTCACTTATCATCGCCGTAAGCCCGAGCCAATGTTATTCTATGAGGAAATTTTCTTTACAAATAACTTATTAACTAATACATATTTTTAAATTCTGTTTTCACTTTCAGAAAATTCCCAGCTGTTGAATTGACAGACCTTTTTTAAAAATGTATTTTTTTAATTTTTAATATTTTATTTTGAAATTGCAAAATGAAAAAAATTCACATATTGAAAATTCATATTTTGCAGATTCAAAATAAAATATAAAAAATGAAAAAAAAAATATTTTTTTAAAAAAAGGTCCGTCAATTTCACAGCTGGGAATTTTCAGAATGTGAAAACAGAGTTTAAAAATATGTATTAGTTAATAAGTTATTTGTAAAGAAAAATTTCCCATAGAATAACATTAGCTTCGGCTACCAGCGGCGGTGAGTGAAGCGGGCCCTTAAGCAAAAGCTGACGAAAACTTTCCTTTATCAGTTATGTACTTAAAAATGTATTATAAACATTACTTTAAACATTATACTTTAAACAGATAACGAGTACTGTTATGTAAACCTGTGTTAAACAATTCATATTAGGCTTCTGAAGAGTTTTATATAATAATTAGTTCTGTGTGAGGGGGGCTACCGCCCCAGTCAACCCCCCGTTTCATTAATGCACCTACATTTATATAGAATTTAATTCGGTTATTAAAAAATAATTATCTTTTTTAAAAATAATTTATTAAAATTATTATTTAAAAAAATTATCTTTTATGATAATGCAAATGATTTCCATATTAGAGAAGTAGTATAACACCAAATATCCAAAAAAAGTTCATTTTATTCTCAATATTTAAGAAAAAAAAAATCGATAATTTTGTTTTAAATTATCACAGATCGATGGTATACACATTCGTGTTAAAGGTATTGGCGAGCTCTTTTGAAAGTTACCCATTATGAAAATTTACTCCCCTCGACGGGGGGAGGCGAGGCTCCTACATACACAAAAAAAAATTTCCCAGTTAACTATCTCTATTACAAAAAATATATATTCGTTTCATTTGATTTAGTGCAGTCTATAGACGTTAAACTCTACTTACCTGCAATTTCCCCCATAGAAGTAATGTATTAGAATTCTCTCGATTGTCCCTGTACACGAACCATTTGATTGATCTTAACGAAAAGCTTACTGTAGCATTCCCATATGATACACATTTAGAATACCAAGTTTGAACTTTCTGCCATAATTTGTTTTTGAGATATGCTGATAACAGACAGACACATCACACACACATACACACAGACATACACACAGACCATTTGCTAAAAGCATGATTTTCATATTCAGGGCACCTCAAAACATGCAAATATAACAAAATCTCGCGTTCGAAAATTTGACCCAAAAACAATACTTTCTCTACCTTATGGGTAAGAGAAAGTAAAAATAAAAATAATTAATTGAATTTTTACATGCAAACTACACAAAGAAAAAAAAAGTAACCATAAAACACAAAAAACGATAAAAACAATATCCTTCCTTAAAAGTTAAATATATAAGCATCTCGTCATAGAAGGCACGAAATATATTTAATATACTTCGATACTTCCCGTACATTTGAAAGAAAATGTATTCATAAACTTCCTTCTTATTGTATTCACGAATTGTTTTATTTTATAGAAATTATTGATACAGCTTCCACATTATTCATTCCACAGTATTTATTCATTATCCTAACGTAATTATAAATATATTTTAATACACAGTATTTTTTTTTTATGTAGAAAATAAAAAAATATTTTTCATATCACGAAACAGGAAAATTTGGTTTGGGGTCCGATGCATCCTCTAAAATTTTTATATAAAAACGGAACATTTTCTTAATTTTTTGACTTCGTTAAGTTAATCTAAATAGTTTGATTGGACTGTAATTCAAACATTCTTTACAATGATGTCAAAAAATGCGGTTATTTTATTGTTTAGTATGATAATCCTCACTTTTGTCAATGGCTTTGTTGATGGCTATAAAAATAAGCAAAACCAAGCTGGAGAAGATAAGATCTGGACATGCTTCCATGATCTCCACTGTAAGAACGGTAAGTATTTTCAAACCATTTGAAAGAACTTTACAGAAATACTTTTATATTTTTGATCATGTAAATTAAATATTATGCTTGTTTATTTAAATTGTCTAGAATCGCATAAATTAATACAATGCAATGGGCCTATGCCTTAGAAATAAAAATTTTACTTTTGCCAGAAAGGCGAATTTTATTTATATTACTTCAAAGAAAGCTATTTAAAATTCCAGGGAATAAAGTAATTCGCAATCGAACACAGATGAATTTACTAAATTCCACATGTTTAAAACTGCATTAAAATAATAGGTATACTTACTGTGACTCTTAATACTTAATAGCTAAAATGAAGCTGCCCAGTAATTCAAGATTATCGAGGAAAAAGTAGGTAAGTACATAAAAAAAAAAAACAGAAGAATTTACCTACTTTTTCCTCGGGATTCTTGAATTGTTTTGAAAATTGTAATAACTCGTAGAAAGAAAAGTGACCTCTGTTCTAATTATCATTGAAGAAGACAAATGGAGATAGAGCTTCATAAGATCTTGTACATAATAATGGATTCTTTTGGACACAGCTTATTACATCCTTAAGTGTTTCGTTGTATTTTTCAGTATCAAAGACTTTAGTTTCCTATAAATGCATTAAAAGAAAAAAAATTAAATGTACAATTATCATGGTACAATAGCTTGGCAACTGCTAAAAATCATAACTATACATTTTTTTTAAAGAATTAATTTCACACAGTAATTCAAGAAATGAAACTAAGCATATATGTAGCAAGGGTGGAGTGTTATATTTACCATGCAAAATAGTGCATATTACACAACTTAGGAAAACTAGATGATAGAAAAATAAATAAATTTTGCCTTTGAAACATTGCAATGTCAGAAACTAAAGTTGTTTTCTGATGGAAGGATGAGAAATATTAGTCTCTAAATTAGAATTATTCCCCTCTTGGATACTAGCGCACATTTTACATCTGTTATTCATGCTGTCAGTTAAATTGTCATCTATTATTCATGCTATCTATTTGAGGAACATAATGGGGGATATTTTCCCACTTGTCTCTCAAAGTGTTTAACATTTCTTACACAGATCGGGGTGACTAAGTTCTTTGACGGATACGTTAGTCATGATTATTCAGGGATGCTCTATAAGATCTAGAGTGTAAGCAAGTCATTTCATATATTTAATATTTTCGTTTTCTAGTGCACCTGATATTCCAGTGGTCCTACTATGGATTCGCGTTGTCGTCCATAAATGGAGAGTCTAGACCTACTGCACCCCTAAAACGACAAACCTTATCCGAAATAATCTCACTTCAAGACTACTGTGATTATAGAGATACCTCGCTGAACGATATAAAGCAATGCTATGCCATTATTCATACTGCCTGCCCACATTATTATATCATGACTACACCGATCTGGTTTTTAAGCATTCTGTAGAGAGTAACACAACCCTTCTGTTTTAACATTAACTATTGATAAGAATTACATGTCACAATAAAACAGGATTCGTCGGAGAACATCATTCTAGACCATTGTTGCTAGCCCTAACTAAAATCTTACTTACACCCGTGCATTTTTTTTTTTTTTTTTTTTTTTTTTTTTTTTTTTTTTAAGATGATGGTGCGAAGTGAGACACATTAAACAGGTTTTCGTGTATAAAAACCAGTCTGATTTTATCTCCGAGAAATGATGTTGGCTTACACGCGAGCACCTCTAGCGGTTGCGAGGTCTGCAGCTACTAATAAGAGTGAGATTTCTGTTCTTTCAGCGACTAGATATACATACCCACATTCTTGAGAAGTGATGATTCTTTCATAACTAATACTTTGAATAGTATTTTTAGCATCATCAACCTTTTTTAATCGTCAAGTGACTCTTTCTGATACTTTTATTACTGTAGCTGCAGTAGTGACACTTTGATCTACTTCGAGCTGCATAACTGCTTGTTCACAATTGTAAATACCCAAATGACGTTTTACAGATATCTTACATTTAATTATTGACCTATTACACGGAATTACACAGGAATAAATTCAACAACCTTCGGCACAATTTTCTTCAAGGACCTAACTGTATAAACTTTTGAATAATAAAGAGATTTGGTGAAATGCCTTTTATGAAAGTAGCAAGTCCTGCCCTACTATATACATATCCTATTCTCTATACATTTATTTTTCTATAATTGGTCAGCTGTCGGGAACTCCATATTTCAAAATAGGTCGATTTCTAAAGAAATCAACCTAAAACAGCTGTTCCTTCGCATTCGTCAAGCTGTGTGTATTATTAATTAAAGATGCAATAAAATATAAAGCATAAGAAAAATACTAATACGATAAAACTTTTGATTTTATGACGTACTAAATATATTAAAAAAAAAAAAAAAAAAAAAAAAAAAAAAAAAAAGAAAACAGTAATTGAACGAAGAAGGAAAAAAAGTTCTAAAATGATTAAAATAACCTAGTATGACACTCATATTTTTTCTGTTACCTAGTATTTAAACTAAGAAATTCTTATAAAAAGCCCTTTATTTATTGTCGAAACGTCGGTGGAGGCTTCCTTGTTGATGCTTCAAAACGTTTTTGGATTCTGTGTACCTGTGTGTCATACGGTAACAGCCGCAAAAATCACTCGGCTGACTTGAAAATTCGTATACGTGTTTATGAACCACACATAATTAGCTTATATTACTGAGTGTGCATTCTGTTCGTAGTTTGTATACTAAAACACACACACACACACACACACAAAAAAAAAAAAAAAGCTTTCTTTGGTTATTACACACGGCAACTTTTCGCACAACATTTGAGGCGATTGTTAACTTGAGCCAATTTTGTTGGCTTAGATCGCCTCAATTCCCAGTATAATAGGAATTGGGGGTACGAAGAATTTTTTCTGGATAGTCATAAAATGTTGTTTGTATAAGCAATTTCTTCTACGATGATAAACCAATGAGAAGAAAGGTCGTAATACGCGCCGAGAACAGACGGGGGACAATTTGAAGCCATTCATCATTTTTTTTTCTGTCGGCCTAAGAAAAGAGCGATAAATAAATGCTCCTTGACACGTACTGAACACTATGCTAACCAGTTTTTTGGACGAGCTTTGACAACTTTTGCAACCCTCTTTCAGATTTCGTCCACCATAAATTGAAGCAAAAATCGGCTCGAAGTAAAGTTATGTGAAAAACTGCCGTGTGCAATGAAAACATTATCATTACGGCCTATGGACAGAATTTCTGTGCATCGTGAGAGCAGTCCTAAAAAATACCCGATTGACTTGAAAATTGGTACACAAGTTTAGGCGCTATACAAAAATAGCTGTATAAGTTTTGGCGTTTATATTGTTTAGGGTTCCTGTAGAGGAATACATGAAAGTATTTCTTATAATTTCGGCTAATAGAAAGAATTTCATTTAAAAACATTTTAACGAACTTACATTGCATTCACCATAATGAAACTAACATACATTTTTAAGATGAGTAAAAGCATGTTTTCTCTAGAAAAAAGTATACATATACTTAATTAAGTACATGACCACACAAAATAATTTCGATAATGTTATACAATCATCCAAATGAAATTAAATTTGGTACAAATATTTGAATCGCTGCGTGCGGAAAAAGGCTTTAGTTTTTTAAAACCACATTTTGAGAAAGAAAAAAAAACTATTTATTTTCTTTTTCGTAAGTGCAAAAAATATGAAAAAACTCATATTTATGGTCTAGTGCATGAGAAATTTTTCTGAGATCTTTTTTTTATTTTAATGTACAAAATTTTGGCCATACAGAATATAATTAAGATCCTAGACTGATACCCTTTTCGCACGCATTTAGTAAATCTATGGATTTCTCTTAATTTTATATAATAGTTAAAGAAATAATTTTAAATATTCATCTTTGTTTGTGCATGGATGATGTGTTTCAAAGATTGAAATATTTTTTTTAAATATTTAGGCCACACAGAAAACAATACCCTGTACTCTTTCTGCATGCATCTAAAAAATATGTGCATTTCTCCCATTTTCCTCTTATCTTTTAAGAAATAGTTTTCAATATTCATATTTATTTGTATGTGGATGATGTTTTGAAATAATAAAATATTTCTTTAAGAGGATACGTCGCGTATATTTAACTGGAAGCCTAATCCCACGTTATTTTCTATATAGAAATTTGTCTTTAAAATTACTCATTACCTAATGTAATTTTCGAAATTCCGTTTTCACATTCAGAAAATCCGCAATTGTTAAAATATTTCTCGTTGTATTGGGTTGTTCGATAAATAATGTCGTTTTATTTTCATGTTTTTCAAAGTGAATTTATTTATATTAATAACAAACATTAATCAGTGATATATTGACCATTTTGTTGAATGGCCTTTTGCCATCTTTCGGTAAGTTGAAAAGTTCCCCGTTCGAAGAAGCCTTGGTTTTTAGAAGCGATGGTTTTAAAAAACGACATTATTTATCGAACAACTCAATACAATAAATTTTTAATATTTCATTTTGAAGCTATAAAGTACCAAAATTAAAAAATATAATTTTTGGAAAACCGACTTTTTTGCTTTAACGGTTGCAAATTTTCTAAATGCGAAAACGGAACTTTAAAGATTACATTAAGTAGTAAGTAATAAAAATAAATTTCTCAATAGAATAACGTGGGATTAGACTGCCTGTCAAATTAGGTGAAGTATTTCTTTAACATATTTAACTGTAAGTAAAATAAATAAATAAAAGAATTTTGTGCACGTACCTTTGAATTAATATTTGAAATATCCTGTTAATCATCAACATTTTCACAACATGCCTGCAGTTTTCAATTATTTGCTTTTAAAATTGTTGATATTATTCAAGAATGTAAAAAGTAATTCAGATATAGCTGTCTAAAGGCTGTTTTACAATGCTGCCATCTAGTAAGCGTTAGAGTTTATTGTAAGCAGTAAGGCTTCAGCACAGGACTGAGCTGTTTTTGCTCAGAACGAGAAAATTGGCCTCTCTGCCTAGCCCTAAATAATTATTAAACAGATATCTTTTCCATATACATTGATGGATGTACCATAGAAAACACTAAAACTACTGCTATCTCAAATTTGAAAAAAAAAAAAAAAAAAAAAAAAAGGACTGAAGCGTTTTCTACACGCACTGATTTTTATGAGTTTCGTGGAATCAGGTGTATAGTTTTTAGTTGCGCATATAATGTTTGTGACTCGTGTATAGGGACACAGAAAAGAATTTTATATCATTACGGTCTATAGAAGGAATTTTTTTAAGCGCATTATAATAACTCCTATTCAGCGTAATGAAATTAAATTATGTTATTAGAATCTTTAAAAAGTATGCTTTCTGTAGAAATTGGTAGACATGGAATTAGAAATTAGTTTACAGAGTCACACAAAAAAATTCCGATACATTATTCAGTCATTTGGCATCAAATATGGTACAAGTATTTATGAATTGCAAGGAATTAACAGTAAGTTTGTTAGAAAGAAATATATATACACATATATATAGATAGACATAATGGGGGTTGGGGTTGGGACGGTGATATTCTTCCTCAGAAACGTATCTGTTTATGTAGCGAGTTAATCACACATATATATATATATATGAGTTTATGTGCGTACACACACATATATATGTATATATATATTTATAATTATTTTAAATAATATGAAATGATCTACTCAATAATGAATAATGCAAATTGGATGTTGAAGCAGATCCACTAATATTTAACCCTTATTCTTCAGGTAAAAATTTTTGTTTGTATTCATAATTCAATGTGGTGTGATTAAACAAGACACTTCGACCAATTACATCTAACAGACAGGAATGTATTACTAGTCCTGTATATTGTCTACTAATTGTTAACGCACCACATAGTGTATATAAATTTAGCACAGCATGGAAAATGAATAATAAATGATAAAAAATTTTAATTCATTTCGTGGAATTTTCAAATGTAGCCCTTAATGATCCAGTATTATTTTGTATGGCGCCGTAAACGAATTTCTACACGATGTTTATCAAAAGATCTATGTTCATTTAATTTTGTTTTGTGCCTTCTAAACATGGTAAAATGTATCATCAAGAATTTTCGTCTGTAGACGCAATGTGCTTGAAATCTTTTAAAATCCCTCAGACATACACTATCAGCCCAATTTGAATAAAAAAAATTCTGATAATATTTCTATATATTACAGATCTAAAATACAGAATTTCGATTTCCTGCTTATATTTCAGTGAAAATAAAAATTCTGTGAGTGACATCAAGTAACTAAATTGTGACTCTAGTAAAAATAGTTCCATGTCATCCTTAGAAATTCTAGTTTTCTTTGCTATCGAGTTCTAGAAATTCCTATTAGAATTCTAGAGCGTTTTCCTAAATCATCGTGGGGTCAATCTTATTTAAAAATCTTTGAAAATAAATGCAATTACAAGAGGTGAGTTTTAATAACCAGAATTTTAGTTTATGACCCAATTCTAAGAAATGAAACAAGAATTTCGCGCAATACAAAGGATTCATAATGTTCATAATGTTGTTTCACCATCTATAAAAGTAGGGGAAAGTTGGACAAAACGGGATAACATTCTTGTTTTTTTTTTTTTTTTTTACGGAAAATATGTTAAAGAAAACCACACAATTTTTTTTTTATAACTACAACACTTATTGAAGCACACAAAAAACATATTTTAACTAATTGTAATGATTATAAAATAGTAAAAAAAAAGTATTTACCAAACTCTTACACATCCCGTTTTAGCATACCTGGGTTGGATAAAACGGGATTGGGATTACAATGTTTAATTTTTTGTGTAAAACTAACTGAAAAGTACAATTAACTGACAGAAAACTGTAAAGCAAAATTTCCACTTGAAAGAACAATGTCTTCAGTAATCAGAGACTTAAAATAAGAGTTTTTTATGTTTTTATTTACAAAATGGGAAAGAAGACCTTTTATTTAGGCCTATAGCAGAACAAAAGTCGCATAAAAAGGCATTAGAACACGCTTCGTGAGCCCATTCCTGGCATTCAGAACATTGTATCCAACCTTCACTAACCTTAGAATCGACGTACAGTGTATTACTATATATGCAGATTTCTTCCCCCTCTGTTTCATCTTCAGACAATGACGAAATGCATTCTTGGCTGCTTGCTGAATGTTTATTAAACTTTTCTATGTTTTGACTTTTAACATCAGGATTAGGCGTTCTTTTGGATTCTTTTATAAGCCTACTTTCAGGTTTGGCTGGACCTGGTAGCTCTTTTTCTTCCTCTTTTCCTTTTCCTTTTCTTATAAACTTCTTTTTGGAATTTTTAGAAGGAGCAGCCTTTTCTTTAATTCTCTTGTAGTTTTATCATCATTTCTATTTCTTCCATTTCTAACTCACTCTTATATAGAGATGATGTTATTGCTACAGTTTCTTTTTTCTCTTATCAGCCTTGTTTTCTGGGCTAGGTACTTTTACTTGAGGTACAGGTAGAACAAACTTTGGAGAGATGGAAAAGAGTAGCTTATGTCGATAACAAGAGATTTCCAATCCTTTCTCCCCTGAGGATGTTACAGGTTGATCTGTCCGTAGGTTGCCTCCTGATAGGTTTGTTGGCTGGTCTACTCCTACGATGTCCCTTGAGAAAAGTTTATAAAAACTGTATCCCGTTTTATCCAACTCATAAGTGTCCCGTTTTGTCCAACTCCGACACTTTTCAAAATAAACATGGCTGCTGCCTAAATGTGAAAGGAAAATTAGATAGACTACACATGAGAATATTCGTTAATAAATGCTTAATCAAATGTAATATTCACCGAAATTATATTCCTATATATGTAGGCAGAATAATGTAGAAAACAACGCACGTAAATGTAGAAAGTGCCAAGAAAACAGAATAAAAAAGTTCTAAGAACTACAACTTTCCATCAACTAGTGGTCTCGAGACGGGACGAACTGAGAATGATGTAATGATGGCCGAGAACAAGTTTCTGTCGTCCTCCGCTCGATAGCAGTACTAGCCGTGTCCCTAGGCGACGTATCCCGTTTTGTCCGACTATCCCGTTTTATCAAACTTTCCCCTATAGACTAGAAATTCTGGATCATATCCATCCAGGGTCTTTGTTTACCTTATACGCATAACTCAGAAATCTATATTTCTTGATTAGCGATTCAGTAAATGACTATTTATTCGTTCTACATAAAGGCGGTATATTTTTTTATCGGTATTGTTTTTGAGTTATACTAAAACGTACTCATCACAGACATAATCATAGGAAAAAAGGGAAGTATACACAAGTACCCTGACCATTTGCTAGAAATCTTGCTTTCAGACTCAGGGAACCACATAACATGTATTGGATATAAGGGAAAGTTCTGTCGTTTTTGAACACGTGCATTTTTATGATTGTCGATTGTCGACTGAAAACGGTTTAAACAGTTAGGTTAGAGTATAATTAATGATTTACACACTTTATTTTTTTTCTTTTTGTATTTTAGTCGTTTTTTTCAAACTTGTAGAACTGTCACAATGGGTGAAGAAAAAGTGCACTAATACATTGTATGTTGTACGAGTTCCAATAACGCGATAGAAACAACAAAAAACTTGTTTGGAGAGGATGCAGGAACAGCTTGAGCATGCCGAAGATGGTTTGTGAAATTTCGTTTGGGTGATTTTTCTTTGAAAGATGAACCCAGATCAGGAAGGCCATCAGGTGTCAGTGACGAAGTGCTACAGTATAATCAGGACAAATCCCACGTTAACTGCCACAGAAGTGGGCTTCAAGCTTGGAATTCATCAGAGTACAGCTTTGGATCTCATTAAAAGTCTTGCTTTCGTGCCCAAACTCTCTGTTTGGGTGCCACACAACGACAAAACTTTCCCTTACACCTAATAGTTATAGCAAAAACTCAGTTTTAAAAAATTGACCCCAAAACAATGTTTTATGTATACCATTTATGGGTAAGAGACAGTAAAAGGAAAAAAGAAACAAAGCCGCATTTCTACTTAAAACTGTGCTAAAAATGCTTCATATATATATATATATATATTTGTCATATAATCTAGTATTAAAAATATCATTTCACTCAATGGAGTAAGATCCAAGAGAAAAAAATCTTAATTGATTAAAAAAAAAGTACAAAATATGCTCAACCATACACAAAGATAACAAAAAAAAAAAGTTTTCAATCTGTAAAAGACAGTATTAAATACTTGCAACTGTTTTTAGAAATGTTATAATTATAACCTCTGACAAAATAATAATCCCAAGTTATTTACATTTTGAAACATTCAAAGATATATTAATGTGTTTAAGATTTTTCAGATACCTAATGCAACAAAATTCATGAAATTTTTTTTTCTGTTTCAGAAAGTACTAAAGAAGCAGCTATTAAAGTTTTCGATGGACCTCTTAACGACGAGGTTCGTACACTTTTATCTTTTCAATTTTATAACAATAGTATAAAACTAGTATATTGCAGCCACCACAAGACTTTCTTCTATATTTTCCTATACAAATTCACTCAGTTCAAATAATTTATTAAAACTATCATTCATTAAAATTATCTACCATGATGAATCCAGACGAGTTTCATCTTTGAGAAAACTAACACTAAATATATATATAAAAAAAGACAGTTTTATTCTCTATAATATCTTAAAAAATGCGTTTTCATAATGGTTATCTCCATTTCAAGTTTCGTACAGTCATACGCCATAGAAGTTGAGATATTATCTTCCCGTTCTCGGAGAATATTGCAGTATAACAGCGCCATCTATCGGTCAATATGCCTCAAAATTCAATTAGCGCAATGTATCATAATGGCCTTCTAATTTATCCAGTTTTGTTGATTATACACAATAGAACCTGAGGTATAGCTCTCCCTTAAATTGCGAAAATTGCTGTATAGCAGCGCTACCTGTTGATAGATTGACACCAAAAGTTTACAAGCACTAATTTATGTCAAGGTGCATCTACATATAGATTTGTATTCTGTGCACTAGTTCCTGAGATATAGTCTTCCCTTAAATTGTAGAAATCGCTGTGTAGCAGCGGCATCTTTTGAGAAATCAATACCAAAACCTAATACACACTTATTCATGTTAAGGTGCATCTACATATAAACTGACATGCAAATTTGTGCAGTAGTTCCTGAGATAAAGACTTCTTTAAAATTGTAGAAATCGCTGTATATCGGCGCGACCTGTTGAGCAATTGACACCAAAAGTTGACAGGCACTAATATAGGTTAAGGTGCATCTACGTATAAATTTATATGCAATTCTCTGTAGTAGTTCTTGAGATACAGTCGCCACAAAATTTTTGTCACTCACACACAGACAGACATTTTCTAAAAATGATCAAATCGTGTTCTGACCCTCTCAGAGCGCGTAAATCTATTGAAAACTGGAAGTCGAAAATTTTTAGGGATCCAATACTTTTTCTATTGAATATAGAAGAAAGTAAAAATTATACTTCTATATCAAGTTCAGCTTTAGGTCCCCTTTAGTATGTTTAAGGGTCAGGCTACTTTTAAAAATAGGAAAATGTAGAGATTTTAGATCAACTTTCAGAATTTTTCAGAAAAGTGATTAACTAGTATGACATTACTCTATTGATTAAAAATAATATTTTTGTTTAATTTAAAATTTCACACAGAATATAATCTATATAATATTTCTCTAACGTGGACCAGTTACAATTATTCTTTATAGAAACGATAGTGGTGAAATTAATGAAATACGCGAGGATAAAAAAAAAATAATATTTCAAAATGAACAAAAGCACGCGGACTAAGGTCAATGAACTAATAAGAAAAAAAGACGACATTTGTTTGATGACATTATTTTATGGAAAAATGTATTTTTAAAAGTTGCTTTTTCAGAATCTTTGCTAGCGTCACTTTTAACCTGGCATTATTTTAAAGATATATACAGAATATGAATCGCTATCATTGTAAATCGACACATCTTGCGAGCGTGAAATCCTTTGTGAGTCGTCAGAGACAATGAAGAATAGTCGCAGTTAGTCCCAAGTCATTTATTAAATCTCTATTATGGGACACGTTACAGACGACATACAGTAGAGCCTCGATTATCCGAACCTCGATTAACCGAAACTACTCTCCGTTAACCGAAGTCTGCTTCTTCTTCACTTTTTTTTTCTTTCTACTATCATCCAAAATTTTCTCTTAACAAACATGCATTTTTAAAGTTCTTTTGTATGCAAGCCGTCCTTTCCAAACTACGAGTGCAGATAAATATTTTGGAATTCCCTTTTCTAAGAATTCCTTCTCGCAAGCTCAATTCTCGGTATGAGTGTACTCTTCCCCACTTTTAAATGTCCTTGTTCTAAACAAAAATATACCCCATTTCGAAATTTGGAAGGTCATACTGCCGAGTCCCTGAAAAATCGAATATTATTGCACCCTCTGATTGTAAGCAAGTACAAAGAACCTATTCTCTTTAACTTGGTATAGAGCTGCACGGCAAATGATGGCCAATTTACACCAGATCAAGCTTCCATTTAAATCATTGTAAGTTTTCGTTTCAGAAATAAATTTATTTTCATTTATGATTTTAATTTATTTAACAGTTAAAATAGTCATAATACCAGTTCAATGACGATACTGCATATTAAACTAGATGATTATTGATGAATTCTCGATTATCCGAAAATTTCGATTATCCGAAGTAGGTTCAGTCCCAATTACTTCGGATAATCGAGGTCCCACTGTATATTAATGAATCAATGATATATACAATGAAGAAAATTTACAATTCTGGTTTACATTTTGTTTTATAACTACAGTCGCTAGGACCAGTACAAATTCCAGTCTTTCTTCCTTCCCACCCCGACTCCGTCTCTCCAACTCTCGTCCTCGTCCTTGAGAGCTGGGTTCACGTCTTTTTCATGGCGGAGCAGGTTTGCTAGATTTGGCACACCTTACACGGTCCACCTAAGCATAAAATTAGCCCACAGTGGCTGATTTTATAACTTTTAAAACCAAAACACACACACACACACACATATATATATATACATATATATATATATATATATATATATATATATATATATATGTAAATGCTATAACAAAACATATGCTTTAAAAAAAAACTATTCAATACACTATATATATATAATCAAATTACAATTAAACTATCTAGATTACTGAACAAAGCAACATAATTAATAATTAAAATTAAATTAAAAATAAAAATAAATAAAGATACAATACATAATACAAGTAATCAATTATTCCAACCTTGACAAGGCGTCTGCCCCTCGATGCTGGGCACCTGGTCTATGTATGAGTGATGGAATGATTCCATCTTTGTAGATCTAGATCCCAACGCGTTAACTTGGGACTCTTAGGAGAAGTCTGATTTAAATATTTAAGTGGATTATGATCAGAAATTATCTCTACCTTAGTCCCATAAATTCACTTGTCAAATTTGTTCAGTCAGAATAAAACTGCCCATGCTTCTTTTTCAATACCTGCCCAGTTTTTCTGCTTCGTATTGAATTTTTAGCTTGCGAACGTTATTGGGCGGTAAGATTCATCAGCATCTTGCTCGGTTAAGCAACATCCTACGCCATAGTCAGATACATCGCAGCGAACTTGGAATGGCAAGTTGGCATCAGGGGTAGCCAGGCTAATTACCTCACGCAATAACGCTTTTAGTTTATCAAAAGATTTTTGTTCGGCCTCACCTCAACTCACTATGTTTGGTTTATTTTTCTTGGTCAGCTCCATGAGGGGAGAAGATATTTCCCTATAATTTGGTATATAAGTGCGATAGAAACCCATCAGTCCTAAAACAGACCTGACATCCTTTTTAGTGACCGCTGGACTAACCTTCTAATAGCTGATATCTTATCTCTGTCGAGACCATTCCCACCTCCCCCTATCACGTGACCCAAACATTTTATTTTCTGTGCCGCAAAAGAACATTTATCCAATCTCACTGAGAAACCTGATTTATAAAACTTGGTTAGAATCAACTCTAAATGGGCCAAATGTTCTTCAAAAGACCTAAAGAGGATGACAATACCATCCATGTACGCCTGTGCATAATCTGAATGAGTTTTTAAGACACGGTTCATTTCTCGTTGAAAAGTACCCGATGCCCCTGATAGACCAAAAGGCATTGTCTTCCACTGGTACATTGTGAGTGGTAAATGCTGTTAATCGTTTACTTTCCTCTTCCATTTTAATTTGCCAGTACCCCTTTAAAAGATCTAAACTAGTTAACCAATGAGCTGATCCTGCGGTGAATATTAACTCTTGCAAATCTTTCATGGGAAAAACAGGAACTTTAGTTACCGCATTTAAAGCCCTGAAATCGATACACATTCTTAGAGAAGAATCTTTTTTTGGCAACGCAAATCATTGGGTGAGCTATTTCGGATTCTAATGGTTCTATTAAATCTAGACCTAGCAATTTTTTAATCTGACGTTCAACTTCCTTTCTATATGCAATGGGAACACTGTAACAAGGGTTTTTTTTTTTTTTTTTTTTTTTTTGAATTGCATTTGATAATAGTTCAATTTTATGTGTGCCCACCGAGGCTGGTTGAACGGGTTTAGTAAATATATGTTTAAATTTTACAATTAAATTTCTAAGAGTTTTCCACTGAGAAGCATTTAAATGTTTAATTTTAAGACTATCAAGAATTTCAAAGAATTTAAATTCCTTGGTAGCGGTAGGTAAAGTTTCATCATGGCCGAATTCTTTTTCTTCCTCAAAAATAACATTTACAGAATTCGAACTAGCTATATAATGTTTTAATTTATTTTGTTGAATATGCTTGGTCGCAACATTTCACTATAAAAGAATGAAGATTGTGTTTTTCAACATTAGTTGCAGGACCTTCCATCTGGCAAACAATTTATTTGTCGAATCGGGCATTAAAACTATCACCTCTGATCCCCAACTTTGAACACTTTCTTAGACGATCTTGTATGTTGGTCTACCATACGTAATATATATTTGTCCCTTTAAACTTGAGAAATCAATCGTACCTATCACATCTATATTTACTACCTGAAATGGCAATTCAGTTTTCGCCACCGGCGTGATTGGCGTTCGGTCATTCGTTCTAACTGTTTGAGTGAGTTCCCACTCTTTACATGATCTACAATATATTTTTACGTCAGCCCTCATACCTTCCCAGAAGAATGAGTATTTGATCCTCTCTAAAGTTTTTTTAGGGCCCATATGGCTGCTAAACACTGAGGTATGAGCAAGTTTTAGTACCTCCTTTCGCCTACATTCTGGAAGTTGCCCAATGCTCTCACCGAATATTTTGTCCCTATGAAATAAGTAACCATCTACCTCATAGTAATTACCCTTACCTTCCTTAGCATGCTTCCAAGCCACTGGTAAATCGGCACACTGCTCTTGCTCAGAGCGAAAAGTATCAGCTACCATACTTTCCTTATCTGTCTGAGTGGTTACCTCCCCGTCCTTAGCATCCGTTCCCACTTCATTCCCACATGAAGAAATTTCCTTTTGAGATTCCTCAAAAATAAAGTTGCCCTGTGCTTTTTCTGACAGTATCCTAGATAAAACTTCTGTCGTTTCATCTAAATTTCCTGAGTCACCCCTCAGGTTCTGAGAGTTCTGAGCCAGTGAAATTCCCTCACTCCGGGCTCCTCCCAACATGTTCAAAACATCCGGTGGAAGTAACACGTGTTCCACCAAAACATCTGCCAAAGAACACAACACTTGCTGATGCACCACATTAACCTGGCCACCAGTAGCAAGACCTAGCAGAAAGTAAACTAATGGACATTTCACTGCTGGACCAAAAATACCCTTCAAGGAAATTGTAGAAGCACCTTCGGCCGAAATTCCAGGAACTAGTTCCTTTTTGACAACCTTAATTTCTGTCCCCGAATCCACTAATACATCAACTAATTTACCATCTACACTGATGGATGTCTTTTTTAGTTTGCATAATTTATCTTCAATAGCTTGCCTAGGGATGACTTCACCTAGTAAGTCTACCCTGACCGATACAGTTTCTTCCTTTGAGTCTGTACCCTCAGCCGAAACTTTGTTAATGTTAAGCCTCCCAGTGTCTGACCTTTTATTTTTTGGACAATCCCGTCTGAAATGTTTATCGGGTTCACGTGTGAAGCACGTTGGTTTTTTAATTTCTGCGAGCTTTGATTTTTCGAAATTTTTCTTGGGGAAAATTTTGTTAAATTCGGGCCTTTTTTTTTTTTTTTTTTTACAAACCTGCGGTTTACCCAAATTAGAATGATACCCCTTTTTATCAAAATCCATCCCTTTGGCTCTTACTGACCTATCATAGGAATTACCCTTAGATGCATAAAACACATCACAGTGCTTACCTAAGTCATTTGGCTTAAACTAATTTTTTTCTTGATGCACTCCTATGTGGATTACAGTCTCTGAATATTTGAAACATTTTACCTGATACAATGAGCTGGTTCAGTGACTCAAAATCACTTACCTTACTGGCAGGGATGGAACACGTGCGCAGAATTCATACCGGAATCTGTTTATGGAATTTCTCTACCTATAATATCGTTGATTTAAGAAGTAGAAAATTTTCGCACATTGAGAGTGGTATGAAGTCTGCGCCCGTGTTCCATCCCTGTACTGGTCTTGCAGTAATACAGCCATATTGAAATTCACCTGGATGCGAATTGAGAAAAATTCTCGTCTGGGTTACATTTTGCCTTACGAAAATTTTCTAAACATAACTTTGGAGAAGGTTGATATACTTGTAATACTAATTTTTTTAAGGATTCATAATTATCCAATTCCTTTTCTTCAATATTAGCTAACAGATTTGTTACTTTATCCCCTAATAAGAAAAGTAAAACTTTAGGTTTAAATTCGTCGCTAACATTTTCATTCACAAACGCTTTCTCTAAACTCGAGAAAAAATAGTCCCATCCTAGGATTTACTAGGAACCTTAACTGTTTTCATCTTCTAGTTTTTGTTCCCGTTCTACCTTTTCAGCTATGATAGCCTCTAAATATTCTTTCACCTCGCTTATTAGCTAAAATTAATTCCTTTAACTCCGCTTTGGACAACCTTTCGTCAGGTATTTCCCCATAATCTTTTGCTAGACAAATTAAATCTGACTTTTTACTCTTAATTAGGAGAGACTTTTTTTTTATTTTTAAACTACCCTAATGCCAAATTACCTTACAATAAAATGAAAATAAAAAGTAAAATATATCCAAAACATATAAGAAATATCCAAAAAATAATAAGGGTGCAAAATAAATAAATAAATAAACAAACAAACAAATAAAAAAGTAACAGATATACTCAATTTGTGTTAATACCGAAACCTAAATCATTTTCAGAAATAAATCAGAGCTACTTATTTATACTCATGCATTTATCATCAAATAAATAAATTAAATATATATACTTCTTCACTCATTTTTCTTACCCTTCCTTTTAACAATAATAACAACAATAATAATAATAATAATAACTTAGGAAGTAAATAATGATACATTAAAACTGTCGCTAATGATTCAGTTTTATTCTTATTTACTTTTTACTCTTTCTTTTTTTTTATTTTCCTTTTCTTTTTAAATAATTACTTTGGATGGAAATACTAATGCATTAAAACTATCTTTAAAAATTCAGTCCCAATAAACTAGAGAAAAAAAGATACTTTCAACTGTCTTCACTAAAACAAAATAAAATAAATAAATTTATCATCTAAGTATTCATAAACCACAGCAATATACATATTATATATATATGTCATAATAAAGTTGACAACTACACATTTAAATAATTAAAATGCAGTCGTTGGCGTAAATATTTCTTTAATGAAATTCAGGTTTACAATCCATCACGCGAAGGTGAGCCATCCCTGTCAATTACATCTTAAAAAAAAACCTAACTAGCAAGTCCCTGGCCTGAGACCGACTGAATATTCCTTTTCGCGGGAGCGATCACGTGATGCTGAGAGTGCTCTAATTAATTGGCTTAGGGGAGTCATACGATACCTAGGAGGGGTCAGAATATTCTGGATTACATTGCATTGCGCAATATAATAAATAACAGTTTTGTTTCATCGGAAAATAAAATAAAAATACCTTTAAGAATTGAGAACAAGTTAAAGAATTTGTAATTAATGAAATATCTAGAAAATGAATTAATTAGGGCGCTATCAGTGGATTAGTGGGAGGTAATGAAATTTAAGTTTGAGAAATAAATCTATAATTTTAAGGGGGCTTTTAATTATATTTCATATATATATACTGAGACAGGAAATAGATTTACTTTTCTCACTTTTACTAAGTTGCAATAATAAAACAAGAAAATAAAACTCTTTTCCGACCACAAATTAAAAGAACATAAATAATCAAACTGAAGAAAAAAAAAGAAAGAATTTTACGATCTACCGATGATTCCGCGCCACTCATACAGTACGAACAACAGATCATGTCTGGCCATCTGCTCTGCTTTCATTTTTAGAGTAAAACTAGCAGGCTACGCCCGCTTCGCTGGTCACTATTTTAAAATAAATCACTATAATTAATGAATTCTCAAAATTGCATTAATTGTTATCATGTGAAAAAAAAAAAAGAAAAAAAAATTCTGATTGGAAAAAATGCCGCTCATGGTCCCCACTGCCGTCGGCAGCGCAAGCCAATGTGCGCTGCACGCGCGCATTTATGTCCAACACTATTAATGAATGACTATATTATCGTAAACGAAAAACATAAATATAAAATACAAAAAAAGAAAAAAATCTTCTCCCATCGGTGGAATAATCGGCCCGGGCCCCCACTTCCTGAGGCAGCGTATAGAGGCGCGCACGGCGTGCATAGTCCTTCACCTACCGTTCCCGCCCGTCCAAATTATTTTAAACTTTAAAAATCCTCGCAATCGTTCTCTCGGGCTTTTAAACCTAATAATACTAATTTCTAACATTCTATCTGAATTTCTTTCTTTTTACCCCTGTGCTCGTCCCCCTTCCCGCCCCTCGTAATAATTCTGTACTTTCGAAAATATCCGCAATATATTTATCGGATCTTAGAACGTAACAACACTAATTTTCAGCGCTCTAACTCTTATTTAAATATTTTTGCCCCTTCATCCCCCCCCCTCAATTCCCGTCTATCCTAATAATTTTACAAATTCGAAAATATCCGCAATCGCTTTGTAAATATCAAAAACCTCATGTACTAATTTTGAACGGTCTAACTCTATTTTTATTTTTTTGCCCCTTCGCACTCCCCGCTTTCTGACCCTCCTAATAACTTTACACTTTCGAAAATATCCTCATTCGACTTGCAGGCCTGTAAAACCTATCTGTACCAATTTTGAACGATCTAACTGTATTTCAATTTTTTTTTTTTTGTCCCATGGACACCCTTTCGCACCCCACCTGGGACGAATTTCTAAAATTAAAGAAATTAGCTTTTATGTATTTATGAGAGCTATATTTTAGAACAAAAATCTCACACATATCTTTTTTTCTGTTTTCGATATAAAGGATTATTTCAAATCACGTTTTGCCCCCTCTCTCCCCCTCTTGGGGGCTGAATTTCTAAAATTCCAGAAATTTGTTTTTAGGTATTTGTATTAGCTATATATTAGAGCAAAATTTTCACATATATCTGTTTTTTTGTTTGAAATATATAGGAGTATATGAAACCACGTTTTGCGCATGTGAAATCACGTTTTGCCCCCTTTCCCCCCTTGGAGACCAAATTTCTAAAATTCCAGAAATTGCTTTTTAGATATTTGTGTTAGCTATATTTTAAAGCAAAAATTTTACGGATATCTGTTTTTTTTTGTTTGAGATATAGAAGTTTTTGTGAAATCACATTTTGCCCCCTACTCCCCCTTGGCGGGTGAATTTCGCAAAATCGCTTCTTAGGGGGTGCTTACACTACATGTTCTATAATCTGACCCAGTTTCGAGCCAGTGGCTGCAGTAGATTTTGCTGTGCGTTGATGAGTCAGTGAGTGAGTGAGTGGAAGTGCTCTTTTATATGTATAGAAGAAACAAATCTATGTGATTATTATACATTTCACCTATACTGAAATATGTTTAATTAAACCAAATATGTTTCGTTTTCTTTACCTTTTCTATAAAATAAAAACTGTGATGATAATACTACTAATTAAAAATTATTAAACATTTATATTTCACATTAGATATCAAATAACCATAATAAATAAATATATATATATCAAAAATATTAAACATGATTCGGTAATCGAATAAATTTAATACTTTTTTTTTTCTTTATAAACTTGCTGATATTATTTAATGATTAAAATGTTGATAGAAGAAAATGATATAGTACTTACAATGCCTTAGTGTCGAGGTAAAACAAATAACGACTGTACTTGAAAAATATAGATGGAGTCTTTTATGCATATCACTGTCCTGAAATATTCAGTTAACGAATTCTCACGACATAGATAAATTTCGTTCGGATGTACGGAGCTAGAGTCCCTAAATAAAATAATAGGCCGGCGCATCACCGCCATTTTTTTACCTCCGAAGAGGAGAGCATTCCCGCTTGGCGTCATTATCGCTTCCCTAATGATTTTAAGAAATCTTGATCTGAAGCTAATCCGGTCAAGATAAGAGCAATAAGCAACAATAATATTCCTAAAAACACATTTTTTTCACAGTACATTCTCAGGATGTCATTTTATTCTGAGGATATCCTATGGATGTACAATGTGTTGTTAGGGCGGGTTCTGTTTCTTTTACACAATGTCGCCAAAAGTCAAATACACAGTAATAGAAGGTTTGTGAACACTTTATATTCACTTCTTGAATGATTATAGCAGTTTATCGCTAAACAAACTTCCATGTCATAGTTTACTTAGCTAAAATTATGAAATATAATAAAACAAGTTACTCTAAAGTAACGTAAGACGATAAAAAAAAATGTTTGTCGTTTGCTTATCAGAGTTACGCGCTGGGTACATTTGGCAACCCAAGGCAACAAAATACCTGATGCGCCAGCTCGTATATGTAGGAGCCTTATACGGAGCTATACAAAAAGAACACTGATAATATACACATGCTGATGGTGTGTGCATACCACTGAGCTGAAGAACAACTGGAGGAAGTGCTAGACCAGTTTTCACGTGCCGTTTTTTGAAGGTTTGTCTTCCGACCGTTGCATGGCAAAAAGCATTTGATATATTTATATTTCAAAGTAAAATTGTGTAAAGGTTGTCTGTTCGAACAACCATATGCTAAACATGACATTACAATTTTAAATTTTAATTCTTTAAAGATTATAATAGTAATAGATGACCCGACAAATGTTGCTTGCCATGCAGGGCAGGCGAACGATTGCAGAAAAAGTGGCACGCACGAACACTGTGTAAAAGTATTGGAAGCATTTGCTCCAGTTGTTCTTCAGCTCAGTGGTGCATACTAGGGATGTGCCGGATCGTCAAAAACTGTTATCCGCCGATACGGATACGAGTTTTTCTATATCCGCGAATACGGATACAGATACGGATCTTTGAAAAATCTATAATTATTAAGTACATGTGTAACAATTTTGCTTCCACTACCCGTTTAACGAAAGTAATGAAAGTGACGTATTCGGTTTCAATATCGATTTTTCACCTGATATACATGTTTTAAGGTCCAAAAAAATTATTTTTGGAAATAATTCATTGTGTATGTATGTATATGTATGTGTAGGGGGTGAGCATGTATCTTCGGACAATGACTGATAAATCTTCTAAATCTAAAGATAGAACGACGGAACTTTATATTTTAACTTTTAGTAAAATTTAAAAAAAAAAAAAAAAAAAAATGGGACAAGGAAAACCGAAAAAAGACAAATCTGCATCTCAAACAAAGCTGTAATACATATATATTTTCTTTTTCACTGTCACTATATAAAACCCTTTTTTTAAATATCTGTTTGTTTGTGTTAATCGATTTCTTCAGGACAATTGGTAGGCAGTGTTCGTGAACATAGTAAAATATAGCGAAACATTTTCATAAATTACGTTCAAGAGAAAAGAACGTTCAGTTTAATTTTAGATAGCCCTGTATATTGTGTATAAACAATATGCACATCGTATTGTTTTTTTTTAAATTTAGTGTCATATGAAAAACAACACAAAATGAAATAAATTTCCAGCAATTTCCAAATATTGTCCCAATCTATCCAAATACTTTAAGTAGTCCCGTAAACGAATGATGAATTATTTCCATTCCACAATCTGCACGAAGCATGTATTTATGTAGATAAAAAAATATGTTTATTCCATTTTGTTTAGGGCAGCCTATATATGTTGCACTGTACTTACCAAAAATTCTCCCATAGACGTAATATATTTGAATTCTCTTGGATGTCGCTGTACACGAACATTTACTTGATCTTAACAAAAATTTTGGTGTGAAATCACTCTATGATACAGATTTAGATTACGCAGTTTGGACAACCTGCTACGATTTGTTCGCGGGATATTCTAATAATAGACACACACAAAACAACTGCTAAAAACATGATTTTGACTTCTCTAGCCATGTATATGGCTAGAGAAGTCAAAAAACTATTCCACAAAATTTTATTTAAACGCATTTACAAGGAACTAATAACATTTTATTAAATAAAACTCATATAATTTATATGCATTTTACTGGGGAAAAAAAAAAGATAGGATTATTTAGATATTTAGAATTTTACGTAACTATTCATTATTTATACATTTCCATTTTTATATATTTATTTTTTAAGTAATACTTTAAGAGAAAATCATATATTATGTAAAACATATGTATTACTTTTTACAATTAATTTTCTTTTTCTTAAAATTTATAGTCTCAGAGATAATGCATGATCTATCTTATAAGGTAAGGGTATGTTTACAAACAAACGCTCCGTCAATCAATCTTTGCCACTCTCGAGTGGGAAAATATCAATCTCTATTGGTGGAAATACCAATGTTTTGCAACTTTACCCGTAATTTGACTGCAAGTGACGTCACGTGCCCTTTCCTTATTCACCATGTTTTCTAAAAAAAAAAAAAAAAAAAAAAAAAAAAAAAAACAATTGATTACATCGCACTGGTTGTGAGAACTTCTGGTTCGCCTGCTACTAGCTGTAAACAACTTTGATCTTAAAGCGATAGCTGTAAACAACTGTGATGATTGGTTGCAATTATTCATTTTCCTTCTTAACCGGAAGCTCAAAGGACCAGAAGTGTCTGCTAGAGAACACAGGCTCCGCCAACAAATACCGTGAATAAAAAGGAATGTTTCATTTTTAATGATTCACAGTTAAACATCTGCTTTCAAATTGCCACTTTGAGTATAAGCAGATACCGGATATCGGTTTTGGTGCATTATTTATTTGTTAAACATTATTATCTGCCTTACTGAATCCGTCTCTCAGATGTTTTTGTTTTATATTATTTTTTAATTAAATCACAGCATGTATTTTCTTTATAAACGCTGTGTTAAAAAATGAGTTATAACAGTTTCTTACTGATTTTATGGAAATTTCTGCAAAAGATCCGTATTAGATCCGTTGAAAAAAAAAACGGATTCCGATCAGGATACGAATAGGGATCTATTTTTTACTCGCGGATATCCGCGGATACGGATACGAATACGGAGCTCCGGCACATGTCTAGTGCATACTGCACACTGTATACACAAGATTTTTTTTTCTTCGTTGCTTTCACTATAGGCCATTCGAAATTTATAAGACGATACTGCGATACTTAAAAATTTCAGAAGAACACCTTGGATTTAGAACACGTAGGTACTCCACTTCTATACAAAATACTGATCTAGTATTATCTACGTTAGGCTCTAGTTAGCCCGTCGAACACTTGAGAATTTAAAGACTTAAGAACTGCACGTAAGCTTTGGTTAGCTCGTCGAACACTGGAAAATTTAAAAACTTAAGAATAGCACGTAGCAATTCCATCGTCTTATTTGGGTGACCCGATGACCACCGGCTATTGTGGACATTCTGCTGTGACCACACGATCAATTCTTTGTCTCTGTTCACAATCATTTCTTCGTCTCTGTTCACAATCCCTTATTCTGACACCAGTGTAAATCGACATATCTTGCGAGCGTGAAATCCGTTGTGAGTCGTCGGAGACAATGAAGATATAGTCACAGTTAGTTCCAAAGTCATTGGGACACGTTACAGACGACATATATTACTGAATCGATGATATATACAATGAAGAAAATTTACAATCTTGGTTTATATTTTGTTTTATAACTACAGCCGCTAGGACCAGTACGAATTCCAATACACCCCGATTCCGTCTCTCATACCAGAGCAGTGATCTCACTCGTAAATTTACAATTTCCCTCCACAATTACCAAAATTTCCCTCTTTTTCCCTATTTCATTTCCGTTTTTCCCTCACTTTTTCCCACCTATCTGTTATGAAAATATATACTATTAAAATTAGTTACCTAATGGAAGAGAATTATACTTTAACATGAGGATGTTTTCAAAATTATGAATTTCAAAGACAGTTTAAATAATTTTAGGGAACGACCATGACCTCCTTCCCTATATCTGCCAGAACACTCTAAGAAGATTAGCATACTTTTTCGGCCATTCTTATCTTCAATACTAAAGACGCCTTTCCAAAATTTATAAATACTGTCGGTGAAAAATTTTCTCTGTATTCTCATCTATGGCTTTTTCTCTCCTCCCAATCCAATGATTATGTTGACATCTTGACATAAAGGTAAAATATACCTTCTTGGTAAAGGCACGAGTGATTCTGAATTACGATAAAAAACATTTGAAGACTTTAAAAAAAGCGTCAGAGAATATATCTTCTTCAAGAGGAAATCTATTTTTAATCTGCGTAAATGTTTCAATATCAAATGCTAAACATGATTCGATATTCATTGCTAAAAAAGTCGCATCAAGATAAAAGTAATTTTTTTGAGGGGAAAGAGGTTTGCTTTAGGTACTATAATTCCTAAACCCCGATGTATTCAGGAACCATAAAATTTAATACTATGCGCTGAAAAATTTCAGAAACTTTATCGTTCAGTGTTTTACACATTCAGTTTCCACATTTAGTAATTTGTAAAAATATGCATTTGATAAAAATTTGATACAAATATTTTGATTAAAAAAAAAAAAAAAAAAAATACACATCTTTGAAACAAGTCGTTCCGGCTCAGTCGGAAGAGTAGACTGATTTCTTTCTTTTATATTTTTGCCTACATTTTGAAATTAGGTGATCGATCAAGTTAATTAATAAAGTTGATTGAGACATTGCTAGGAGTATTTACATACCAAGTTTTAAATAAATCGATTCATGAATGCGTTTTTTATGTGAAATTTTCAAGTGACTGCAACATGACTCAAATAACGAATCAATTTGATTAATGAACTCATCCACGATATTTGTAAAATATGTCCGTTGTCCCACCTTGTTCGAATTGACTGATAATTTTGGGAGTTATCGTAATGACAAATTTGCAAGTGAACCCGTGATTTCAAGAGACCAGGCTTTTGAAATAAGATATGGGATCAAGTTGTCAAACACACTCTTTCAAGAAATTTCTAACATAAGTCCAGAGTCTAACATTCTTTCAAACTGAATGAATATTTAGATCTGCCAATATCCTAATTATTAATCCGTATGATTGTTAGAACTCGATTGTTTTTTTGTTTTTTTTTTAATATATATACCAGCCTTTTTACTGTATTCTATATTCAATAGAAGAAAGTATTGGATTCGTAAAAATTTTCGACCTCGGGTTTTTGACGGATTTACACGTTTTGAGAGCTGTAGTACACGATTTGACCATTTTTAGAAAATGTCTGTCTGTTTGTGTGTGACAAAATTTTGTGGCAACTGTATCTCAGGAACTACTGCACAGAATTTCCTACAAATTGGTATGTAGTTGCACCTTGACATAAATTAGTGCCTATCAACTTTTGGTAAAAATTGTCTAACAGGTTGCGTTGCCATCCCGCTTTTTCTAAATTTTTAACATGGTGATATAAGACAAAATTTTGTATAAATGTGCATAAAGAGAATTATTTTTTAGTAATCATTATGAAATTTACAAGAATTAGTTATAATAGAGATAGTCAACTGGTAAAAAAATTTTGTATGTGCAGGAGCCTTGCCCCCCCCCCCCATCCACGGGGGAAAGTCCCCCCTCGAGGGGAGTAAATTTTCAAGATGGGTATCTTTCGAAAGGTCTCGTCAATACCTTTGAAACGAATGGTTGAACTATAAATCTGTGATAATTTAAAACAAAGTTATTAATTTTTTTTTACTTTTAACGAGATTTTCTTTTTTAACGAAGTTTAACCAAATTTGGTATTTTGTTGGCCCCTTGGCCCCTGACATAAACTGGTGCTGATTAGATTTGGGGATCAATCGCTCAACTGGTGACGCTGTGATTGCATTTTTTCTAAATTTTTAACATGGCTAAGTATAGGACAAAATTTCGTATAAATGTACATAATGAGAGTTATTCTTAACCTGTGATTGTAAAATTAATGTGAATTTTTGATAATAGTAGTAGTTAATTAGGAAAAAAAATTGTGCATGTGGGGGCATCGCTTCCCTCCATGGAGGGGAGTACCCCCGGGGGTGGGTAAATTTTCAAGATGGGTATATTTCGAAATATCTCGTCAATACCTTCAAAACGAATGGTTGAACTATAAATATGTGATAATTTAAAACAAAGTTATCGATTCTTTTTACTTTTAACGAAAAAAAAAAAACTTGGAAAAAAAATCGTATTTTTTTTTTATTATTATTATTTATTTATTTATTTATTTATTTTATGTTACTGAGTGAATTTGTATAGGAAAATATAGAAGAAAGTCTTGTGTTGGCCACAACATACTAATTTTTCTGTAAGTACTTTTCTTATTATTTTTACGTAAATGCACTTAATGAAAATTATTATAAAAATTAAGTAGTGTGGAAAAAGGGGCTGGTACTAACATTCCTCCGGATTAGGTTGGCAGCTATAAATAGAATACTTAAATTTATTTGATAACATATTTTGAAAAGACCGCATTATTTCAAGTGGTCCCATGATTCGTTTAAAAGATTCTTTTGATAGATTCGTTCAAATCGGTTCAAAACTTCCGAAGTTATCGTAAAGGCACTTTCTCCATTATATATAGAGATAAGCGAATTCATTGCAATTGGTGGATTTCTGGGGGAAAAAAAAAAAAAAAAAGAATCAGTCCTGACCGTCTTTCAAAATAGCAGGAGCCGTATTTATTCTAAACGAAAGTCTAATTCTAGTAGTATCCTTAGCTAAACTATAAAATTATTAAAATCATCATGACTAATTCATTTAATTTACCTTTGAAATAAAGAATGATTAAGAATGATATTAAAATTCAGTAAATATTTAAATTTTGTTGTATTTGCTGAAAATTTCAAATAATTACCTTATTAAATTTTATTTAGTAAAATTAAAAATGTATGAAGTTGACGCTATGAAATTTTTTTTTTTTTTTTTTTTTTTTTTCTTGTCTTTCGGTTATATTTTGTACGAGTGTTGCCAGATTGGGTACTTTTTTTATTCAACTTTCACCAATAATTTTGAGAAGTGATATTTAATATACATAATAGACAATTAAGCTTCGAAGTGATTAGGCTACCGTTACAATTAAAAATTAATGGTGGATATTGACTAAAAAAAGTCCCCAATCTGTCAACACTGTTTTGTACCCAAATTTATTGTTATGGGATATATAAGAAAGAAAAAGAAATATGAATGAATTTATACAAATAATACATTTAAAACACTCAGTGCAACTAAATTTAAGCAATAATTTAATGGAAAAGAACATTAAAATACTTTATATCTAAAATGATAATAATAATAATAATAATAATACATCATAAAAATAGTTACCCGTATTGATTACGTTTTCATAGGATATCCCCGGATAAATACAAAGAGGAAATTAACAATAATAATAGTAGTAATTTAATTTAATTGCTTTAGTTGTTTGTTCCTTAGTTTGACAGCTTGAATCGCGCAGCACGAAAAAAATTAGCGGCAATGACAAAACCAGTTTTTTTTTTTTTTTTTTTTTTTTAAGAGAATTTTTATTTTTAGTTTAATCGCACATTTGAAAAAAAATTACTCTAAATATTAAGTAGTATGAAAAGAAGGGCAGTACTAGCTAGCATTTTTATGCGATAGGGCAATTGCATGAAAAAAGTAACGTCAATCGCACATTGAAATAATTCCGCTTCCACCAATATTTTCCAACAGTCACTATCCTATCCTATTAAATAATAAACATGACAGAGAATATGCCATTAAAATTTCTATGTAAAGATATTGCGGTGCCGTACTTCACCGGTAAATTTTAAAAATTTGCCCAGGATTATCTATTAATTTATTATTATTATTTAATTTTAATTTAATTTAATTTAAAAGGTATAATGACATCATTTTGACACACGCATAATCAATTTTACTATTCGCTAATTTTTTACTACTCGCGTAAAAATGTATTTC
Source organism: Salticus scenicus (assembly GCA_963930645.1). Classification (NCBI taxonomy): domain Eukaryota; kingdom Metazoa; phylum Arthropoda; class Arachnida; order Araneae; family Salticidae; genus Salticus; species Salticus scenicus. Next base: position 201,998,451 of record OZ005652.1, read on the forward strand.
TTTTTATGTCGAAAAGAAATTTCAACTTGTAAACATTTTTAATAGCAATTAAATTTAAAGCTAATACATAAATGGCTAATTTTAAAGTTATTATAAGGTTATTATTTTCATGTTATAATTAATTAAAAAATTAATCATCAAAGCTTCGGAAATCGGACTTCGAGGTACATTAGGAGAGGTCAGTACGAACCTCCATGCATGCAAATTTGTGTAACTCTGCCATCCTCTCTTTTCCTAAAAATCGCCAGACACACACACACATCTTTTATTATTATAGTAGTAGGCTTTGCCCACTTCGCTGGTCACTATATTTGAAGGAATTAAAAACAGAAAAACTCTTTTTTAAACCGCTTTATAAACAAAAAATAAAGAGAAAAAGCATTGAAATTGCTCAAAAGCTCGCTTCGGAACTCCGCTGCCATCAGCAGCGTATTCCTCATCCACTAAATCTTGGGTACGTGGCCCTACTGCCTGAGACAATGCCTTACCCGTGGGTTTCAATTTGATTGCTTATCGTATGACAGTTTCAAAACGGACAGTATCGAAAAAATTAAAGTATCCCCTTTATATGGGAATCCTAATTGCATATTAATAACTTTATACATACTATACATAATATTTACATTCACGTTATTTTCTATATTTTATTTGATTTATTCGGTCGACTATAAAATGAGAGGAATTTCACGCCAAATATAATAATACAATATGCTATGAACGCTACGTTTACCGTATGAGACAACTAATTATTTTGTGGTTATATATATATTTTCAATTTTAAATATTTGATGGTTTGTTAAAGGCCATTGGTGTGTAGAAAAATAAATAGATAAATGTATAACTCTGATCATCGTACAGCTTTAGTATAACACTCCTTGGCGACATTTGAATTTTTCCGCCATTTTGGATTTTTCGATAAAATGATAATAATAAAATAAAAATAGATAATTGATGCAAGTATTGTTTCTTTCTCTTTCTTTTTTTTTTTTTTTTTTTTTTTTTTTTTTCAGTGTTTTATAATATATTTATATTTTTGATGCTCTACTTGGTTTAAAATGGCTGTCGCCAAAATAATCCTCGCCGAAAAATGTTTGGACTACCTAATATCAGTAGACGTACCTAATATCAGTATTGTTTTACCTATTTTCCTAAAACTAGTCAAACCATAGCTAAAATTCTCAAACAATATTATTTTAAAATAATATTTTCGCCTTCCAATAAACTCACCTTTTCTCAGTTAAAAGATCCCATTGATATGCTTAATTTTTGGGGCATTTATAGTATTTCCTGTCAGTGTGGTTTATCATATATTGGCCAAACTAAACGCAGTCTTAAATTTCATCTAAAAGAACATAGGAATTACGTCCGCAAACAAGAAACCAATAAATCGGCTATTTCTAAACATTGCTGGGAGGAAAATTATAATTTTAAATTTAATTCAGCTAAAATAATTTGCAGACCTAAATCCATTCATGAACTTGATTTCGTTGAAGCTTTTCGTATTTATAAAAATTTTAAAAACCTTGTAAATTTGATTTCGCTGTTCCCTATTTGTCTGATTGTTGGAAATTTTACATTCAGTCCACATTTTCTTAATTTTTCTACTGTTTACACAGCTACACATTCCTAAATTCCTATTGGCCACACTCCCCACTTTTTCCGTAATCCTATTGGTTGAACTAAATTCGGTCCCTCTCCTATATATACGAGCACTTCTTCAGATTCAGAATTATTTTTGCACTGAAGACGGTGCGCTTAAGGCTACCGAAACAGCTGTATGTATCTCAAATATTTTTCTTTGGCGTTTCTGACGTAGTAGTTTATTCGGGTTTTAAAACAAAAGATTTGTTTATACATTTTTTGAGCTGATAGATATTTTGGAGATGGTGATTTTTTTCAAAATTAAGTGAAGTTATCCATACTTATTAAATTTAAAAAAAAAAAAAATAGTAATAATAATTGATAACGTATTAGAATTCTGGAATTTTAAAATCAGCTGCTGTTGCAAGAAGAAGTATACAATGAAATCTCTAACACTTTTTAATGAAACAAACTAAAATTTAACTTCAACTTTAACAATGTTATTTTCTGAAAAGTCTACAAATTTTAACGATTAAAATTAAATTACTACTGTAAATTTGTCTGTCAATCTAGTGCGTGCGGTCTCTAGTTTGCGATATTCACTGTACCAACAAGGCATTCTGAATTCATTCAAATTCTAGTCTTATTTTTTACGAATATCATTTTATTAAATAAGCTAATAATACGCAAGCTTTTTTTTTTTTTTTTTTTGTGATAATTTCAATAAAACCTGATAACCTGTTTAGAGAGAATCCGCGATTGTAATGAAATGCTCGCCCTCTGGTGGGCTAAGGTGAAATTATCACACCACTGCATATCCTCATATTATGCAATCGACTTTCCATGATGAAATGGCGGAGAAAGAATAATAATTACAAGTGGCTGTTATATTTACTAACAACTGCAGTGTTCAGAGAGCGCCATCTATCGATCATTACAAACGTGGATGAAACAAGAAATATAAACATAAAACGTATTCTCTATTTAAAAAAGAAAAGCTAAGAATTACAATATTTAGAAACAAAACTTGGCAGCATGTAAATCTTTCTCCACGCTGGAGGTAACCCTTGAGAAGGTCCAAGATGAGTCATGTGACATGCTCTCCTTTCACCTGCGTATTCGATGGTTCCCTTGGTAACAGCTTATTTTCAGTAAATTTCTATGGCGACGGTTTGGAGATTGTTCTTCGCGTAAGTCATAAACGCCAATGTTTTTGTTTACTTACGTAGTTTAATATTCTTTTGTTCTAAATCATTTTTATTTTTATTTTACTTCTCTTTTATTTCGTGTAGTTAAACTTTAATCGACAAAATGCTTAAAAATAGATGAAAAGTCATTATTTGTTGTGAAATTTAACTCTTTAAAAGTTTAAATTTTCTTTTATAAACACTTTTAAACTTTGTTGGGAAACGATGAAAAAAAAAGGTATTTTATTATTTATTAAAATGTGAAATATGTGTAAAATTATTTTAAAAACCATTTATTTCGGTCATAGGACTGTCATGTTACCTAATAATAATGATAATTTGTCGAACTGATATTTTAAATGCCAAAATAGTGATAAAGGGCCAAACACAGCAACCTATTCGAGCATGTCACGTGATTCATCTTGAACCACGGAAAGAAAGTTAATCCTTCATCCATTGAATCAGCACTCTAATTTATTTATCTCGTTGTGCTGGACCAACGAGATTTATAAAGTAGAGTGACAAATGGTAACCCTTGAGAAGGTCCAAGATGAGAAGGTTATATATCTCGTTGTGCTGGACAAGAATATCTGAGGTTCCATTTAGCATTTGTTTTATTTTCAAATTCTTTTACTCATTTATTTATGTCACTTGTGGTCTTACACTGCATGTAATGAAATTTACATCATTCCTTCCCACAATTTCACTTTCTAAATGTATCCCTTAAATGCATAGCGATGTAGATCTGCATCGTATGTTTGAAACCTCATATCTCTTTTTGGAGCAACCTTTTGTGTTTTATTTTATTTTAATTTAATTTAATTTTACGAAAACTATTTTATTGTTTCCGAATGCAACTAGAATCATTGACAGTGTATTTCTTTATCTGTGACAATTTTCATTTGTTGGCGCGCTATCTGAGTACAGTTTCATTTCGGCGCAGGTGTTACGAATTACGATTATTTCTTTGAAAATTAATAAAACTATAAAGGATTGATGGATGGATTGGTGGATTGGTTTTACGTCGCACTAGTGCTGCACAATGGGTGACGGTCTGGGACTCACCCCTAGAGGTGGTCCGGAGAAATGCCATCAGAATTTTGATCCTCCACGGAAGGGATGGCTCTCCCGCTTCGGTGACCCCCAGATGTATAATGTTGATGGGTACATGGAAGACATTGCGGCCACCACAGATTTTACGTGCACCAGCCACCATTAGTGTACACGACGGTCTTTGGTCGGCTCGAGTACCGAACCCGCAATCTTCCAATTACGAGTCCGGCGCTCTACCGACTGGGCTACCGCGGCCCTAAAACTATGAAGGAAAATTTGTTTTTGGATAGAAACAAGGTAAGAGTAACGAATAACATTTATATTTTTGCATATAGTGATAAATTTGTGCAAGAAAAACGTAGCTCTTTTTTTTTTTTTTTTTCTTTCTTTTTTACGATGGTGTGGAAATACATCGATATATATATATATATAAATCAAAATATTATTTATTAAAAATAAAAATTCATGCATTTAAGGCTTAAAGGAAAAATTCACGGCTGTATTTTTCATGCAGATATAATCAGACAATCCATCTTTATTGTGAGTTAAAATGAAGAAAACAATCGGCTCTCGAATAAATAAAAACGAAAGTTCGTAGTTCACCAAAGGCGAATGTCTTTTCAGAAAAATGAACCAATAAAACTGCTTGATTTTCTTTCATACTCGAAATTAGCTAGGGTATGGAAAAATTCTACCAAAATGCTACGACTGAAAGTCAACTTGTTTGTGAAAAAATAGTTCGCCCAACTAGATGACAGCTTCTTGGTTGATACTTATATTCTTCTAGGTAGGAAGAATGATGCACTTTGTCCCAAACGCATAAAAAATAATACATTGTCTGCAATAATAAATTGCCTAAATTTAGAAAATGTAAACGTACTATTAGTATTAGTTGGTTTGGATTAACATCACATGAGAACGGCAATACTTCTACATGCTTTTAGAAAATGTGGAAATATTTAATTTCCAGCCAAATTATTAAGATATTTAAAAAAAAATAATAATAAAATTAAATAAAAAAGATTATCCTTAATTCTAATTTCTTCCATTTCTATAGGATTTTGATCTAACGTTCGGATGGCTTGAAGGCTTTGGCTATGTGGGCGTATGGGAATACAGAGAGAAAAGCAAATTCGAAGAACTTCAAACAAATTTCTGCAAAGAGCATGAAGAGGACTGGCAAGTAAGCAAACCTAAAATCTTCCCTTTTTTTTTTTTTTTTTTTTTTGGAAGGAAGACTATTAGTTTTAATCTGGATTTTTTGTAGATCAGTTTTGTGTAACTTAAAATTTTGAAAATAAATTAGAAATATCAGTCCTATCGTTACAAATTCGGTACCAAATGAAAGAGACTATTTATGAGACTAGTGCAAAGAAAGAGACTAGTGCAAACAGTTTTTCGACATGACAATTAGATTTTTTAAAATTAACTAAAGTATGAAATTTGGATGGCAACGCTTTATTTTAAGTCACTTCGGCCCTTTTAAAAATTACGTGGCCCAGATTTACGGTCAAAAAATTATACATATATATATATTTTTTTTTTTTTTTCCTGACTGCAACGGAGGATGTAAAATATTGCACTCTTAATACATATATAAAATTCAATTGAGTCGCACACAGTTAGTAATAGATAAATGTATTTTAATTGAAATGTTGCTGTAACAGTGTATTTTTCATAAGTGAAATTCAGAGTTTATATTCAAATAATTAGAATTCACGTTCATTATAATTTTTAAATAGTCTTCTTAGAAAATCATCACGATTTCAAATAAAAATAAATAGAATTTATTTTAATACGATTTTAGTTTTCTACCGTTATTTGTAGAGATATTAGTAGTATGTACTTAACATTTTAACTCCGGGACTATACATAACTTTAAGGAAATATATAAAACTTTTCTGAACAAACATTTAAATTATATTTTTTAGTGTCTTCAGTTAATTTATTTTATTTTGTACGCTTAAAATATTTCTTATTTCTCTCTATCTGAAATGCACTTGAGAAATTGAATCTTGAGTATCAAATTTATTTATGAAGATACAATCCCAAAGTTAATTTCTTTTACGTTTATTTAAGTTATTAGTCTTTAATAAATATTCTTATATGTAACTATTGTATTATATATTAATTATCATATATTATATCTGTATTATGTAACTTACATTTACATTTACATTTAGGAAAAATTGTTCAAGAATATGACCCAGAAACTTGCACAACGAATGACGGTAAGTTTTGTTTTTGTGAATTTAGATAATTTGTTTTTCTTTAGATTATTAATTATAACATTAATAAATACATTCAATAATGTAATTATCATCATTAATTAATATCAAATATCAATAGTTTATTTCAATAAAGTATTGTATAGTATGGATATTCGATTGTAATCCAACTTCCAAAAGGTTTACCAAAAGTTAAGACCTTCTATTTTTTATCTATATTATAATGTGTATATAAATGTGCAACCCTGTTTGTTCGCTAAAAAAATCCACATACATTGATAATGCAAAAAAAAAAAAAAAAAAGCATACATATTCGTTAGCACCTGTAAAAAGTGCTAACGAACGCTAAGCATGCTATTAAATAAAATTAAAAATGTTATTAAATTGTAATTGTTATAAACAATTAATGTGTGTATAATTGTTATAAACAATACAGTTATTATAAACATGTTATTAAATTATAAAATTAAATTATGTCATTAAACAAAATTGCTCTCTCCAAGGCAGGGGGGGGGGGGCATACAGAGAAAGAAGAAAGAGAGCTACACAGTTTATAAACTTCATATTTGGTATGGAAATTCCTCAGTAAAATTCAAATTCCCTACATTGATAAAAAGTTGCTCAATCTTAAAAAATTAAATGGGGGTAAAAAGAATGACGTGTAAAAGGTTAATGTAATTTTTTTTTTTTTTTTTCTGATTAGGAGTATCAATGATAATAGTAGAGTTAAGTGTCAAGTGGCAGATAGATTTAGTCTAGTTCACTGAGCTGAAGAACAACTGGAGGAAGTGCTAGACCGGTATTCGCGTGCCGTTTTTGGAAGGTTTGTCTTCCGATCGTTGTATGGCAGAAAGCATTTGATACCTTTATATTTCAAAGTAAAATCGTGTAAAGGCTGTCTGTTCGAACAACCATATGCAGAACATGATATTACAATTTTTAATTTCAATTCTTTAAAATGTATAATAGTAATAGACGACCCGACAAATGTTGCCTGTCGTACAAGGTTTGACTTTGTACGGCAAACGACTGAAAAAAAAAAAAAAAAAAAAAAAAACTGGCACGCACGAACGCTGTGTAAAGGTATTGAAACCATTTGCTCCAGTTGTACTTCAGCTCCTGTACCATAGACCAATTACAACAATGGATGGATTCATTTATTAAGGAAATATAAGAAAGTGTGGCAAAGATGAAAAAGCTGAGTGTAGTGAAAAGTTATCTTTTTTGGTATTTATCACGTTATTGCGATTATTTATTTTGAATATAAATATTTATTATCATTATTATTATTATTATTATTATTAAAAGACAGAGCAAGCAAAACTTGTGTAAAACACTACAGCGGCTGAAATGTAAACACTTTCCAACAAAACTGAAAAGCATTTATGACTTTGGTTTGTCTGTCTGTCTATATTCGCTGTAAGTCCCATAAATAATCATGGAATTTCTTGAAATTAATATATTAATATGTATTCAAAATTTAAATCTAATTTAATTTAAAGAATTAAATATAGTAGTTATAACTATTAAAATAATAATAACAAATACCAAAAAAGTACGAAATAATTTTAAAAAAAAAAAATCTTACCTGTGAAATATAATCCTCATTTTACATAACTTTTGGAGCTTTTTACAGAACATCTGGTCACTGTAGCCAGAGATAAAATTTCTTTTAGATTAAAAAAGAAAAAAAAAAATTAACTTTTAAAGAGAAATAAAAATTTTTTAAAGAACTTTCATAAAACAGAGAGAGAGAAAGATCGTCTGCGTAAGAGAAAGTAGAATTTAGAGCTTGGCGAAAAATTTTCACTGTTGGCCCGGTTGGCTACTGTAGTTACTGTAGTTAACCATCTCACGTGATTAGTTTATGAGTGATCTTTGCCACACAAAAAGGTTTCCATTGTTCCGTCCATTGTTATAATAGAACTATGGTCTGTATTGCAGAGTCGTCAAAGCTGTCCGGCTTTGAAAGAAACTTTAACTCTCTTTAATCTTCTCGACATATACTAAATGTGTTTTTACTTACGAGATGGATTATTATTCAAAGCGTACACATAGACCATCACTCATAGATAATTTCGAATCTCACTTCTAACAACAAGATCGGCAATCCTTACAGTCACTGGCCATAGGGACTCTAGATTTTAGAAAATATATGCTTATAAAAAATAAATACTACGAGAAAACTCATGTATAAAAATTAGGATTCGAAAATAACTGTTCACTTTTATTTTGAAAAAGTTCTGTTCTAATGTACACTTTTTCTTAGGAACTTTTTTCAAACTATCCAAGAGATTTTACGTTATATCTTTTATTATGAAGTTCTTTCGAGAACTTTTAAAATAAAAGTTCTTTGATCAGAATTCTCCTAATAAAAATTCTATTATAAATAATAATATATAATACGTGCAGCGATTTTTTTTTTTCGTATGTCTAAGTCTTTTTATTGTTAATCTGGGTCTTTGGGGTAGTAATCCGTTTTACCTCATCTTGTCTAATAAATTTTCTTTGCTCTTGAGCCCTTCCATCATCTCTTCTACTTGTATATAGATTTCGAAAAGTGATGTTTTCCTCGTATCGCACTTTTATGCCAGACAAAATTTCGAATGGTGTCCATTTTGTAAGTTGAGTTGTTGAACTGTTAGCAATCTGCGATCTATTGGCGCATTCAAACCACTTTGTTGCATCATCAAGAGTCAATTTCGTGAGAATTGGTTTAAGAATACAATGAACTATTTTTCTTGCCCATTTGCACAAGGGATTCCTGTAACATAGCAATCTGTAGTTGTTGAAAACCTTCCTCCAAGCAGTTGTTATTAAAAGCTTTAGATGTGAAAGTTGTGCCTCTGTTCATTATGATTCTAATGAGATTTACGAAAGTCTTTTGCTGTAATTTCAACTTGTTAACTGATTTTCGGCAGAAACTAACTTAACTGGGCACAATCAAGTAAACTACGTAAAATTATTTACAACTATAAAGATGTGCTGATAATTCTTATTTGTTGAGGGCAGTGAGCTAATGAAATCAACATAGTAGGTATGCAAAGGTATGTCTTCTTCTGAAATAGGTTTAAGGAATCTTTCCTTTTTACCACATTTCTTCTTAGTTCCAAGATACACAATTAGTTGTTGCATTTTCAATGAATTTACTCAAATTAGGAATAAAAAAATTACTGTTTAACAATTTCTGTCTTGGCGGCCGAAAAATGAACCCATTTCGGAAGGTAGTTTAATATTTTCTGTTGGCACATCTGAAGGTATGACACTAAGTTCCCAAACACTGGCAAATTTTCTAAAATATATCCTTTTTTTCTCGAAATATTCTTGAGTTTCACTGTCAGATAAAAGTGTTTTAAATGCACATGTGTGTTAATCTTGTAACTGAGCATTTCTCATTATGGCAATCAAGGTATCATTTCCTATAATCATAAGAGAATGTCTAATCAGGACATCAACATGCTGCATTTTTTAACCATGTCTGTGTTTAGTTTCATAATCATACTCTTACAATAACATAGCTCGTTGTGCACTATACGTAACAAGGTACTTTTTATTCATGATCCTCATGATCCTCTTTTGGCGGAAATATTTGCAAATTCCGGATTTTTGATTAGAAAGCTACCAGAAATGGAACAAATATGTTGAAAACAGCTCTGCATCTTCTTTAGGATATTTCCAAAACATGTTTTTGATTTTCTGTGATCTGCTTTTTTTTTTTTTTTTTTTTTTTTTTGGGGGGGGGGGGGAGTTGATTATATTGTATTATATTACGAAGGGCAAATTCGAGACAACAGTTTTAGTGCTAAATTTGTCCTGTGGAATTTATGAGAGCAGCAGTCACAAAGCTAGGTGCTTGGATTAATTATATGTATCTGACCTCTAAAGTAACGGGATTTGTCGAAATCTCCCCTTTCCCCCTGGGGGGGAGGAAGCAAAAAACGTTTGTAAGCATAATTCGAAGGTAAGTATAATTCGTAAGCATAATTCGATTCACCTTCACAATGAAACAAAAGTAGCTTGCTATGCCGATGACATTGCCATTTGGCATTCGAACACGAGTCTTGAGCAGTCTGAAAGATCTCTTAATTGCTCCCTGGAAGGAATTTTGGAGTAGTCAAACTCCCGAAAGCTAAAATTTAACCCACAAAAAACATCGTACAGCATCTTCTCAACAGATAGAAAACACAGGCACCTATTCTCTTCAAACTTAATTCTAAACAATCAGCCCTTAACAAAGACTGAAAATCCTATTTATTTGGGACTTACTCTAGATGCTGAACTACGTTTCACTGAACAAATAAAGAAATGTGCCAATAAATCACTCAAAAAATTAAGAATCTTGAAAAGCCTATGCGGTACAAATTGGGGAGCATGCCCCAAAACCTTAAAAACTACCTACACCACTTTGATTCGACCAGTTATGGAATATGCTTCGTCCATCTGGTCTCACGCCTCGACTTCAACACTTAAGAAGATTGATAACATACAGGCAAAAGCCTCAAAGATTATAATTGGTGCTGTCTCTTCCACAGACAACATTAAATCCCAACAGGAATGTGGTCTCCAGTTACTTGATAACAGAAGAAAATGTAGTGTCATCAACTTTACCAACAATATTAGAAGTCGTGAGGAGAAACATGTTAGCAAAAAAACCTTTTTGAAGTGGAACAAAAATACAAGACTCAAACGATCCTCCACCCTACACTATGACCTAATGGTCAGGCAGCAAACTGGACTAGAGCATAACACATATGAAATTCTGCAAGAGCCAATTTTGTCTTCGACTCTTCCGGAAAACACCAAAATTATAACTCACCTTCTGGAACCGTGTTCCAAAAAAGAAGTAACTTCGGCTATTAAAACAAAAGGTGATAAAACCATTGCCTCGTATTCAAGAGAAAATTTTGTCTTTGCCTTCACTGACGGTTCCTCAGATGAAACTCTAGACAACGGAGGAGCTGGTGTCAACTTTACTTTCCCACAGAGTGGAAGCACAAAGCAATTTAAGATCGGAGGAGGCAAAATAGCTTCAAACTACAGTTGTGAACTCATTGCCATCCAAAAAGCCCTAGACGAGTATATAAATCTCGAAGAAAATGAAAGAGCCAATGGGTTAATCATCTTCAGTGACTGCAGAGCTGCTCTTCAAGCAATTCAAAGGGGTTCTTCAGGGCTAATTACAAATATACACCGTACACTTCATAAGCTTTTCCATTTGAAGAAACAGTGCACCATGCAGTGGATTCCCGCGCATGTTGGCATTACTGAAAATGAGACGGCTGATGCCTCGGCAAAAGAAGCAAGACAATTAAACACCAGCAGGGTTACTCATGTCACCCTCAGCGATATCAATTCCGTTGCTAAGGCAAAATTCAAGGATAGGAAACTTAAAATCAAACACCAAATCCCTGAAATCAGTACCAACAGAACTCTCACCAGCACTCTAACAAGACTCCGGACAGGACGCTTTAGGGGGATGAAGATCCATAAAGACGGGACAAGGACTTACTGCCTCTGCAAAAACTGCCCAGACATAGAACTAACCCCCAAACATATTTTCAACTGTCCTGCTATTCTGGCGCAATTGCAGCAAATAAGTGACAATCCGTGGGCAGACTTATATGAAGACAACTGCCTTCAAATCGCAGATGCTGTATATAGGACCTTTGGTCCCATTTAATTTTTTTTTTCCTATCCATGACACGACACCAACCAACCAAGCATAATTCGGCCCCAAATTCCTTCACGGTGAAGATTTTAGACATGAGGAGACTAGACTTGAGTATAAATAAAACGTTATGTACGATTTTGGAATTTTTGATTCTTATAGGAGGGTAGGGAAATTCGGGGGGAAATTTCAGAAATTCCGGAGTTTTGAGTAGAGCTCTACTAAAAATGGTACAAAGGTATTGAAAACAGCTTTGTGCCTTCCTTAGGATATTTCCAAAAACACATTTTTTTTTTTTTTTTTTTTTTTGGGGGGGGGGGGGGCGTTAGCACTAAATTTGTCTTAGGAAATCTATGGGATTTGCAATCACGAAATTTGGTGCGTAAATTGTTTATATGTATCCGATACTTTTTGTTACGGGATTTTACGAAATTCTCCCTCCCCCCAACACCCCCGCTGGGTTCGGGGGCAATAAACGCGTGTAAATAGATGTTTTCCCGTTCGAATTCGCTTTAAATTGCCTTAAAATGACGAATTTTGATGTGTGGATGTTGATTAAGTACACGCATTCTGGACTTTGGTGGGATTTCGCAACCCGTTGGGGAAGGGGAAGTAAAAAGCGGGTAAGTTGCTGCCGAAAGCAGCGTGGACCCGGACTCCTCAGTTTGCGAGCGATGCCGAACACAGCGGGAATTTTAACTTAGGTTATTAATAATGATATGGGATTTTGACAACTTATTTAAGTATAGTGCCCAGCGAAGCGGGTAAAGCCTGCTAGTTATTATTTATATTTATATAAGGTAAAGCTAGGAGAGATTGAGCACATAGGGGATCGGCAGACAGGAGTGCAATTGGCACTCTGAAACTCCTGGTTGTTCTACAATATTGATAGCGGAGTGCCCACTTAAATGTGCATGTTCATTGTTTGAACAGTCTAAGATTAACCGTGGTTATTTTGTCTCGTTTTCAAAAATGTTTGCTTAAATTTTCAAAACCTTTTCTAGGAATTTTTATAGAATGGTAGTATCACAAAATAGTTTTTAATTAAACGATTTCCCATGGACTCGTTTATAAATTTTACTTGTGGCAGGTTGTTGCATCAAACAAGAAGCCAGTCAAATTGAAAAGGAGCATTATTAATTTTAAGTTAAACATATTATCTAGTACCTAAATGCTACTTTTTATTATATAGTTTTTTTTTTTTTTTCTGCTACTTTAATATATTTTCTTTAAATAAAAATTTTTAATCCTTTTTATTTTTATTTTTTTATTTTTTTATTTTTTCTGTTTTATTTATTTATTTATTTACTTGTTAAATTGAAATACCTACATGTAATACAAAAATATTTGTTTACAAAAACCTTATACCAATGTCATTTAAGTGCAATGATCATTGTTAAAAATTTCAATTGTAATTAAAATTAAGCGCAATCTCTCCCACCCTATAAGGAGAGATTGCGCAAAATAGCTCTCTTGGTTTTATTACAGCTGTTGCTTTAAATCATAGTATAACAACAAAATAGAAATAGAAATGCGTAGAAGAAGGATCGCTTCAAAGCTGTGCACCAACAGTTTTGCAAAAAATTAAATTTAGATTTTTATAACATCTTGTTGAAATGTGCGCAAACTCTCCTATTTTTACCTTATATTTATTTATACATGCATATATAGAAAGAAATCAGATCAACACAACACTTAATTTGAAGAAACACTCTAAAAATTAACTAATTTACTTTAATGAATAACAATTTAAAAAGGAAGTAGAAAATCCTATTATTTACTATTGGATGGTTGGATAAGTAATTAAAACAGTTTACGTCATTCCATCATAAATTCCAGTAATCGAATTGTTTATCTCAATTTCGGATTCCGTCGAACGCCGCGAATGTCCTTCATCTATCTTAGCAAAACATATTCTCACCAATCTCTTGGTGTTGAAAGGTTTCAGACGCTTTCCTTCGATCCGAGTTCAGCTGTCTTCCAGCTGCTTCTCACAGGTACGGCTGCGCCATTTAGCAGCTCTGAAGTGGTGGAAAACGAAGCTGCGCTGCACTCGTTAGGGAGGTTACGTCTTTTCAATTACACAGGGGACATCGCTAGCTCCTGATGCTGGCTTCAGAAGCGAAGTCAAGTCTTTAATTGTCAAAGCTGCCAGACTAAGTCTGAAAGGAAAAAAAGGAAAAGAGAGCAGTAATCTGTTCACACAGAACAACAAGAATCAAACACTGCCGTAGTAAAAGAAATTCTTCGTCATAGTATTTTTAGTCACAAGAATTAATTTTTGCAGTGCGAGTTCCGTCTTTTACTGGCGCCATATCATTTCATTCGGACCTTTCTTTTTTTTTCCTTTATCTCTCTCCTTCTCTCTCTCTCTCTCTCTCCTTCTCTCTCTCTCCTTCTCTCCCTCTCTCTCCCTTTCTCTCTCTCTCCCTTTCTCTCTCTCTCTCTCTCTCTCCCTTTCTCTCTCTCTCCCTTTCTCTCTCTCTTCCTTTCTCTCTCTCTCTCTCTCTCTCTTTTCCCTTTTTAACATTCGCAATAATAATAGAAAAAATACACTAAAATAAGAATAAAAAATGGGATAGTATAAATTTAAACAAGTACTATTTGCATTTATATACATTTTATCTTATATAAAAAATACTTTAAGTTTCATTGGACCAGGTTTTATATATTCTGCGCAGGTATTAATACGAGCAGGACCTTCGGTGAATTCGAGTTTTTCAACATCGTAAGTGTCATTATTTTTTACTTTGACAATTTTATATGAACCCACATACTTTGCTTTCAATTTTAAACCAGGGCCTTGTTGGGTCTTTTATTGCAACAATGTCATTTAACTTGAATTTAGTTGGAGGTTTTCGTCTTATAAGTTCTGCTATTTTTCTATTGGACTTTTAATATTTGTTTTTTAGCCTCTTTTCTCAGTTCTTCTCGTGCGTTCGTAAATTGGGATTTTAACTCTTCATTAAGGAGATCTAAGATTTTGGAATCATTTTTATGTCTCATTTTCGTACCAAATAAAAGTTCGTACAGGGTGGTACTGATACTTCGTTGAAAAGCTGAATCCATGGCTTGCTGCACCACGTTAACACGTAGATACGATTTTGTAGGGTTGTCAATAGAAAGCTTCGATAAATCTGTAATAATAATAAAACTGGCTATTTCAATCTGACCATTTGCCTCAGGAATCTGGTTGGTTTATGTATTTATTGCAATACAGTTGTCCTCAAATTCTTTCGACGTAAAGGAGGAACCTCTGTCTGAAATAATACGAAATGGGTTTCCAAATACAGCCTTTTGTATCTCGAGTTTCGAAATAACCTCTTTAGCATCAGTGAATTTCGTTGGGTCCTCGCAAGGTTGGGTTGCTCTCAAGAGGTCCAAGGTGGTCGACTTGGTAAGTATACAAAGGAATTTCGCGTTTTTCGATAGAGTTTAATAACCCTTCTTGTTTACCTCGTTTGCGGTTCGCGAGTATGCATGGAACACAGTTCAAAATGCATTATTAAATTTTTTGTTTAAGCCTGAAGATATAAAAATCATTAATTAAATTTTCTTCGGGGCGTTTCGCCGCTAAGTGTTCTTTCTCATGAATGGTTTTAATTATACTAAGCTGCATTTCCTCTGGTACTACTAGTAAAACGTTGCCATTTGCGCATTCGTATAGGACATCATTTTCGACCAAATAATCGTCATAGGGTTTTAGTTTTAGAATTTCTTTATTTGTTTTAATATTTTCATCGGTTTCTTGAGCATGGGTTATTTTTAGGGTTAGGGTATCTTCAAACATCATACAAATAGAATTTCGACTAAGCGCGTTGATGTAGCGCATACTTGTACCGCTACGATATTCGATGGTATAATCGAAGTCAGCTAGCATTAAGGCCTGTTTTTTCTTCGACATCAAATTTAAATTTTGTATTATTTTTTAGCAGGTCACTAAGGTGTTTAGCGATGATTGAATAATTTCTAATAAATTTTCTGAATTATCTGGTTAACACGATGGGCACCATGTCAGCCAATGTAGATTCTAGACATGTTGTCATATATTTCTAAGAACTGAAGGAATCATCTTGAAACTTTAGGAGTGTGTAGAACATGTTATACTTCAAACATTTCAGTGAAAGTTTTACCCCGAAAGTAAAAGCAGTACCAATAAAAAATTAAAACGTTGCGCGCCTGTCAGCCATCGGTGGCTGACAGTGTCAAATATGGTATAAAGCCGCGTCAACCATTGGTGGCGGATATAAAATAGGATATAAAACTAAAAATATTACTTTTAATGATTGAAAATTTATTAAAAATTTGCTTAATTTTTATTTATTACAGGAAGAATCATTATGGAATTTTAATGGATTTTAAGAATTTGCGTGGCGCTCAATGTGTTAATTCCAAGAAACTTTGAACATCATTAGTACACTTTGACTCAGGGGAACTCGATACCACTTTGGTTTTGTACAATGAGGATTTGATTTTCCCATCCATTTTTTCTATATCCCAAAAATTCAATGTGACGCTTTAGAAAATTACACTTTTTGAGATTCAGCTCATGACCGTATTCAGAAGCAGTTTGTAGGACTAGTTTTAAATTTTGTATACCCTGCTCTTTTGTTTCTGATTTAATGACTCGATGGGGAGCCGATTGATGGGGAGCCGTTGGTTGATCCGTCATGACTGGAATCTACGTCAATTTCAGGAGATACCTCTTCACTGGGACCTGCAAAACCATGAACATTTTGTAAATCTGGTGGATCTATACCTCGTCTAATGAAGAATAACTTCCATTGCTCGATAGCGTAACGCCTTTGTCCTTCGTTCATATTTTCCCATTTTTCGATTTTAGTCCAAGGTGGTGAATTAGGAGGCTTAGGTTTACGCTTTCGTGCAGGCACTAAATAAAAAAGAGAATAAAAAAAAACGGTAATAATTACCTTTATATTTAGGATAAATAGCTTGTCCTAATGAAGATTCAATAGTTTTTTTAATAGATAAACCAACGTCCCCTACTTTTGATCTCCAACCAGGCTCGTGACGAAACTGTTCTGTCGCTTTCTCGTCTGCTAACTGGACAGCTTTCAAGTGTTGCTCTTTATTTTTATACTTCGTTTTGGCTATTTTGTCATACGCCAAATCGTGCTGTTTGGCGATGACATCGCCTCTGTGGCGAGGAGCGTCTATTTTTATTGGATTACCGGGTCCGATATAATCAGAACCAGGTAATACAGCTCCTTTACTTCTGGTTCTATCTATCAGTTTCTTTATACCGTACCCAACTCCACCAATTATGGCTCCCCCAGTCGCAGTACCCACTATAGGCACAGAAGCGTCGACAGCAGCATTCGTAGTTCCTAACAATCCTGTACTGCTTCCTATGGTCGTTTCAAGTACGTTTGCAGGAGTTTCCGGAATGCCAATTTCTGTTTCTGGTTCAGACAGGTCAATTTCTGTATATTCCGATTTAGCTGCAGGTACATTGTCCGTGAAGATTGTTTCTTGAATATTTCTATTTGTACCATAATTTGGTCTATTAGCACCACGGTATCGTAAACGAGTTCTCCATGAGTTAGTAAATTCGTCAAATACTGTTTCCTGAGATTGTACGACGCTGTCAGGAGTCGCTTCAAACGTGCGTACGTCATTGCTCTGCGTATTGAAGTCTATCCTCGGAATGCCGCGAGACATTATTCCGCTGCGGCCTTGAAATAATATCCTTTAATACTTTAGGTTTGCCATAGAGCATTTACTTTGGCTTAGCTACAACCTACCTTCGTTCCGCATACAACATTCTCGAACTTTAGCTGGATGCTTGCCGAAATGAAAATGATTTTTCATTTAATATAAATAACTACGACATTGTCTTTTAACAATTTACGGAAATCATTGTAAATGTACTTTTGGAAAACTCTAGGAGAGTTTTTTAGACGGAAGGGACATTTAAAATAATCGTATTGACCCCATGCGTTACGAAACTAGTATACTTTCTGGAGATTTCTTCCACATTTTAAGGGCGAGAGTGGTGAACACCTTCGCTGAATGTAACTTATCGATGATTTCATCGATTATGGGCAAGGAGACGTGTTCTCGAACCGTCTTTTTGTTAAGACGACGAAAGTCTAAACAGAGTCTGTGGGAATTATCTTTTTTCTTCCCTAGAACTATAGGTGATGTAAAGTCAAAAGAACCCTTACCTTTTCTAACCACTCTTCTATTTGTGCTTCGACTATTTTTTTCTCGAAAGGTGGTAAAAGTCGTGAGGCAGAAATTATGGGGATTTTGTGCCTCAAATTAATTTTCCTCTTAACATCGATATTTTTTGTTTTACTTGGAGAATAATTCTGAATTAGAGAGAACAGTTCTGAACGTATATGTTTATCATTAATGTGGCTCAGATCAATATCAGGTCCTCGACTCTATTAAACAGATTTAATAAAGAAATTTTCAGAAACATTTTCGCTTCTAATTAGTGATATCCCAGCAGGCGATATGGTTAAGACACCTTTCTGGATAACGTCTGTACCAATAGTTAGATCAAAATTAATTGAAGCATCATTTACAACAAAAATATCAATACTAAATATATAATCAACGATATTTATTTCTGTTGGGAAAAAAAAAAAAAGCTTTTGGTCTCACGGACATTTTTCGAAATCCGAATAACAAAGCAATATTTTTTTTCTAAGTGTGCACTTTTATTTATTTTTTCATAAACACTATTTTTGTTAAAAGTCTTTTAAGAACCGATATCCACCAACGCATTGATAGGTGCGTATTAATGTACACTTCTTTACAATTTAAAATTTAAGAACAAACAATATTAACCTCTGAGGTATTTAGCAGATTTTCCTGTTTTGACTTCAGACATTCAAAAGACAGGTGGTCGTAATCCGAGCAATAAAAACAAAAGGAGACCTTTGTTTTTATACTTGCAGTTCGCACTTTTATGATTGTATTGACCGCAGTTAAAAAAGTTAATTTCTTTTTTAACAGAAATCGTCTTAGTGTATGTTTCAGTTTTTCAAATTTAGGTTTACTTTCAGATTTTATTTTGGGTTCAACTTTCGGTTTAGACTGTCTAGATTTATCTATATTTTTCATTTATTTTCGATTTTTCCCGAAATTCAGCTACATTTTTAGCATCATACAGAACTGAACTTTTTTAAATAGGATCGCTTATACCGTTGATACAATACTGGATTAAACACTGCTCATCTATATTACCGCGTGTACACAACTTTTTCTTGTTAATAAAATATTCCTCATAAGTTTCATTCCGTTCTATTTTCCGCTGCGCTAACATTTCATCAATTTCTCAGCTGTGCACTGAGTGTCAGACTCTTTTAAAAGCAAACTCTTTAATTTTAACCAAGAATGGATTTTTATCTCTCTTTCGATTTGTAATTTAGCCTTACCCGTTAATAATTTCTTGTCATAAATTAATATGTACAAATCAGAAAGGTTTAATAAACCGAATATGTCTTCAAAGTTGTCTAACCAGTTAAAAATATTTTCATATTCATTACCAGCAAAATAAAGGATCATGGATTCAAAATTACTAAAATTAATAATATTTTTTACAGAGACATCATGAATTGGAATTCGCTTTCCATTTTTACTATGTATTGCACCAGATTCATTACTTACATTTTCATTAATCACAGAACTTTTTTATTCATTACTTTCCTTTACAATTTCTGATTCATTAGAAATAGCAATATTTTCACTGACATCACTCGAGTTTATCATCTATTTGATTTTTACCAAAAAATAACACAATTTTTTAAATTATTCAAACAAGTAACGATTCTGGTGGCTAAAGTATGAATGTCGCCGTCTGTATTGATACTTAACACATCGGCTATTGTAACCAATTCATGTAATTTAATTTACTGTGCAACATCGTTTAATTCCTGTGTAAATTCTAGCCCTTTTGGCTCATAACAGAAACTCGCGAACTCTCGCAAACGTTTCCGATTTGAGCAGTCACCTACATTATTAAAAATTAAACTATGCAGCAACTTAATTTTGGTTGTTTTTTCATTACACAGTGCAATCTCCAATTCATCAATATCTATTAACTTTATTGTTCAAAAACAATTAAGGAATGAATACGGTTACCTGTGCAATAGTTATCCAACTTGATAATTCCTAAGTCATTATTTTGATTCACCTTATTCACCCATTTCTCCTTTGACTGCGTACACTCATTCATTCGGCTTATTCCAACTATTTTGTCGTAAACCCCACTTGTTTACATCCAAAGTTTTTTTTTTTTTTCTTTCTTTCTTTCTTTCTTTTTCATCACCTAAATCATTAGTTGTAGCTAAATCCACAGGATGCGACTTATCAGTTCCAGTATGTAAAAATAACAATTTAAAAGTTCAGCCTATTGTAAATTGAGAAGTTCAAGTTCCAAAACAATGTATTAAAATTTGATTTTAAATCATTTCTGTAACTCACTTTTATATGCAAATTCACAGCGTGATATTCAATCCGGATATTGATACCAAAATATACATAGATCAACACAACACTTAATTTGAAGAAACACTCTAATAATTAACTAATTTAATGAATAACAATATAAAAGGAAGTAGAAAAACCTATATACATATTTATTTACAATTAGATGCTTGGATAAGTAATTAAAACAGTCTACGTCATTACGTCATAAAGTCCAGTAACCTTGAATTCACCTTGAATTCTGAATGTCCTTATCCGCGTTTGTAATGATCGATAGATGGCGCTCTCTGAACTGCAGTTGTTAGTAAATATAATAGCCACGTGTATTTTTTATTGTTCTCTCTCCGCCATTACATCATGGAAAATCGATTGTATAATATGATGATATGCAGTGGTGTGATAATTTCATCTTAGCCCACCAGAGGGCGAGCATTTCATTACAATCGCGGATCCTCTATCTCAGCGAAACATCTTCTGGCCGCTCTCTTGGTGTTGCCATATTTCAGCCATAGATATAGTAATAAGACATAGATTGATCATTGAGGGGGGAAAATGTGATTGCTCTTCATTCGGAGAAAGACGGCCATTTTACTCTCTAATGGTTGTCTTTCCCTGAGTGAATACACCATAGATATAGTAATTTCTATAGATCTATCATCTCCAAATTAACGAGCAAAGATTTTTGATGCAGAAAATTTTTTTTAGCATCAGCCATTGAGTATGGAGAGTATAAAATTCGGAAATAATAATAGACTATAATGTTGATGAATTTTCAAAGTGTCGAAATATTGCGTGGCTTATAATAGTTCTAATAAATATATGAAATGAAATGGGATAAGTTATCATTTCCTTTCATCAATTTATCAAATTATCAATTATTTATCAGTATTTTACTAAATTATGAAAAATGTAATTTTTATAATCAGTTGCTTTGTTATTATTATTGTTTAAATACTGTTTAGATTTTTAATGGAATACTTTTTTTAAAGTTTGATATTTTTAAAATTTTATATTAGTAAGTGATACAGAATTTTCAAAATTCTTTTAAATAAAGTTAGCAGCGGCGCACGCAAAGAACGTTAGCTTTAGTATATAAAAAGGGATTAACTTTAAATATTAATTAATTAATAGATACAGTAAAAAAATAGAAAAGAAAAGAAAGAAAAATGTATTTGAAACCGTATCTGGAGTTTCTCATTCCCCTTTAGTACATAAATTATTCATAAATTTTATTTGCTAAATTATCCTTGTGTATTCCTGAGTGAGTAAAGACAGTCAATAGAGAGTCTTTTCCCGAATAAAAAGAAATCACTTTTTCTCCCTTGATGATCAATCTATGTCTTATTACTATACCTATGGAATACATACGAGAATACACACGAATAATTTAGCAAATAAAATTTATGAATAATTTATGTACTAAATGTGAATGAAAAACTCCAGATACAGTTCTTCAGATACCAATTTTTCTTTCTTTTTTTCTTTCTTTTTTTTAATATACTATAGTATACTCATGTCTGCACAAAATTGCCTTTCTTTCAGCATTTATCATTATACTACTTTGAGAAAAAATGCCGTCTGCATTCATCATGAAAATAATTTTAATAAATTATAATTTAATATATAATTTGTATTACGTAAATTTATATAGTATTATACATAAAAGAAAGTCGTGTGGTGACCACAATACAGTTATGTATTAAAACCATTAAAACTAGCAGGCTTTACCTCGTCACTGCTGACTACATTAAAAAGAATTTCGAAAATTCCGTATTACTTACTAATATAAAATATTAAAAAGGGATTCCATTATATATGAAGGCAGTAATTATTTCATAATAATAACAAGGCAAAAATAAATTGCATAAAATTGTATTTTTCATAAAATAGTCAAATGTAACTTACTTATGAAAACTTATCCTATTTACTTTCATATATTTATTAGAACAATTAAAAGCAGCGAAAATTTCGGCATTTTCAAAATTCATCAACATTTGTTCTATTACTATTTTCGAGTTTTATACTCCCTAGTGGCTGATTCCAAAACATTTTTTCGGCATCAAAAATCCTTGTTCAATAACCATAGGCATATTATAAGAGTGGACGGGACAATGGCAACCTATTTTAGTGGCAAAGATAACTCATAAAAAGGTCATGTGACTGTTGATCTACAGGAAACCAAACTGGCCAATATTAAAATTTACTCGCCATGCTCTAAACTCTGCTTTTTTTTTAAGCAGACGGCATTTTCCTTTCTCTTTGAAAGTTCTTTTTAAAAAAAAATTTTCACTTTAAAAGTTAGATTGTTTTGAATTTAAAAAGAATTTTATAGCAAGAAATAGTGATTAGATGTACTTTAGAAGCCCTAGAGGTTATGTAAAATAAGGATTTTATTTCACAGGCAAGATTCTTCTTAATATTTTCGTTCTTTTTAAGTAATTATTTTTATAAAATGCATACCTAATTCTCTAAATTGAATTAGTTTAAATATATTATACCTTATATGATTTCAAAAATTTCCATGATTATTTATGAAAGTTAAAGCGAAGTTATAAACCGAAGTTATAAACACTTTTGAACTTTGTTGGAAGGTGTTAATAACAAGGTAAAAATAAATTTCAGCAGCTGTTTCGTTTTATTGAAATTTTATTTTCCCGACTGAGTGAAAATAATGCCTGGACCGGGAGTCGAACCCCGGAACATTGACTTACAAGGTCAGGGCTCTACCAATTGAGCTATCTAGGCCGACAACCGGTCAGCATTACTCACTCAGACAACCTTTAGGCAGAAGCATCTGGTCTATCATACAACAACAGCTCAAACAGAAATAAGCCGCAGGTAATGGAAAACACCATTAAACAATGGGAGAAAGAAATACAATTTTTTATTAAAATCACACAATCAACTGATTGGAAGAAAATCATATTTATTGAAATTTTATTTTCACTCAGTCGGAAAAATAAAATTTAAATAAATATGATTTTCTTCCAATCAGTTGATTGTGTGATTTTAATAAAAAAAATTGTATTTGTCAATGTTCCGTGGTTCGACTCCCAGTCCAGACATTATTTTCACTCAGTCGGAAAAATAAAATTTCAATAAATATGATTTTCTTCCAATCAGTTGATTGTGTGATTTTAATAAAAAAATGTGTTTCGTTTTACACAAATTTTTCTTGCTGTATCGTTTAATAATAATAATATTTATATTCAGAACAAAAAATCGGATAGATCAACGAGATAAATAAATTAGAGTGCTGATTCAATGGATGAAGGATTATCTTTCCGTGGTTCAAGATGAATCACGTGACATGAAACAACAGGCTGCTATGTTTGGCCCTTTATCGCTATTTTGGCGTTTAAAATTTCAGTTCGGCAAATTATCATTATTATTAGGTAACATGACAGTCCTATTACCGAAATAAGTTGTTTTTAAAATAATTTTTCACATATTTAACATTTTAATAAATAACAAAATGCCTTTTTTTTTTCATCGCTCCCCAACAAAGTTTAAAAGTGTCTATAAAAGAAAAGTTAAACTTTTAAAGGTCTAAATTTAGCAACAAATAATAATTTTTCAACTAATTTTAAGCATTTTGTCGGTTAAATTTCGACTACATGAAATAAAACAGAAGTAAGATAAAAATCAAAATGATTTAGAACAAAAGAATATTAAACTACAGAAGTAAACAAAAACATTGGTGGTTATGACTTTTACCAAGAATAATCTCCAGACCGTTGCCATAGAAATTTAATGAAAATAGGCTGTTACCAAGGAAACCAACGCATAGAGGGTTCATGTCATATGACTCATGTTGGACCACGTCAGGGTTACCATTTATCACTCTACTTTATTTATCTCGTTGTGATAGGTCTATATAAATTACTATATCTATGGTTTAATCCGCTTTCCTTCGGTCCGAGTTTTGCTCACTTCCGGCTGCTGCTCATAGGTACAGCTGCGCTATCTAGATGCTGCGAGATGGGGGGGAAAAGAAGAGGCGCTGTACTCGTTAGGGAGGCTGCATCTTCTCAATCCCCCCCCCCTCTCCTATATATATATATTACATATATTCATTTGAAATTTATTCTTTATTGTAAAATACTGAAGATATTTAGTTAACTTTAATGATATATAATACTTGTGAATTTAAAAATATTAGCTGTTCTTTTAACATGTTTTATTGTATTATTTTTTAGGAAGCTTGTCAGAATGATGGTGATGAACAATGTGATCGACTACAAAATATGGCTGTAAGATAAATTATGCTTTTACCATATAGAAAAATTAAAATAATTAGATTCTCCTTCATATATATTGACACTTAATGACCGAAAGCCCCCGCTAAAGGGACGATAGCGCTTACTCCAGACAGGGAGCTCCGCCCGTGGGTGCTATTATTTTAACCCCTTAAAGCACTTTTTTTTTTTTTCGGAAAAACTGGTAAAAAATGATAGTTCTTTTTTTTTTTTAACCGAAAATGAATACATTTGTATAGTGTAAGTTATTTTTTTGCAATTTCAGTTGTACGGGGGGGAGGGGGGGGGACTAGGGACCGGAAGGGTGAGATAAAAGTTATTAAAAAAAATTATTACACAAACAAAGTGTAAACGATTTGATTACATGTTTACTTTGAATTTCAAAATATTAAAATCAAATTAAATCAAACTGTCATACTTACAAGCATAATAATGGCTAAAAATTCAATTTGGTATGATATACCATGAAGAATGGTACGGCACAAAGTCCAACATTACAGTTTCTACAATAGCATCTTCTTTCTTTCCTTATTTTTTTATCCCTCTCATCTCCTTTTACTGCAACAAACGGCGCAATTTCTACGTCGCTTCCTTTTTTTGTCGGTGATACAAATTTGGGAAAGTGCCTTTCGATTAGTCTCAAAGGCCCAGGATGGTAACCAGGCCGACCTGTTCTTTTGGGTAACGCTTTTGAATGGTATTTTTCAATTAATTTTTCCACGACCATTTTTAGGTTAATAAATAAGTTTAATAGCCTATCTATTTTTAGTAGAACGAATCTCAGATGGGCATTAGAAATAAAATAACGCGAGATACAAGATCGCCCGTGTGAGACACGGGCATGTACAAATTTGCCTGTAACTTTCGCCAGTGTCAGACACGGGCAAATGCGTTAAGAGGTTAGGTTACATTAATTCATTACAAAATTTTAAATATTAATATTGGTATTACAAATGGATATACATTGTGATTATATTATTTTTGATCAAAGTATTTGTAATAGTAGTACACTGAAAGTACAAATATGAATAATGTGCATATTCTTCGAAAAAAATAATGTAACGTGTAAATTGATAAAGAAATCCTCACTGGCAGAGTTGAGATTTTCGTGTCTTCTTAGTGGGGCTTTTCGGCTGTTAAGGATTTATTCTGTTCCAGTAATTAAATAGATATGAGTATAATTTTTGAATTTCAGATGCATATTATATCAACGTTAAAAAAATATTAGTGCTAACAAAATATACATAATCTCCCAAATAGCATTTTTTGTAATAATTAAAAAACAAAAATATGATTAACTGTCACAAACATCAGTTTATTTGTCAGAAAGAAATCGTCACAACAAAATGCATGAGTCTTACATTTCTTACCAACAGCGAGTAACATAATGTGATACATTTGTCGTAGCTGTCTCCCTAGAAGGAAAAAAAAAAATCCCTTTTCGGCAAGCTTAAAGGCAAAGGTAGATTCCTTTACGTTAATGTTACAATTGTAAAGAAATTTCACATATGCGTTAATACCTAGCCAATGGCTTTGTTCCCACACATTGCATTATTTACGTCGCTATTCTGTTTTCAAGAAATTTAATTTTCAACTACAAAAGGGTTTTATTTATTCTACTTAAAATTTTAGGCTAAATTTATTGGTTTGTAAATGTTTCAGTTTTTTTAAAATTCAAGCTCATAATCATTCAACAAATAAAAGCCTTAAAGATATACAATCCCAGCAATGGTGAATACCGGCGGGGGCTATTGGGCTCCCCCCCCCCTCCCCCCCCCCCAAGCTTAATCAAAATTATATTTTTTATTTAAAATCCATATAACTGTTGTTCAATATCTTTCTTTTAAAAGAAAAAGTAATAGAAGCGTGAAAATGCACTTGTGATCTTACTGGTTCTGGTAAGCCTGGCGTTGTTATGGTCAAGTCAAATACAGATAAGTGGTAGCGGTTTTTGGACAGTTATTTCATTATAATTTTTATTGAATTATTGACAGTTTTGTATTGTGTTTTTGTGATTCTTATTGTCAGATGAGTAAAAATTGTAAAGTGAAACTGTTTTGGTTCACATAAGCTGGAACATTAACATTAACATTAGTTAACATTTGACCATTTGGCACCGCTGAATTTCAATGTTAATTGTTATGAATTTAGTAAATTGTATGATTTGGCGAGATTTTGGTGACAAAACTTGCGACTTAGCAATGAAATTTGTGATTTGGCGGCAAAAGTTGATAGTCGACGACGAAATTTTCGACTTGGCGACAAAATTTGGCGAGCTTGGAGATGGAGAAAAGCAGCTTTGGCGTCATTATATTTTTTTTCCACGCGAAAACCTCATATCTCTTCACAGACCAATATCTTGTTTCGACAAGATAAAAAGTCAAAGGAAGCTGTAACGTATTACTCTCGTATAACTATTCACCTCAAACGATATTTGTATTAAGATTGACGTATTATTTTAATTTTATATATTTAAATGATTAATTAAAGCGTTTAACAAGGTTTAAATTAACATACCTTTATTAACTTGATATGATGCAACTATTAATGCATGTAACGGAATTTTGCAATTCAATTTTCGGCAACTTCTTGTCGTCTAAAGGACCTGAAATTTCACAAACGACTTCATAATCAATGACAATACTAGATACAAGTGTTTCCAGGCACTTTTCCCATCAGGGGCAGGTTCCAAGGACAAACAAAAAATCTATACTTATACTAAACTATTATCGTATGTGACACAGGCACGGAGTAATATTAATAGGAGTTGAAGGTCCAATGGGAGAAAGCTACGAAACTGTGATCTAAACTTTTGGTAAATATTGAGGGCGCCACTTGTCATTCCTCCCTACCTCGGCGCGGATATACTGTGGTTTTCAAAAGAATTTTGCTGGAGTACATTTAAAATTTTTTATTTTAAGCATTTTAATTTCTTTGTCAGTTCTTAAAACTGCACAATTCAGATGTTTCAAATAAATGCTTCGTTCCTAGTTGTAAAACAGGCTATGATACTGATAAGAAAAACAAAAAAAAGGCCCTAGGAGAAAAATAAAGTCCGAGTTCGTGTTTTCTGCACCTAAAGTAAGTTTATTTTTTTTTCTTTACAAAATTTCATCCATTCTCCTTCCTCCCAATTGTCTGTTTTAGCTAGCTTCGGTTCATAAGAATCGTCATTTTTTAAAAGCTCTCTTTCAAAGTAAAATTAGTATAAAATGGCTCTTAAAAAAAAAAAAAACATGTTGGTTAGAATACTCTATTTAATGAAATTTGCTTTCAATCGAAATTTTTTCAGCTTGATATTATTTTTAAAAAAGTAATTAAAACGAGACATTTCCCCATTGAATAACATTGCGGAAGCTGGAAAGAAGAAGGATTGCACGCTGGCGCCATCTGTAAACATTAGAAAACAACATCACAAAATTTCAGCGTTACCTTCTTCTCCTGTCTTTTTACTCCGTGGACACAGGATTTGGATGTATTTGTATAATGTCGAGTGGCAACAATTAATTTTTTTTTAATAAAGATTTAAAAGTATGTAATAGATTTCTAAAACATTTATTCGTTCATTTTTCAATAAAAGAGTGTTCTTTATTTTTTTTTAAATGGTATAATTTTATTTATCAAAATAAGGGAATTCGAGTAATGAAATACTTTAATTTAAATTTAAATTTTCATGAAAATAAACTTGAACGGAAAATTCATTAAAATCGTCCCTAGTTCATTTGTTAAGGGGACACCTAAATGTCCCCAAATTTATTACCTTTTATACCATGCCAGTTTAATTCGTTTAGCATCGATTTTTTTTTTTTTTTTTTTTTTTTTTTTTAACGATGACATTTATCTTTTACATTATAGCATCAATGTCATAAAGCTAAGTCTGGTCCATAGAATAATAATAGAGGAAGAAGGAGCACGCCAATAGTCTTAATGCTTACAAACCACTTCTAGTGAAATGCCAGCGAAAGCTACTTTTGCTCCTCTCAACATTGAAGTTTTTTAATAAAGGCTTGTTAATAACATAGAATAATAATAAAGGAAGAAGGAGCATAAGGTTTCTACATAAGCTGTTGTGTTGCCACAAAAAACAGCGATTATTAACAAGCCTTTATTAACAAACTTCAATATTGAGAGTAGCAAAAGTAGCTTTCGCTGGCATTTCACTAGAAGGGGTTTGTAAGCATTAAGACTATTGGCGTGCTCCTTCTTCCTCTATTATTATTCTATGGTTAATAATCGCTGTTTTTTGTGGCAACACAACAGCTTATGTAGAAACCGTAGAAACCTTATGCTCCTTCTTCCTTTATTATTATTCTATGGTCTGGTCTAAATCTGCTTAGCCCTAAGATATGTTGAGTTTATTTACTTATTTTTTTATTAACTTTTATTTTATTTGTTTAAAATCATGGATAAAATTTAATTTCATTTTTCTCATTACGTTGTTGTAATTGTGAAGTCATATTTTCTGTTAATTTAAACTTTTATTTTTTTTTTCTCAATCAGATTATTATATTGTTTAAAATCATGATTAAAATTTTATTATATTTTCAGTGATCTTTTAGGTAGATTCCTTATAGGAGATCTACCTATTGCAATGGTTCTCATGACACGACTTCTGGAAAATTTCTTCATATCTTCACCGATCATGACCCCTAGAACCCAAAACCACCCTCCGTTCAAAAGTTTATATATATATATAGGTATATATATATATATATGTATAACGCTTTTTCCCATGTTAAGTTGTGAACACGATAACTGGAGTAATTTTTATTTAAATTTAACCAGCTCGGGATATGTTGTCAGGACAGTGAAAATCTCGGTCGAGTTCGTAGATGGGGTATCCTGCACAAAGGGGGTGGAAATTGTGGGGGGTGGAAATTTTCATTTGCCCATAATTTCTTTAATATTAAAAATAGGAAAATACTTCAAATCAGGCGAATTACCGCCTTACCCTAAAGAACAACTTTTGTATTTAAACTTTTTCGATAACTTCAATTGC
Source organism: Salticus scenicus (assembly GCA_963930645.1). Lineage (NCBI taxonomy): Eukaryota > Metazoa > Arthropoda > Arachnida > Araneae > Salticidae > Salticus > Salticus scenicus. Next base: position 202,027,886 of record OZ005652.1, read on the forward strand.
TTAAAAGTTACAAGTTAAAAAGTGTTTTTTCTTGTGATGAAGCCGACATTTTCTATAGCTTTCATTGCAAAAATTTATAATCTCATGCTTATGTCACGTGCAAATGATAATAAAAAAGATCACTGAAAATATAATAAAATTTTAATAATGTTTTTAAACAATATAATAATCTGATTAAAAAAAAAAAAAAAAGTTTAATTTAACAGAAAATATGACGTCACAATTACAACAATGTACTGAGAAAAATGAAATAAAATTTTATCCGTGATTTTAAACAAATAAAATAAAAATTAATAAACAAAAATAAGTAAATAAAATCAACATATATTAGGGCTAAGCAGATTTAGACTTAGCTTTATGACATAGATGCTATAATGTAAAAGATAAATGTCATCGTTAAAAAAAAAAAAAATCGTGTAAATCGATGCTAAACGAATTAAACTGGCATGACAGAAAAAGTAATAAATTTGGGGACATTTAGGTATTATCCCTTTGACAAATAAACTAGGGATGATTTTAATGAATGTTCCGTTGAAGTTTATTTTCATGAAAATTTAAATTTAAATTAAAGTATCTAATTACTCGAATTCCTTATTTTGATAAATAAAATTATACCATTTAAAAAAAATAAAGAAAGAACACTCTTTTATTGAAAAATGAACTAATAAAGGTTTTAGAAAACTATTACATACTTTTAAATCTTTATTTAAAAAAAATTTAATTGTTGCCACTCGACATTATACAAATACATCCAAATCCTGTGTCACATACGATAGTTTTGTATAAGTATAGAGTTTTTGTTTGCCCTTGGAACCTGTCCCTGATGGGAAAAGTGCCTGGAACATTTGTATCTAGTATTGTCATTGATTATGAAGTCGTGTGCAAAATTTCAGGTCCTTCGGACGACAAGAAGTTGCCGAAAATTGAATTGCAAAATTCCGTTATATACATTAATAGTTTCATCATATCAAGTTAATAAAAGTGTGTAAATTAAAAACCTTGTTAAACGCTTTAATTAATCATTTAAAAATATAAAATTATAATAATACGTCAATCTTAATACAAATATCGTTTGTGGTGAATGGTTTAGAATGTCAGTTTAGGCAAGAATTTAAAATTTACGATTCAGAGTAATACGTTACAGCTTCCTTTGACTTTTTACCTTGTCGAAACAAGATATTGGTCTGTGAAGATATATGAGGTTTTCGCGTAGAAAGAAAATATAATGACGCCAAAGCTGCCTTTCTCCATCTCCAAGCTCGCCAAATTTTGTCGCCAAGTCAAAAATTTCGTCGTCAAATATCAACTTTTGCCGCCAAATCACAAATTTCATTGCTAAGTCGCAAGTTTTGTCACCAAAATCTCGCCAAATCATACAATTTACTAAATTCATAACAATTAACATTGAAATTCAGCGGTGCCAAATGATCCAATGTTAACTAATGTTAATGTTAATGTTCCAGCTTATGTGAACCAAAACAGTTTCACTTTACAATTTTTACTCATCTGACAATAAGAATCTCAAAAACACAATACAAAACTTTCAATAATTCAATAAAAATTACAAGGAAATAACTATCCAAAAACCGCTACCACTTATCTGTATTTGACTTGACCATAACAACGCCATTCTTACCAGAACTAGTAAGATCACAAGTGCATTTTCACTTTTCTATTACTTTTTCTTTTCTCTATATATTAAAAAAAAGTAACTGTCCCTGGCGTCATTTTTTTTTTTTTTTTTTTTGTCTGCGACAGCATCTTCTCGCGAAGGGCAAAGTGCTCTGCATCATGAGAGGTATCAGTGTATTCCGACTGCTTCAAGGAAGGCATTTCAGCTGCTTAGAAATTTCTATCATTTTAATTAACGAAGTTATTAAGAAAAACGTCGGGTTTATGAAGGTACTCTATTTGCCACCGGAGGGAAAAGTTTCTCTTATGACGTTTTTTTTTCAGTGTCTCTGACGTCACTTTCCTCAGGAAAATTAAAATGTGATCAATGGTGTAAATAAGAAAATTGAAAAATTAGCATCTTTGAGATGCTCGAGAGAAGAAAAAAAATTATTTAGAATAGCAAAACATGAAAATAACCGATATTTTAAAAACATTAAGTAAAAATTTAATAAAAATGAAATGAAAATTAGTTTATATTTTTATTTTATTTTATATTATTAGTTAAGTTTATACTATTAGTTAAGTTTATATTATTAGTTTATATTTTAACGTTAGGCGAAAAAGATTTAGTAATAAATATAATACTTATGTTAAACAACGATTGGTATAAATTTATAAGTTAAGCCCAGAATTTTTTTAAATGAAATTTACGAGACAACAACATAGATTACTAAATATAAAGATTTAGTTTTTTCACTCAAAATATGTTTAAAATGATGAATCTTTACTATGACCAATTTAGCTATTTTTAAAATTTAGAAATGAAGAAACTCGTACGTTTTTCGCCAAGGAATTCATTTACGTAACCACAATAGCCATTTTAACTCTAGCCCTGCATTAAATACAGAGAAAAGGGTACTTACGTATTAACGCCACCGCAGCTAGGTACAACTATAGTATCTCCCCACAACTGAATTTAGCGATTTTTCTTTGGCGCCGTTTTGAACGTTAACGATGTCATTCTGGACTCTTTGAGATATAATATGGCAGCCTGCATGCTGCTTATTTTAGATTTATGATTTACGATTTAGCTTATGATTTTATCATTTATGATTTTTAGATTTATGATTTAGTCATAATCGCCAAATATAAATCGCCAAATTTAGTTGTGGGGAGATACTATAGATGTTCACTCTGATAAATAAGATTCCAAAAGATGTCTCGCTGTCCCCCTTATGTCTCTTGTGTGCGAACAACAAGATTACTCTTTATTGGGGCATTAGCGCAACTTCTGCTGCGGTGGCGTTAATACGTAAGTACCGAGAAAAATTATAAAATAGTGCAATAATAATAATAAAATTCACAACCTATTTTTGTTTTTAAAGCATTGATGTAAAACTTTGCAGAAAACAGAATTTAATTTAATACAACAGGACTTTTTTTTTTTTTTTGTCTATTTTTCCATGTAATGGAATGAAGTAACTGCATTGCTAAAATATTTTAGTTACACCTAATACAGGAACTCACTGCCAGATTTTAAGTTTTTCATTTATTTTGACGATGACTTAAATTATCTTCAAGATTTTTGTGGAAAAAGGCTAAGCTACTTCGGTGCCAAATTTAAAATTTCGCCAAGAGGTTAAACTGTTCCATTGCTTTAGCACATTTTTTTTTTTTTTTTTTTTCCAATTTTATTTTAAATATTTTTTAACTTAATTCAAGAGAGAAAAAAAGAAGAACATTTTTTATTTGAGCTAAATATACAAAATATCTCCAGGTAAAATATTATCCGTACTAATAGAAAGAAAATGGCGAAAGTAGTTTTTCCTGTAACTTTGATGTCTCTATAAATTAAATTAAATTATATTATCCAATATCATTATATTTCATTCTCCACACGCATTTTTTATTTTCTAAATTCAATATTATATAATATGTATGTAAAAAAGTCAAGGTGTAACCAGTACACATCCAGAAGTTGTAGCCAACAAATATTTAGAAGCCAATCATTAACACAAGTTCAGGAGATATCGCCAAAAACTATTAAGATGTCATGTTCAATATATACCAGTAGATATCGCCAACAATAATAATTATTCAGAATATATCGCCAACAAGTATTCAGGAGCCATCATGAATATTTATTCAGAAAATATTGTCAACAATCATTCAAAAGTCATCCAATTTATGAATGGTGATGGTCTATCTTGAATACTCCAAATCGGCAATTCGTTTTTACAATATAATCAAGGATGAATTTTTCGCTTATCAGTAGGTTTCGAAAAGTGTGATTCCCCCCCCCCCCCCGATTTAACTTAGTATTTAATATAGTTTAAGAAATGGTAAAATCCGATATTGACGGGCATCTTGGCACATTCATGGCGACAATGCAAAATCGCTATCTGAAAGAAATTGTCCTGTCGTACTACTACTAATGAAATGTTTAAAATAATTGCAATAATCACATAAGATATTTAATTTCAATAGATCTGACTAAATCATATTCTAGGAAAAATGCACTTTAAAAAGTTGCATCTTTACTGTTGTAAGCACCATTTTAAACCTTGTTGTACATTAGAAATAAATGCAGAGTGTTACATATTGCCCTAAATTAACTAAAAAAAAATTAATAGTAAAAAATATAGGCATTAGAAAAAATAAGTTCATAATTTCTTTAATCAAGCAGTAATACTCGAAAAATCCATCGTCCAACAATGACAAAAATGTAACAAGTGGAAAGTATACCAAAGCTGTAGCGCTAAATCGTTTAGATAAGAATTTCTCTCTGTTCTAAACAGTTAATGCTATCGTTGCTTATTTTGTGTGTCTAGCTGTTTAACATATGTTTTCTCTCAAAATAATGCCAAATTGTTATTAAACTGTCGAACGTTAAGACAGATTTTTCACATATTTTAAACGATATAATATTAAATATTGTGTATTTCAATGTGATACCATATATGGTGGATTTCTATAATATTGTTCAACTTTTCTCTTGTGTTATGTATTATTAATAATCCAATTCAATGAAAGGCGAAGTTGCGAATAGCCGGGCAAAATCCAGCAGGGGTTAATGAGCGAAGCAGGTCGGGGTGAGGGAAAGCCTTCCTCGGGGGTTGGTGAGCGGAGCGAGCAGGGGGCAGAGCCCCCTAGTTCTTTTAAAAGAAAGATATTGAACAACAGTTATATGGATTTAAAATAAAAAAATATAATTTTGATTAAGCTAGGGTGAGAGGGGTGTAGCCCAATAGCCCCTTCCGGGATTCACCATTGCTGGGATTGTATATCTTTAAGGCTTTTATTTGTTGAATGATTATGAGCTTGGATTTTAAAACATTGAAACATTTACTGACCAATAAATCTAGCCTAAAATTTTAAGTAGAATGAATAGAACCCTTTTGTAGTTGAAAATTAAATTTCTTGAAAACAGAATAGCGACGTAAATATTGCAATGTGTGGGAACAAAGCCATTGGCTAGGTATTAATGCATATGTAAAATTTCTTTACAATTGTAACATTAATGTAAAGGAATCTACCTTTGCCTTTAAGCTTGCCGAAAAGGGATTTTTTTTTATTATCATTTGCACGTGACATAAGCATCAGATTATAAATTTTTGCAATGAAAGCTATAGAAAATGTCGGCTTCATCACAAGAAAAATCTATTTTTAACTTGTAACTTTTAAGCAATTGAAGTTATCGAAAAAGTTTAAATACAAAAGTTGTTCTTTAGGGTAAGGCGGTAATTCGCCTGATTTGAAGTATCTTCCTATTTTCAATATTAAAGAAATTATGGGCAAATGAAAATTTCCACCACCCCTCCACCATTTCCACCCCCTTTGAGCAGGATACCCCTTCTACGAACTCGACCGAGATTTTTACTGTCCTGACAACATATCCCGAGTTGGTTAAATTTAAATAAAAATTACTCCAGTTATTGTGTTCACAACTTAACATGGGAAAAAGCGTTATACATATATATATATATATATACCTATATATATATATAAACTTTTGAACGGAGGGTGGTTTTGGGTTCTAGGGGTCATGATCGGTGAAGATATGAAGAAATTTTCCAGAAGTCGTGTCATGAGAACCATTGCAATAGGTAGATCTCCTATAAGGAATCTACCTAAAAAAGTGGTGAAGAGGATGGATATAATAATTTTGACATGCTGCAGCTCTTACTTAACAAATATTACGTCATCAAAAGCCTATCTTTCCGCAAATGCGAAAACTAACAATAATTACATTTTCGAAGCGGCTTAAAAGAATTAATATTAAAAGACGGAATATCGATAATTCGTGATAGTTCCTATCAGTTTTGCCATTTTTAGGGACTTTTTTATTTAATATCGACTACTAATTTTTAATTGTAATATTTTCCTATAACCACATTGAAGATAAATCATCTATCACGTATATTAAACATCATTCCTCAAAATTATTGATGATAATTGATTAAAAATGTCCCTACATTTAGCAACACTGACGCTAATTGTTCAAAAATGAGAAAATTCAAAAGCCTCTAAATTTAAATTTTTAACAAAATTATTTATATTGTTTCTAAGAAAACCCTGTCTCTGCCATATTTTGCCATGGGTGCAGTGAGAATTAATAGTGAATACTAATTTTTGTAACGATAAGCATAAGTACGATGGGTTTTCCCTATCAAATATACACTAAGTTTTTTTCGTAATCGTTATATCCATTTCATAGAAAACCAAGTTTGTGCCATAGTTTAGACGAGTGAAGTCAGCGTTAACTGTAAATTTTAACTTTTCTGCAGATGAGGATATGAGGATAATTCAGTACGAATTGTTACTTCAAAAGTGCTAAAATATATCTATAAAAATCTTTAGAGCGGTTTCAAAGAAAACTTAATTTCAATCACATTTTGCCACAAGCACAATGAGGATTAACGGAATCGTAAACAGTAGCTTTACAGGTGGTGAGGATATGTCAGATAAATTTGATTTCGAATAAAACATTTAACTGTAAGCTTTTATCAATCAATGGAATTTGCCTTCAGATGAATGATAAATCAGATGAATTTATCATCTCAAGAATCCTTAAACTTGAGTTTTTATAAAATCATTAGATCCATTTTTAAGAAACCCAGGTTTTTCTCCCATTTTGCTGCGGGTGGAGTAACGCTTGACAGTAAACGCTCATTATCCTAAAGATGAGGCGAAGTCGGATGAATTTATCTCCTCAAAAAAACCTTTAGCCCTAAAAAAATAGATACACTAAGCGACCGAAAAAAAAAAAAAAAAAAAAAAGCCGCACTTGGATAGTTTCCTTTTCCCCTTGTACAACCGCCAAGTTCATCGTTTAAAAAACAAATTTTCGAACAGATTTTATTATGTTGTCGTCCATGTACACTTTAACATTGAGTCCAGTGTTAAAAACTAGTATGTTGTGGCCACCACAAGACTTTCTTCTGTATTTCCCTATACGAAAACATTCAGTAACAATATTTAAAAAAAAAAAAAAAAATACGATTTTTTTTTTCAGTTTTTTGTTGTTGTTGTTGTTAAAAGTAAAAAAAAAAAATCGATAACTTTGTTTTAAAATATCACACATTTATATTTCAACCATTCGTTTTAAAGGTATTGAGAGACCTTTCGAAAGATACCCAACTTAAAAATTTACCCCCCGGGGGTACTTCCTCCCACGGAGGGAAGCGATGCCCCCACATGCACAAAATTTCTATCCTAATTAACTACTACTATTATCAATAATTCATATTAATTTTACAGTACAGGTTAAGAATAACTCTCATTACGTACATTTATACGAAATTTTGTCCTATACTGCCATGTTAAAAACTTAGAAAAAATACGATCACAGCGCCACCTGTTAAACGATTGATCCCCAAATCTAATCAGCCCCAGTTTATGTCAGGGGCCAACTAAATACGAAGTTTAGTTAAATTTCGCAAAAAAAGAAGAAAAAAAAAAAACGATCTTTTTTGAAAGTCTTTTTTTTTTTCGTTAAAAGTAAAAAAATCGATAACTTTGTTTTAAATTATCACAGATTTATAGTTCAACCATTCGTTTTAAAGGTATTGATGAGACCTTTCGAAAGATACCCATCTTGAAAATTTACTCGGCTCGAGGCGGACTTCTCCCCCCCCCCCCCCCCCCACGCCCCAGGGCGGTTAACGAGGCTCCTACACATACAAAAAAAAATTCCCAGTTGACTATCTCTATAAAAATAATTCTTGTAAATTTCATAATGATTACTAAAAAATAATTCTCTTTATGCACATTTATACAAAATTTTGTCCTATATCACCATGTTAAAAATTTAGAAAAAGCGGGATGGCAGCGCAACCTATGAGACAATTTTTACCAAAAGTTGATAGGCACTAATTTATGTCAAGATGCAACAACATGCCAATTTGTATGAAATTCTGTGCAGTAGTTCTTGAGATACAGCTGCCACAAAATTTTGTCTCTCTCACACACACACACAGACAGACAGACTGACAGACAGACAGACATTTTCTAAAAATGGTCAAATCGTGTTCTACAGCTCTCAAAGCGTGTAAATCCATCAAAAACCCGAGGTCGAAAATTTTTACGAATCCAATACTTTCTTCTATTGAATATAGAAGAAAGTAATAAAATGTAATTGTCAGGAAAATTGTAATTTTAGGAATTATTTCAAAAATGGTAAGAAAAAGGCAGTTAATGATTCCACAAAAAGTACTAATTTTTGAATGAAAATAAAAAAAATATTTTAATACGTGAGATGGCAAAATAATTAAATGTTAACGAAATATTGATAAAAAGGTTTTTAGCAAGATATAAAAATTTTTGGCCGTTTAAACAGGAAATTTTGCTTTAGGCGGCCATGTTGCTCATCCAAGCGAGATGACCGTAAGTTAAAAAGCCATTGCTTATAAAATCGGTTTGTATTACATTTAGAACATAAAAGAGATTCAGAAAAAGTGTTTTACAACAAAATTTCTTTAACTACAGTGCAGCAACTATTAAACAAAGCAGGTTTAAATGAGAGAAAATTTGAAAAAATTCCATTCTTAGTGAAAAGAGTTAGAAAAGCAAGACCTCAGATGACTAAAAAAAGTTAAAAAATGATTAGTTAATTATTGGGCTGAACTGGTACTCTCTGATAAGTCAAGTTTAACTTATTTTGAGTTAAAGAAACAACAGATCTGGTAACGAAAATATGACTGACTTAATGAAAATCGCACTTAAGGAAAATCGCACTTAATGAAATCGCACAGAGTGGATAATATTTTAAAAAATAATAAACTAGCAGGCTTTGCCCGCTTCGCTGGACATTAAACTTAAATGAGTTGTCGAAATCCCATATCTTTATTAATAGCCTAAGTTCTGGCTGTGATTGGTAGAGGTTTTCTCGCTCACACCGTGAGGAGTCTGGGTCCCCACTGCCTTCGGCTGCAACTTACCCACTTCTTACTTCCCCTTCCTCAGCGGGTGTGTTCGAAGTTTTGCAAAATCCCTCTAATGTACATAATGAGTTTATTATTTTTTAAAATATTATCCACTCTGTGCTATTTCATTAAGTGCGATTTTCCTTAAGTGCGATTTTCATTAAGTCAGTCATATTTTCGTTACCAGATCTGTTGTTTCTTTAACTCAAAATAAGTTAAACTTGACTTATTCAATATCCACACACCAAAATTCGCCATTCTAAAATACTTCAAAGCGAATTCAAGCGGAAAAACATGTTTTTACACATGTTTATTGCCCTCCGACTCCGAGAAGGAAGGGGGGGGGGATTTCGAATTTCATGAAATCCAGTTACAATTAGTGCAGGATGCATACAAACAATTTACGCACCAAATTTTGTGACCAAGAAGTCTTTAATAGAAAATATTATAAATAAATTAAATACAAAAAGTACAACTTTAGTATGAGACCCTTTGGTGACTTTAAATATTCTAAGCCATTTTTGCGATGAACTGAATTGGGTATCTCAATTGTGCAATTAAAGATCTTGGCGAGAAACGTCCGAGCTACTTGGGTGCCAAATTTCAAATTTTGCCAAAGGGATCCGATACTAAAGCTGTTCCTTACACAAAATAAATAAATATATAAAATAAAATAATAAAATAAAATAAAAACTCTTTTCTGATATTTACAAAATAAAAGTAAAAAATCTTAATAAAATCCAAATTATAATCATTTACAATTAAGGGGAGAACATAAAAGAACCTCATAAGGTACATAATAACAACAAAAAAATTTGTTTTACTGTAGGAAAGAAAAGTACTGCTTAATTAAATAAAAATATTAAACCAATGCCAAATATCTCTATGAAAATATTTATCCGCATACAAATTCCTGATTAAAAAAAAAAAAAAAATCTCCAACTTTTGTAGGTATTTTTTTCTCTAATTTTCATTATTATTCACGTGAAATTAAAAATATTTCATTTTATTTTTGGAAAATAAAAATATATATAAATGCGTATATATAAATATAAAACCTTCAATCGAATCTGGGTTGAAAACGGAAAAAGGGTAAAATAAATTAGAAATATCAGACCTATATTTATAAATTTGATACCAAATGAAAGGGGCGATTTTTCTGAATCCAGGGGTGCAAACAGTTTTTCGATGCGACAATTAGATTTTTAAAAAATAACTAAAGTATGAAATTTAAGTGGCAACGGAAAAACGGAAAAATAAATTAGAAATATCAGACCTATCGTTACAAATTCAGTACCAAATGAAAGGGGTGATTTTTCTGAATCCTGGGGTGTAAACAGTTTTTCGATACGACAATTAGATTTTTTAAAATTAACTAAAGTATGGAATTTAGATAGTAACACTTCATTTCAATCTTTTCATAATTTGTAGTGCGAATCAAGCGAATAAAAAAAGTATTTAACTTTGAAGACCTAAGTTTCCGCCAAGCGCTGTTGAATTCCGTCCAGCCGTCCTCGAGTGATGCCCGGACAAACGTGTTTTAGTCTTTTACTCCTCAGGGGGAACGGGGGGGGGGAATTCCTGAAAAGTTGATAGATATAATTTTAAGTTGGGTGAAGACCTAAATTCCTGCCAAGCGCCGTTGAATTCCGTCCAGCCGCTCTCAAGTGTTGCCCGGACAAAAAAAGCGACATACAGACACGATGACACACACACACAGGTAAAATTTTCTGAAGTCATTTTCGGCTTTCATGGAGTGTGAAACGTGAAGATATCGCAAAATTTTTTTATTCCGACAAATTTACAGACAAAAGTCTGATTTTATTAATACAGATGTGATTAATTTAGTTTATATAAAGTTGATTTATAAATATCAATAATTATTTTGAATCATAATATATATTATTGGTTTTATTTATATAAGTTTGGTTTATAAATTTTAGTAATTATAAAATAATAATTTATTTTTCATCTAATAATATAAAAATTCTCATTTAAATTTTTTTTTTCTTTCTTATAACATGGTCTTGCAAAGGATTTGGGAAAAGTTGGGCGCTCAAAAGACTAATTTAATCCGCTCCATCCATCTAACGTCTACTCCTATTTTCTCCATTTATTTTTGAAGTGAAAACTTCTTTAGGCGTTTAATGTTTTGTAGACAGGAGAAGATTTATAAGCCATAACTAGGATATGACGAGGCGTTTCATTTTAAACACACAAAATTTAATAGATGACAATTACACATGAAAAATACAAGTAACATGAACGACTACATTTTTTAAGACTGCGATCTGTTCTAGCAGAGATAAACGTAAAAAGGAATGAACAGATCATTGATTGGACGTGACGTCACTTACCAACAGTCCAATAGATTAAATCAGGAATACAATGACGAAATACACTACAACTCTCCTCCCCTTAATTCCGTATACCATACCTGATGGGAGGTTTTCTTACTCTAGATGATCTTCTTACAACCTGTTCAGAAAAAGACAAATTAGCATTTTTAAGTTTTGAATGTTCAGATTTTAGTTCATTATTTACAGTACTGTTGATATTTTTATCACAGTCAATTTCTCCAGGCTTTGTAGACACAGATCTACTGTCGGTTGGTACTGGATCTGATGTAGTGGAAGGATTGGTTGGCAATGGATCTGGTGTACTGACAGGATCGGTTGGCGCTGGATCTGGTATCATGGCAGGCCTCCTACCAGACTTAGATTCTCCATTGCTTTGTAGGTGTGGACTATTGCTATCGGGGACCATGGAAATATTTGCACCAGGACTTGTAGCTTCCTCCACTTGTACTCTGGAACCTACACTTTTCAGTTGATCAACGTGTCTTTTCCATACACATGAACCTACTTGAATTTTGTAATGTAGTTTACCTAATCTGGTAATTACTTTACCTATTTTCCATTTTTCTCCTGATGTATAATTGCGTACTGCAACTTTTTCATTTATTTGGAATTCTCTTATCTTTTTCTTGTTAAAAACATTTTTATGTTGTTTGCTTTCAACATAATTTTTAACATTTGGTGCAAGCAAATCTAATTTTGATCTGATATTTCTTTTCAGAAATAATGATGCGGGACTCTCCCCTGTTGTAATATGAGGCATTATTCGGTATTGGAATAAAAATTCGTTCAACTTAAATTGGAGATTTCCGGGTTCTGAACTTAAGGATTTCAATCCTTTTTTAATAATTTGGACATATCTTTCGGCTTGACCATTTGTAGAGGGATGATATGGTGCAGTTAAACTATGTTTTATGCCTTTACTTTGTAGAAAATTTTCGAATTGTTCTGAAATGAATTGTGGCCCATTATCAGACACAAGGGACACAGGATAGCCATATCTGGCAAAAAGCGAAGAAAGACAGTTTATAGTGTTCTCAGCAGTAGTATTAGGAACAATGAACACTTCTGTCCATTTACTGTGGGCATCTACTACGATTAAAAACATTTTCCCCATCATTGGACCAAAAAAGTCTACATGTATTCTGTTCCAAGGTGTTGTAGGCCATTCCCAGTGATGATTTTCTATTTTAGGAGGATTATGTTTTAATTTAATACAAACAGAACAGTTATTTGCTAAATTCTCAATGTCTTTATCAATCCCTGGCCACCATACAAAACTACGTGCCAGTGCTTTCATTTTAACTATGCCAAAATGGCCAAAATGTAAATCTTCCAACACTTTTTGTCTATGAACAGTAGGAATTACAACACGATTCCCTTGTAGTATGCAATTATTTAGTATAGAAAAATCTTCTTGTTTATGACCGAAAAGTAAGTAATTTGGCATCTGTGTGCCTGATATTAAATGTCGGTACATTTCTTTCAATGTTGGATCTCGCTTAGAACTTGCACATAATATCTTTGTAGTTAAGGGTAACGAAGTTATTTGATGAATAAATAAACAATCGGATTCATCAAAGTTGCCAATTAAATTTGGTGACAAAGTTGGTGACACTTTTTCTGGTTGTAGCGAATCGGACGACGGCAGCAGTAAGTCTTCACTACGTAATGGAAGACGTGATAGAGCATCGGCATTTCCGTGCTCTGCAGATTTTTTATATTTAATATCATAATTAAATGTCTGTAAGTATAATGCGTATCTTTGCATTCTAGCTGCCGAAAGTACCGGAATACTTTTTACGGGTGAAAATATGGAAACTAGGGGTTTACTATCTGTATACAGTGTAAATCTCCTACCATATAAAAATTGAAAAAATTTCTTTACACCAAAAATTATTGATAACGCTTCTTTATCTACCTGACTATACCGCTTTTCTGCAGAAGATAAAGTTCTAGAAGCAAAAGCTATGGGTTTTTCGGAGTTATCTGGCATTGTATGCGAAAGTACTGCCGAAATTCCATAAGGAGAAGCATCAGTGGCTAAAATTAAGGGTAATTTAGGATTAAAGTGGGTGAGAATCCTTTCGGAAGTAATTTCCTGTTTAATTGCATTAAATGAATTTTCACATTTTTTAGTCCACTGAAAATTTACATTTTTACGTAATAATTCATTTAGAGGATAAGCAATCGTAGATAATTTAGGAACAAATCTAGAATAGTAAGATACTAAGCCTAGGAACGCTTTTACTTGAGTTACGTTTTTAGGTATTGGAGCATTTAAAATAGCAGAAATTTTTTCTTGCGTTTTGTGTATGCCATTTTTATCAATTTTGTAACCGCAGTATGTAATTTCATCATTCATGAAAAAAGATTTTTCTTTATTTATTTTAAGATTATATTCACGTAACCTTTCTAGCACTTGTTTTAATCGCTCTAAATGTATTTCATCAGTTTCCCCTGAGATGCATATATCGTCAATAAAAACTGAAATACCCTCTATACCTTTTAAAATTTGTTCTATAGTTCTCTGCCATATTGCTGGCGAACTGGCAATTCCGTATGGTAATCGCGTAAATTTAAATAAGCCTTTAGGAGTGTTAATAGTAAGTAGTTCTTGTGAATTTTCCTCTACCGGTAAATGCAAGTATGCTTGGTTTAAATCAATTTTTGTAAAATGTAATCCACCCCCTAAAGTTGCTAATATATCCTCAATTTTTGGTAGCGGGTATTTGTCAACCTTTAAAAATTTATTTACCGTGACTTTAAAATCGCCGCATAACCGAATTTTCCCATTAGGTTTTACCACCGGAACAATAGGTGTTGCCCATTTACTAGTACTAACAGCTTTTATTATCCCTTCATTTTCTAATCTTTCCAATTCTTCATTTACCGCATTCCTTAATGCATACGTAACTGTTCTCGATTTACAAAATATTGGTGATGAGTCTTTCTCTAAATGTAATTCAGCTTTAACATTTTTAATTTCACCTACGTTATTTGTAAATAAATCCGGAAATTTATTCAGTAAATTATTTAAATTATCCGAGATTTGTACTTTGTTTACCGGAACAGTTTGTAAATTGTTTGGGAATATATTAAATGTAGTTATCCAATCCCTACCAAGCAATAAAGGAAAATTGTCTTTTTTAACTAAATATAACTTAACATTCCTAGTTTTGTTTTCGTAAGTTACATTTACTCTAACAAATCCCTCGGGCTGAAAAATTTCTCCCGTGGCTGTCTTTAATTGTACATCAGCAGGAAACATTTTATGTTCTGGAAATAATCTCCGAAAACGATTTATCGGTACAGCGGATATCGCCGATCCTGTATCAAGCTCCATTTCTGCTTTAGCACTATTTTCTATCAAAACCCAAATTTTTATAGGTTTAGTGCCTTCAGATTGTAATGACAAAATGTCTACAGTATCAAGAGCATTTACATTTTTCTTTTGAGTAACATTGTTTTGTGCGTTCCGACACACCTTACTCAAATGACCACGTTTTTTACAAAAATTGCAAACTGCATTAATAAATTTACAAACATTTGCTAAATGAGAGCTATTTCCACAACGATAACAATAAGTTTTACTTTTATTTGCACTCGCAGTTTTGTTCACATTTTGTTTACTTAAGTTATTTTGAGAATAATTTTGTTTTGGTTTCCTAACACTAACAGAAACTTTATTCAAATTCAAATTTTTATTTTGTAATTCTATCATGTCGTTTTCAGTACTTTGCATAGTTACAGCTTGTTCTACTGCTTTTTCAAATGTTAAATCTTCAACCTGAGACATTAATTTGCTTTGGATTGTTTCATTTTTTAATCCGCGTAAAAATTGTTCTAACAAATTTTCTGACAGCGATTCGCCTGTAAACGCGCAATGTGTTGTAAGCTTCTTTAATCGAACACTAAAATCCTGCACAGATTCGTTATCTCCTTGACAACATTTTCTAAATTTAATCCGTTCACTGATTTTGTTTGGAATTTTACATAGATGTTTTGTTAAGACATTTACTAATTCAGTGTAAGTTTTTGATTCAGGGAGATCTGGGAACAGTAAATTAGTAAGTAAATTATATAATTTCGGGCCTATAAAAGTTATTAAAGCACTAACTTTTTTTTCATCCTTAATATCAAACAATATAAAGTTCTGTTCCAGTCTCCTTACATAAATCTCAAACGATTCCACCGAATCATTGAATTCTTTAAAATTTTGAAACATTTTTAATGAAAATATACTAGTTCTAACAATAAAAACATGCAATCTAATAAAAGAACAGAAAGAAAAAAAATAAAATAAATGTGTAAATACCTTTCTTTTTCTCTTTCCCGAAAAATAAAAAAATCGTAGACAACTAATTATGGATGGCGCCTATGCACTTCCTCCGCGACAGCAGACAAAAACTCACCAACTGCCCGTCTCCCGATCGCTTTTCGTTACTTTCGAAATATCAATTTTCTTTATGAAGAACCGTAGATTGCATTTTTAATCATCTTGAATTAGATATTATTAAAATGTTGAAGAGCAAAACTTCTTTTTGCTTTTTTCTTTTTCATCTCGTCGCCATTTTAATGTTTTGTAGACAGGAGAAGATTTATAAGCCATAACTAGGATATGACGAGGCGTTTCATTTTAAACACACAAAATTTAATAGATGACAATTACACATGAAAAATACAAGTAACATGAACGACTACATTTTTTAAGACTGCGATCTGTTCTAGCAGAGATAAACGTAAAAAGGAATGAACAGATCATTGATTGGACGTGACGTCACTTACCAACAGTCCAATAGATTAAATCAGGAATACAATGACGAAATACACTACAAGGCGCGTTGAGCACTTTTGGGTAAAGAAAAATCTTTGAACTCCCATCATCGTCAGCTGACGCTTTCTATTTGAAGTGAAAACTTTTGGGTGAACAAAAATCATTGAATTCGCGTCATCGAAACGCTTTCCATCTTTGTATGATACAAATAATGTATCATACAATTAACTTGCTAATGTGAAGTATTAGTAATTATATACTGTATATTGTTTTAAAATCTGGTGCGGCTCTACACGACTTCTCTCATCTCCGAGCACTGTCTCTATTGCAGTTCGACCTCACAAAACCGTGAGAAAGCCCAAAGCTGCCATTTTTCTCACGTTTTTACAATCTGGTGCGGCTCTACACGACTTCTCTCATCTCCGGACACTGTCTCTATTGCAGTTAGACCTCACAAAACCGTGAGAAAGGCCAAAGCCGCAATTTTTCTCACGTTTTTACAATCTGGTGCGGCTCTACACGACTTCTCTCATCTCCGGACACTGTCTCTTTTGTAGTTAGACCTCACAAAACAGTGAGAAAGGCCAAAACCGCCATTTTTCTCACGTTTTAACAATCGGGTGCGGCTCTACACGACTTCACTCATCTCCGGACACAGTCTCTTAAAGATTGCAGCCGGAAACGTTCCAGTTAGACCTCACAAAACCGTGATAAAGGCCAAAGCCGCCATTTCTCTCACGTTTTTACAATCTGGTGCGGCTCTACACGACTTCTCTCATTTCCGGACACTGTCTCTTAAAGATTGCAGCCGGAAACGTTCCAGTTAGACCTCACAAAACCGTGAGAAAGGCCAAAGCCGCAATTTTTCTCACTTTTTTACAATCTGGTGCGGCTTTACACGACTTCTTTCATCTCCGGCCACTGTCTCTTAAAGATTTCAGCCGGAAACGTTGCAGTTAGACCTCACAAAACCGTGAGAAAGGCCAAAGCCGCCATTTTTCTCACGTTTTTACAATCTGGTGCGGCTCTACACGAATTCTCTCATCTCCGGACACTGCCTCTATTGCAGTTAGACCTCACAATACCGTGAGAAAGGCCAATGCCGCCATTTTTCTCACGTTTTTACAATCTGGTGCGGCTCTACACGACTTCTCACATCTCCGAACACTGTCTCTATTGCAGTTAGCGCATTAAATAAAATTGTAATATAATTTTTGTAGTAGTAGCTTATATTAATGAATAAAAAAACACTTCATTTATAAGTATTTCCTACACAATAAAATATTTCTTGACAATTCAAGAAATACACACGTAATTGTTCACGTTTTCACTTCTGTCGGCACTCCCGAAGTGCAACTTTTTTTTTTTTTTCCATATTATTCTTTGATCACTTTTTCAATTTTTCTAATAAAAATAAAATTTCAATAAATATGATTTTCTTTCACAGTTGATTGTGTGATTTTAATAAAAATTGTATTTCTTTCTCCCATTGTTTAATGGTGTTTTCCATTTCTTGCGACTTATTTCTGTTGAGCTATCTACATGATAGACCAGAGATGGTTCTGCCTAAAGGTTGTCTGAGTGAGTAATACTGACCGGGTGTCGACCTGGATAGATCAATTGGTAGAGCCTTGACCTTGTAAGTCAAAGATCCGTGGTTCGACTCCCGGTCCAGGCATTATTTTCACTCAGTCGGAAAAATAAAATTTCAATAAATATGATTTTCTTCCACAGTTGATTGTGTGATTTTAATAAAGCTTGGGCTTGTCTAAGTTTCTGGTCACTTCACTGGTCCAGTTTCAATGGTGTTCAGACTGTAGCTGGGCAAGCAACCGGATTTATCAGCTGGTATTTTTCTTCGGCTCTAGAGCAATACTTGTAGCTTTGCGAGCAGGGCTTCCGTGACAAGGCATCTGCATTTTCATGTACAGTCCCTTTACGATGGCGTATCTCGAAGTCATATTCCTGGTGGCGTTATATCCACCTGACAATCTGGCCTTCCGAGTTCTTAAAATTAAGCAACCACGTTAAAGATGCGTGGTTAGTCCGGAGCAGGAATCTTCTGCGATAAAAGTAATGATGGAAATGCTCTATGGCTTTTATGATGGCGAGTAGTTCTTTCCTGGTGGCACAGAGCTTTTCTCCGGTTTAGGCATGCATTTACTCCAATAGGCAATGACGCGTTCTTTTGGCCATCAACTTCCTGTGACAGAACAGCACCGACACTTTCATGGCTTTCATCAGTATCAAGCATCAACTGTTCGTCGGGCTGTGGATACGTCAAAATAGGTTAAAGCCTCTTTAAATCTCTTGAACGCTTTTTCACATTCCTCTGTCCACAGGAACTTCTGTTTAGCTTCCGTCAGTTTGTGGAGTGGTCTGGCAACACTCGAGAAACCCTTCACGAACTGCCTGTAGTATGTGCATAATCCCAAGAAACTTCATACAATCGGCATCAAAAGTATCCTAGCACTAACCAGTAATTCCGATATCAAAAATGTACACTTAATACTGTTTTGTTAAATAAATTCTTGTCGAATCATGCTCTTAGATTGACTAAGAACATGACACGACAAGGATATATTTAACAAAGTTATATTAAGTGTACTTTTTTTCAGACAGGAATTATTTCTAGTCCTCGGATACTTTTACTGCCGACTGTAGTTGATGGACATTTTCAAGACAACTCTAGTTCTCGACTGCAGAGATCTTCTCGGAATCAGTTCTAACACCTTCAGCAGAGATGATATGGCCGAGATAGTTCACTTCACGACGGAATAAGTTGCACTTGCTAGGTTTCAGTTTGAGGTTATCCATCCTGAGTTTTCCCAACACCTTACGGATGGTTCTTAAATGATCTTCAAAGGTACGCCCCACAATGATAATATATCCAAGTACACAAATCAGGCTTCATAGGAAAGTCGTTTTAACACTGTCTCCATCGAGCGTTCAAAGATTGCAGATGCATTACTTAACCCAAATGGCATAATTTTTGAATTGCCACAATCTTTTTCCTGTAGCGAATGCAGTCTTCTCACGGTCGTCAGGATGTAACTACTTGCCAATAATTGCTCTTTAGTTCCAAAGTCGAGAACCATTTATTTCCAGCAAGTGTGTTCAATGTGTCGTCGATTCTAGGAAGAGGGTAACTACTTTTCTTCGTGATGTCATTCAAACGACGGTAATCCACACAGAATCTCGTTGAACCCTCCTTCTTTCCCACTAACACTATGGGAGAGGCCCAATGCCTTGTTGATGGTTCGATGATGTCATTATGCTGTATCTCGTTTAGAAACTCAGCCACCTCTTCCTGCTTAGCAAATGGAAGTCTTGGATGTTGTTTGATTGAAGGATTATTTTCTGTATCAATTCTGTGCTGGGTAATGTTAGCCCTTCCAGGGAATTCAGGTGTTCTAGAAAAGAAGTCTCTAAATTCATAGAGTAACTTCTCCGCAGCACGTCTCTGTTCATTGCATTCTTGAGTAATTCCATTGTTAAAAACTCAGAAGACTTGGACTCAGTTGATTGCGCGTGCCAGTTAATGCATGTAACAAGAGTGCAGGTTGCTAACACCTTATCCTTCTTCACAATCTTTACTTTATCACTTATATTGACGATTCTCACGGGAATACTGCTCTTTGAAAGTTCAAACAGAGATGAAGCCACCAAAACTCCTCTCAGTATAATGTCTGGATTCGAATATTCAGTCAGTCCATAGAGGAAGTATTGTTCTTTAGAAGGTGTCCCGGAAACTATTGTCTCTGTGTGTGGTGGGAGGGAAATTTCGGATTTGGCTGTTATCTGACAAATTGGCTGAATGTCTGGATTTTCAATGATAAACACAGCTATGTCTTCTGAATCGGAATGCAGTTCGTTATTCTTAAAGTCGAATTTAAAGTTATACTTTCTCAGGAAATCAACTCCAAGGATTAAATCGTCTCTTATGCGTTAAAAGCGTCTCTTATGTCGTCTCTTATTCTATTAAAGCGTCTCTTATGTCATCTACACATGACATATGTTGGTAACTGGCATTTCCAAATATGATGGTCATGTTTATTTTTCTCTATATTCTGATTTCATTACTGGTCACAGTCTGGAGTTTAACGCAGGGCGGCGTCATGATGATCTTTTCTTTAAGTTCTTGAGCTACATCCGTTCTAACGATGGTTACGTTGGCTCCAGTATCCAGATCATACGGCAGGATGTGTTGTTAACTTAACCTAAAATAACTGAATTTATCGAAATTACCCCCTTTTTCCTTTAGGGGGGAACAGAAGGTAAAAACACCTTTGTATAAGCATAACTCGGCTCTAAATTGCTTCACAGTAAAGAAATTGGACATGAGGAGACAAAACATGAGTACAAATAAAACATTACCTGCGATTTAGGAAATTTTGATTTTTAAGGGGTGGGAGGGGGATAATCGTTTTTTGGCGGGAAATTTTGCAAATTCTGGATTTTCAAGTAAAACTCTACCAAAAATGGAGCAAAGATGTTGAAAACAGCCATGCGTCTTCTTTAGGATATTTTCAAACTACGTTTTTGATTTTTTGCGATCTGTCATTTTTTTTTGGGGGGGGGGGGATGAGGGGGGGTATGAAGGATCAAATTCGAGACCCTTTTTTAGCTCTAAATTTGTTTTAGGAAATCTATAGAATCTGCGGTCACGGAATTTGAAGCATAAATTGTTTATACGTATCCGACACTTATTGTAGCGGGATTTTACGAAATTCCCTCTTTACCCACCCACCTACACACCCCCAGGGTCGGGGGGGGGGGGAAATAAACGAGTGTAAAAACATGTTTTCACATTTGAATTGGCTTTAAATTATCTTAGAATGGCGAATTTTGATGTGTGGATGTCGAATAAGTGCACGCATTATGTACTTTGGTGGGATTTCGCAAAACTTCGAACTTACCCGCTGGGGAAGGGGAAGTAAGAAGCTGGTAAATTGCTGCCGAAGGCAGCGGGGACCTGGACCCCTCACGTTGCGAACGGGGAAAAACTCTACGGAACACAGTGGGAACTTTAACTTAGGTTATTAATAATGATTTGGGATTTTGACAACTCGTTTAAATAAGGCCCAGGCTGCCCCTTTCCTCTTCAGCTCCCTACTAATAGAATCAGATCTAACACTCTCACCCTCGAAAATGCAAGCACTTACCTTCTCCTTCCCAAGACTCCTTAAACGGAAGCCAGTGATGAGGATTGATGGCGTCCGTCATGTTTCACAACTAAAAATATTGGGAATCATAATAGATAAAAGTCTAAACTGGCTGGCGCATATACAAGACCTAAAAATAAAAACCTCTAAAATCTTCCACAATTCAGCAAATATGGCAGGGAAGAGGTGGGGGTGAATCCACTTTCTTCCTAAAAACCTGGTATAAAATAGTAATAAAGAAGATCCTAACCTATGGCGCTGGCATTTGGGGGGGGGGGGGCAACCTCACCAAAGCAGCATCGAATAAACTTAACTTAATTCAGAGAATGTTTTTGGCCCAAATTTCTAGAGGTTACAAAACAATCTCTACTGATGCCCTCACAGTCATCACTTGTATTCCACATGTTCACCTCCAATTAAAATACAACTTTAACAAAATTAACGTACTGCAATTAAATAATTTCATTCTCACAGACACTCTCTTCCCTAATATTCATGTCCAACAGCTTACTAACAGCTGGCAAATACACCCAGTACATGATGCTGCTTCCCTTTTGATAAATTGTTCAAAAAACATCTTCTCCTCGTTTGCTCAGCTGGCGATCTACACTGATGGCTCGAAAACCGAACATGGAGTGTCAACTGCGCTCTACGTTATAAATAATAACAAAGTTCTCCATCAGTGGGCAGGCACGCTCGCAGACCACAATTCGGTCTTTCAAGTTGAGCTCTTTGCCATCCTGAAGGCAGTTGAGTGGTCAGAAAAAAAACTCTCCAGACTACAATCAAATTTCAATCTTCAGTGACAGCCTCTCGAGCCTGCAGGCCATAGCTCACCACAAGAGCAGACACCCACAAGTACTTTAAATTAAAATAAAGCTCTCAAAATTAAAAACTAAAATCTCCCTGGTACATGTTTCTGGCCATAAGGGGGTCGTCGGAAAGGAACTAGCAGAAACTCTTGCAAAATCAGCAACAGAATCAAGTGAAATAGCCTATTCATTCCCAGCTCCCCATTCCTAGATGAAATATCACCTAAATCAAAAACTAGTTAACGACTGGCAGAATCTCTGGAGTGTGTCTCCCAAAGGGAGACACACTCACGAGCTAATACCAAATGTCTCACTCAATATTTGGGACCTCTCCCCCAAAAACCTCTGCTTTTCTGTCAGGTTATGGCTCCTTCCTCAAATACCTTCACAAATTGCATTGACGGCGATCACCCTTATGCTCATGCGGCGAGGAGCGGGCTACACAACATTACTACTTTCACTGTCAACTTACAATTTCTTACCATTTAAGGAACCCTAACCCTAGACCAGCAACTTGGCTGAACAGTATAATAGCTAAAAAGACCCTACGACTCAAATTAAAGCGTATCTATGCCTTCCTTCAAGATTTATAAAACTCAACAAACTAAATTCTTTCTCTATCTTTCCTTAATTTTTTCCTCCTCTCCCACATACCGAATACTGGGCATGTCTGATGCTACAGCATTCCACAAAAGTGCTCTCGGGAAGCAATCATCCAGCGCAAGATGTTGCCATTAACCAACATTTTTCATAGGTTGTTTGGGCTTGGTATAAAGACTGTGTGAACTTTGTACATTACCTGTGTGAACTTTGTAAATAGACTACCAGTCGGCTCCGATCCTCTTCACTTTCATGCAACTTTGTCGCCCTTTGTCGCGTGTGAGCTCTGCTCTCGCGACCACTGTGATTTTTTTTTTTTTTTTTTTTTTTTTTTGCTTATACAATAAACAATGGGGTAGGCTTAACCTTTAGAGACGGGCTCTTTTAAATCTCCACAGTGGCTTTGGAGCCCTCTCTAAAAGTTAAAAAAGCTCAAAACCGCTCCATAGTGGTCAGCTGCCTCCTTCCGTCTTAGAATCTCAGAATCTTAGAACTCGTTTAAATAGCGCCCAACGAAGCGGGCAAAACCTGATTGTTATAAATGTGGAGATAAAAACATTTTAACCTTTGGACTCCGAAGAAGTCCGTGCATTTGTACGCTGGAAGGCACATATTCTTCTAAACTTTGATAAAATTTCAAAGTTAATTCGTCCTTTTCTCCATCCTTAGTTGTCTTATATCTTAATTATGCATATATAGATTGGATTTACTAAGTTAACGCCACTTTAATGAACTGGCAAGTTGTTGTAAGATTGAGATGAGTCGAATAAATATGTTTATAATTTTCATTTAAAAAATATACATATATATATTTTTTCTCTTTTTCAGAAATCTGTGACCAAATTAATTAATGAGCAATATGAGGCGAATGAATGTAAATCGGGAGAAAAAAAGGATTAAAGTTTTATGCTGAAGATTCGACAACGTTAAGAATCTATAGAAATAGACCCAAAATGGCATAATAAAATTTTAAAAGCATAGTCTTGTGTTTCTTTTCTTTTTTTTTCTTTTTTTAACATCACAATAAGGAAAAATTTATGTGTCTCACATAGATTATTAGACTCTTTCCACCATTACAAGAATTTAATTTAATTTCCATATTTTATATGTTGTATGTTGTATATCAATATATGTTTATTAAACGTATTAAAATTTCAATGTGTGAGGATTATTCAATAAAGTACAGTCGGCTGCAAAATTATTCGAGCACTAGCAATAATCCTTGCCAAAAAAAAGTACACTTAATATAGCTTTGTTAAATAAATCCTTGTCGAGTTATGTTCTTAATCAGTCTAAGAACATGATTCGACAAGGATTTACTTAGCAAAACAGTCTTAAGTGTACTTTTTAAATATAGGAATTATTGGCTAGTGCTCGAATAATTTTGCAGCCGACTGTAGGTCGTTATGTTGTGGAGACTAATGAAAGTGGTGTTTACTGATTTTATTACAGCATAAGTATTCCTTTCTTTTGAGAAGGAGGATGACCAATCCTACTGCCATTCCGGCAGTATTCTGTTGTGAAAAGTTGCCTTAAATGTTTAGCATTCACTCTATATTTTCTTTTGAAAATGGCTAAACTAATTTTAAAAAAATTTATTAGACACATATCTGATCATACATTATTAAATTTTTTTCCTAGGTTGAACTAAAACATGGTACTACAATAGCTACAACCAGGAGATGGTGAAACCTTTTACCATTGATTTGGTACTTTTTTCTACGAAAGCTTGGTACTATAGTTGTTGTAACCATAAGATGGGGCGATCTTTTACCATGATTTAGTGCTTTTTTTCAGCAGTAAGTACCAAATCATGGTAGAAGATTTTACTATCACATGGTTGCAGCTACTGTAGTACCAAGTTTTGGTTCAATCTAGCATTTTGCAGCTACCTTAGTACAAAATTTCGGTTCAACCTTGAACTAAAATTTTTAACAGTGCAGAAAAAAAAATAGCACTGAAAAGGAAAAACAGCATTTTTTCATTTTCGAGATATTTCAGATATGAGACATGTATATGTTAAACTGATTAAATTCAAATAATAAGTTAATTAATAAATGATTTTGTAAGTAAACACAATAATATATTCAAAGCACACAATCAACTGATTGGGAAGAAAATCATATTTATTGAAATTTATTTTTCCGACTGAGTGAAAATAATGCCTGGATCGGGAGTCGAACCCCGGATCTTTGACTTTCAAGGTCAAAGGTACCTGCGGCTTATTTCTGTCGAGCTATCTACATGACAGACCAGATGGTTCTGTCTAAAGGTTGTCTGAGTGAGTAATGCCCACCGGTTGTCGGCCAGGATAGCTCAATTGGTAGCGCTTTGACCTTGTAAATCAAAAGATCCGGGGTTCGACTCCTGGTCCAGGCATTATTTTCACTCAGTCGGAAAAATAATTTTCAATAAACACAATAAATTGAAAAAAAAAAACTCGCAGTCGTTGTTTAAGTTCGGAATAGCAACACGGCCCTTCACCGTTCATGTGAAAAATCTATGCACGTGCATCATCAAAGAGCAAGATTCCCACTAAAAAATTTTCAAGTGACTTCCGCATTTATCTTCTACTTGAAACATCGTTTGTTAAATTTCGGAGTAGTTCTGTGTAGAGCCCCTAAATAAAATAATAGGCCTGCGCATCACCGCCATTTTTTTGCCTCCGAAGAGGACAGCATTCCCGCTTGGCGTCCTTATCGCTTCTCTAATGATTTTAAGAAATCTTGATCTGAAGCTAATCCGGTCAAGATAAGAGCAATAAACAACAATAATATTCCTAAAAACACATTTCTTTCACAGTACATTCACAGGATGTCATTTTATTCTGAGGATATCCTATGGATGAACTGGGGTAAGATTTGTAGTTAGGGTGGTTTCTGTTTCTTTCACAAAATGTCGCAAAACTCAAATACGCATACTGCGAACACTTTATATTCACTTCTTGAATGATTATAGCAGTTTATCGCTAAACAAACTTACATATCATCGTTTACTTAGCTAAAATTATGAAAGATAATAAAACAAGTTACTTTAAAGTAACGTAAGATGATAAAAAGAAATGTTTGTCGTTTGCTTATCAGAGAAATACGCTGGGTACAAGTGGCAACCCTAAGGCAACAAAATGCCTGATGCGCCAGCTCGTATATATAGGAGCCTTAGTTCTGTGCTGCTATCTACTGGACAGAGAACAAACAAAAGGTTAAAAATCGATTAAAACAAGGAAAACTAGTATGTTGTGGCCATCACAAGACTTTCTTCTATATTTTCCTATACAAATTCACTCAGTAAAAACATTTTTTAAAAAAAATTACGATTTTTTTGTTGTTGTTGTTGTTGTTGTCAAAAATAACTAGTATGTTGTGGCCACCACAAGACTTTCTTCTATATTTTCCTATACATATACACAGATTTATAGTTCAACCGTTCGTTTTAAAGGTATTGACGAGATCTTTCGAATGATATCCATCTTCAAAATTTACCCCCCACGGGGGGGTACTTCCCCCCCAGGGGGGGAAGCGATGCCCCCCCATGCACAAAATTTTTTTCCTAGTTACGTACTACAATTATCAATAATTCATATTAATTTTACAATCACAAGTGTAAAATAACTCTTATTATGCACATTTATACGAATTTTTGTCCTATTCTGCCATGTTAAAAATTTAGATAAAATGCTATCACAGCGCCTCCTGTTGAGCTATTCATCCCCAAATATAATCAGCACCAGTTTATGTCGGGGACCAACTAAATACCAAGTTTGGTAAAATTTCGTTTAAAAAAAAAAAAAAAAAAAAAAAAAAAAACGATTTTTTTCTAAGGTTTTTTTTTGTTAAAAGTAAAAAAATTCGATAACTTTGTTTTAAATTATCACAGATTTATGGTTCAACCATTCGTTTTAAAGGTATTGACGAGATCTTTCGAATGATACCCATCTTCAAAATTTAACCCTCCCGGGGGGGTACTTACCCCCCAGGGGGGGAACCGATGCCCCCCCATGCACAAATTTTTTTTCCTAGTTAACTACTACTATTATCAATAATTCATATTAATTTTACAATCACAAGTTTAAATTAACTCTCTTTATGCTCATTTATACGGAATTTTGTCCTATGCTGCCATGTTAAAAATTTGCATAAAATGCGATCACAACGCCACCTGTTGAGCTATTGATCCCCAAATCTAATGGGCACCAGTTCATGTCAGGGTGCAACTAAATACCAAGTTTGGTTAAATTTCATTCATTGGTTCGTGAGATACAGCGTCCACAAAAAAATGATACAGACAGACAGACAGACAGACAGACAGACAGACACACAGACAGACACACAGACAGACATTTTTTAAAAACTATCAATTCGTGTTCAGGACATCCCAAAACGTGTAGATCCGTCAAAAAACGGAGGTCGAAAATTTTCGCGAATCCAATACTTTCTCTATATTACATATAGAAGAAAGTAAAAAAAAATCGATAACTTTGTTTTAAATTATCACATATTTATAGTTCAACCATTCGTTTTAAAGGTATTGACGAGACCTTTCGAAAGATACCCATCTTGAAAAAATTACCCCCTCCCCCGGGGTACTCCCCCCCCAGGGGGGTAAGTGATACCCCCCACATGCACAATTATTTTTTTCCTAATTAACTACTACTATTATCAATAATTCATATTAATTTTACCATCACAGGTTAAGAATAACTCTCATTATGTACATTTATACGAAATTTTGTCTTATGCTGCCATGTTAAAAATTTAGAAAAAATACCATCACAGCGCCACCTGTTGAGCGATTGATCCCCAAATCTAATCAGAACCAGTTTATGTCAGGGGCCAATTAAATACCAAGTTTGGTTAAATTTCGTAAAAAAATAAATAAATAAATAAATAAATACGATTTTTGTTTCTGTTTTTTTTCGTTAAAAATAAAAAAAATCGATAACTTTGTTTTAAATTATCACAGATTTATAGTTTAACCATTCGTTTTAAAGGTATTGACGAGACTTTTCGAAAGATACCCATCTTGAAAATTTACTCCCCTCGAGGGGGGACTTCCCCCCCAGGGGGGGGGGGGGGGCGAGGCTCCTACACATACAAAAAAAAATTCCCAGCTGACTATCTCTATTATAAATAATTCTTGCAAATTTCATAATGATTACTAAAAAATAATTCTCTTTATGCACATTTATACAAAATTTTGTCCTATATCACCATGTTAAAAATTTAGAAAAAGCGGGATGGCAACGCAACCTGTGAAACAATTTTTACGAAAAGTTGCTAGGCACTAATTTATGACAAGGTGCAACTACATATCAATTTGTGTGAAATTCTGTGCAATAGTTCCTGAGATACAGTTGCCACAAAATTTTGTCACACACACACAGAGAGACTGACAGACAGACATTCTCTAAAAATGGTCAAATCGTGTTCTACAGCTCTCAAAACGTGTAAATCCATCAAAAACCCGAGGTCGAAATTTTTGACGAATCCAATACTTTCTTCTATTGAATATAGAAGAATGTAAAAATATTTTTTTAAATGTTGCATAAAAAAAGTTAAATGTTTTGATATGTTCGGGTTTCAGGGAAAAACCAATGAATGTCAAAAGATGAAAGATGATGAATTGCGAAAAAGTAAGGTTGGCTCGTTGGTTATTGCTTTTAATGGCGCAATATCCAAAGTAGGACATTCTGTGCCAAACTTTTCTTTAACATTAATTATACAATTGGAATAAAATGTGGCATACCTGAATAGGGAAATGTGACATCCAAAAAGGAAGAATAATTTCTTTTATTCCAGAGAAATTAATGTTTTGATGCCAATTTTCGAGTTAGTAAAATTAGTCTTATTATACTTAGTGAGCAGTCTTACATGGAAGTACGAAGTATCCCTCAATTACAGCGGTTATAATTGGTTCAGCGATATTACCACACTAATTAAAACTGCACTAATCAAAACATTTGCTCAATAACAAAACCTACACTGTTAAAAATTTCAGTTCAAAGTAGCACCAAAAATATTCAAAATAGTTAAACAAAAATTCCGCCCATTGATTTTCAAAAAAGTTACACGTTTTAAGATTCTATGCGATCCCGCTAGACAAATGCGATTAATTAGATATTTTTTATTTTTCATCCAACAAAGCCATTAAGAAAAAACCGAATATCTGTATCTTTAAAACAAACTGAGTTTGAAACAGGATAAAAAAATGACTTACAACGTTTTTCCGTATTACATAAAAGTAAGTCTCTTGAGTGAAAATAGAGATCTTATACAAATTGATGACGGAAATTTTTAGATAAAAAAAGAGGAAGTTTTGAAAAGAATCTTAAATTTCCTGAAATAAAGCCTAAATAGACATAGATCAACACTGGTCAGGAAAACACGTCGCAGAATGCATACCACTCTTAATTTAATTTTGTGTTCGTTCAAAGTTGTAGAACATAATTTTAAAAATATGCATACAGATAGATATTTTATAAAATGGTATTTTAAAAGAGGACTTGCGATTGGTTTTATGATCTGATACAATAAAAATTTAAACAGCCAGTTACATTGAATTAAGATTTAAAGCTGTTGGGTTTTGAATTCAGCATTTTGTCTAAAATAGATTTAATTCAACAATTTTTATGCAATTTTAATCATCACGCAAATTAAAAAAAAATATTTTAACTTAAATAATTAAAATGAATATATTACAGTGAAATGTAAAAAAAGAATTTGGTGTGACACTCACGCGACTTTCTCTTACCTTGCATTTCAATGCTATAAAATTAGATTACAGATAAAGGGGTAAGATAACAACTACAAACTTATGATAAATAAATTTTAAACTATGTTTAGGAATAGTTTTATTTGAAATATAACTATGTGTAAGGGGTCCTACCAAACCCTCAACTATTCGTTTGGATATAGTAATTTTTATAGAATTCCCAGCTTTAAAAGATCATTCCAAATTATTCACAGAAATTTCATCCGTACCACTACCTGAAACTTATCAATATTGATCAAACATTTCAAGTAGCAACCTCACTTGAACTTCAAAAACAATATTGCTTAAAAATATGTGCTTTTAAATTACGCCGATGACAGACATATATAAAAATCAACCGTCAAAAACTTGATTTTAGCATTCAAATGATATCAAAGGGCGTAATTATAGGGGGGGAAAAATCTGGAGTGACTCCACTCAACTTTCCGAACATTGAGTAATTAACAGTTTTGTAGATAAAGTAAAGAAAGAGAATTTGTTAAACAAACAAAAGAGAGAAAAGCATGATAGAGTGTTTGAGTATTTTTCTCCATATATTACACGATGTTTTATTTAACACTACTAAACTTTGAGCTCATAGATCCTAATGATAAAGAATTTTTTGTTGTGTCCCTGTAAAAACCTGTGAATGCTAGATTCAGCAAAATGCTTATAGTTAGTGCTACAGTGATTTATAATATTTATATAAATTTTCAGCTCAATTGAATGAGGCGTTTAGATTCTATCGCACTTTTAAAAGTTTGATTCCATAGGCCATAATGATAAAGAATTTTTCTTTGTGCCCCTGTAAAAAAACTGTATGTGCTAAATTCAACAAAATCTATAAAGTTGGTGCAACTGTGACTTATAACATGTGTACAATTTTTTTGCTCAGATTAATAAGGCGTTTAGACGCTATCACACTTTTAAAAAATTGGCCCCACAGGCCATGATAATATTTTTTTTTTTTTTTTTTTTGTGCCCCTGTAAAAAAAACTTTAAGTGCTAAATTTCCGAAAATCTATACAGTTCGTGCAACTGTGACCTTTAACATGTGTACATTTTTTTTTTTTGCTCAGATTAATAAAGCGTTTAGACGCTGTGGCGACTTTTTTTTTGCACCTGGTTCTTTTCTTCCTGTAAAATCATCTTGAGACACATTAAGACACTGATCACGCTTTGTTTACTTTTAAACATTTTAAATTTACTTAACATAAATTTACCCAAATATAAAATACATAACCAACACAGAAATTAACATAAAGTAAAGTATTTTAAAAACAACATATAGAATTGAAACGTTAGTCCATCTTGATTCACATACGCACACGTGTTGCCACATTTTCGTACCAAACTTTTCAGTTCTTGTTTTGGAATACTCTCGAAATCAGAAGTGCGGCGTTCACAGACTCTATCGTACTTTTAAAAATTTGGCCCCATAGGCCATAATGATAAAAAAAATTTCTGGTGTCCCTTTAAAAAATCTATAAGTGCTATATTTACCAAAATCAATAGGGTTCGTACTATGGTGACTTACAATATACAGTCGGTAACAAAAGTGTCCGAACACTAGCAAAAATTCCTATGTAAAAAATGTACACTTCATGAGATTTTGTTAACTAAATCCTTATCGAATCATGGTCTTACACTGACTAAGAACAGGATTCGACAAGGATTTATTTCAGAAAACCTCATGAAGTGTACTTTTTTTACATAGGAATTTTTGCTAGTGTTCGGACACTTCTGTTACCGACTGTACGTACTAACTTTCAGCTTATTCGAACAAAGCGTTTAGACGCTAACGTGTTCCCTCACAGACATACACACACACATACATACATCATCGTAAAAATAGTGAAAACGGACTCAGGGGACCTCGAAACGTATAGAAACGTCAAAATTCGGAATTTTGACATGATTACAATACTTTCCTCACTATAGTGTTCGGAAAATAAAAAAAAAGCGCTCGAAGTTTAATTAAAAAAAATATATATATTTGACGGATGGTTAAGGCATTTCCATTCCTGAGAAGTTTTCCTGACATGGTAAAATGTAGTAAAGCATTTCCACCAATTACATGCACGAGAAAATAATATTTCCGCTTTATTATTGGTAGCCTTATACCATATTCTACACGAAATAGGCTGTTAGGCATATGATATATATATGTATATATATATATATATATATATATATATATATATACATATACTTCATATTGAAAACAGCGTAAATCTTCTCGGTGTAAAATAACAGTAGGGAGACCCATGTACCTAGGGCCACTTTTTTTCAATGCCCGAAAAAAATGCCCCTTGACCTGTTTAAAATTATCAAACTGATATGAACATATCTTTAAAGACTAATTATTTCTAAATGGGTTTAATACAAATACCTAAAATAATAAATTCCGACAAATAGAAGGTTTTAAAAAAAAAACTTCACTCGTGCCCCTAGGTACAACACCCTCATTGTACCTGTGGCCAAACCTCATTGTACCTAGGGCCATTCTCTCAAATTTAGATTTCACTTTGTAATGAATAGAAAATAAGCATATAAACATGTATTTTATAAAAGAAACAATATCAAGTAATTTATTTATTTATCATATAATAATTATCCTGTTGTTGCCTTAATTTAAAACACGAAAATTTTCACTTTTTTTTTCTTTGGGATATTCTAACAGAATGTTTTTTTTTTTTTTTTTGTTTTTTTTTTTTCTGGGGTGTCTCTTGGATTTCTGGATCTCTCTGGTTTTCGGTCACATCTTTTCTTTGATATGGGAGGTTTTTCTTTAGGTAAAGGTTTTGCTTAGGTTCGTACCTGTTAAAGCATAACACACGAAAAGATGTTAGATGTTGAAGGTTTCGAAATTTCAACAGGACAAGAAACAGAGGCATCTAATTCTATCATTGTTGGTTAACTTTCTTCCTGGAAAAACTTTTTTTTTTTTAATTATTATTATTTATGGAAGGGTCTTGTCTTTCAGCTACATTTGAACTTAAATATTTATCCTCAGTGAATGTGTTTTTATTTATTGGCTATATGCTGGATACACGAATGCCTGATAGAATGCTTACAGAAGTAAAGGCCGACGGATAGGACTTGCCAATACTTTCAGCAACGTGATATATAGTGATTGGTTTACCCGGGTTTGCCAGCATACAATTACTATAGGCTGTACTGTGTTTCTTAACATTTTCTCGACCGCTGACGTAGATTCACGTCATCTGAAAATATGAAACTCCACCAGTGGGCGTTTCTTTTGCAATTTGTATGTTATTTGTTTCAAAAAATATACACAATATTCATATTTGTACAATCAGTATACTATGGATGCAAATACTTTGATTAGAGAGAGAGTGTGATTATAATGTATATCCATTTGTAATATAAATGTGAATACGAAAAATTTTGTTTTGAAAAACTGTAACTTATGAGAAAACCGCCCACAGACGGTTTTTAGTGTCAAAAAGACAAAAACATGCGGTCGCGAAAGTGTTAAAAGGTCCAAACACACTGGCCCTAGGTACAAGGCAGCGATGTGGCCCTAGGTACAAGTTTTGGTCTTACACTTCAGGTTTGCCTTCCACTAAAAAATCCACATGCAGAGAGGACTAATCAAATATCTCATTTATTACTCAATATAACAAGCAAAATTAAACTCTAGAAATGAAAGAAAGATATTTGACTTGTCTTTGTAAAACAGCAAAAGAGATGAGCTGCAAAATTTTACTTCAAACCATGTAAATTCGTTTTCTAACTGTAACTTGTCAAAACTCTCTCCTCATAAGTTCCAAAGTAGTTGTAAAAGTAGTAATTGGTGTTGTTACTCGCCCAATTGAGTATTAAAACTTAAAATTAAATATTATTCAAATAAAGTGGGGGTGGCCCTAGGTTCATGATGACCCTAGGTACACGGGTCTCCTCTAATATCCAGGTAAGACTTTTATTGAGAAAATAATGAAATCTTCACTACCTTGTATTTAATTCAGCAGGTGGCGATGTCTTCTGGTTGCCAAAGTGACGATGTTGAAACTGCTTTGTATTGTTTAGAGATTGAATTTTCATGTTATTATTTTAAATTAATACAGTGAATGTAGTTTCTAATTAATGTAAAAATCATTATAATTAATGTAAATGACTGTTGAATCAATCAAATTAATATTAATAGATTTATTATTAACAAGTTTAAGGAATACATTTTATGCATCCTTTCTCATCCGAAACTTATAACACACGGAGCAAATATCATTAAAATAACATGTCAATAACATATCAAATAACTACCAATTTTTAGATACATTAAACCATTTCATTAAATTTATGGGATTACAATATTAAGTGGAATAGAATGATAATTTACTTTCCAATTTTTACAATAATGAAGTGTTGTATAAACAAAAAAAGTTAATTTAGAACGTTTTTTGAGTAAATTACCGTTTGTATCAGTCCATCGGTAATGCAGGCCTACAAAAATGAAGTTGACAAAATTTGATTTGATGATTTCAGCTGATCTTTATGTTTTTTTATATGTTGAAACCGAAAATGTAGCCCATTTTTCTCTATCACGTATAGAATTTTGTCAATACAGGGTGTTTACCGACGCAATTTCTTACATATACTATGATAACAATAGGTTAGTTGGTTGGTTTGTTGGTATGGTTTTAAGTATCACTAGTGCTTCACAAATACAACAATAGGTATATATAATTAATTAACCATGGAAACATACTATAAAACTTACCATATAATTATATTGGTGGAAGAGTAATGGAAGAAATTGTATAGGCAGGCGCCCTGTATTGACAAAAATCTATACGTGATAAAGAAAAACTGGCTTCATTTTCGGTTTCAGCACACCAAAAAAACATAAGGATCAGCCAAAATAATAAAATCGAAATTTTACATGTCGACCTCTGTAATCAAAAGCTGTCAGAAATGTTCATTATCAGATATTAAATTATTCCACCCACGCAAATTGGGGCATCAGAATAAAAAAGTTTATGTGAGACGACATGACTTCCATCAATATGCTCATTTTATTTTGTTTAGTGTAGTCCAAAGTTATTGAACTGTACCTATCAAAAATTTCGCCCATAGGCGTAACATATTTGAATTCTCCTGGATATACTTAT
This sequence comes from Salticus scenicus, assembly GCA_963930645.1. NCBI lineage: Eukaryota > Metazoa > Arthropoda > Arachnida > Araneae > Salticidae > Salticus > Salticus scenicus. The sequence continues at coordinate 202,062,520 of OZ005652.1, forward strand.
ATACGAACCATTTGTCCGATTATAAAAAAAAATTTTCGAATAGCATCCCCATATGAAATATATTTAGAATACTGAGTTTGAATTTTCTGCTATAATTGTTCTTGAGATATACTGATAACAGGCACATACACAAACACATACCACCGAACTTTAGAACGTAAAAATCGAGGAAAAAAGGCTAAAAATCCATAGAAAAATGCATGGGATAAAAACGAAAAACTCCCAATCACTAGTATGGGTTACGTGCTACTTCCGAGAGTGCGATTTCCGCACCATGCTATTTGCGAACAAATCTTACACCTGGTAGCTTATTCCTTCCCCATTTCAAGATAAGGGGGTATCGTGCCAGAGAGCACAGTCATAATTCCCTAATCGATCTAGGGGATTAGCTACTTTTGTTAAAAGCTGTCAGTTAAAAAAGAACGATTAAGTGGGACTGTGAAAGTCCATCATTCTCATTTTTATTTGAGCATGCTCCCTCTTTCGTTCAAGATAAATTAGCGAAAGCGAACAAACAGCTTTTAGGCAATCTCTAATTTTTGAAGATCTTTTAAATTTCTGTTAAGTTAAGATACATGATTCTGTTGTGTGGATCAATGTATATGGATGCTTTTAATTTGTATGAAAATACATTGTATGCGTGTATATACATATATTGTGTGTATGTGAAATTTTTTACACCATAATAGTGAAATTAGATATTTCAATTATAAGACTATTGTTTAAAAAAAAAAAATATTTTTTTCTATGACTGACATACACTGATTCATAAGGGGGGGAAGGCAGATGTTTTCATAATCCCTTTACAGTTGACTATATACATACAAGAAAAAAAAATTGTGTCATATTTATTGCTTTTATAAATAATCTCTCGGAAGAAAATAGTGTTATTTGCATATGCATATTGTATAACAGGTCCTCATATATAACGTGTTTTTTTTTTTTATATACATGTGTGTATTTGCACGTTAATTTTTATTTATTTATACATTATTTTTATTTTTTTACATCAAGTTAATTTTTATTTACGTCAAGTACTGACTTATCATTACAATAATCATACATTATCAAGAAAGACTTGAATTAATAAATATTTGCATTTAGAAATAAAGCTTTTTACAAGGCAAAATTTAATGAAAAATTTATTATGAATTGTATATTGTTGTTGTTTATATACAATAAATGTAAACAAAATATGACAGAAAACAATAATCACTAGAAGAAGTCACAACGGCTTATAAAAAAATAAGCAAGTGAGAAATAAAATTTAATGGGAAATCTTTGAAAGATTTGATAAATTAAAATGTTAATTAAATGATCATAATGTAAATGAGATTTTAGACCATCTGCAAGTTCAGAAGTTTTAAGGATATTAAAAATTGTGTTAGGCAACATGCCATATTGTACTTTTAAAGACATTCGTTAAAATGAATTTCAATTTGATTCAATAATTTAACTATTATCTTAAACATCTTAATTAATGACCTTACTTTTTAAACAATACAATTATTGTGATGTTATTTTAAACTTATGTTATACATGAATTATATTTCTAACCTTTATATTAAAATTGTTATTTAAATCCATAGATGTTGCATAATAATGTTAATAATTTATTATTATTATTATTTTATGCCGTTATACTTGTTTCATATTTGTTATCACGGTTGGCAGGTTTTTGACACATGACAATTTTTGACGGTTTAAACCATGACTCAAATCGTTATGTCAAAATCCTCCTTGTCAGAAATGTCAAAAACCTATATTTATAATTTAATTGTCATATAAAAACTTAGTTTAATAAAATATAGTTTATAAAGATTTTTTCAAAAGTAAATACATTGGCGTTCTTTGAAATACACATTGTTACAACATTTTGATTAATGTAAAAAACAAAACTTTAGGCTTTTAAAATTTTATTATGAATTAGTTTTATGTTCATTCGAAATATGCGGTGATACTTTTATATATTACTACGAAATTTATTTATAACTATGCTTAATATTGTATATGTTAAACATATTAATGTTTTTGGAGAAACATTATTATAACATTTTGATTAATATAAAAATAAAACTTTAGGCTTCTAAAAATTCGTGATTTATAAATCATTGATAGGTCTTTTTGATTGATAAATCATTTTATTTGCAATACAACATTGTGTATTTTATTTTTTTTAGTATTGTGCTTTTAGTATTATATATTTAACCAGTAAAATAAAGCATAGCCTAATATTTTGCATTTAAATATTTTACAGAAAAATATAACTTTTTTTTTTTTTTTTTTAATGACTGTTGATATAGCAAGTTTATAAGAAAAAGCAATAATTCTGAATGTTAAACAAGCTTGAATTGTGTCTGAAATTCTTATAATTACCGTGAAACAAGAGAAATAAGAACGCTCTCTGGAAATGCGTAACTTGTAATAAATTTAATATTTACTCATACAGATTTTTTAAAAATTATTATTCTAAGCTGTAGGGCCTACTAGCATCCAAGTGGTTCTACGCTCAAAGCTGGTAGACGTGAGATGCCGGGCTCGATCACAGGGCGTGCTCGTCGGTCTAGCCATTAAAAGTTTTTCATGGTTTTCTCAGAAACCTGCATAAATATGGGCTAGGACCGTTTAGAAAGACACCCCCCCCCCCCACAGAGGGCACTACTCCTTAGGCCTAAGACCATAGAGTAGTCAATCAGCCTTTCTCCCAAAACACCAAACACCAGCAGTCCAAGCTATAAGCAGGTACAAATATTTATACAATCAATAATAATCAAGTGATAAAAATTTATTAATAAATGTAGATTATAAATATAATTATTTTCAAATTTATATTGATTTCTGCCCACATATATTATATTTTACTTAAAGAAAAAAGAAAAAAAAACCTCCAGTATTCCTGTGTTTTCATGGCTTATATTAAAAATCTTAAGTAAATTTGGAATTTTAAAATTTTATAAATATTAATATAAATGTATATATTAATATATTAAGAAAGTGTACCTAATTTAATTGTTAAAAATTATGTATATATATATATATATATATATATATATATATATATATATATATATATAATATTTTATTAAATACCTTTTTAACTAATTTTTCTAATTATAATAATCCTTATATCTATCTACCCCTATATATATACATATATATATATATAAACTTTTAATATTAAAATTATTTAGAAAAGATTCTTTTTTCCCCCCATTGAAAAACGAAACATTACCATTAAGTAATCTCAATCAATTCATTAGAAATATATAATTTTTTTATTAATTAAATTGTTTATCTAATTGTTTTAGTTAATTTTTTAAAACTATTTTGATTTATTTAATTTCATTTTTAATCATTCATAGAATTTTTCTTTTTAATTAAAAATATTTAAAAATTGGTTTTTCAATTAAAAGCTCAAATAGTTCTATTAAACAAATTAAGTATTAAAAATTTTCACATTTGATAAATAAAGTAGTTTTTAATAATTTTTTTAAATACTTAGAATATATATATATGCATATACACACACACGAAGTATTTTGAATACAGATTAAAAGCATCCATACACATTTATCAGTGCATATAACGATCAATAATCATGTTTTAACACAGGCAAAATTTAAAAGATCTTATCAGCTTATCTATGACTAGAGAGGGGACATACACAAATATAAATTAGAAGGGTTGACTTTCAAAGTCCGAATATATCATTTTTCTTCCAGACAACTTCTAACAAAAACAGTTATTCCCTTCATAGATTAGGAGAGGGGAATTGGGCTTTCTGGGAGGGGAAAGAAGCAGAGGGCAAGCTAACAGGTGTTCCATTCGCAAAACACACGATAATCCCCTATTTCGGAAATCGCACGGTCGCAAGTAGCACGACACCCTAGTATGTGGGGGGGAAAAAAAGACTGACACCGGCAGGAATAAAGGATCAAATCTGACTAGAAAAAGTTATCGTAACTCGGGAAGGAATTAGACTCAGGGCCCTGAAGCTATCGTCGAGGGTTTGCTACGTCTCACCTATTATGTGACACAGAGAGAGACACACAGACGCACATATACACACACATAACAAACGTTAAAATCCCTCTTTTCGGATTCAGGCACCTAAAAATGTGCAAATGTAACAAAAATTAAATTTCGAGTCTTTGACCCAACAACAATACTCTTTCTACCACATGTGGGTAAGAAAACTTATAAAACATAAAAATAAATAAATATATATATGTTTTAATGCGATTTCATACGATTTAAATGAAATAAAAAAATTGCTACATATTGCACACCACATTTGCATACCTTAGCAAAATCTGATAAGGCTTTAATGAGTAGTTTTTGAATTAATAAAACTTTGGTATCTAAAACACTTCGACATTAAATACCATTTAACCCTTCATATCCCAAATTACCTTACTTTTGGTTTTGGTAGTTTGAAACTTTTTTATTATATTTCTTTATAAATAACTTTTTAAACCTTTACCTCTTCAGGATAAGCTGCTGCTGCCATCTAGTTTCAGTAAATGAAAGCTTAAACTATAGGGACTTTGAAGTCCCAATGAAATTCTGTAGTAAATTTAGACTGTAGTAAATTTTAGAATTTTTTCATGGGACTTTAAAGTCCTGGTGTGATACAAAGGTTAAAACAATGTTTTAACATATAAATGATTTCTTTCATCATGTTTATCGCACATTTCTGTGCAAAACTGCCAAATTCTACGTTTTTATGTGAAACAGTCTTTACAGTATAAGCTAAAAAAGCGGAAAATAAAAAAACGGCAGTGGTAGTAGTTTCTTTTATATATATATATATATCTTTTAACTTTTTATGGACGAGTGTTTGCATGTAGCAGACAATAACAAGAATGAAAAATCTTGTGGTACATATTGATTATTAATACTTTCTAATTGCACGTGCTTGGTGTATCGTATAATGTTTCATGTTCTTTGCCTATGCTATCACACAACGGACAGAAAGAAGGACTGAAGGGCATACAGATAGACTAATTGAATTCATAATCACTCTTAAACATTGTTAGAAGATGATAAAGGTGCTTAATGCAAAATAAAATGCTGCCCTTAAATTGTAATTATAGCTCTTAATGTATCTGAATATTTTAGTGCAGCCTTGTAAATCTGAAGGTTAACCATATCACATTCCATTCAAAGCATTATTTTAGCATATTAACAATAAATTTCATTTTCTTTATAATTGTGTGTCGTCCTTGTACACATACTAGCTGTACAGGACCTATTAATGTCAATTTAAACGGGGTACATTCCGCAGTGAACTTGGATAACATATATCATTTTTAAAAAATTCTGAAAATATTTACGGATAGTGGAGGCGGGCAGGCGGACAGATAAACAGATGGACGGTCCGACAGACAGATACACAAACTGAAATCTTATTCATGCTTGAAAATTGTTAGAAAGTGTTAAAAGAGCTTTATGTAAAATAAAATGCAACTCCAGTAAATTTCTGATAATAGCCGTTAATGAAACTGAATATTTTTGTGTGGCCCTGTAAATCGCAATCCTAATCATACTATATTTATTCTACAGAAAGCATTTTTTTGTGCATATGAATAACATATTTCAATTTCATTTGTGCAAAGTAAAGTTATTAAAAATTGGTTTATAGAAATATCTATCATAGAACGCAGTGCTTTAGAATACTTTCGGGTGTCCCTGGCCCCAAAGCGGTAAAGATATTCACTTTTCATTTCAATAGGGAATTCACATTCTCAATAGAGAACATCCGATAGTGAACTTATAACGTATATCAGCTTCAAGAAATTTCATCAATATTTATGGGGATTTGAGCGTGGACAGACTGACAGAAAAACTGAAGTCATTAACACTTTTCAACCTTATTGGAAAGTGTTAAAAAAGAAGAACCCCTACCTTTAGGTGTTCCTAAGAAACAATACATTATTTCTGTACTGATAAGTATAAAGGATTTAAGTCCAAAAATGTCGATTTTGAGTTAAGTACATAGTCAGACTCAGAAAAAAATTCTCTATCGATTGGTATAAAGGATTTAAATCCATGTCATTTAGTCTTTGAGAAAATCCATAGGTAAAAAAAGATTCAAGATAGAAATTTAGCATTAATCTTTGGTATAATATATTTAATTCAATTTTTCCCTTTATTAAATGAAGATTGACAATCACTGAGTGGTATAAAGCGTATAAACCAACATAATTTCTTTTTCCTAATCGATTCTGTTGATTAGTTTTTAGTTAGTTTAACTTTATTTTTCGTCTCCTGAAGAATCAAGAATATGGACTTAAATCCTTTATACTTATTAGTACAGATTTAAAGAACGATTTTTTCATATCTGTATTCAACTTGTTAAAAGCTACAGGCGTATTACATGATTATGACACTTCCCTCATCGATTTCTGCATATAAATTTAAATAATTTTAACATGAATTCGTATAAAAATATTTTTAAATGCAGTGACGTTTTAGAGAAACGCCAAAATGAGAGTGCTGTTCCAAATAGGAAAATATGCCAACCGCAAAAGGTTAATATTGAAATACGAACTCAAGCAAGAAACTTCCTTAAATACAACACTACTGATATATTGTTTTAAACGATCTTTTTATTACTAACATTTAAAGGTTTCTAACATTTAAAGGTAATCTAACATTTAAAGGTTTTTACAGGGACACAAGAAAAATTCTTTATCATTATGATCTATGGGTCTAAGTACAATAGAGTTATATTAAACTATTAAACATCGTGTACTATATGGAGAAAAATACTCCTATTATAATTTTCTCTTTTGTTTATTTAAAAACTCCTCTTACTTTACTTTATCTACAAAACCGTTAATTACTCAATGTTCGGAAAGTCGAGTGTAGTCATTCCAGATTTATTTAATTATATATATATATATTCTTTTTTTTTTAAGGCAAATAAATTGAAAGGTAGTGCAAAAACTTGCTTCGCTGAGTTTTACTTAATAAGTATTATGTGTACCGGAAAATCCTGTTGTTTTAAATTAATAAAATGGCACTGGATTTTTTTTTCAGCCATACTTATATAATACTTTACCAATTATCTTCTTAAAAATTGCATAAATGTTGTCCAAGAATAATTCCCGGAGTTCAGGTTATTAAAGTAAAACGGCTGAACATTCCGGTATACCTAATACATTTTTATATGCCCCCCAAAATGCATCTGATTTGATTTTTGTACATAAATTCTTATCCCGAATTGAAACGCTTCTCAGATCCTTAATTGCAAACTAATAATACCAAGAAAAAAATAATAATAATCTGGTGTAAAACAACCACACGACTTCCATTACCCACTATTACACTTATTATATGCATTTTTTGGAGATATTATATGCGTTTTTTGGAATTTTCTACTAAGAGAAATTTGATACACGTGTAAAGACATATAAAACAGAATTTACACAGCGAATTAAAAAATAAGAAAAAAAAGATGATAGAGTTATTTTTCTAAACACCAATTTCCAAGATCTAAAACTACACTAATTTACCGTTAATTTTTCTGTAATAACCACATGATACATGAAAAAGGGTATCTAAAACAGATTTATGAAACAATCTTCAAAAAAATCGCTGGAGCCGTTTTTGAGATACTAACTTTTACTAAAACTTGGCATATCCAATTATTGATCGGAAAATAATAATTACATACAAAAAGATATTTAAAAGGGAGTTAATATGGCGAGTTTGAAAAAGATTCGTACAGCTATTTTTAAAGGAACGCATTTGCGAGACCTGAAATTGAGCTATTTATATAGAGCACATATTAATTTTCCTGAACTAACCAACTATATCATTCGAAAGGACATCTAACAGAGTGTTTATACAGCAACTTTGAAAAAAAAATCGTTCGACATGTTTTTGAGATACGGACTTATGGTCTTACTTCCGGATTCCGATGACTCACTTCTGGTTTTCCAGTTTTCACTAAAATTTAGTAGATTCATGTGTACACCTGACCTGTATCAATTCTGAAGTTTCGTAGTTCTATCTTTATTAATTTTGGAGATATAATAGCCAGAAGATTCCCCACATACACACACACTGGCCAATTACCAAAAAATACTTTTTTAGACTCAGGAGACCTTAAAACGTGTAAATCATGTGAAAACTCGATATCGAATTTTTGGACCGAATACAATACTTCCATTACCTACGGTAGTAGGGTGATGGAAGTAAAAAACTCTGGTGCGTAACAACCACATAACTTTTCCATTATCCATTATTACACCTATGCACTTTTTTTTGGAGATAATATAGTCAAAAGACATAAAATTGACCTAACAGATTAGACCACTAAAAATTTTACGGTAGGGGAAAACTGATGCATATGTAAAGACATTTAGACAGAATTTACATAGCGAATTTATGAAAAATCGATAAAACTGGTTACAGAAACACCAGTTTCCGAGATCTAAAACTGACCTACCTAATCAGGAGGACTCTCAATTTTTACTTCCATTACCCGACTACCGTAGGTATGGAAGTATTGTATTCGGTCCAAAAATTCGATATAGAGATTTCACCTGATTTAGAGGCTTTAAGGTCTCCTGAGTCCAAAAAAAGTGGTTTTTGGCAATTGGTCAGTGTGTATGTGCGTGTGTATGTGTGTATGTGGGGAATCTTCTGGCTGTTATATCACGTAAACTAATAAAGATAGATCTACAAAACTTTAAAATTGAAACAAGTCAAAATTGGAAAACCGGAAGGTGGACATCTGAAACCGGAAGTGGGACCATATCTCAAAAACGGCAATAACGATTTTCTTCAAATGTGCTATATAAATACTCTGTTAGATGTCCTTTCGAATGATATTGTTGATTAGTTAGGGAAAATTTACTGGCGTCCTGTATAAATAGCTCAATTTCAGATCCTGCAATTGCTTTCCTTATAAAACGGCTGTATGATTTTTTTTCAAACGTGCCATATTAACCCTCTTATAAATATCCTTTTCCGTGTAATTGTTGTGTTCTGATCAACAGTTAATTATGCCAAGCTTAGGTAAAAGTCGGTATCTCAAAAACGGCTGTAACGATTTTCTTGAAAATTGTTATATAAATCCATTTTGGATATCCTTTCTCATGATTTACTTGGTTATCTCAAAAAAATTAATAATCATCCTGATCAGATAGATGAGTTTTAGATTTCGGAAATTGGTGTTTGAAAAATAAATAAATCTATACATATAATAAAATAAGATATTTGTGTGTGTGAGTATGTCATTGTGTATGTATTTCCAGAGCTTTTTAGGGAAACGGCTGATGGCTGAGCTACACAAATTTGCATGGAGGTTCGCAATGACCTCCTTTGATGCACCTCGACGCCGGATTTTCGAATTTCTTGTCAGTTTTCTTTTAATTAATTAAAATGTGAAAAAAATAACCTTCTAATTTCTGATAAATTAGCCATTTAAATTTTATCCATAAGTTTATTGTTGCCAATTTTTTTTTCCGACAGAATTAAAAAAAAAAAAAAAAAAAAAAAAAAAGTACATTTATTTAAAATGAGGAAAGTAAATTAAATGAATTAGAAATATCAGTCGTATCGTTACAAATAAGATACCAAATGAAAGGAGCAATTTTTGTGAATCCAACGGATTAAACAGTTTATCGATCGGACAATTAGATTTTTTAAAATTAACTAATGTATGAATTGTAGGTGGCAACAGCAGGAGATTGTATGAAAACCGTTTGGAAAAAAAAAATTAAATCTGCTACTTATTAAAAGTCACATGTTTTCTTAAGTTGGTTTAAAAATTCCGATTTTTGAAATTTTTTGAAATTTTCTTTCACAAACAAAAACATATAATATGCAGCCTATACAACACTAAACCAAATTGCAGTTCAAATTTCATCAGATTTAGTTAATAAACAAGAAAGTTAGTTTTTTTTATTATTATTATTATTAAATTTTATTCTAACTTTGAAAAGTTCTATGTGATACGATACATTAAGAATTTAGGTTTTAAAAGTTTTTTTAAATAGATTATTTAAACTCTATGAACCATACTTTTATTTTATCAGTTTCATTAACAGATTCTCCTGGGCGATTTTTTAAATTTTGGCGTTGAAGTACACCGAACGTTTTTCGACAAGAAGTTTATATATCAGCAACCATTTTAATCTAAATAACGCATCAAAAATATTTTTAAAAATATTACAAAAAGTATCACAAAAAGAAATATATATATATATCTAACTTAAATAGTAGTCACATAAATGATTTATTTTTATTGAAAGTTTATAGAAAAAATGCAGTTTTAAAGATAGCAAATTTATTTCAGCAAGTACTATTTGAAGCCTAAAAACAATAAAAAATATAAACAGAATATGAAGGATTCTTATATGTAAACAAAAGGTGTCTGATAAAATTATTAGCAAAATAGTCTTCCCCTTTTCATACAAAATAATAATAAAAAAATAATAAAATAAAAATAAAAATAAAAGTAAAATCCATCTCTAATATGGCGACAAAAATTGAAAAGCCGCCAATGGAGAGGCATAATAAAGTTGTGTAGCACGATAATGTTTACCTATTTATTTTTTTATATACTAATCACTATGCTAATTTATCGTACAAATAAATGAGCTTCTGTGTGCGACTGCACTTGCACGCTGTCGAACAGAAATATTTGATTAATTCAAATTAATATTTAAATAAATAAATTAAAATATGTTTAATGAGAAATATATATAACCATAAAAAGATTAGTTGTCTAAAATACGGCAGAAATAGCACTCATAGCATATTGTTACAAGGGATTAAGTGTTATTTTTACAAGGGATTAAATCTAAAATCGTGACAAAAATTCCAAAAGTCGCCAAAGTGAACTAAATTAAGGCGTACTATGATCAGGTTTACAAACCATGAATCTATATATATAAAAATGAATGTTTGTCTGTATGTGCTTTATAAAATCGTAAACGGCTTGACCGATTTCGATCATTCTTTTTTTGTTTTTTTCCTTATAGGTCAGGGATGGTTTAGGAAAAAAAAAATTTTAAAAATCTTTAAAATTAATTAAAATATGAAAATAATAAACTTATTGACTTATATTGACTTAATATAAGCCATTTAAATTTTTAATTGTTGCCAAAAAAAGTTTACGAGATGTATTTATTTATTGTTTTCAGCATAAAATGAAATATGCTTTCACGCGAAAAATAAGAAATTACTAAATGTTAAATTGGTCGATGAGAAAATGACACTTTATAATTTTAAAATAAAATAGTAATATTACAAATCTAACATATTTCTTCTGAATTTTATTTCACAGCATTTTTTTATATACCTCAACTTCAGATTTTTTTTTTTTTTTTTTTAGTATGGCGGATGAAACACGCTTGGCATAAAAGCTAATTCAGCAATATATTAAAGGTATTTTCTTATTGGTAATTCTTGACAATCTATATATATATAAATGAATGTTTGTCTGTATGTGCTTTATAAAATCGTAAACGGCTTGACCGATTTCGATCATTCTTTTTTTGTTTTTTTCCTTATAGGTCAGGGATGGTTTAGGAAAAAAAAATTTAAAAAATCTTTAAAATTAATTAAAATATGAAAATAATAAACTTATTGACTTATATTGACTTAATATAAGCCATTTAAATTTTTAATTGTTGCCAAAAAAAGTTTACGAGATGTATTTATTTATTGTTTTCAGCATAAAATGAAATATGCTTTCACGCGAAAAATAAGAAATTACTAAATGTTAAATTGGTCGATGAGAAAATGACACTTTATAATTTTAAAATAAAATAGTAATATTACAAATCTAACATATTTCTTCTGAATTTTATTTCACAGCATTTTTTTATATACCTCAACTTCAGATTTTTTTTTTTTTTTTTTTTTAGTATGGCGGATGAAACACGCTTGGCATAAAAGCTAATTCAGCAATATATTAAAGGTATTTTCTTATTGGTAATTCTTGACAATCTATATATATAAAAATGAATGTTTGTCTGTATGTGCTTTATAAAATCGTAAACGGCTTGACCGATTTCGATCATTCTTTTTTTGTTTTTTTCCTTATAGGTCAGGGATGGTTTAGGAAAAAAAAATTTAAAAAATCTTTAAAATTAATTAAAATATGAAAATAATAAACTTATTGACTTATATTGACTTAATATAAGCCATTTAAATTTTTAATTGTTGCCAAAAAAAGTTTACGAGATGTATTTATTTATTGTTTTCAGCATAAAATGAAATATGCTTTCACGCGAAAAATAAGAAATTACTAAATGTTAAATTGGTCGATGAGAAAATGACACTTTATAATTTTAAAATAAAATAGTAATATTACAAATCTAACATATTTCTTCTGAATTTTATTTCACAGCATTTTTTTATATACCTCAACTTCAGATTTTTTTTTTTTTTTTTTTTAGTATGGCGGACGAAACACGCTTGGCATAAAAGCTAATTCAGCAATATATTAAAGGTATTTTCTTATTGGTAATTCTTGACAATCTATATATATAAAAATGAATGTTTGTCTGTATGTGCTTTATAAAATCGTAAACGGCTTGACCGATTTCGATCATTCTTTTTTTGTTTTTTTCCTTATAGGTCAGGGATGGTTTAGGAAAAAAAAATTTAAAAAATCTTTAAAATTAATTAAAATATGAAAATAATAAACTTATTGACTTATATTGACTTAATATAAGCCATTTAAATTTTTAATTGTTGCCAAAAAAAGTTTACGAGATGTATTTATTTATTGTTTTCAGCATAAAATGAAATATGCTTTCACGCGAAAAATAAGAAATTACTAAATGTTAAATTGGTCGATGAGAAAATGACACTTTATAATTTTAAAATAAAATAGTAATATTACAAATCTAACATATTTCTTCTGAATTTTATTTCACAGCATTTTTTTATATACCTCAACTTCAGATTTTTTTTTTTTTTTTTTAGTATGGCGGATGAAACACGCTTGGCATAAAAGCTAATTCAGCAATATATTAAAGGTATTTTCTTATTGGTAATTCTTGACAATCTATATATATAAAAATGAATGTTTGTCTGTATGTGCTTTATAAAATCGTAAACGGCTTGACCGATTTCGATCATTCTTTTTTTGTTTTTTTCCTTATAGGTCAGGGATGGTTTAGGAAAAAAAAATTTAAAAAATCTTTAAAATTAATTAAAATATGAAAATAATAAACTTATTGACTTATATTGACTTAATATAAGCCATTTAAATTTTTAATTGTTGCCAAAAAAAGTTTACGAGATGTATTTATTTATTGTTTTCAGCATAAAATGAAATATGCTTTCACGCGAAAAATAAGAAATTACTAAATGTTAAATTGGTCGATGAGAAAATGACACTTTATAATTTTAAAATAAAATAGTAATATTACAAATCTAACATATTTCTTCTGAATTTTATTTCACAGCATTTTTTTATATACCTCAACTTCAGATTTTTTTTTTTTTTTTTTAGTATGGCGGATGAAACACGCTTGGCATAAAAGCTAATTCAGCAATATATTAAAGGTATTTTCTTATTGGTAATTCTTGACAATCTATATATATAAAAATGAATGTTTGTCTGTATGTGCTTTATAAAATCGTAAACGGCTTGACCGATTTCGATCATTCTTTTTTTGTTTTTTTCCTTATAGGTCAGGGATGGTTTAGGAAAAAAAAATTTAAAAAATCTTTAAAATTAATTAAAATATGAAAATAATAAACTTATTGACTTATATTGACTTAATATAAGCCATTTAAATTTTTAATTGTTGCCAAAAAAAGTTTACGAGATGTATTTATTTATTGTTTTCAGCATAAAATGAAATATGCTTTCACGCGAAAAATAAGAAATTACTAAATGTTAAATTGGTCGATGAGAAAATGACACTTTATAATTTTAAAATAAAATAGTAATATTACAAATCTAACATATTTCTTCTGAATTTTATTTCACAGCATTTTTTTATATACCTCAACTTCAGATTTTTTTTTTTTTTTTTTTTTTTTTAGTATGGCGGATGAAACACGCTTGGCATAAAAGCTAATTCAGCAATATATTAAAGGTATTTTCTTATTGGTAATTCTTGACAATTTTTTATAATTTTGATGCTGAAGTAGATCGGACATTTTTCGCCAAGGAAAAGATAGAAAGAAATACCCAAGCGAAGTGATAACGTCACTGGCCGTTCGTGGATGCAAGAAAAATATTTCCTATGTTAAACGCCCATTGGATTTTTTGTAAAAAAATTATTAAAAATCGAGGAAAAATATTTCCCGATTTTAATCCCCGTATTTAGGTATAGATATGTATTAGTTATCATGTCCATGCATTAGATTAAGTTATTTTTGTTGTAAAATTGACAAAATTTGAATTTTTAATTTCAAAACTCTAGAGAAAAAAATGCCAAACTTCCATATTCGATTGAAAACACAAACATTTCATTTCAAAGGATGATATTTACACAATATCCAACTAATATACTGATTAAAAGGGAAATAATAAAGGTACAACTATAGTATTTCCCCCCAACTGAATTTGGCGTTTTTTCTTTGGCGCCGATTTGACCGATAACGATGTCGTTCTGGATTGTTTGCGATATAATATGGCAGCCTACATGCTATTTATTTTGGATTTATGATTTATGATTTATAGTTTAGCTTACGATTTTATCATTTATGCTGTATGATTTATGATTTTTAGATTTATGATTTAGCCATAATCGCCAACGAAAAATCGCCAAATCTAGCTGAGGGGAAATACTATAGTTGTTCCATGATAAATATTCTATCATAATTTGAAGTCAAATTTGTTTTCAAATGTCTAAATAAAGTATCTAATATAAGATACTAATATGTTGTAGCGGAATAGATTTGATATCGGTCATCCTTGGTAGAAAAATAAAATATCGCCAAATTATTTGGCGAACATAATTTAATTCCTTTCAAAAATCATGGTTATTTTAACAACTTATTTTAAGACAGTAATGAATAATATGAAACAATATTTCGTGCAATGCATATTACGAAAATATACATCTGGCATGTATATTTTCGTATTACGTTTTTGATCACCAAATACAATAAGCGCCAAGAACGACAGAGTTTTGAAATTTAAAATTAAAATTTTGTCAATTTGACAGCAAAATAAATCAATCTAACACATGCACATGATAAATAATACATATATGTATCCAAATATGGGGATTAAAATCGGGAAATAATTTTCTTCGATTTTTAATCATTTTTTACAAAAAATCCAGTGGGCGATTAACATAGGAAATCATTTTCTTGCATCCACGGACGGTCAGTGACGTCACACTTCACTTGCGTATAGGAACAATAATCGCATAAATTATATTTTGGTCTAAAACGGGAACAAAAATTTAAAAGTCGCTAAGGGCATTAAGGCTGTACCATGATCAAGTTTACATATTAATTTATTTATTTTTCTATATACCAACTACTATTAACTAAGCATGAAGTATATATAACCACAAAATAATAATAATTGTCTCATGCGATAGAAGTAGCCGATCATAGCATATTGTAATATTATATTTGGCTTGAAATTGCTGTCATTCTATGGTTGATCGATTAAATCAAATAAATATAGAGAATAACTTGAAAGCAAATATTATGTACATCACGTATAATGTTGCTCATATATAACTAGGATTCAAATATAAAGGGCTACTTCAAAATTTTCGATACTGTCCGTATCGAAATTGTCATATATGATAAGCACCTAAATGGAAGCCCACAGGTAAGTCATTGTCGCAGGCAATAGGGACAGGTATCGCAGAATGCGAGGACGAACAAGGTGCTGCCGAAGGTAGCGGGAACCCAAAGCGAACTTTTGAGCGATTTCAGTATTATTATTTTCTCTTTTTTTCATAAAACTATATAGAAAAGAGTTTCCTTTAAATATAGTGACCAGCGAAGCGGGCAAAGCCTGCTAGTTATATATAAACATAAATAATTAATTTTCTCATGCAACAGACGTAGCCGGTCATAGCATATTGTAATATTTGGCGTGAAATTGCTGTCATTTTATGGTTGATTGGATAAACAAAATAAACATAGGAAATAACGTAAAAGCAAATATTATGTGCACCACGTATAGTGTTGTTCATATGTGACTGGGATTCAAATATAAAAGTGATACTTCAATTTTTTCGATACTATCTATTTCGAAACTTATCTAATAAGCACCTAAATGCAAGCCTATTGGTAAACCACTGTCGCAGGCAATAGGGACAGGCGCCCGAGTTTTAGCGGATGACCAAATCGCTGCCGAAGGCAGCAGGGACCTGAGGCGAGCTTTTGAGCAATTTCAATAATTTATTTTTTGCTTATAAAGCTACATAGAAAAGTTTCCTTTAAATTTAGTGACCAGCGAAGCGGGCAAAGCCTGCCAGTAAATAAATAAAAAACTCTACCAATTTTCTTTTCATTTCTTTTTCTTAAAAAAAAAAATGAAAAATTGCTGTGTAAACTCTGTTTTATGTTTTTACACATGTATTAACTTTCTCTTACCGGAAAATTTTTAGGTGTCTATGTCATTAGGCCAATTCTCTATCTTCTGATAACATTATCTCAGAAAAGTGCATGTAATACGTGTAATTGTGAGTAATGGCAGTCGTGTGGTTGTTTCACACCAGATTTTTCTGAAATAATCACGTAATACATGCAAAAAAGGTTTATGTAATAATCTTTAGAAAATCGTTAGAGCTGTTTTTGAGATACCAGCTTCCACCAAAACTTACAAAACCCAATTGTTCACCAGAAAACAACAATTGCATACATGAAATCCATATAGTTATTTTTATATCAAGACACTTGTAAGACATGATATTCACCTACTGATATTGACGCCTATCAATTTTTCAGAACTAATCAGCTAATGTATACGAAAGAACATCTATAATAGGGTGTTTATATAGCAACTTTGAAGAAAATTCTTACAGCCGTTTTTGAGATATCGACTTACGGTCCCATTTCCGGTTTTCAATTTTTATTAAAAGTTGGAAAAATCATCTGAATGGAAGTAAAAATTTAAATAGCCAAAGACAATTCCAATTTAAGAATTATGTGATATTTGTTTGGAATAAAAATTAGTTTTATTCAGTTTTAAATTTAAAGAGGAGCAATACATTAAGGATGAGCAATACGTCTGCCTTGATATTTGTTTTGCGAAAATGAATTGCGGTTATGTCTACATCAAATTCGAAAAACGAATAGTAATTAAACTATCTGATGTATAATTAAACGATAAATGTAGTACATGAAATGTAATATATTTATATTGATCTACATATAGCACACCTTCAAGAAAATCAAGCAACCCCAAAAAAATGTCAATTTTGACTTCATATCATCAGAAAATGTGTATGAAGTGCCTCAACCTACAGAAGAAAGGTCACATACCCATTAACCGCCAAAACTAGAAATTATTATTTTTTTTTTCTAAATACAAACAGTAATACTCATTATTTTCATCATATATAACAATAATTTAAAATAAAATTATTAAAATTAGTCTTATCTTACTAAATATAGAGTTTTGTATTTGTACAACTTAAGTGGAATAAGAGTATAGAATGAATACAAATAAATGTTTACAAAAATTTCCTTGAGGGAGCATAAAACAGCAAAAACTACAGATGACTTCAAAAGTAATTATTTTATTATGAAACATTTTTTTTACAAGTTATGTAAACTTATTCAAATATGAAGATTTTCAAAAGTATTGGATTGATCAGTGCTTCAAGTTTGAAATTTATTTTTAAATATAAATTTTTTTTTTCAGATCAAATTTTTTTGTAATAAAATAAGCATCTATCCTTTCCTTACTTAAAAACGATACTTAATATAAAATATCTTTTTTAGTTAACTGCTAAACGCAATTACAGGAAAAATGGGTTAAAAGAGTATTCACTTGAGAGACAGTTTTGTCAATTTTATATTAATGAATGGATAACAAAGGTCTGCGATGAAAAAAATACAAGAGAATGGAAAACTGAACTCCATGTATTTTTTGGCGCTAATTTCAAAAAATTAAACAAAAAATTTCTATCACGTAACGTTTTGCTGAAAAATTCAATTTTACTTCGACTTTGAAAACATACATAATATTTGCTCCTCTTGCTCAGCCGTCTATTTTATGTAAGTTATCTTAATAAAAGCAAATAAAATAGCATGTTGACGATTTCCTTTTAGAAACTGCACCGTAATTTGACGTAAAAAAGTACCCAAGGGAATTTTTCCGTTTTTCTCTCGACCATCAGAGGCGGCTCTTGCAATCTAGCAACAGTGGTTTTCATCCATTTAAACCAATAAAAAATAAATCGATTGCTGAAAAATTAGTTTGCTACACGAAAAATCGACTATTTTGCATAGATTTAAATGGATAAAAACCACTCTTGCCACGTTGGTAACAAAAGTGTCCGAACACTAGCAAAAATTGCTATATAAAAAAAGTAAGCGTAATACAGTTTTGCTAAATAAATCCTTCTCGAATTCTGTTCTTATACTGACTAAGCACAGGATTCGACAAGGATTTATTTAACAAAACAGTATTGATTGTACTTTTTTTGTATAGGAGTTTCTGCTAGTGTTCGGACACTTTTGTTACCGACTGTACATGCAATGTTCTTCGAGAAAAAAGAAATATCGATATCATTTTTACTAAATTTCCTGACAAAAATGGAGGTCATTTTCAAAATCAGTACACTAAATAATATAAAAATCAGCGAAAACTTCTCTTGCATTTTTCAAAACCTTCAACTTCGCACGCCTGTGTAATCAATGCTTTATCGTTATTTTTCAGTTATTATTATTTATTTATTTATTTTTATTTATTTATTTTTTTTTTTTTTCAGATATTACATTTTTGAGTTATGTCACTTTTCTTGTCGGGATGCAATATCTTACGTAACTGTATGGAATATTCATAAGAGCTCCTAATTTTTTAAAGACACAGAAAGAGATGATTTAATTAATTCCTAATATTTTAACATAAGCAATCAGCATATTTTTAAGTAGGCGGAAATTTTACACGTACAGGTGTTGGACAAAATAATGTGAACACTTTCGCTTTTTTACGTTTTGTCGAATAGGTTAAAAACTACTTACCGTGTTGTTCTTGAATTTTGGGAATAAGGAAAACATGTCTTGCCTCATATTTTTCTGCAAAGATTTTGTCACGAATGCCTTTTAGGGGACAAACAACAAATCTAATAATACAAAAAATATTTGCGATAACCCTGTTTATGGAATAGCTTTGATTGATTTGCAAATTTTAGATATGGTTATAAATATTATATTTTATACGTGAGCAGAATTTTATGAGGATATCTTGAATATTTAAAGAGTTATTAATATTTTATTAAAATATGCAAAAAATTTTCGTAAGTTTTCACTTTATAACGCCAAGGGTTTTTCTTCAAATTCCAGGAAACTTTCGGAAAACAGGACAACACATGCCTAAATCATTATACTATAGTATGAAACAAATATATTTAATATTCAAAGAGATATGGACAGTTGAATAAATAATTTATTACAGCTCATGCGCAGACTATAGCAAAAAAAAAAAAAAATTAACGTAGTTTGGTACCCAAGTGTATAGAGCACCTTATAAAAAACATCCAGTTGAATATCACAAAAATTCATTGAGATATCAGTGATTAAATAAGCTGTTTTCTAAGAAGGTCTTTACGATGAAGGGTCATTCCCAAATGAAAATTTATAGAATAAAAAACTATGTTACACAACGAGATTTAATAAAATATTTGCGATTCATAATATATATATATATATGATGTATATACATATATACATTATACACCAACGTGTATATAATGTATATATATATATATATATATATATACATACAACTATGTATATATATATATATAGCTGTATACATATATATATATATATATATAAACATACTCAAACGCTCTATTATGGTTTTCTCTATTTTGTTTGTTTAACAGCTCCTCTTTCTTTACTTTATCTACAAAACTGTTAATTACTCAATGTTCGGAAAGTCGAGTGGAGTCACTCCACATTTTTTAGGCATGTAGTACATATCTATGTATATATGTACATATCTATGTACATATCTATGTCAATTTGTTATCCAATCAAATTCATCGTAGAGGGCGCTGTAGTATATATATATAATAGTATATATTTGGGTGGGTGGGTGTGGAACTTTTTTTCTTCTACATTTGTACAAATGTAACTAAAATAGTGTACCTATATTGACCGTGAAATATACATAGTTTCTCTCGGTAAATGTTGTACTTTTTTCGGCATGTACTATTTTAGTTTACCGTCCAAGTCTTTGAAATTATTTCTTGGATTATATCGCATTAAGAAGTAAATTTTTTTACTAAAATCTTGAAAAAAATAAAGAAATATCAAAAAAAACTTACAATTTTATAATAGTTTAAGCATATTCCACTTGAAATCACATTTTTATAGAAAAAAATGAAGAAAAATAGAATATATGTACAAAATTGTTGTAAAATTGTACACAAAGTAGAGTGATAAAATAATTTTACTTCCGGATTCTGATGACCCACTTCTAGTTATCCAATTTTCACCAAAATTTAGTAGATTCATGTGTACACCAGACCTGTATCGTTCTGAAGTTTCGTAGTTCTATCTTTATTAATTTCGGGGATATGATAGCCAGAAGATTCCTCACATACATACACACACACTGGCCAATTACCAAAAAGTACTTTTTCAGACTCAGGAAGCCTTAAAACGGGTAAATCAGGTGAAAACTCGATATCGAATTTTTGGACCGAATACAATACTTCCATTACCTACGGTAGTAGGGTAATGGAAATGAAAAAAACTCTGGTGCGTAACAACCACACAACTTCCATTACCCATTATTTACACCTATGCACTTTTTTTGGAGATAATATAGTCAGAAGACAAAAAATTGACCTAACAGATTATACCACTAAAAATTTCTCTAAATTTCCCACTAAATCTCTCTCTCTCTCTCTCTCTCTGTGTGTGTGTGTGGGGGGGGGGGGGATGAGTCTATTATCAGCATAACTCATGAATAAACATTAACAGGAATAAGATCTTCAAAATCAGTATCATATGGTGATGCTACTCGAAACTCTTTATTTTAATTGGAGAAATTGTTCGTGTACACGGACTTCTAAACGAATTCAAATACGTTACGACTATGGACAAAATTTCTGATACAGTTTCATAACTTTAGACCGCACTAAATAAAATGAAGTGAATATACACTAAGCGACAAAACAAAAAGCCGCACTTGGATATATTCTTTTTCCCTTTTTTCAACCGCCAATTTTATCATTTAAAAAGCAAATTTTTGAACAGATTTTATTTCGTCGCCCTCCACGTACACTTTAGGATTGAGCCCAGTGTTAAAAATAAAATACAACTGTCAGGAAAATTATAATTTTAGAAAGTATTTCAAAAATGGCTAGTATAAAGCATTTAACGATGCCACAAAAAGTATTAATTTTAGAATGAAAGTCAAAAAATATTTTAATACGTGAGATGGCAAATTAATTAAATGTTAGCGAAATATTCCTGAGATGATTTTTAGGAACATACAAAATTTTTTGGCTGTTTAAACAGAAAAAGTGTCTTTGGGCGGCCATGTTGCCCATCAAAGCGAGATGATGACAAGTTAAGAAACAAAAGTTTAAAAAAAATCGATTTGTATATTCTCATAACTTAGAAAAGATTTTAAAAAAAAGTGCATAGCAAAAAAATTTCTTCTAAAACAGTGCGGGAACAATTAAACAAAGTATCTTAAAAACCAGAAGATCTGCAAAAAAAAGCCATTACTAAGGAAAAGAATTAAAAAATCAAGACTTCAGTTGACCAAAAATTTAAAAAAATATATCAGTTAATTATTAGGCCGAACTGTTTTTCTGTGGTGAGTCAAGTTTATTTTATTTCGAGCTGATAAGAAAAACTAGTAAGATGATAAATATGTGGCCGAATTATTGAAAACTGCATTCATAATACAGTGACATATTCTCCGTACATTATGGCATGGAGGTGCATAAATTTTCAATGAGTCGGGCAAATTTTTATACTCAATTGTTCAATTAACTCGAAATAAAACGCGGCCATTATGAAAACGGCGCCTGACCGACTATTTTGAAGGTATCTCAGACTTTTCCGCAAACAGAATTTCAAGATGATATTGCACCATACTAAAGGGCACCTGTGGTGCGTTTATTTGATTCAGATTGTGAAAACTACCTATCATATCCCATGATCACCTATAATTCTGTAAGCAATCATATCTTTTTTAACTTTAAGTTAAATCCCACAAAAAATATCATAGAATTTCTTTTTCATCAGACTTGGAAATAGCTCTAATCTCAAACTGCTCGAAAATGTTTAGTCTATAAAAAAGCACGGAAAAGGGGTGAGGATTAAAAAATTGCAGTCTACAACTCTGCAAAAACTAAAAAAATTTATTTAATGATGTTTGGCACAGAGAAATTTCTGATATCTATATTAAAACACTGCATAATACTATGCCATTTCGCATTAAAGCAGTAATTCCATATAAAGGTGGAATAACTCAATGTAGAATACATATTTTTATTAAAAAATTGCTTAGATCTTACAAATAAATAGTTATATTTCATGTATTAAAATATAACTTGTTTATATCATATAATAAATCATAATACAGTACAAAGTATATATATATTATATTACGTTTAAAAAGAATGTTTTATGTAGATTTTTAATAATTACTTAGTAAAGAGTAATAAAGTGAATTATTAAATGAAAAATGTACATAGGTATTTTTTCACCTCTTTGATATTATGCAAATCTGACAGTTTTATTTGTTTCAACCATTAGTTTTGAAGTTATTACAAATGAAAAAGGTATAAGTAAATTTTTCTGCAGTGCGGCTTTTTATTTATTTTTTTTTTTTTTCGCTTAATGTATATATTATACTCATAAAAACATGTTTAGTGTAGGATATGAATATGATATGAAAAACATTTACCATTCGTTTACAAGGGCACACAAAAGAATTATATGTGTATTAGATCTTTATTTTGAAAATTGCTAGAAATGCATTTAAATGTGTGTTATGTATTTTTCATATTGTGCTTAATTTAAATACATGGTGTGCATATAATTTGTGGACAATATACAGGATTACCTTAAATTAAGCGAACACGTTATTCTTTATAGATTGTAATTGATGAAAATTATCTAAATTTTACCAAGTCCAGGAAAATAGAAATGATGATTACTT
Source organism: Salticus scenicus (assembly GCA_963930645.1). NCBI lineage: Eukaryota > Metazoa > Arthropoda > Arachnida > Araneae > Salticidae > Salticus > Salticus scenicus. The sequence goes on from OZ005652.1 coordinate 202,085,837, forward strand.
TTTAAATATTCATGGAGTAGACGAAGTATTATAGATTTATTTTTTCAGCAGTGAATTTTTGCTATAATTACGGGTTTTGAAGTACCTGAAAACGAAAATCAAGTTTTTAGCGGTTGTTTTTTTTTTTTTTTTTTTTTTTTTTTTTTATGTTTTAAACTTAAAAACAAATAATTTCTATAAAATTATATGAAATTTTAAAATTCGTTGGGAAATATTCAATATAAAGTTGGAAAATGTTCATAATGTATGCAACTATAGAGAATTTGCAGCGGATTTTTCTTTCTTTTTTTCAAGTTTCCTTTAATCACCTTTATTTTCGCGAAAGTTTTCAGGAAAAAAACATAAAAGAATGAAAATACCAGAAAATAATTTTAAAACTCTGCTTTTAATTTTTTTATGATTGGAACCAGTATTTTTAACCCTAATGACTGAAAAACATGCGTATGATAGATCAGACAAATGTGCCTATTCTTCTGCTAAATAGTGTGTTGGTGCTCGGGATAAGATCAATTGTCAACATTTGGGACCCTACACTAAGGGAGAATGCCCTCCGTATGGGACCTTTCTAAGGGATCCTAATATATATTCTCGCGAGTTTCGGGGAAAGTCGCAGAAAATACCGAAACGCTGAGTGAACGGGCGAGGTCTGAGATCGAACACTGCACTTGTGACTTTTGCCTGAAGTAAGGTCGTGCTATTATTTCGACCCGGGATAATTGTTTTTTGAAATGTATGGCGTTTGCCTACAAAGTTTTTATTTATTAACTTCTTAAAACTACAACCATGTTTCGTATGTTGTTCAAATAATATCTGTAGCTGAAATAAATTTAGAATCCCTAGTATATAATCATACTTAAAAAAAGAAAAACAATTTCCTATCTACCTCTATAAAATATTTTTTTCTTATTACTCTTTATTTATTTATTTTTATTTTATTTATTTATTTATTTTATTTATTTTTATTTATTTATTTATTTTTGTAGAATTTTTTAGAGAACTAGGGGGCTCTGCCCCCTGCTCGCTTTGCTCACCAACTCCCGAGGGAGGCTTCACCTCCCTCAGGCTCACTTCACTTATTCATCCCTGTAGGACTCTGTCCACCGATTCGCTGCTTTCCCTTTCACTGAGTAGGAATATTAATAGTGCATAACTCAAGACAAAAGCAGAAAAATGTTATAGAAATCTCAGCATTCAATGTGAAATTCAAGTACATAATATTTAATACCACATTTTTATTTATTTATTTATTTTATGAAATATACTAAAAATCCGTAATTTTTTCAGAATTGAAATTCGTAATATCTAGATCATTTTGCATTGCAGTTTTATTATATGACCCCTATGAAATATACCCCACTATTTGGCGATGAATTCTTTGGTATAACTGATTGTTAAAGAAAACGATGTATATATAGTACCCATTTTGGCTTAGATGATATCTGTCATCATTGGCGATTTGGTACAACTATAGTATTTCCCCACAGCTGAATTTGGCGATTTTTCTTTGGCGCCGATTTGAACGATAATGATGTCGTTCTGGACTGTTTGCGATATAATATGGCAGCCTGCATGCTATTTATTTTGGATTTATGATTTTATTATTTACGTTTTATAATTTAGCTTATGATTTTATCATTTATGATATATGATTTATGATTTAGCCATAATCGCCAAAAATAAATCGCGAAATTCAGCTGTGGGGAGATACTATAGTTGTTTCGATTATTCTATCGCCAACGACGACAGATATCAAATCTGTTTCCCTAATTTTTCTAATGCCTATACTTTTTATGATTGCATTTTTTAGTTAATTTAGGGTAATATGTAATACCCTATATATATTTCTAATGTACAGTTAGATAATAATTTTAAACATTTGAAAAGTTTATTATTATTACTGTCATTTTAATTTGGAAAAATTAATTACTTAAAATAACGAAGAATGAAATGTATTCGATTCACTATAAACTTTTATGTGATGATTTTTTTCTTGGCCATAAATTTAAAATACTTCGGATACATTTTATGCTAAATATAAATACACTTTAAGTAAAAAAGCAAAAAAGATAAATACACTTTAAAGTAATACAAAAAGAAATGCATTCAAATATACAGTACGACATTATTTCATTATTCACACCGATTCACACACACACAAAAAAAAGAACTTAAAAAACATGAAAGATTGCCAATAAGAAAATTAATTTTCTAAAAGTAGAAAAAAAAAATCTGGAGTGACTCCACTCGACTTTCCGAGCATTGAGTAATTAACTGTTTTGTAGATAAAGTAAAGAAAGAGGAGTTGTTAAACAAACGGAAGCGATAAAACCATAATAAAGTGTTTGAGTATTTTTCTCCATATATTACACGATGTTTTATTTAACGCTACTGAACTTTAAGCCCATAGATCATAATGATAAAGAATTTTCGTTGTGTCCCTGTAAAAAAACCTTTAAATGCTAGATTCACCAAAATACTTATCGTTAGTGCAACAGTGATTTATAATATTCATATAAATTTTCAGCTCAATTGAATAAGGTGTTTAGATGCTATCGCACTTTTAACTATTATGTTGTGGCCACCACATGACTTTCTTCTATATTTTCCTATACAAATTCACTCAGTAAAAATAATTTATTATTATTAAAAATATATATATATCTTCCATGATAATGCAGATGATTTCCATATTAGAGAAGTAGTATAACACTAAATATCCAAAAAAAGTCAATTTTATTGTCAATATTACATATAAAAAAAAAAAAAAAAAAAAAAAATCTATAACTTCATTTTAAATTATCGCAGATGTATGGTTCAACAATTCGTTTTAAAGGTACCGGCGAGCTCTTTCGAAAGATACCCATCATGAAAATTTACTCCTCTCGAGGGGGGAATTCCCCCCCCCCCCAGGGGGAGGGAGGCGAGGCTCCTACACATACAAAAAAATTTTCCCAGTTGACTATCTCTATTATAAATAATTCTGGTAAATTCTCTTTATGCACATTTATACAAAATTTTGTACTATACCACCATGTTAAAAATTTAGAAAAAGCGGGATGGCAACGCAACCTGTAAGACAATTTTTACCAAAAGTTGATAGGCACTAATATATGTCAAGGTGTAACTACATACCAATTTCTATGAAATTCTGTGAAGTAATTCCTGAGATACAGTTGCCACAGAAGTTTGTCACACACACACAGAGACTGACAGACAAACAGACAGACTTTTTCTAAAAATGGTAAAATCGTGTTCTACAGCTCTCAAAACGTGTAAATCCATCAAAAACTCGAGGTCGAAAATTTTTACGAATCCAATACTTTCTTCTATTGAATATAGAAGAAAGTAAAAATTTGGCACCACAGGCCATAATGATAAAGAATATTTCTTCGTGTCCCTGTAAAAGAACTGTAAGTGCTAAATTCACCAAACTCTATACAGTTCGTGCAACTGTGACCTATAACATGTGTACAAATTTTTTGTTCATATTAAATAAGCGTTTAGACGCTATCGCACATTTAAAAATTTGGCCCCATAGACCATAATGATAAAGAATTTTTGTTTGTGCCCCTGTGAAAAAACTGTAAGTGCCAGATTCTCCAAACTCTATACAGATTGAGTAATTGTGACCTTTAATATGTGTATAAATTGCTTGCTCAATTGAAGAAGGCGTTTAGATGCTATCGCACTTTTAAGATTTTGGTCCCATAGATCATAATGATAAAGAATATTTCTTTGTGTCCCTGTAAAAAAACTACAAGTACTAGATTTACCAAAATCTATAGGGTTCGTACTATAGTAACTTACAATATACGCACCAACTTTCAGCTTATTCGAGCAAAGCGTTTAGACGCTAGCGTGTTCACTCACAGACATACACACATACATACACACATACACACACACATACATACATCATCGTAAAAATAGTGAAAATGGACTCAGGGAACCTCGAAACGTATAGAAACATCAAAATCTCGAGTTTGGATTTTTGACATGATTACAATACTTTCCTCACTATAGTGTTCGGAAAATAATAAAGATATTTGCGAACGACAAATTACAATACTAAATTTATTTCTGCATATAAAATATCTTTTTTTTTTTTTTTACGCCATGGATCACATTTTAAATTTCCCGGGTAAAATGACATCATGATAGAAAAACAACGTCATAACAGAAACTTTTTTCAAGGTGGCAAATAGAGTACCATTATAAACCCGAAGTTTTTAACTAATAACTTCCTTATTTAAAAAGATAGAAATTTCTAATTAGCTGAAATTTCTTCCTTGGAACACACGGCACACACTTTGCCCTCCGCGAGACGATGCAGTCGCAGACAAAAAAATTTGACGCCAGCGGCAGTTACTTTTTTTTAATATATAGAGAAATTTTAAAAAAGGAGAAAGAAAGAATCTTCACAAAATTAATTTATAAACTCTAGTTTTTGGTTCTTGTTATTTACGATCATCATAAAGATTGGGAGGGATCAAATGCACAGACTAGAATTTAGAAAAGATTTTTACAGTTATTTTTAATTAAACCAAACTTTGTGAAGGGCGAAGAAAAAAATATTTATGAGAATTATAAACACGTGCACACAAATCATTTTATATTAATGTAAATCATTTCTTGTTAGCTTGCTTAATAAGATAACAAACAAGTACTTACCAAAATACTTTGATCAAAAGTAACTTTATTCTTCAGTTATTTCAAGTCAGGTTTATAAGAATTCAAATATTTATATAGTCAATTTTTTTACTTATCTATTAATATATACTTTCTCTGCATATAAGTCATGCTTAAAGCTACAGAAAATGTACTGCAATTAAAACTTTCGATCAATTTTTAAAACGCTGCAACCGAATATTAATAACTGAAGTGCAGTTGAGTCCGAGTGGCAATAACATTTTTTCATGGATTACGCACAAATCTAAAATCCTTTTAAATAGGTAGCGTTTATGATTATCCACAAAAATAACTTTTGTTACAGGAAAAATTCCAAACAATAGCATTCATAAAGGCATAACATTTGATTTATGATCACTGAAAAAACATAATATCCATTTAAATGAAAGCTTCTTTTATTCAATTCAATATTTGGATTAAACAGCAGGAAAAATTAGCATATTATTTAATAGAAAAGATATCCATTCATATTAAATACTGATGATTTTCCTTATTTACAATTGTTCGAACCTGAATTAAACAGTTACGTGCAGCTTCCTTGCATAAATTAGTTTACCTTTTGTTACATGCTCAAAAAAAGAACAAACACAGCAACATGAAACGAGTCTATATCTGTGACATATTTTAACTATATGCAGTGTAGAAAATATTAATTTAAAATATTGAAAGAATAATATAACATTTTTATTATCGAATCAGCAATTTTCCTTTACTGTTTCTTAAAATGCCAGCACAATTTTTCGAGCACTAGCCAATAATTCCTATATTAAAAAAGTACACTTAAGACTGTTTTGTTAAATAAATCCTTGTCGAATCATGTTCTTAGACTGACTAAGACCATGACTCGATAAGGATTTATTTAACAAAGAAGTATTAAGTGTACTTTTTTTAGACAGGGATTATTGCTAGTGCTCGAATAATTTTGCAGCCGACTGTACCAATCGCAGCTATCGTAGATCACAAGTCGGATCGTACACTCCGCAACAAAAATATCCGAGCACTAGCAATAATCCCCGTCTTAAAAAGTACACTTAATACTGCTTTGTTAAATAAATCCTTGTCGAATCATGTTCTCAATAATGCTCGGATACTTTTGCTGCGGAGTGTACGATCCGACTTGTGATCTACGATAGCTGCGATTGTTACAATAGTATGCCTCCCTTAATCAGTTTTTGCATAGAAGTTGTTTAATTATTTTTTATGTTTCTGGTATTTACCTCATATTGTCTTCAGTAATTAAAATACTTTTCAGAATCGAGTTTCCATTCTGTAACTGTAACCCATAACATGACATTTGTTTTGTAAATTATGTGTATGTTCGTGTACTAGATGGAGATAATTAAAGTTACCCTACGTATATACAGTCCATTATGTTGGACATATTTGGATAGAACTTGATATATGCGTCATATTCTCTAAACGATGACTTTATTGTTCATCTCAAAACTAACATAGGTATATAAACGAAACTGAAACAAATGCAAGAAGTTTTAATCATATACTTTTCGTTTGTATAACTGTTTAAAAAAGTATTTTTATAAATACTTTTTTTTTTTTTTTTACAGTGTCATTCCCGTGTTTTTCCCTGCCAATCTAAACACAATTCTAAATTTACAAAATGAAGTTTAAAATGGTATTTGCGGTATATAGAATTTAAATTATTGAAAACCATTATATAAATTATATAATATTATTGTTCATCTTAAACTGTTGTAACAGAAACAAGCATAAATATGTAAGGAACTGTGATTCCCTATTCATTATAAGGTCCAGTTGAGAAGGATTCCTGAAGAACAAAATACACAAATTTAAAGCATAAAACTTTATTTAATCACATTATTTGCTCAATATGTATTCACAATCACATGATCAAAGCGTGCTGCAGTGCATTCTACAGTAACACAGAATGGAGGGTTTCTTGATAAATTGCAGTAACATGGAGTGTTATAGGTGTTTTCAGTTCTGGTATAGTATTTATGAAATGTATAGACATATTTTCTTTCATAAATTCCCCCAATCAGAAATCACAGAAATTCAAATACGAAAGACACTTAGTCGGAAAACTTCTCAAATTTACTCGATCGTCCCTAAAATGGGTACGGATCATTGCTTGGGCAAAGTAAAGTGGAAACTGGAAACACACACGTTCTTGTAAGACAGGAATGCTTGGTGCTCAATAAGTTTGCTGTAAAGAGCACTTGTGCTGGAACACTCCTTAAAGCCTTAAAGAGTGAACAGAAATTCAGTTCCTCTAAAAACTAGTATCTTGTGGCCATCACATGACTTTTTTCTATATTTTCCAATAGAAATTCACCCAGTAAAAATAATTTATTAAAATTATTATTTAAAAAAAAAAAAAAAATTATCTTCCATGATAATGCAGACGATTTCCATATTACAGAAATAGTATAACATTAAATATTAAAAAAAAAAAAAAAAAAAAAAAAAAAAAAAAAACATTTTATTCTCAATATTACATTTAATATATATATATATGTGTGTGTGTGTGTGTGTGTGTGTATTTGTTAAAAAAGAAAAAAATCGATAACTTTATTTTAAATTATCGCAGATCGATGGTTCAACCATTCGTTTTATAGGTATTGGCGAGCTCTTTTGAAAGATACCATCATGAAAATTTACTCCCCTCGAGGGGGGGACTTCCTCCCCAGGGGTGGAGGCGAGGCTTCTACATACACATTTTTTTTTCCCCAGTTGACTGTCTCTATTACAAATAATTATTTTAAATTTCATAAGGATTATTAAAAAATAATTCTCTTTTATGCATTCTCAATAATGCACATTTATACTTTTGTCCTATACCAACATGTTAAAAATTTAGAAAAAGCGGAATGGTGACGCAAGGATCCGGACATAATATCGCGGGACAAAATCTCGCCGGACAAAATATCCCGTTAAAAAGTAGTATGATCTCTTTGAAAATTTGATTTTGTGTCACGTGTGATCTCTGGAGGGGGCCACAGGGCCTTAAAAATATTAATTAATTAATTAAAATAAATAAATAAGTAAATAAATCATAGAGTTGAATTTCATTATTTTATCTATGTTTATTTTTAAGTTATTTTATCTTTTGCTTTCCACTATACAAAATACATTTTAAAAATTGTGTACATCACTGCTGACATTAAAGCTGAACACTGTTCACAAACTTGAGTTAAATTTTTTTAAATTAATAAGCACGATTGAATTCATTATGACTAATTTTGACAAAAGTTAATAAATATAGTCTTTAAATTATTTTAAGTAAAATTTATAAACAAAATTTTGTTGTAGGTTTGTCAGAATGTCAGTGCTCTGACTGAGGTATGCGTTGTCATGGAATTTTATACAACATTACTAATAATTACCAACTCATTTTTGCTTTGTATTCATTTACGTCGGCGATATTTTGTCCTCGCGAGATTTTGTCCCCAACCCGGTAACGCAACCTGTAAGACAATTTTTACCAAAAGTCGATAGGCACTAATTTATGTCAATGTGTAACTACACACCAATTTGTATGAAATTCTGTGCAGTAGTTCCTGAGATACAGTTGCCACAAAATTTTGTCACACACAGACAAACAGACATTTTCTAAAAATGGTCAAATATGTTCTACAGCTTTCAAAACGTGTAATTCCGTCAAAAAGCCGAGGTCGAAAGTTTTTACGAACCCAATACTTTCTTCTATTGAATTTAGAAGAAAGTAATAAAAGCTTAACTATAAGGGCTTTTACTTACATTTTTATGTTGATTAAATGAATGATAGAGGGTTGTCGCTGATTGTAAATAAATATTAATATTTTTTTGAGTGGAACTGAAAATTTGTACATTCATCTCTCATAACTTTTTGAATTTACACGATATTTGTTTTTAGCTTTCATATAAGTATCTCAATACTTTTGAACATTAAATTATGCAATTTTTTTTTTTTTTTTTTTTTTTTTTTTTTTTAAGTCTTGCGTATGCGTAGTTAAAAATTATTTAGTAAAAATGCTCATATTTTGTAAGATATTTAACAATTTTGTATTCTAATTTCAGTACGCTGTGTCTGTTGTAGCATGCCAAATTTCCTGAAAATGGCTTTGCAATAGGTCTAATATCCTACGCGTTATAATTAAAAATCTGGCTCTTTTTTTTTTTTTTTTTTTTTTAAAGAAACCGTTATAGCTTCATGAGTACATGTAGTAACCTCATAAAAATTTGTATAGTTAATTAGAAGAATCCTCATAATCACATGCTATAGCCAAAACGCATTTAAAATATTTCTTTTTACAGGGTGATCCAAAACATTTTGATTTTTATTTGAATTTTTATTAGTCACTTTTTCCTCTTTAGGACACAACCTTTGCTGCAATATATGAGGTTATAACATGTTATTTATACTCCAAAGTTTCAAGATAATTATTCCTGAAGAATTTTTCTAGATATTTGACGAAATGTGTAAATTTGAAATTGTCCAAATACTTATTGCTAGATAGTGTATAATGATATTAAGTAATATAAATATTGCATCTTAAATAAGGTGCAATACTCATCACGTTATCTTATGACAGAGAATTTTCTTTTCTTTTTTTTTTTTTTTTTTTTAATATAAATTTTTGAAACTGAATTTTTTCCTTAATTAAACATTATTATTTCCCTTGAATACTAAAATAAAGTTTTTAAAGTTCGTTATGTGTGTATTTTTGTGTGTGTGTCGGAGAGTATGTGCATTTGTTCTCAGCCTAACTCAAAAGAAAATATTCTGAGAACGTCCAAATCCTATATCCTAAATCTATATTATATGGATATATTACATGAAGTTTTTCATTGAGATCGCACAATTGATTCGTGCACAGGGACATTCAAAATATTCTATTATGTCCATGAACGAAGTTTTTCCTTGATACTCATTAATACTTTTAGTCTACACTAAATATAATGAAATTAATATATATTTCTTATATACAAGAAAGTATATGTTTCACATATAATATGGTAGGTATAGCACTCCGTTTACAGGGCCACACAAAAGAATTCGATACATTAGAGGCTAACTGGAAATTGCTTGAAATGTATTTCAAGTTGTGTTAGACAGTTTTCTTACTCTACTGAATTTAAGTACACTACGTGGTGTATTTACAATTTACAATTTACAGACAATATACAAGGCTACCCAAAATTAAGCAAATACACTGGATGTATTTGATGAAAGTGCTAATTTTTTTCATGTACGGTAAAATCGATTAGGAATAAAACTGCCTCTTACCCATATATTAGAGAAAGTATTATTTTGAGTTCAATTTTTGAAGTTAAACTTTTGCTAGAATTACGCGTTTTGAGGTTTCTTGAATAGAAATAGTAAGTTTTTAGTGGTTGATTTGTATGTGCGATTGTGTGTTTACGTGTGTTTATGTGTGTCTGAGTACATCCTAATTAGAGTCGTTCATCAGTTTGGGTACCCACGGATGCGTGCAGGTCAAGTGTCCATTAATTTCTGACCACAGGTCTACTTGGAAAATAATTTTCTTCGAAGAATTATTTATGCTTAATATATGTATACAACTCTTACCCTTTGAATACAAATATTGGATGACAGTCTCTTATCAAATTAATTACAATTAACTAAAGATTAATGCTTAACATTTAATATTTTGTATGCATTTCTTTTTTCAATGCATATCTTCTTCCACATTTTGCTTTATATATATATATACATATATATATATATATATATATATATATATATATATATATATATTTCGAACAGTGGATTTTTTAGGAAGTACATAGTAATCCAGATTTGCGAAATTGATGTTGCATTTCGCATGGCTCAAAAATGAATTATCGTAGAATGTTGCAAATTTATCTGTGTGACTTGATGTCTAGTTGTACAACTACAACTTTGGTTTTAATACGAGTTCCCGTTTCAGAGATATCAACAACTTTACACGATTTTTCGTGACGTCTGTATGTAAATATGTGTGTGTGTATCTCGGATAACTCAAAAACGGTTGGACGTAGAACGCTGCAAATTGGTATTTGGGTTTGTTATAACATCTAGTTGTGCACCTCTCTTTTTGGACTTTCCTATGATTTTCCGTTTTGGAGATATTTAGAAAAATTATATTCATAATGACCGAAAATACAAAGGTTTTGTCCGTTATATACGACCTACAATCATAGAGGTTTCAAAAGAAACTAATGATAGAGCCAGTAATGATATTGTTATGAAAGATGAAGAGATTTCTGCTTGTAGAAAGTTATGCTTAAGGACATAAGCAGGTTCTTGTCGACAAATGCATTTTATTTAATGAATACTCAGCCCGTAGATAGAGCCCGTAATTTTATTGTTGTGAAAGTTGTCGATATTTTAGCATGTAGAAATTGATTCTTTAAAACAGAAGTATGTTCTAGTCGACTAATGTATTCCATTTAATGAATATTCAACTCGTAGATAGAGCCTGCAATGGTATTGGTAAAAAGCGTTGTCGACATTTTGGTATGTACAAAGTAATTCTTCAAGAAATAAGCAAGTTCTAGTTGACGGATGCACTTTATTTAATTAATATTCAGTAATCAGTTGAATAAATCTCTTTTTTGTTCTACAAAAATTAAGGTTCTGAAAACAATCCAATGAAATGATCATTTTTACTACAGAAATCAAATAAATATTGTTAAATACACTGTAGAGCATAAATTTCGATAAATCAGGAACAACCGAATATTTCGGAGTCTGCATAGAATTTGATTTCATCGAAAATATTGCCATTGGTTTATGGAATTTTGAAGGTAGTTCTGCCCGAGAAACCAATGCGTCATTACAAAATTTCCAGAACTAGATTCCTATTGAGGTAAAGTTTCCAAATTCTATAAATCCCTTACAACCATTTTTCGCCATATTTGAATATCTAATTTGACGCTAAGTCAAAGTCACCTTAGTGGAAATGCAAAAAAACGAGTCATTTATAAAACTTTCAAAGAATTTAGTTCTGCACTATAAACCAATGATTATTTCCAGAATATTCCAGAACTATGTTATTATTGAAGTTGGAGCTTCCAAACTTTGGTAATCTTAAACTACAAATTTTTCAAAAGTTCGTTTGCCAAGTCGCCAAATTCGATGCCAAGACCAAAAATCTACTCTGGCTACTAATTTGCGGTATGGCGAGATTAGCGATAAAATTTTGCAGCAAATTTTGTTTCAGTATAGCCAGAAATACTTTCTCAATTTTAACTGAGTTAATAATTTTGATAAAATTTTTCCACCACCAATTTTTGCCAAAGAGAAAAAACTGGGACATCAATACTCGGAGGATTTTCATTGTACTCTAAGCTGTGCATTTGCTAATGAGATACTCTGTAACAAGCCTTTGAGTACTATTCCTAAAAAAAACTAGTACATTTTTCTCTGCAGCATATACTATAATCGTATTATTAAGACTTTTTTACTTCGGGTAGCTTTTTTTTTTTTAAGGAACGTTCGCGGACTGGAACCTACCTGTTTAGTTACGAATCAGTACGCCTGTTTATTTATCTCACACAAAACTGTTTCCGTGTTTTCATTAAAATACGTATATTCTATTGGTTGTATAAGGAAGTCATGTGGTGTCCACATTAGATTTTTTTTAATGTAATATTAGACTCACAGAGTACTGATTTAATCTGTGATTAGAATCTGCGAAATATTTCTCCTATTACATTACTGTATTATGTGTAATATAATTTTAATTAAACATACATTTATCATTATTTTATTGCTAGTTGAAGGCTCAGTTGCATATTAGATGCTGCAGATTTCGGTCGAATTGCGAGTTGAAAATTATTTTGCGGGTGGGTTACCGGCCAAGTTTACGAAGCACGCGTGAGACACTAATTCCATTTAATTTATCACAAAAGCTCTTTAGAGTTAATGGAGTTGAACTCATAAATTTCAAAAGTATTTGAGGCACTAATTCCACTTAATTTATCACAAAAGCTCATTAGAGTTAATGGAGTTAAACTCCTAAATTTCAAAAGTATGTCTTAGACATTGTCAGATCTTTACAAACAGTTTTCATTATCTTCAATAATAATATTTTCGATAACTATAGAAATAGTTGTGGAATATATGCATGCAGATAGACTTTAACACATTCAGTAAAGGTTTATTTAGTTTTTCATTCTTGATATGACTTTATTATTGTTATTATGGTTATTATTATCCAAGATGAAAAATAAAAATAAAAAAAGGATATTTTTCTTAACTAAGCGTAACTTACTTATAATGATTTTATAGTGTTCACTACTGAGATCACACGTAAAAAAGCAAATTTGCCACGCATAGAAGGAAAATTTACCGAAGGAAAACAATTTTTTCATTACTATTCTAAAAATAATGAATAAAACTTCCTACTAAAAATACGTATTGTTTTATAAAATGCATTTGATTATTCATAAAATAATATTGAATCAGTCCCTGTGTTTCAAATAAAAGAAAAGAAACTTTCATCATATCTCTACTACGCATGCAACGTCCAAAAAAAAAAAAAAAACTAATAAATAAAAGTATAAAAATTGCAGGTATTTCCGAGGTATAAATATACACATAAAATACACTTTTTTTATTATTATTATTGTTATTATTGCTTGGGTACCTTATAAAGATAATTTATTCTACTAGATAAAAAGTAGATCAGAATTCAGTTTGAAATTATTCATTTCACTAACTATGAAGCTTATACGTTCAGCTTGTGTTTTATTCGTCGCCATCGGGCACATATTTGGAAATGCTCAAGATATTGGCGGCAAAACTTCAGAAACAATGGGTAAAGCTACTGAAGACGACATTTTCCCCTGCTATCACGACATGCACTGTAAATTAGGTATTTTATTATTATTATTATTATTATTATTAACATAGTTAAAGATTCATTTTGATTAAAAAGAAAAAACAGTTAAATTTTAAATAATCATTTTATTATTATTATTGTTGTTGTCGTTGTTGTTGTTGTTTGTTGACTATTTATCACGACATTTAACCACTGTTTTTGATTTAGTGATTATAACTTTCCGAGACAATGTGTAAGCATCGTAATCGAAAGCTAATTCAAATTTTTCACACATGTCATGTCTGTCACACAATTCAATAATTTTATATTTATTTATTTAAATCTCAATTTTTTTTTAATTGCATATAAAACGAAAGTTCTGTTTGTGTCAATTAAAATATCTAGACTTTCAATGTGTCTCATTTTAGAGTAATTGAGTAACAAAAACAGATCACTAAAAATATGTTTTTTTTTTTTTTTTTTTCCCATGTGTTGCATTTTTACCCTATGAATTGTAGTTATTTTTTCTTACGTAAAAGGTTTTTATTACTTATAAGCAAAATATACAGATACATTGGCATAGCAAAATTCGTTAAGATAAATTATTATTTACTATTTAAAATTGGACAAAAAAACTGTATCATGCCTTGTCTGTACAAATGAAATTAATCAAATATTGATAGCTTACTACGCATTTAAAATATTAGGTCTACTGGAGAATTTTTTCATTTGAATTGAACAACTTACACCGGAAATTTTTGTTTAATGTTTATGAATTACTTGACTAACTTAGATTACTGACATCTAATATTTTGGAGCTTGGAAGTACCTGTAGCCAGTGCTATGCATGTTGCTTTACATAATAATAAAAGAAAAATAACGCAGTTAGGCAATCAGGAATTGAATTGTCTGCCGTCTGTCAGAAGAATAAAAACAAAAATAATGAAGTTAAACAGCAATACAGTAATTTATGGCGTATAATTCGCAGGTAAAAAAAAAAAAAAAAAAAAAAAAAATCATTCCTCCACCAGGAACTTTATTTATCAGGATAATCTATACTTTTTCGAAGGAACAATTCATAAAATTAAAACATTTATTGTCAATTAAAATTTCTGGTTCAAAACTGGTTTATAAAAATCTGCGAATTATATGCCGGAAATTACGGTACTTAAAATAAACAGAAGTTATGAAACATTTCATATGAAAAGGAAACACAATTTATTAAGAATAAAAAAGGTTAAGGATAGCTTTACAAAATTCAAAGAAATATGGGGGGGAGGGGGTTAGATAGAATGTACATGCATTTTATTTTATTTTATTTTATTTCATTTCATTTCATTTATTTATTTTATTTTATTTTAATTTAATTTTTATTTTATTTTTTATTTTTAGGTTTTGCGATTTTTTTTTTTTTTTTTTTTTTTTTTTTTTTTTATTTAAATATAAAGTTAAATATAAGCTACTTGACCAAATGTCTAATATGTTTTATAATAATATTATCGTACAAAATTTCTCGCTTTAATTTTTTAATTCTAAAGGTTAGAATTTTTCAGCTTAAATGATAATATTGGTGAGCGTCAGTACAGCTATTTTACAAAAATACGAAATAGCCCGATACATTGTGGATTAATTTACAATAATTTATCAAATGATTATTATTTTAATATTGTTTTAAAAATAAATTCAAATGAAGGTAATCTATTGTAAAATGTTTGCGTATGTGTATGTGTATGCGCGACTATTTAAATAATATACGACTCTAATTATATTTATTGTGCGCTTATGAACAACAAAGAAACCATATATAACTTGTATATTTTGGTTTTGTTCGAGCCTTTTCTAGAATGTTCAATCGGCGTGACGTCACACAGTAAGTGGTATGGACAATTTAAACCTTTCAACAATTCAAATACAAAATATGAAGTTTTTAATTAAAATGTAAACATTTTCGATAAACATATTCTATGTCCAAGGTATGTAACATATTTTTTCTTTTTTTATTTAGGAGATGATGTGTATCAGAGCATGACTAAAGTATGCCACAATCTTATGACCATTGAGGTTTGCTTTTTACCATACTTATTTCAGTTTTTCTTTTGCGTCAGTCATTTATCATACCCTTTCATAAATGTGATTATATGTAACTAGTTAGTTGTAGGGCGACTAAAGCGCCCGTTGAAAAATGATCATTTCATTTTATTTATTTCTCACTTCAAATAATTCATTTGCTAGCAAGCCCGTGCGAAATTTTCGCACTTTATTTATCTCTTCGTGACCTTTAAAACTTAAAATTATTATTATTATTATTTTATAGACATCATTTTTTCACATGCATGAGCAAATTTAATGTTTTATAATATATATAAGTATATATATATATATATATATATATATATATATATTTTTTTTTTTTTTTTTTTTTTTTTTTCCCCACGTGAAAGCATATTTCATTTCATATGCTGAAAAAAATAAATAAATAAAAATTGGCAACAATTAAAAATTTAAATGTCTATTTTAAAGCTGTTATTTTCATATTTTAATTAATTTAAAAAAAATTCAATCAAAAATTCGTTAAAAATAAGGTACTAATTGAAAGGGGCGATTTTTTTAAATTCATCGGATTAAACAGCTTATCGATCGGACGATTAGAATTTTTTTAAATTAACTGAAGTATGAAAGTTAGATTTCAACTTGCGTTCACACACATGGAGAGTCCAAGGAAGTCTCTTAACGGCCCTCTTCACTTACCGTCGCCGGTAGTCCGAGCCAATGTTATTCTATGGGGAAATTTTCTTTACAAATAACTTATTAACTAACGCATATTTTTAAATTCTGTTTTCACATACAGAAAATTCAAAACTGTTAAATTGGCGCACCTTTTTTAAAAAAGGAATTTTTTTAATTTTTAATATTTTATTTTGAAATTGCAAAATAAAAAAAATTCACATATTGAAAATTCGTATTTTGCAGCTTCAAAATAAAATATAAAAAATTTTAAAAATAATTTTTTAGAAAAGGTCCGTCAATTTAACAGCTGGGAATTTTGAGAATGTGAAAACAGAATTTAAAAATATGTATTAGTTAATAAGTTATTTGTAAAGAAAAATTTCCCATAGAATAACATTAGCTTCGGCTTCCGGCGGCGGCGAGTGAAGCGGGCCCTTAAGCCTAAAGCGTGGCAGAAGTAGGCACTGGTGGGCGTAAATATATATACTGATACTTTAGCAGCTATGTTTCATGCATAGTCATTCTGATTTAACAGAGGTTTTCGATAATTGTACATCGCAAAATGTACAGAAAGGTTCGTTGCTTTCCATGCATTCTGAAATATATATATATATATATATAATAAAGATGATCTATTAAGCATAGTAGAAGCCAAGCAACAGATACAAGATCACTGAAACACCAATGACCAATAAGATTAAAAAAAAAAAAATCATCAGTGGATGAAGTACACTAATGTAAAGAAACCAGATCTATTAATTAACAGCCTGCAAAACAAATGAATCAATAAAGTAAAACAACAAATCTTAACTTAAAACCATAAACTTAGCAAAATTAATGAAAAAACAACCTAAGAAACACAAGGTAGGAAGAAGGAGGCAGGCGGCAAGACTTGTGACTTGCCTGTGGGGTTACACTAGTTTTATGCCGGCAACACTCCCCCAGCCTGCCACAACCAGAACAGGAACCATATGGATTTAAAAATGCAAATTTCAAAGCAGATGAACAACAATGAAACCACGAAGCCACAATGAAATTCACCGATTGATCACATTGTGTTTAACAGTATAATTAGAACATTAAATATAGTTGACAACTCAAAAAGGAAAAAACTGAAATCTTAATGGAAAATGAAAGTTTGCATAGTAATACAAAGCAAATGCAACAAGCCTTCTACTTTTTTTTTTATTATTATTTAATTTCACAAACCCACCCAACCATCCAGCCTTACAACACCACCCCACCTCCGTAATCAAACATCTGCCCACCCAACCGCCACCTTTTTTATTGTCTTTTATTATTTTATAATTTTTTTGTTAATATACACAAGAGTGTACACAGCTTTTTTTTTTTTTTTTTTTTTGTACTGACAGAGACATGGGAAAGGATATAAAATAGAAAATACAAAGTTTTTAGGAAAACCCATTTTAGCAGTGGCTGTGATCAGTTTATTAATATTCTTGTTTTTAAACTTTGCAGAGCATAAATTATTAATTCGAAATAAATGGTTAATGATGATGTTTCTAAATACCGAAAGATGCAGACATGAATTAAAATGTGTAAATAAGTTTACATTAAAACAAAAATCTTGCCGTTTGTCATAGATATCTGTGTAAAGTTTATTACCATCGATGATTATTTTGAGATCTAAAAAATTAATAGATTGATTAGTCAGAGTATTTTGAGTTAGCTTTAAATTAGGTGGATAATTGAAGGAAAAGCCATTTTGTGAGTTCTTGTTGAGATAAAATACAATAATATCATCGATGTAACGATAAAATCGAACATCATCATTGCAAATTTGCTTTTCATAATAATAAAGATAGAGATCTGCCAAAATACTGGAGCTACAACCTCCTTGTGGAATGCCTAATTGTTGCAAATAGATATCGTTGTTGTGGAAGATATAATTATTATGGATAACAAAGTTAAGAAGTGTTTTAAATTTTTCTTCTTTAAAATTGTAAGGAAGATTAATTTGAGCTTTATATTCTTGAAATAGACTGTAAATGATATTACTAAGATCTGATAACTCAATATTATTGAAAAGATCTTGAAAGTCAAAAGTCATAATATTGTCTATTGAATCGAGCGATTTGATGTATTGAATTAATTGAAAGCTATTTTTAAGACAGTGTAAATTATCAACTTTGCAAGTACATTTGTAAATTTGTTTTAGAATATCCAGTAGAGCTTTATTACCATTGTTGTTATAAGTGTTACACCCAACAGTGACAGTGCGAAATTTAATTGGAGATTTGTGAAACTTAGGTATGAGAACTATATAAGGATAATTAAAGTTATTGAAGGGAAGTTGAAGTAGTTTATAGTAATTATGAATTTTTCGGTTATTAATAATAAGGTTATTATTAGTTAAACTGAAGATGTTACTATTATTGATTGAAGAGTTTAAAATAGAGAGATAGTAGGATTTACAAATAATGGCATAATTATTAGGTGATTTGTCAACATAAGTGATCACAAAGTCATCCTGTAGTGATTTGATTGAGTTAAGAAGTACAGATTTTTTAAATAACACCAGATTTGAAGAATTGATAAATAATGCATTTTTGATTTTTTGTAACACTAAAACTTTCCATTGAGTGAAGTAGGCAATAGGTTTATTATGAGTAATAGATATTTTATAAATAAATAAATCTATGTCATAAGAAAACTGTTGTAAGATTTGTGGAATGCTAGTTTTAACTGGAAGTCTAAATTTGGTGCCAAATTTCATGAATTTTTTTTAATTGATAATTGTCAATAATATTGAGATTACCTGTGATAATGTGTCCATGGTCTCTGTCAATAAATTTTGAGAAAGAAGGATCATTGCATTTACAGGTTACAGTGTTAGTAAAAGAGGTAGACTTAGATACAGAATTATAATTGAATATCTTTCTTCCAAGAGGAGGAGGATATTTGAAGGTACGAGATAGATTTAAATCTTTAATCGGAAACATTCATTCTTTGTCATTAATGATAGACGTAATGTTAATACTGTTCAATATTTGATTTGTAAAATCATGCTTGCCAACCATCTCATTATGAAGCGTAGTACTTTTAGTCACCGCCTTTTTTTGTACACCAGTAATTTTTTAGAGTAATTTAATTCTTATCTAATCGTAACACTATTTGGAGAGAATTGCTCTAAATATAAAGTGGTGTGGGAAAAGGGGCGTATTTTCAAGGGGCGTTAACAAGTCTACGCTTATTAATGAGATGGTTGGCAGCCCTGTAAAATTCACAATTAATTGAGTATTTGTTTTAAATTTGTTGGGCTTTTTATTAATTTTTAAATTAAATTGTTTGATTTTGTACATTATAATATCATAAAAAATGTCTGAAAAATGTTTATTATAGGATTGGCTTTGAAAGACATTCAGAAAGTTTACTAAGTATTTCTTTTTAATTGCAAAAATAAATTTTCGAATAATGAACCAGTTATAGTTAGATAAGTAATTAGTCTGTAGATCTGAAATGAGTTTAATAATGGCACTTTTAGAAAAGATTAAATCTGTTTTTTTACTACCTCGTTTAGTTCTAGAAGTTTTATTGTTAATTTTGTGATTGAGTTGTGCATAAATAGTCGAATAATCATGTAGAGGGTTGATGTTAGAATATGCTTTAATAGTTTTACTAAAGTATTCGGAATTTAGGCCATATGCATAAATTGTATTATAATATTGCATAAATTTTGATTCAAGAAATAGACGCTCACTTTTATTTTTCTGAATTTTTACAATCTCTATGGTACATGAATTAAAATTATGTGATTTAAAGTGTTGTAATTCTATAGTTGATTTAGAAGGTGCAGCTGAAAGGTTTTTAGAATCTGATCGATGCTGATTAATGCGTAAATGTAGAGGAGTTGAAGTTTCACCAATATAACTAAGTTTACAATGACCACAACTGATTTTATAAATAACATTGTATGCCTGACAAAATGGAACCAAAGATTGATTATTATTCAATTGTGTGTGAGAGGCCATAGGGCAAGTTTTACATCTATTAGAACCGCATGTTCTAAATTGAAGTAAAGGGGGAGGAGATGATAGGTAACTGGATGTCGATCCAAGGATATCCCTATAAATATCCTTGTACCGGGCACAATACTGCTGTGAAGCAACGTATTTTTTGCCAGGATCTAAAAATTTACTAAACAGAGTCATAGAGAAAAAATGTTTTTGTATATTAAAAATCACAAGGCAAGTAAGTATTTACATTAGTTTTATCGAAAGTGGGCTATACCAAATTCAATTACTTAATTAAATTGATTCTTGATTAATAAGTATCTGGATTAATGAAAAGTGAAGAGAGAACTAAAAAATAATAATAATAATAATAATAATAATAATAATAATAATTAAATAATATGTACATATTTACACTAAACCTCCTTTGACCTAATCTATTGATTTGGTTCCAATTACAAATTAAATTCCGCCCATTTTTTTAAAGTAAAGTAATAAAAACTAACCATCACAATTCACAAAATGTCAGGCACAAAATGCTAAATAATAATGAGAATTAAATATTCGACTATACATACACAACAGATTTTTTTAAAATATTTATCTAATTAAAGAATAAATTATTAAAGTAAGTTGCCAACTATACAGTTAGTTATAAATGATCCAGGTCCAGTGACATAATACTGTCGCAAAACTTCACAACACTACAAGAATCATAAAATAATATAAATTTTAAATCAATAAATAACATATTGAAAAAATTAGAGAAATTACAGAAATAATACAAATTGTAAGAGCGCAAATGCAGCTTTATACAAAGTGTATAATACAAAAAATAGTGTTAATGTCAATTTAAGACAAATCTAAATATATGAAATTCATATATTAGATAATTTAAATGACATAAAGCAATAAGTTTTATTAAACACAAAATACATTCAAAATTTATGCGCAATTGCAGCAGGTTTAATTTTAAATGTAAATATAATAAAGATGATCTATTAAGCATAGTAGAAGCCAAGCAACAGATACAAGATCACTGAAACACCAATGACCAATAAGATTTAAAAAAAAAAAAAAAAAATCATCAGTGGATGAAGTACACTAATGTAAAGAAACCAGATCTATTAATTAACAGCCTGCAAAACAAACAAATCAATAAAGTAAAACAACAAATCTTAACTTAAAACCATAAACTTAGCAAAATTAATGAAAAAACAACCTAAGAAACACAAGGTAGGAAGAAGGAGGCAGGCGGCAAGACTTGTGACTTGCCTGTGGGGTTACACTAGTTGTATGCCGGCAACACTCCCCCAGCCTGCCACAACCAGAACAGGAACCATATGGATATATATATATATATATGGAGTGATATCACTCGACTTTCTGAACATTAAATAATTCACGGTTGTATAAATAACGTAAGAGAAGTCGTTAAATAAACAAAATAGTAAATTATAACAGTTTGTTGAAATATTTTTATCGATATAATGTTGTTTAATTTAACGCTATTACACTTCAAATAAGTTGAGCATTCTGTATAACAATGGTAAAGAATTTTTCGTTGTGTCCCTGTGAAAATCTATAAGTTCTATATTCTCCAAAATTCATACAAACTGTGCGGCGGTAGTCTATAATATGTATAAAATTTTTCAGTTCATTCGAATAAGGCGTTTAGACGCTATATCACTTTAAATAATTTAAGACCATAGGCCGTACCGAAAAAAATATTTTTCTGTTTGTCCCTGTAAAAAAACTATGAGTTCTAGATTCACCAAAATCTATACAATTAGTGTGATTATGACTTATAATATGTGTATAAATTTTCAGCTCAATCTAATGAGGAATTTATATTCTATCGTATTTTAAATAGTTTAGTTCATAAGACATCATGATAAAGAATTTTTCTTTGTGCCCCTGTAAAAAAGCTATGCTGGATAGATTCACCAAAATCAATAAGGTTTTTGCTACAGTTGACTTACAATATATATACCAACATTCAGCTCATTTAAACAAAGCGTTAAGACGCTATCACGTTCAATCACGCACATGCACACATACATACGTCACCGTAAAAATATCAAAAATAAACTCAGGGGACCTCAAAACATATAGATACACCAAAATCTCAAAATCTATATTTTACTATCATTACAACACTTAGTACATTTAGAAAATAAAAATAAATACCTATCGTAAAAAAAAAAAAAAATTTCACGTAATACTTTTTAAATTTTTAATTTACTCACATTTTTAAAATGTTATCTTAAAATTAAATAAACGCATTAAATGTCCTCATTAAACACACTAAAAACATCCTGATTCAAATCCATTAATTATGCATTTTGTATCTAACAATTAATAACAATATACATTCATATTTACATGCGATAACTTAAAACACGTATGTTTACTTATGTACAGTCGGGGGAAAAAAATCGCAGCACTCGCTGTAATTTCATTATTAATTGACGCAGAAAAATTTAATAGACACCATTCAACAGGAAAATAAATGCACTTTTTGAAAATGCTGCTGAATTTTAAATTAGGGGTTATCTACATATTGAAATGAACGCTTACTTTGATTTTTTTTCAATAGCAACACCCAATTCTGACTTCATATTCGAATTTCTGAGAGTCTGGCAGTGCGGAAAAGTATATTGTTTGTATACTTTATCTTTAGTATTTATAGAGTTATAATAAATAATGTGTTAGGAGTTATCTTTAAATGTAGAAAAATAAAATTTAGATCCTATAAGAAAAAGACAAAACTTTAATGTTTTACACCGGAAATCTTTCAGGAAAAAAATAATTATAAAAATTAATAAAAAGATTGACCTTTTTCCCACAGGTTATAGCTTCTATGTAAGTAACGGCTCTGAATGTTATCAGTACTCTGTGTTTTTTCCAGTTCCTTAATTATCCTGAATTCAGTTTCTTAGATTTGTATATACTTCAATACTTTTTTTAATGATTTTAGGTCTGTTTAAATACATTACACTTGCGATTTGTCCAGACTGTACTCTTTGAAAAAAAGTGCAATATTTTTCAAGTCAGTGTCTATTATAGCTGTAGTGATCACCAATAAAGCTTAAATTTTCTTTCGTAGGTGTAACATAAAATACGAAATGAAATAATATAGATATATATATACAACAATGCATAAACTAAATATTTTCGGATAAATTATTGTAAGAGTTCATGAAGTAAATATTAAGCAATTTTAATCGCAATTGTCAGCTTTGGGTCAGTTGATCTCTTTGGAACTGTACGGTTCGTTTTATAATTTCTATGAAAATATAATTCCTTAATTAACCCTTTCGCGAGTCGCGACTGCTGACGTAGATTCACGTCATTTGAAAATATGTAACTCTCTTAGTGTGCGTTTCTTTCGTAATTTGTGTGTTACTTATTTCTTAAGTGCCCAGTGTTCATATTTTTGCAAAAAATATATACAATGGATAGAAATATATTGGTTAGAAAGAATATAATTATACTGTATATCCATTTGTAATATAATTGTGAATACAGAAAATTTGTTGTGAAATACTTTATTTTGAGAGAATAACGCCCCTAGGCGGATCTTACTGTCAAAATTACAAAATCCTGCGGTCGTAAGAAGTGTTAAAATATATTTATAAAAGTAAAAGTATATTTAAAAAATATATATATAGTTAAAATATATTATTAAAATTTTAAATACTAAAGTATTTTAAAATAATAATCCTCCCCCTACAAAATAAATAAATAAATAAAAATAAAGCAATACATGAAGCAAGTGATTAGGCATTTAACTATGACGGTAGTTAAGAAACGATTTTACATGTCTGCCTTGCATTCCAATTCCATTCGTTTTTTTTTATTGACAATTTTTACATTTACCAATTTTTCCATTTAAAACAGTAAACCTCGCCTATTTAGTTATTTTTTTCTTCTACTGTTCGTTTAAAAGATTAAAAATTTATCACCAGTAATCGATGAAATAAATACCACTTGTGCATATTTTAATCAACCTAAAATAAGGGGTTTAACACGAATACTCAATGTCACATTTACTTTTCTTTTCTGTATTGTTTTGTTTTGAAGAACGATGAAGGCGGGGCTTGTCTTTTTTAGAAAACAGGAATTCTTGATGCTAACACTAGTGTCTAAAAAATCATCATTTTTATTTCCTTTCTTTGCGTTTGACGTTGTTGTGTATATAATTTGACCCGTAAATAAAAAATAAATATATTTTGTTTAATTTTCCTTGTTATTTTTACTTCCATTACCCTACTACCGTAGGTAATGGAAGTATTGTATTCGGTCTGAAAATTCGATGTCGGGTTTTCACCTGATTTACACGTTTTAAGGTCCCATGAGTCCAAAAAAGTGGTTTTTGGCAATTGGTCAGTGTGTATGTGTGTGTGTGTGTATGTATGTAGAGAATCTTCTGGCTATTATAGCTCAGAAACTAATAAAGATAGAGCTACGTCTAGAAATACGTCTGGTGTACAGATAATATTTCCAAATTTTGGGGGAAATTGTAAAACCGGAAGTGGGACATCGGAAACCGGAAGTGGGACCGTAAGTCCGTATCTCAAAAACGGCTCTAACGATTTTCTTCAAACTTGCTATATAAACACTCTATTAGATTTCCTTTCGAATGATATAGTTGGTTAGTTCAGGCAAATTGATAGGCGTCCTGTATAAATAGGTCAATTTCAGGCCTCGCAAAGGCGTTCCTTTAAAAACGGTTGTACGAATTTTTTTCAAACTCGCCATTTTAATTCACTTTTAAATATGCTTTTGTATGTAATTATTGTTTTCCTGTCAATAATTGAGTTTAACCGGAAGTGGGATATCGGAAACCGGAAGTGGGACCGTAAGTCCGTATCTCAAAAAGGCTCTAACGATTTTCTTCAAATTTGCTATATAAACACTCTATTAGATGTCCTTTCGAATGATATAGTTGGTTAGTTCAGGAAAATTGATAGGCGTCCTGTATAAATAGCTTAATTTCAGGTCCGCCCATTATTATTTTTCTAATTATTTTTTTAAATAACTTATTTGACGGATAGAGCAATTTTGTTACTTATTTAAATAAAAAATGTATATAAAATGTTTATAATGTGTGTAGTACTGGGTAATGGAAGACGTGTGGCTGTTACACACCAGATTTTTTAAGATTTGATTCGTTATCTCATGCAGAACTTTATAAGAGACGGCCCCCTACACCACTCCAAAAGAAAGATTTATTTATATCTGGAAAACTAATAACTGGAATGAGCTGCAAATTTGCACACCCATATTTTTCAGCATTAGGATTCATTTTATGTAAAAATTAATATAGGTCTTAATTCATAATTTTTGTGAATATGAATTTATTAATATTTTTCAAATTTAAAACTATTTTTCAGAATCAAAAGTAATGATGGATTATGTTTGGGTTTCTTCACTGTATCTCGTAAAAAAAAAAAAAAAAAAAAATTATATCGATCAAGTTATCTTTTGTGAAGATATTAATAAAAGTTTGAAATATGAATTTAACATTAGCCCCTTCAAACTTTGAACGCTTATAACTCTGTGAAAAAATAAGTAAAATATACAACCATTATACTTTTCGCGTTGTTGCGATCCCATGAATTCAAATATAAAATAAAAATGGAGCATTACCATTGAAAAAAATCAAAGTTGATGCGCGTTTTAATATGTAGACGACCCCCAATTCAAAATTTCAGTCTATTTTCTGAAACTACTCACAATTCCTCGTCGAATGGTACCTATTACATTTTTCTACATCTATCAGCAACGAAGTTACGTCGAGTGCTGCGTTTTTTTTTTGTTTTTTTTTTTGTTTGTTTTTTTTTTCCCGACTGTACATTATATGTAGATACAAATTAACAATGTACAGCTATGAAAATGTCGGTTTTTTTACATAAAAAGATGACTTTAATTTCCTTTATATAATCTGAATGTCAGATGAATAAGTTTCTCCACCACAACATTTAATTTACAGATAATGTTGTATTTGTATAAATATTTTTCTTTGTTTAAAAAATAAATAAATAAATAATTAAATAAAAAATAAAAAAAATGTGACATTGACAGATTTTAATTTAGTGCCAGAGGCCTACTGCTAAACTTGTTAATATCGACAAATTCTTCTTTAGTTAATTCGTGACGATCTAAATTCCATGATAAAGTTTTCATTAAATCAAACCAATGTGTTTCAGCTGCAGATATTGTAACAAATAACGTTGGAAGTCCAAACTGTCTTATAGCCGCAAAACAACGTTTTTTCTCTTTTTCCCAATGAGGAGGAGGTGTGCCTTGGGGCGGAGACTCGTGTCAAAGGTGTGCCTTGGGGGGGACTCGTGTCAAAGGTGTGCCTTGGGGGGGGACTCATGTCAAAGTTGTACCTTGGGGGGGACTCATGTCAAAGTTGGGCCTTGGGGGGACTCATGTCAAAGTTGGGCCTGGGGGGGGACTCATGTCAAAGTTGGGCCTTGGGGGGACTTCATTCAATAAATCCCCATTCAATAAACCGACTGAAATAGGCCCTTAGCACTATTAAGAGTGTATTATAAAAATTCGACAACTGTACCGACTGAAATAGGCCTCTAGCACTAAAAAAAATCCTAGTATATAAAATTTCTGGTTTTAAATTAATTTATCTGATTTGCGGGTTATACGCAGAAAATTACAGTAGGTCGTAAAGAATTGGTCAGGTTTTAGTCGATGAATGAACTTTATTAACGTATATTCTCGAAACAATCATACGAAACTGCAAATTTGACGAGCCAATTCAACAAATATTCTCGGAACAGTCTCAACAAAGCAGTCACTCGTACCCCAAATATATAAACAAAATATGTGTAAAGTTAATTACATAACAATTCAGGAATTTCACGAATTTAGCATCAATGATCAACCTTTTGAAACACAGTCTCTAAGAGGCGACCGCTCAAAACACCTTGTGGTAAATGACTATCGGTTGTTGACCACTGACCTAGATGGTATATTACAAATCTGCTTAAGTTCTTTGCGAGCTAATTTTTACCTTTCCCTGTTAGTCAAAATTTTCAACTGGCATCTCTGTAATTTTCATACCAAATTTTAAACTTCCAGCAATTATTCATTTTTAAGGCGAACAGATATACTGCACCAACATCTAAAATCTTAACTTTTTTTTATTTAGACGATTTTAAGAAGCATAATTATCAGCAAGCACTCAACTGAAGGAAAAAAAAAAAAAAGACTTTAAAAATATAGATTACGGTCTTACCGTAAGTATAGTATACTTATAATTTTTTTTTTTTTTACAGAAATACAAAGTAGAATCCTCATATGCTACGAAAGATCCATACTCAAATCCCTTTATACTTTTTTTGAAATGTTCAACTTTAACAGAAAAAATCTGGTATAAAACAACCACACGACTTCCATTACCCACATTATATGCACTTTTGAGAGAAATGCGATCAGAAGACATAAAAATGACCTAACAAAGTAGACACCTAAAAATTTTCCGATAAAAGAAAGCTGATACACGTGTAAAGACATAAAACGCTTTACATAGCGAGTTAAAAAGTAAGAAGAATAAAAAATAGGTCGAGCCATTTTTTGAAACATTAATTTTTGAAATCTAAAACTGACCTATCTAATGAGGATGACTGCTAATTTTCCTTCATTAACCATGTAATACATTAGAAAGGATATCTGAAATGGGTTTATGGAGAATTTTTCAAGAAAATAGTTAGAACCGTTTTTGAGATACCGACTTTAATCAAAACTTAGCATACTCAGTTGCTGACCGGAGAACAACAATTACATACAAAAGGATATTTAAAAGAGGGTTAATATGGCGAGTTTGAAAAAATCTGTACAGCCGTTTTTAAAGGAATGAACTTGCGAGATCTGAAATTGAGTTATTTATACAGAACGTCTATCAGTTTTCCTGAATTAACCAACTAATTCATAAGAAAGGGCAACTAATAATGTATTTATATAGCAACTTTGAAAAAAATCGCAATTGCCGTTTTTGAAATACGTACTTAGGTCCCACTTCCGGTTCCCTATGTCCAAATTCTGGTTTTCCAATTTTCACCAAAAGTTGGGAAAATCATCTGCGCACCAGACCTGTCTCAATTCTGAAGTTTTGTACTTCTGTTTTTATTAGTTTCAGAGATATGATAGTCAGAAGATTCCACACACACATACAGGCTAATCGGCAAAAACTACTTTTCTGAACTCTGGAGACCTTAAAACATGTAAATCAGGTGAAAACTCGATATCGAATTTTGGGACCGAATACAATACTTTCACTACCTATGGCAGTACGTAATGGAAGTAAAAATAATTAATATTTGTTAGATTGCTTTACTAAAGAATGATCACTGTGGGAAATTATGTGATTGTTACTTATAGTTCTTTTATAAAGAAGCATGAAATAGCTTAAATATATCAACATGAACCCATCACATCTATAAGAGCGAGTTATCTGAGGTACATTAAATTAATCAAAAGAGAATGAAACCGATATATACTTTTAAATTTTGCTGCTTCATGGTCGTATCTGGAAATAGCGTTCGTATCATTTATAGTTATTTTACAAGTACGCGCACAAGAAATCGAATATAATATGATCCATTGAATAAACGTACAAATTTGTTGAAAAATACTTAAAAACCCGAATAAAATTTTCAAATGTTTTTGTTTATTCACTGAAATGCTTACTTATTCGAATTAATTTAAATGCCTGGTTTAAATGGCCTAAATATTCGTAAAGTCAAACGGAATCACTTCATATTTTTACCATGTTTTTATTAACTTCTATTCTTGTTTGTTTGTTTGTTTGTCTGGTACAAATCTTGCAATCGAGTTTTAACTAACTTCCCTACTAGCCAGACATTTCAGACTTTCACAGTAGCTCAGAACCCGGTGACAACACAATACTTCGAAGTCTATTTTATATGACCATTCAAGATCTGATTTACAAAACTTAAATTTTAGAAAAACTGTTTCGAATTTTAAAAAGCATCTTGAAAGACGTCATCCTACTGTGCATTTGTTAAATGTGAGTAATAAAATTAATTCGGTTGTCAATTTGGAATATTTTTCTGCCGAAAAACAATGCATCAGTACCTTTTGAGAGACTCTAAAGCAGGGTTGCCAAATTTGGCCCTTTTTTTTTGTTCAATAGTCACCAATAATTTTGAGAAGTGATATTTGATATACATAATACACTATCAATCATCGAAGTGAATAGTCAAACGTTACAAATAAAAATTATTGGTGATTATTGAACAAAAAAAAAGGCCAAATTTGGCAACTCTGCTCTAAAGCCGCAAATTTAATTACAGAGCGCTGTTTTACGCCTTAAAATTAAAGATACTGAAAATTGGTATTTTTCTGAAGCAGAAACTTTTTAATCGAGTAAATTTATTTTATTTTTCAGGTATTAAAATCGCTAAATATCTAATTCTTCGTAAAATATTTTATTACTATGTTTTTATTAACTTCCATTCTTGTTTGTTTGTTTGTTTGTTTGTCCGATACAAATCTTGCAATGTATTTTTAACTAACCCCCTACTAGCTAGTCATTTGAAACTTTCACAGTAGTATCAACAACTTCAACATACTTCTGAATTGACTGTTGTGGAAACAATACACAACCTGCCTGGGCCTTCAGCAGTCATGCAGCCCCATACCATAACAGAGGTCGCAAATTTAAACGAACGTTTTAAACATTCTTTCTTATAAGCTTCATGTTTGAGTCTCCAGACACGTATACCTTGATTTCCGTGAGACACACAAAACACACTTTCATCGCTGAAAAGTATCTTTTTCCAATCGTCGTGATCCCAAAATAGCCTTTGTTTACACCATTTAACTCTAGCAGCCCTTTGCTTAGATGATAAGAATGGCTTTATCTTAGGCACACGTGATCTAAAACCTAATTTGCGAAGTCGTCGTAGTGTTGTAGATTTGGAGACATTTATACCCATTTCTTTCCATTTTCTATGCACATATCTCACACTCCGAAAACGATGTTTCTTCACAATCTTTTTCAATTGCCTTTCATCTCTTCTTGAAGTTACTGGCTTTCGAGCACTTTTAAAGAGTTTATTTTGAAAACACTTATTATTAGAATATTCTCTCAAAACTCTACTCACACTTGCTTGAGAGCATTTCACTTCTTTTGCTATAAAAAGTTGTGTTTTTCCTATTTCGTGCAAGTACACAATACAATATTTCACAGCCTCAGATAAATCGCTCTTTCGTCCCATATTAAGCAAATACTACGCTACAATCAAATGCCAAACGACTTTTCATTTTCAACGGAGCACATTTTATAGTCCCACAGATGTTAATCCCGCAGCCGTTCTCTCAACTTATAAGAAAAATTTGAATATTCTAATTTTTTGAACCATGCTATCGAGGTATTCTATTTCTTTGAATTAATCTAATATTTTTTAAATAGTTAATTATTAATATATCAGATAAAAATAAATATTTATGTTATATTTATAAATGCTCTGAAGATAATTAGATACTTTTAATATATTTTTTCCTGGACGCAGTATGCAAATTGACGCGTTAGCAACATCAAACTCATTCTTTTTTACATTATTCTAATTTTTTGAATCGCAGTAGTATATATATAAAAAAGCACAGTCTGTCTGTCTGTGTGTGTGTGTGTCTGTCTGTCCGCTACAGAAACCTAGGCCGTTTCACCGACCAGGACAAAATTCGGCACGGTTAATGTTTACGACCCGAGAAACACAACGCCGCAAGCGATTTTACAAAATTCGTCCCCCAAGGGGTGGAGGGGGGGACAAAACATAATTTCACAAAATCCTTCATATCTCAAACAAAAAACAGATATCCGTAAAATGTTTGCTTTAAAATATAGCTAATACAAATGTCTAAAAACTTGTTTCTGGAACTTTTGAAATTCGGTCCCCAAGGGGAGCGGGGGGGCAAAACGTGATTTCACATGCGTAAAACGTGATTTCGCATAATCCTATATATCTCAAACAAAAAAAATAGATATACGTGAAATTTTTGCTCTAAAATATAGCTAATGCAACTATCTAAAAACCAGTTTCTGGAATTTTAGAAATTCAGCCCCCAGGTGGGCTGAAGCAAGGGGGGGGCTATGGAGCAAAAACAAATAGAAATACAGTTATGCCGTTCAAAATTGGTACAGATAGGTTTTAAAGGCCTGCAAGTCGAATGGGGATATTTTCGATTGCGTAAAGTTATTAGGAAGGGCAAGAAGGGGGAGGGGAGAGGGGAGGGGGGCAAAAAAATAAAAATAGTGTCAGATCGTTCAAAATTGATACATAGAGGTTTTCGATACTTACAAATCGATTGCGGATATTTTTGAATTTGTAAAATTATTGGGAGGGGCGGGTAGGGGGTGGGGCGGTAAGTGGGGCTATGGGGCAAAAGCAAATAGAAATACAGTTAGGCCATTCAAAATTGGTACAGATAGGTTTAAGAGGCCTGCAAGTCGAATGGCGATATTTTCGAAAGTGTAAAGTTATTAGGAGGGGAGAGAAGGGGGGGGGAGAGGGGGGGCAAAAAAAATGAAAATAGAGTTAGATCGTTCAAAATTGGTTTATAGAGGTTTTCGATACTTACAAATCAATTGCGGATATTTTCGAATTTGTAAAATTATTAGGAGGGGCGGTAAGGGGGGGAGGGGGCTATTGGCAAAAACAAATAGAAGTACAGTTATGCCGTTCAAAATTGGTACAGACAGGTTTTAAAGGCCTGCAAGTCGAATGGGGATATTTTCGAAAGTGTAAAGTTATTAAGAAGAGCGAAAGGGGAGGGGGGGGGGCAAAATAAGAAAAATAGAGTTAGATCGTTCAAAATTGGTATATAGAGGTTTTCGATACTTACAAATCGATTG
This sequence comes from Salticus scenicus, assembly GCA_963930645.1. Lineage (NCBI taxonomy): Eukaryota > Metazoa > Arthropoda > Arachnida > Araneae > Salticidae > Salticus > Salticus scenicus. Next base: position 202,117,921 of record OZ005652.1, read on the forward strand.
GGGATATTTTCGAATTTGTAAAATCATTAGAAGGGGCGGGAAGGGAGGCTATGGTCAAAAACAAATAGAAATACAGTTAGGCCGTTCAAAATTGGTACAGATAGGTTTTAGAGGCCTGCAAGTTGAATGGGGATATTTTCAAAAGTGTAAAGTTATTAGGAGGGGGGACAAGGGGGTAGGGAGAGGGGGGGCAAAAAAATAAAAACACAGAGTTAGATCGTCAAAATTGGTATATAGAGGTTTTCGATACTTACAAATCGATTGGAGATATTTTCGAATTTGTAAAATTATCAGGAGGGGCGGTAAGGGGGGGGGCTATGGGCAAAAACAAATAAAAATACAGTTAGGCCGTTCAAAATTGGTACATTTAGGTTTTAGAGGCCTGCAAGTCGAATGGGGGTATTTTCGAAAGTGTAAAGTTATTCGGAGGGGCGAGAAGGGGGAGGGGAGAGGGGGGGCAAAAAAATAAAAATAGAGTTAGATCATTCAAAATTGGTATATAGGGGTTTTCGATACTTACAAATCGATTGGGGATATTTTCGAATTTGTAAGATTATTAGGAGGGCGGGAATGGGGTGGGGTGGTAAGGGTGGGCTATGGGCAAAAACAAATAGAGTTATTTGGAGGGGCGAGAGGGGAGAGGGGGGGGGGCAAAAAAATAAAAATAGAGTTAGATCGTTCAAAATTGGTATATAGAGGTTTTCGATACTTACAAATCGATTGGGGATATTTTCGAATTTGTAAAATTATTAGGAGGGGCGGGAAGGGGATGGGGTGGTAAGGGGGGGGCTATGGGAAAAAACAAATAGAAATACAGTTAGGCCGTTCAAAATTGGTACAGATAGGTTTTAGAGGCCTGCAAGTCGAATGTGGATATTTTTGAAAGTGTAACGTTACTAGGAGGGCCGGGAAGGGGGGGGGGGGGCGGAGGGGCAAAAAAAAAAAATAGAGTTAGATCATTCAAAATTGGTACATAGAGGTTTTCGATACCTACAAATCGATTGCGGATATTTTTGAATTTTTAAAATTATTGGGAGGGGCAAAAAAATAAAATAGAGATAGATTGTTGAAAACTGGTGCATAGGGGTTTTTGATACTTACAAATCGATTGCGGATATTTTCGAATTTGTAAAATTATTAGGATAGACGGGAGGGGGAAAATAACAGAAATAAGAGTTAGAGCATTTTGGGAATTTTTTCCGAAGACAGTGAGAACCCGGTGCGACATTTTTCCTAATCAGATTTTGTTTCTCTTTTTTTTTCATGTGATAAAAATTAATGCAATTCTGAGAATTCAGTAATTGTAGTGATTCATTTAAAAATAGGGACCAGCGAAGCGGGCGTCGCCTGCTAGTTAGCTATAATTTAATTTTTGCCAAAAAAAATTACGAGTTCATTTTCTTTCGACATAAAAATAAATACATTTAATTCAATGTGAACGTTAAAAAATTATAAGACGTTAAATTTTGCATCTCACAAAAATTGATGCCATTATCACTTTAAAAATTTTATGCACATCGATGAGAGCTCTGTGATTCATCAGAGAATTTTAAACATGGTATATAATTTTTTTTTTTAATCTTATAATTATTATCTTTCATTTTTAATAACCATGTGTTCATGTGAACGTAAATCACGGAGCAAAAAGACGTAAATACATTGTTAGGTTGTTAGGTTATAAATTCATTGTTAGACTGTTTTTCGGAATGATGTGTTTTTCAGACTGAAAAAGAACTGACAATTTCTGATTTTAACATAATTCCATTTGCTGTAAGGTTTAGATGAGTAGTTCCAGAAATACCTGTTATTGTGGAGAATTTACCAGAGTTTTAAGGAAAAATCACGAAAAGGGCAGCATAACATACAAAAATCTGACCAGATTTCATTGAATTTTCGTAAATGATTATATAGATGTAATCAAAATACTTATATAGAGAACTTTATAATAGAAGAATATTACAGAAGATTTTATTTATTTATTTATTTATTTATTATTTATTTATTTATTTATTTTTACTTTCTCTTACCCGCATATGATGCACATGTATTGTTTTTGGATTAAATTTCTGAAATTGAGTTTTTGCTATATTTACACGCTTTAAGGCTCTCTATATATGAAAATCAGTTTCTTATAGAGGTTTAGTCTATGCGTGTATCTATCTCTATATGTGAGCATGTTATCAGCGCAACTCAAAAACAAATATTTGCAAGAAATACAAATTCTGTATTTTAAATATGTATCATACAGTGGTTTTTTCTTCAAGCATTTCATTGACATCGGGCGAATGCTTCACGCACACAGACATAAAAAAAAATATTTAAATAAATTACATCTAAGAGTGAAAATTTAGGTAAATAAAACTGAACCCCCCCCCCCCCCCCAACAAACACAAAACTGTCGGCAGCTGGAAGGTCCAGCAGTGGAAGTTAAGGCGTGCCAATCTCTATTCGGTGAAAATTACTCGCTCCCTAATTGCAACAGGATTGGCAAACCGATGACTATTTTGTGATCGGAAATGCACTTGTGGGACAAAACATGTTTACCTAGGTCCGATTGCCACTACACCAAAATTGGTTCAGAATATATAGATTTTTATAAAGACTGAAAATTCATATGGATAAATTCTAGTCGAATGAATACAGATAAGCATATGTTGTCTGACGACGATTCAATAACCAATTGCATAAATTCCAATCTAAATGAAATGGGCGTTATGAATAGTGCTATTTTATTTCACTATTAGGGCGATATGTCTGATAGTCCCCCCCCCCCAATGTTTTAAAAAATAGGGCGGCATATTGAAGTTTCTGGGGAAGTTCATTTCAAAGTGGATCATAATTTTGTTAATTATCGCTAGTTACCAAAATCACTTAAGAATTTTAAGTATCACAAGCTGACCAACTGGTTCACCGACCAGCAAAAAAAGTTTGCGTTAAAATGTCTGACTGTAGCAAACTCTCGTTTGGTGGTGCCTGCGGCGCCCTCTGAACTGATTAGACGCCTAAAACAGCCTGTTTTCCTACCGTGCAAACGACCCTTGAAAATTCTCATCGTATTCATGACGCTTAAAAAATCTGATCATAACAAATTTCTGTTTGGGGGCGCATATGGCATGATTTCCCGTTTTGTTCACTTACAATAGCCTGTTCGCTTACCGTACAAAAGACTGTTGAAAATTCTAATCGTATTCGAGACCCTTTAAGAATAAGTTGGTAGTAAACTCCAGCTGAGCTGCACCCTTTCCTGTTCAGGTACCTACAAAGGCATAATGAGGTTTCTGGGGGGCGCTGTTTTGCGCCTTGAAGTTCAGTTGAAAGTGGTTCATAATTTTGTTGATTATCATTAGTTACCAAAAACACTTAAGATTTTTATGCATCAGAAGCTGCCTTCGGCGACCAACTGGTTCACCGACCAGCAAAAAAAGTTTGCATAAAAATGTCTGACTTTAGCAAACTCCCGTTAGGTGGCGCCTCATAACTAATTAGACGCCTAAAACAGCCTTTTTAAACGTGTATAACAACCTATTTTCCTACTGTGCAAACAATCCTTGAAAATTCTCTTCGTATTCACAACCCTTAAATAAATCTGATCATAACAAAGTCCTGTTTGGGGGCGCCTGTGGCATGATTTCCCATTTCAAACACTTACAATAGTCTGTTCGCTTTCCGTACAAACGACTGTTAAAAAATTTTGATTGTATTCAGGACCCTTTAAGAATAAGTTAGCAGCAAACTCCAGCTGAGCGGTGCCTGTTCAGGCACCTACAACAGCATGTTCGCTTACCATGCAACGACCCTTGAAAGTTCTGACCTTAGCAAATTCGCACTCTGTGGCAACTGCGGCGCCCTTCTCCCATTTCACATACTTACAACTGACTCGTATGCGCAATCGCTTTCTCTCCTCCAAAAACTTAAAATTACGATTTTTCGAGACCTTAGCTCGAAAAAAAAAAAGCAGTTTATTGAACGTTATAGCTATTGTATAAAAACAAAATTAGATGACGTTTGATTTGGTTATAACGATTTCTCACTAACAATTTTTGATTCTAAGTGATCCTTTAAGCAAATTTTTTATTTTAGTTTCATCGCTTACGGGTTTTGAAATATTTATAAGTCTATAGAATTCAACTAGTGTTTCATGACATGAAATAGCGCGAGGAAGCTGATTTAAAGTCGCATTAATAGGCGTATATTGGGTAATTGGCAACGGTTTGGGATTAACGCCCCAGTGGCGGTCCGAAGACATGCCATCACAATTTTTATCTTCTGCGAAAGGGATGTCTCCCCCGCTTCAGTATCCCCAGACGTATTATTTGCACGGAGCATGGAGGATATTGCAGCCACGACAGAGTTTACGTGCACCAGAGACTGACTTTCATGATGGTCTTCAATTGGCTCGATTATTGAATCCGCAATCTTTCTGTCAAGCTGGTAGACGTGAGGTGCCGGGTACGATCCCAGGTCACGCTTATCGGTCTAACCGTTCAGAATTTTCCATGGTTTTCTCCGAAACTTGCGTAAATACGGGCTAGGACCGCTTAGAAAGACCTCCCTCAGGCCTAGGACCCTAGAGCAGTCAATCGGCCTTTTTCCCAAACACCGACACCAACACCTAAGTAAGATATAAATTTCTGTACAAAAAAAATTTAATTTTGGACAACAGGACTTTTTTTTTTTTTTTACTTTGTTCTTCCACAGAAAGGCATGCGGTAATTGTGTTGCGTTCCTTATTTAAAACATTTTTTACACGATATGGGAAAAAAGAAAAACGTTTTTTAATTGGTTTAAATATATAAAATAACAACAATAAATAAATTACCGATATTTTTTTTCCACTTAACGGCCCTCGTTACTCACCGTCGCCGGAAGCCCGAGCCAATGTTATTCTATGGGGAAATTTTCTTTACAAATAACTTATTAACTAATACATATTTTTAAATTCTGTTTTCACATTCTGAAAATTCGTAGCTGTTAAATGGACGGACCTTTTTTAAAAAATTATTTTTTTAATTTTTAATATTTTACTTTGAAATTGCAAAATGAAAAAATTTCACATATTGAAAATTCGTATTTTGCAGCGTCAAAATAAAATATAAAAAATTAAAAAAATACATTTTTAAAATAGGTCCGTCAATTTTACAGCTGGGGATTTTTCAGAATGTGAAAACAGAATTTAAAAATATGTATTAGTTAATAAGTTATTTGTAAAGAAAAATTTCCCATAGAATAACATTAGCTTCGACTTCCTGCGGCGGTGAGTGAAGAGGGTATTGTTCACTCTTAGAGTGAACAATACTTAATTTCATAATAAGAAAACACCACGGAACTGGCGTTTAAAAGCAATAATTACAAAACTTTGAATAAACACTATAAAATGCAATAAACTTGCAATAATTGTTTCGGGTCGAAAAAACACACGATGCTTCGTCAGGCGAAAAAAGTAGGCACAAGTGCTGCAGTCAAAGCGGCAACGCACAAAACCATTTTAAGTGAACAGCAAAAATACATACAGATGAATGTAAACATAAATACTGGTGTGAAGAGAATAGTGCTGACTCGAAAATAAAAGGACGGCCGGGGGAAATAAAAAGGGGCATTATTTGCATAATTTGCAGTGTTCTATGTTATCATTTTTGTACGTAACAAAAGTAAGTTACTAATTTTCCTTGTATCTATGTAGGCTGTATGCATTTGTTATTCCAGGAATGCTGAAGAATTATTGCTAAGAAATTTTAAAAGTCAGGGGGGAAAATCTAAAGGCCTCTAAACATTTAAAATGTTAGAAAAGGCTACTTGGTACCAAAATGTTTTTAAAAGGGCCGCCAGGTGCTAAAAATGTTGAAAAAGGGCCACAGGGTGCTAAAAAATGTTTAAAAGGGCACCCTGTCAAATTAGCCTAGAGTCAGCATTACAGAATTATGAAATAAAAGAAGAAAATAAATAAATAAGATTAAAAAATGTAACAAAATCTAAAATTTAAAAAATATCAAAATTAACCGAAAATCGAACTTATGTGAGTAATTTCATAGCATCAGACAAGAACGGAGTGGAACAAATATCATTAACAAGATTTTTCGAATTTTTAAATATGTAAAAATCTTCATGGATATTCAAATGGGAATAGAGGACAGGAGATGAAATTATGTTAGTTTTAGAAAAATCAAAACGATGACCATGAGCCCAGCAGTGGGAAGCAATAGAAGATTTAGAGATCTGTTCATTACGAACGTTTAGACGGTGCTCATTTATTCTATATTGCAAACGCCTTTTAGTTTGATCAATATAAACTCAATTGTACGACGAACATAGGACTAAATAAATGCCAGAACGGTTTTCAGTAGGAATGGGATCTTTAAGAGAAGATAATTTAATTTTGTTGACGGGCAAAGGTAGATTCCTTTACGTTAATATTACAAATGTAAAGAAATTTTACATATGGATTAATACTTAACCAATGGCTTTGTTCTCACACATTGTATTATTTAAGCCGCTATTCTGTTTTCAAGAAATTTCATTTTCAACTACAAAAGGGATTCAATTTTCTTAAAATTTTAGGCTAGATTTATTGGTCTGTAAATGTTTCAATTTTTTAGAAATCAAGCTCATAGTCATTCAACAAATAGAAGTCTTAAGGATATACAATCCCAGCAATGGTGAATCCCGGAAAGGGCTATTGGTCTACACCCCCCCTCCCCCCTCCCTACCCAAGCTTAATCAAAATTTTAATTTTTATTTAAAATCCATGTAACTGTTCTTCAATATCTTTCTTTTAAAGAAAAAATAGAAACGTGAAAATGCACTTGTGACCTTACTATGGTCAAGCACTGGTAAGCCTGGCGTTGCTATGGTCAAGTCAAATACAGTTAAGTGGTAGCGGTTTTTGGATAGTTATTTCATTGTAATTTTTATTGAATTATTGAGAGTTTTGTATTGTGTTTTTGTGATTCTTATTGTCAGATGAATAAAAATTGTAAAGTGAAACTGTTTTGGTTGATATAAGCTGGAACATTAACATTAGTTAACATTGGACTATTTGGTACCGCTGAATTTCAATGTTAATTGTTATGAATTTAGTAAATTGTATGATTTGGCGAAATTTTGGTGACAAAACTTGAGACTTAACAATGAAATTTGTGATTTGGCGGCAAAATTTGATAGTTGACGACGAAAGTTTTGACTAGGCGACATAATTTGTTGTCTGACGACAAAATTTGGCGAGCTTGGCGGTGGAGAAAGGCAGCTTTGGCGTCATTACATTTTCTTTCCACGCGAAAACCTCATATCTCTTCACAGACCAATATCTTATTTCGACAAGATAAAAAGTCAAAGGAAACTGTAACGTATTACTCTCTATCATAAATTTTAAATTCTTGCCTAAACCGACATTCTAAACTATTCACCACAAACGATATTTTTATTAAGATTGACGTACTACTGTAATTATATATTTTAAATGATTAATTAAATCGTTTAAGATGGCTTTTAATTAACACACTTTTATTAACTTGACATGATGCAACTATTAATGTTTGTAACGGAATTTTGCAATTCAATTTTCGGCAACTTCTTGTCGTCCGAAGGGCCTGAAATTTTGCACACGACTTCACAATCAATGACAATACTAGATACAAGTGTTTCCAGGCACTTTTCTTATCAGGGGCAGGTTCCAGGGGCAAACAAAAAATATGTACTTATACAAAACTATCGTATGTGACACAGGATTTGGATGTATTTGTATAATGTCGAGTGGCAACAATTAATTTTTTTTAATAAAGATTTAAAAGTATGTAATAGTTTTCTAAAACCTTTATTAGTTCACTTTTCAATAAAAGAGTGTTCTTTATTTTATTTTTTTACATGGTATAATTTTATTTATCAAAATAAGGGAATTCGAGCAATGAAATACTTTCATTTAAATTTAAGTTTTTATGAAAATAAACTTCAACGGAAAATTCATTAAAATCGTCCCTAGTTCATTTGTCAAAGGGATAATATCTAAATGTCCCCAAATTTATTACTTTTTCTATCATGCCAGTTTAATTCGTTTAGCATCGATTTACACGATTTTTTTTTTTTTAAACGATGTCATTTATCTTTTACATTATAGCATCTATGTCATAAAGCTAAGTCTAAATCTGCTTAGCCCTAATAATTGCCCTATCTGCTTAGCCCTATAAGATATGTTGATTTTATTTACATATTTATTTATTTATTTATTAACTTTTATTTTATTTCTTTAAAATCACGGATAAAATTTTATTTCATTTTTCTCAGTACGTCGTTGTAATAGTGACGTCATATTTTCTGTTAAATTAAACTTTTTTTTTTTTTTTTTTAATCAGATTATTATATTGTTTAAAAACGTGAATAAAATTTTATTATATTTTCAGTGGTCTTTTTTATTATCGTTTGCACGTGACACAAGCATCAGATTATAAATTTTTGCAATGAAAGCTATAGAAAATATCGTCTTCAACACAATTCACGAAAAATCACTTTTTAGCTTATAATTTCTAAGCAATTGAAGCTATCGAAAAAGTTTAAATACAAAAATTGTTCTTTAGGGTAAGGCGGTAATTCGACTGATTTGAATTTTTTTCCTATTTTCAATATTAAAGAAATTATGGGCATATGAAAATTTCCATCCCCCACCATTTCCACCCCCTTTGAGCTGGACACCCCATCTACGAACTCGACCGAGATTTTGACTGTCCTGACAACATATCCTGAGCTGGTTAAATTTAAATAAAAATTACTCCAGTTATCGTGTTCACAACTTAACATGGGAAAAAGCGTTATATATATATATATATACCTATATATATATATATATATATATATAAACTTTTGAACGGAGGGTGGTTTTGGGTTCTAGGGGTCATGATCGGTGAAGATATGAACAAATTTTCCAGAAGTCGTGTCATGCGAACCATTGCAATAGGTAGATCTCCTATAAGGAATCTACCTAAAAAAAAAAAAAAAAAAAAAAAACTACTAAATGGAGGGGGGGGGGAAAGGCTTTTTTTCTTGGCAGATTTTAGGAATATGCCTCGAAGGAGAGGGGGGGGGGCACGTATTAACCGACGAGACGGCCTATGCCCGCAATCCCAAAGATGGCAACACTCTTAAAAGTATGTGGGTGGCATTTTCAGATGAGGAATACGAAAGGGCGCCAAACGTCGGGTCTCCCCCCCCCTGCACACTGCACTACAAAAAATGAAACTGACGTATATTTCTATATGCATAGAAGCATATTTAACGTAAAATATATCCTTTGTTTACAGGACCACCAAAAGATTTTTTATATATTAGTTGTTTGGAAGTGATTCGAAATGCATTTTAAATTTTGTCGTGATTTTTTTTTCTTTTTTATTGCTTTAAATTTAAGTATACTATTTGATAGGTATATAATTTACGAATAATATACAGGGCTACTCAAAAGTATTGGAATAAATTTTAAAGAGTAGTGTGGGCAGCAAGTCTTTGAATATATATACTTTTTAATTTAATGACAGCATTAATGTTTTTATGAATGTAGATGCAACATTCAAACGGGGGAGTTGTAAGAGCGATCGCTTTCCTTCCCCCCTTCCCCCCCACAAGAGTACCTTGAAGTGTATTTCAAATAAACTTTCTAAAACAATTTTCAAACCTTATTTAAAATACTTCGTAATTATTCAAATACCGATCTCTTATGTTCTAAATTATAATAAGATATTTCTAGTAATGTAAGACAAAACAGAATAGTGCGAACTTTTTTCAGGATACTTTCAGGAATGAGAAATTTCAGTCTTTTTTGTTACCACTATTTTCATGCAGAAATCTTTGTCATACTTTAATGTTTCATGATTAAATAGGATAAACACTATTCTGTAAGAATAGTGTTGGCAAAACAGTTAGAAATTTCTTATCCTTGAAAGAGTATTCTGAAAAAAGATGGGGAATACGATCCCAGAGTGCGACAGCAGAACCAGATTATTGACTCGGTAAAAGAAGTTTAAGAACAAATCGCTACAAATATGAAAGCTTTAAGATCACAACTACTAAAAAAAATATCTCTGTTAACATTTCTTTTCCTTTTTTTTTCTTTTTTTTATGTTAAAAGATAAAATCTCTTTTAAAAAATATAATCTTTAACCACATTTCTTGCGACAATGGAAGCCTCTGCGCAAGTGCGTACTGAACGAGTCCAGTGTTGAAATAGGGGTGATAACCTTGCTGTTGAGAGAAAATAAGCGATAAGGAAACACCGCTAATGACTGAATGTTTACAAAATGTCAATCTGTCGGTCAATTTGGCACCCTTCCAAGCCTTTGGACTCCTCCTTACTAAGAAACGTGGTTACACATGTGGTTTTAAGAAACGTGTTTAAACTATATGTCCAAGATATTGACAATACTAATCCAAATTTTCAAGATTGTGAGTCCTTAAAAAATTTAGGACTTTTTAACTTGCTTTACTTTTATTTGTTTCATTCAGGACTGGAAACGCTTGTGGAAGCATTATGAAGATGCGAAGTATCCTCAGTTCGCTGGCCAATATGCTGACGAATTGACTAAACAGATGTGCCCTATGGATATGCCATCTAAAGTAAGTGCTCTATACGCAAGACCTGATTTTTTGCAGGACGTAAGTATCGAATTCCCGAATTTCATAAAATTTCAAACTGACTTAACTTTAGTTTAATATTTTTTATGAATTATTGCATATTGCAAACTCCCAAATTGGCAAGATTTAAATTATACATATTCAATAGGCCTTTAAATATACAAGGAATGTTCAAAACAAAATTTCTTAATTTTTGAGATATAGTTCTGAAATTTTCATAGAAAAGTTCTTTCATCTTTTATTATTAAAATAAAAAATCAAATAAAAAATTCTACAAAATTTGATGGCGATTTTTTAATTTTTTGTAAAAATCCTTCGCTTACATTAAATGAGATAGTTACGTGTCTTATTACATACATATAGTGTGCGTATGTGTCTAAGGTTTCACGGAAATGGCTCTAACAATTTTTGATAAAAATTTGAGGCTAATTTTTTTTTTTTTTTTTTATGTGTGTGTGTGTGTGAAATCGACTATATTTACCCTAATATTAAAAAAAAAAAAAAAAAAATCCAAATTTTCTGTTAATTATTTATCTTTCGGTTGCAAAATAAGGCAGAAGTTTGCTCGAATATAACTATTTTGATGGGAGTTCGGTACAAAGTGTTTTTGTCGTGGAAAATCTCTTGGACTTATTCACGTCTTCAGAAAAATTCACGTTCGCTGTGTATAACGTTTTTAATAAAAACATAGTGTTACAGGTTTTTTAAGAAGATAAATCTATCGGATTAATCATCTTTAACAAAATTAGCGTTCACTGTTAACCTTCACTTCACCCGCTGCAAACTAAAACAAAAGTCTGATTTTTTTTTTTTTTTTTTTAATGGATCTAAAGATTTTGGTAAAAACGTAGAGTTAAGGGTTTTTTGAGATTACAAACTCATTTAACTTTTACTCATACTCAGTGAAAATAGTGTTCATTGTTAACCCTCACACCACTCTGTTGGAGGATATGTAAGAAAGTTGGTTTTCTCGAAACGATTTTGATAAAAAACTTAGGAGTAAGGGGTTTTTGAAACTATAAACCCATCTAATTTTAATAAATAATAATTATATGTCAATAATTACGTTTCTGAGACATGAACAGTAGTAATAATACCAATAGAAAATGTGTGATTCAAATGTAGGTGGTGTCATGAACCAATATTTTAAAAAAGCTTTTAACTTCTATTCTACTCATTAGCTCGAACATTTTGAACAACAACCTTCCCATGAATACGTAGATCATTTTTTCAAAAAACTGCCCCTTGAATCGGTCCAGTAGTTTTTAAATCTATCAGTAACACACATACTAGCATTTATAGATATATATATATATACAGGGATGGCGCCAACAGGGGGCCGGGGGGAGCACAGGTCCCCACCCCCCGTCGGGGAGTCTGTGACCCCCCCCCCCATCAGGGCATACTCCTAAAATCTCTCGTGGGGAAAAATACAAAATTTTCAGTTCTTCCACTTTTCGCAGCATTTTTCTTTCCTTGTACAAATTGGAGCATTCCAGATTATCCATTCTATATTCAATAGAAGAAAGTATTGGATTCGTAAAAATTTTCAGCTTCCAGTTTTCCATGAACATACACGTTTTGAGAGGTTCAGAACACGTTTAGACCACGATATTTTTAGAAAATGTCTGTCTGTGGCACGATGATCTCCAAAACCACGTGGAGTACTAACAAATGGAATGGTACAAATATTAACAGTAATATTATTAAGAGTATTGCAATTTTTAATCAATGCTTACATAATAAACTCTCTTTATGTAGTGCCCCCATGTCGGGGAGGTGGTGTCCCCCCTCCCCGTCGGGGAATTTCTGGTGCCACTACTGTATATATAGATAAGTATACATAATATTTCATGTGAAAGGATTTATTTCATATTTATAAAATGGGCGTTTCTCTTACTATTATTTTTACAAATATATTTTTGCTTCTTTAGTAAATAAAATTAATGGCCAGTGGAATTCTGTGTTATAGAATTAGTGGTCCGTGAGATAGTACATTATGAATTTAGTGGTTCTTGAAGTGACCTTACCTTTTATGTAATGATTAAATGTTTAATTGACTAACACATACCCCGGATAAACCTATTAATTCGTAAATAATTTAATAATTCGTATTTCAATGATACATCCGAAAATGTTATTCTCGTGAATATATACGTATTTAAGTATATATTCACAAGTATAAGTGATTAAAAACGTATAGTTACAGAAATTATGTAAATTAGAGTCTTATTAAAAAAGGAAGTACAATGAATAACATATTTCGGATGATAAATACATATAGGAAATTATTTAATATCTCTGCATACCTGTAAATCTTTGCCTGTAAGAAATAAAGCTTTATTTTTTGTTGAAATCTTTTTTTTTCCTACATATAACATCTCTATCGACAAAAAATTGAGCTAATGTTTTTTCATTAATATTTAAAAAAAAAAAAAAAAAAAAAAAAAAAAATCCCTTTGCAAATGTAATTTTTTTACAGATCGCATTAAAATATACTGAATCCTTCAAATTTTTATCAATTTCTAAGCTATTTTCATGCTTATCGGCGATTGTAATGAAATACTCGCCCTCTGGTGGGCTAAGGTGAAATTAACGATACCATTGAACGGATAGCTTTCACGCTGCTGGAACAAAAGAAAACTTTTAAATTAATTTAATTTTTCCTGTGTTAAAATTAGAAGATTCAATTATTCCAACATGTAAAACTCAATCGCCTACCAGACGACTATAACAGGCTCCTTGAAACTTATTTATATCTTAAAAAATACATTTTATTTTAATTTAATATTTTTTTCTAGTGGACAAATAATTCCAGGTAACTAAAATATCCATATAAAAGGTGTTTTACCTTGACCATAGATGTCGAAGTCAGCTCAGAAAATTTAATTCAATAACTCAGTTCAATAAAATTACCATCTTGACAGTTCACATTTTAATCTTCTCAAACACATAAAATATATTTACACTTTATACAGAAGGTAAAAACATAAATTTATTTAGGACCCATTTTGGCCCTTCATTTCTTCTCAAAACTACATCATAAAACTCAACAGGAGGTAATATTCGGTAACTTCAAATCAAAACTCACTAAAACATTTTTTAATCTTACGTCTCTTTTTCAGAAGCAAAAAGTTTTCACTTGTAGACTACAAGCGCCCTCTATTGGCCGGAATATTCACTAAAAAATGTTAAGCAATTAAATATGCAAAGTAAAAATTGTTATAAAAAACACATAAACAGAAATTAAATCAGTAGATTATTAAGTTACAATATGAAAGAAAAAATAAACTAAAATAATAATAAACGAGTCCCCCAAACAAATAATTAAATTTTAGATATTTGCCACTAATCCGGGACTGAAAACCACAAGAAAATTATAGGATATCGTGTGGTGCTGCCATCTGTTGTGGACTTTTTGAAATAATTTCCCTTCTTCTCAACACTCCCACCTTGATTCATCGGCAGGTGAATCAACTAAAATGAAAAAATAGTTATACATGAAACATATAGATATAGGAAAAAAAATAACACAAATGCAATTAATTGAAGTATAAAAGTTCAAATTTTTTAGTCCTATCGGATAGGAGTTCTAACTATTCGACCACTCCTGGTCATTTTTGACACACTCTCAAGATGTTGTTTAGTCTTGGGCAAAACTTTATTCAATGACTCTGGATCGTTAGGTACAATTTCAGTGTCCTGTGATTTAGTTTTCATGAGAGGATCACCTTTTGAGCCCACTTCTAATGGGAACACTTTTTGTACTGGCCTTACCAAGGTTCCACTCTTGACTCTCAGCTTGACAACTCTGATACGGCCATCTTTTCCAGGATAGACTTGTTGTATTACGGCTAGTGGCCAATTTAGTCGTTTCTGATTATCAATTTGGATGATCACCACATCACCTACTTTCAAGTCCAAGCGGCGGCTGCAAAAAATTTACTTGATAAGGTACGAAGCTGATTTTTTTCCTATAGATAGAATTCATTGTTACAATGAAAATCTGATAGGGTTGCCTGGTCAAAGCCGTCAAGTTTAAGAGAAACAACCTCACTTCCGGTCACAATTTAAACGATTTTCGAACCCCAAAAGGTACACTGTTAAAAATTTCAGTTCAAGGTTGAACGAAATGTTGGTACTACAGTAGCTTCAGTTTGCTGGGTTGAACCAAAACATGGTGCATTTTTGCTGCCACCATGCGATAGTGAAACCTTCTACTATGATTTGGTGTTTGTTTAAAAAAAGCACCAAATTATGGTAAAAAATTTCTCCGTCTTATGGATGTAGCTATTGAAGTACCAAGCCTTGGTTTAGTAAAGCACCAAATAATGGTAAAAGGTTTCACCATCGCATGGTGGCAGCAAAAATGTACCATGTTTTGGTTCAACCTAGGAGAAAATTTTTAACAGTGTATGAAGATGAAACCGGTGCTAAAATGTAGAGATTAATATGCTCTTTAAAATGGCATAGGGTCGCCTGGTCAAAATCGTCAAGTTTCAGAGGTTGCCTCGATAATAGGGGTCAAATTTAAACGATTTTCGAACCCCACAAGTGTGAAGATGAAACCGGTGCTAAAATGTAGAGATTAATATGCTCTTTAAAATGGCATAGAGTTGCCTGGTCAAAGCCGTCAAGAAACAGAGGTTGCCACGAAAATAGGAGACGTATTTTGCGATTTATTTACCCAAGTAAAAAGTGATTTACCCAAGTGTAAAGATGAAACCGGTGCTAAAATGTAGAGATTAATATGCTCTTTAAAATGGCATAGGGTTGCCTAGTCAAAACCGTCAAGTTTCAGAGGTTGCCTCGATAATAGGGGTCAAATTTAAACGATTTTCGAACCCCACAAGTGTGAAGATGAAACCGGTGCTAAAATGTAGAGATTAATATGCTCTTTAAAATGGCATAGGGTTGCCTGGTCAAAACCATCAAGTTTCAGAGGTTGCCTAGATAATAGGGGTCAAATTTAAACGATTTTCGAACCCCACAAGTGTAAAAATGAAATCGGTGCTAAAATGTAGGTATTAATATGCTCTTTAAAATGGCATAGGGTTGAATGGTCAAAGCCGTCAAGAAACAGAGGTTGCCACGTAAATAGGGGAAGTATTTTACGATTTATTTACCCAAGTAAAAAGTGAGTTACCCAACTGTAAAGATGAAACCGGTGCTAAAATATAGATATTAATATGCTCTTTAAAATGGCATAAGGTTGCCTAGTCAAAACCGTCAAGACTCGGAGGTTGCCTCGAAAATAGGTCAAATCTGTCAAGTAAAACAGTCAACTACAAAAAAAATAGGCGAGTTTTGAAGATTTCTTAACGAAGTGTAAAAAATACGAATAGCATTAACAAAGAAAATGAATAAGGATGAAATTATATGAATATTTGAAAGGTGTAGCTGGTTCCATAATGTACAGCGTAGGAGTTATTTTAAAATGGCGTATGTTTGCCTGGTAAAATTCGTAAAGAAATAGCGGTCAGTCTCCAAAAAGCTAATGAATATTAAGGGTGTTTGACACAAAGTGAAACACACACATGAAGACTATTTTAAAAAGGTTAAACACGAAATGATTAATATTTAAAGGATGAAATTGCTAGCTAAATGTAGAACATACAACACTTTTCAATTTGTTTACGATTGTGCTTCAAACCTGTCAATGTATAGCGGTCAGCTTAGAAAAGGAAGCGAATTTCAATATTCGTTTATTTTATTTGTTTAATGATATAAGAGATTTTAAAGCATAAAGAAATTAAATTATTATGCGCGACCATTATTTTTCTAATCTGTATAAAACTAATTTCAGCTCACGGGCTCGTTTTTTCCCCATTTTTCAATACTTAAAATATTCAAACTGTGTTAAAGTATTGAGAAGATAATTCCCTGAAGAAATGTATGCGGCTGCTTTGTAGAATTTTATATGAAAATATTGGGTTGTGCCGATTTTGTTATATTAAAAATTTGTCAGTTTTAGAAAATTTTCTCAATTTTTTTTTATATCTAATTAAAATAATCAATAATACCTTCTGCAAATTAATTATGTGTACAAATAAAGCGAAAAACATTTTTTAAAAATTGATAAATTTTTCGCGTTTCTTAATAACAATGAATTAATTTATGAAATTGAAATTTGTAAATCTTGCTGCAAATCTGAAATAAGAGGTTTTTTTTTTTTTTTTTTTTTTTTTTTTTTTCATTTTATTTAATTATTTATTTTGTATACTAACAGAATTTTTTATTATGAGTTTCTTGGGCATTATTATCTTCATTTCTGTTAACTTTTGCGGTCGTATTTTCTTATCTGTATCCGCATGCTACATTTTTAATTTTTACTATTAATTCGTTGTTTTTATGGGAAATTTTAGAACAGTTTCATTAAAGTTTATTTATTTTTTCTTTTTTAAATGCTTTTTATATTTTTTCTTCACATTGTATAAAAACCCCTTCAAAATTAGCTTTTTTTTTTTTCGAAGCAACCATTGTTTTTCGAGATTTTCACCTGGCAACCCTATGATACTCTAAAGAGAATATTATTCTCTATATTTTATAAGCGGTTTCATTTTTAAATATTTTAGGGTAAGAAAACCGCGAAAAATCGCCCCCCTCCCCCCACACGCACACACTTTTCGTGGCAACCTCTTTTCTTGGCGGTTTTGACCAGGCAACCCTATGCCATTTTAAAGACCATATTATTCTCTACATTTTAGCACCGGTTTCATCTTTACACTTGGGAAAATCATTTTTTACTTGGGTAAATAAATCGTAAAATACGCCCCCCTTTTTCGTGGCAACCGCTGTTTCTTGACGGCTTTGACCAGGCAACCCTATGCCACTTTAAAAAGTATATTATTCTCAACAGTTTAGCACCGATTTCTTCTTTACACTTGTGGGGTTCGAAAAGCGTTTAATTTTGACCACTATTTTCGAGGCAACCTCCGGGTCTTGACGGTTTTGACCAGGCAACCTTATGCCATTTTAAAGAGCATATTAATCTCTACATTTTAGCACCGGTTTCATCTTTACACTTGGGTAAATCACTTTTTACTTGGGTAAATAAATCGTAAAATACGTCCCCTATTTTCGTGGCAACCTCTGTTTCTTGACGGCTTTGACCAGGCAACCCTATGCCATTTTAAAGAGCATATTAATCTCTACATTTTAGCACCGGTTTCATCTTCACACTTGTTGGGTTCGAAAATCGTTTAAATTTGACCCCTATTATCGAGGCAATCTCTGAAACTTGACGTTTTTGACCAGACAACCCTATGCCCTTTTAAAGAGCATATTAATCTCTACATTTTAGCACCGGTTCCATCTTCATACCTTTTGGGGTTCGAAAATCGTTTAAATTGTGACCGGAAGTGAGGTTGTTTCTCTTAAACTTCACGGCTTTGACCAGGCAACCTTATCTGATTTTCATTGTAACAATGAATTCTATCTATAGAAAAAAAATCAGCTTCATACCTTATCAAGTCAATTTTTTGCAGCCGCCGCTTGGACTATTACCAGCTTTCTGAATCGACTGGCTTAGGTATTCTTTACGGAATCTATTCCTGAATTGCTGTCTCACTTCTTGACAATAGGCATGTCTTGAGAGCAGCTTTTTTCGATCCAAATAGTCTAAATCTGGAGTACCCGATTCCTTCAAGTCAAAAAGAAAATCGAATGGCTTTAAAGGTTTGAAATCACCCAAATCATTGGATATATATGTAAGTGGGCGATTGTTTAAAACAGCCTCGACATCACACAGAACAGTAAGTAACTCTTCATATGTCATTACAGACCTTCCCATTACACGAAGAAGTAAATCTTTAGTGGAGCGAATTAAGCGCTCCCACCAACTGCCCCACCACGCAGCGGTGGGCGGAATGAATTTCCACTCTATTGGATGTAGTGGATCGTGACATATCTTTTCCCATTCAATTGTTCTTAAAGCTGCAGCAGTACCAGTAAAGTTAGTGCCGTTATCGGAGTATATTACGGAAGGACGACTTCTACGGGCAATGAACCGCCGTAATGCTTGTATAAAAGATTGCGAACTCATGAATGACAACAGTTCCAGTTGCACTGCACGATATACGGCGCAGGTAAAAAGTATTACCCACGATTTTGTCCTATTTTTTAAAAACAGGGGACCACAGACATCGATACCAGTAACTTCAAATACCGATGCAGCTTTAACTCTGTCTTCTGGCAGATGTGTAGGGGCTGTTGCTGTGGCTTTACTCATAAAGCGTCTGCACACAGCGCATTTTCTTATTACTGACTTTACAGGTTTTTCTTTGCATATATTATCCAGAACTCCTCTCTGAGCATACTCAACAGTGTCTGAACACCAGCATGTGAATTGTTGGTATGTAATTCCCATATCAGTCACTCTACGACGTGGTGCTTAGGAGGTAGTAAAATTGGAAACCTGAATTCATAAGTGTCTTCTCTTTCAATTATTTTGGTTTTGACTCTAATAAGCTTATTTTCATCTACGACTATGATAAGACCCCTAATGGACTCTCCAGTCACCGGAAAATTCTCCACTTGAATAATCGAAAAAAGTTTCAATTTTGATTTTTGGAACTTTGAAGCAGATAGGAATGTCTGACCATTCAGTACTCCCCCTTGACAACTCTGAAATAATCTCATTACCCAACCTAAAAGTCGCACCATTTTAGAAAATTTCTTATACCATTTATCACCGACCTCTGTTGTGACATTAGTATTTACACTTAAGTCAATAACTCTCTTTCTTTTAATTTCTGCTGCAACTGACTCCTCGTCTGGCAAAACTTCAGAGTCAGGCCATGATTCAGGAGGAAGTCTCAGAAATTCGGGTCCCTCCCACCAATCACATTGCAACAAATGTTTAGGCGTACAACCACGGGAGGCTAAGTCAGCGGGATTCAATTTGCCTGGTATATGTCACCAGCATTCTCCTTTCGACAAACTTAAGATCTCTTTTACTCTGTTATTCACGAATACGCCCCAACTCTCATCTCGTTGCATCCAACAAAGTGCCACAGTGGCATCTGTCCAGTAAAAGGTTGGAACGTCAGTCAAGAACAGGGCTGCACTTACATATTTTGCTAAACATGCACCCAAAACACAAGCTAATAATTCTAATCGCGGTATTATCATCCTTTTCAATGGAGACACGCGTGTTTTTGCTGTAACAAATTTCACAAATACATTTTTTTCACTTTTACTTCGCAAATAAATAACCGTGGCATATGCCCTTTGGCTGGCATCGCAAAAAACGTGCATTGACCCCGAATCTTTGTTCCCATAACCTATTCTTCGAGGCAATTTAAGCTGAGAAATACCAGACAGTTCTCTATACCATTTTAAGAATCGATTTTTCAGGTCATCTGATAGGTAAATCCCAATTTGTTTTAGTTGCCCAGGCCTCTTGAAGTATTAATTTCGCAGGTAACTTTACTGGTGAAATAAAACCTAGCGGATCAAAAACAGAGTGAATTAAAGAAAGTAATTTTCTTTTTGACATATCTTCTACGCTAATATCATTTTTGACTGAAATGAAAAGTTTGTCCTCTCTGCGGTCCGATTGTAGACCTTAAACCGGTGAGACCGTATCGCAGGGTTTATCTAATAACTCATTTCCGTTGACCAAATGTCCAAAGACGCAGTTCCATTTTGGCTTCTGCCATAATCTCAGTTGATTGACTCATAAATAATTCTAATTCTTCTTTATTATCAACTGAGGTAACACAGTTGTTGACATAAAATGAATCAGCCGACCTTTTCGCCACACTTTCATATTTTGGTGCGACGTTTGACAAATGATGTGAAATGACTGATGCCAATAGGTATGGGCTACTAGTTACCCCAAAAACAACTCTTTTATGCCGAAATTCTTTAATTTTCTCATTTACCCACCAAAGAAATTTCAAATAATTTTGATCTTCCCTCTGTATGCCAATCTGAAAAAATGCTCGTCTTATATCGGAAGTTACGCCAATCGATTTTTCTCTAAAACGCATTAAAATAGCTGGGATTTCTTCTACTAGGTTAGAACCTTTCATTACATAATCATTTAGAGAAAATGAACTACCCGATTTACATGAGGCATCGAAAACTGGTCTAATTTTGGTGGTTAGACTATCTACTTTGATAACTGGATGATGTGGCAGATAATGTCCTACTTTATTATTTTCAGATTCTGGAATTATCTCCACAACATCTTCGGAAAGTCACTCACTAAATACCTTATCATATTCATTAAAACTATTTAATTTTCTCAATTTTCGCGTGGTGGAAAATAATCTCATTTCTGCAATATGCCTGTTAGAGGGAAGGTCAACCGGGAAATTTTCGACCCAAGGTAAACTCACGCAATATCTACCATCTTCGGTCCGGTGAAGATTCTTCAAAAATTGTTCCTGTGCTAATTGATCTTCTATATCCTTAGAAAAGGTCTGCGCCTCATCCCTAATACCAATAGATTCTAAATCCCACATATCAGAAACTCTCATATTTCGAACAAGGAGGTTGGTCCCTAGCATGGACTGGGTACCCTCAAAATTTTGAACACGAAAATGATTCTGTTCCCCCACACAAAGTCCACCCCAATTTGGTATTAATAGCTGTCAGACCTCCCTTTAATTGAACAACTTCACCAGTGAGAATTTGTCCATAAATATCACTTCCTATTATAATCTCTATTTCAGGATATTCATCGCCAATATCTGAAATCCAAATTTTATGCCTTTTTAATTTCCCCATTAATGGACCTTTAGAGATGCGTGGTATTGTACCGCAAATACTGTCTTGTTCGAGAAAATTGAACCGATGTTCACTACTTCTCCCAACGGGTCTAAGTCTCATACTATATCTATTATGACTTTTTGATTCAGTTCTAGCTCCCCCAAACAGCGTATGAGTTAAATTCTCAGTGGAAATAATTTTCTAATTTAAGGCTTCGGCTGTGGATCTTAAAACATAAGATCTCTGCGATCCACAATCTAAAAGACACCTAACCTTTTTCCTCAGACCACCTGAGATTACTTCAACTATTAATGTCATGAGAATGACCTCTTTCATACATGAAGGAGTAGACACAGTACTCTGTACAGCAATTGACCCTTTTTCACTAACTATTGTCTCGTCCTTATTCTCTGGAGCCTCCGGGCATAAAATTATGGGATGAGAACGCTTACAAAGACGGCATTGTATAAATTGTTTACATTGCTTCGCAAAATGACCAGATTTAAGGCAACGTAGGCAGCATTTTAACTCTCTTAATTTATTAAATTTCTCTTTTAAAGACAAAGATCGAGCTTTGAAACATTCTTTACTTTCATGGTTTTTTTCCGCAAAAGACACATGATAACTCCTTAGTCGCTACCAAATCAGCAGCACTCGCAATAGGTTTTTTATTTTTGAACTTAATCTCTTTAGGCCGCTCTTCACGTGAGGGTGTCGTAACTTCAAAACCAGAAGGCGCGAGTTTAACTCTTTGTTCACCCTCGACTTCTTTACGCAAAACCTCCAAGAGATTTGAGAGACGGGATCCCACATTACTAAATAGAATGCTCCTCTGCCATACCCTAATCATCTCAGCGGATAAACAAGACTCAACCATGGGATATAGCCAAGCACCATTGGAGTCTTTGGAGTCTAAATAGAATGCTCCTCTGCCATACCCTAATCATCTCAGCGGATAAACAAGACTCAACCATGGGATATAGCCAAGCACCATTGGAGTCTTTGGGCTTATGCCCAAAGACTCGAGAGCTCGGAGGTGGGACTCAATTTTGTCAAACAGTGACACTAGAGATAGCTTATCTTTGCCCTGTGAGCGTACATTTTGAATAATTAATTTCAATAACTCTCTATATAAATTTCAGTTAAGATTTCCTTATTTCCGAAACTCTCCTCAAATGCCGCAACAGCTTTCGGATAATTTTCCTCTGTTAATGGATAACTTTCAATTAACTCACACGCCCTATTTCCGGGTAACATGAATTGCGTTAAATAATGGAATTTATCTACGGCATCAAGATCCTTATCTTCGTGAATTTTTAGTGCTAGAGGCCTATTTCAGTCGGTACAGCGTTGTCGAATTTTTATACGTCACTCTTAATAGTGCTAAGGGCCTATTTCAGTCGGTTTATTGAATGGGGATTTATTGAATGAAGATTTTGTAGATAATTTGATTACTCATAACGAAGGTTACAAGTTTTTAAAAAATAAAAAAAATTCTCCCAAGGCACAACTTTGACATGAGTCCCCCCCCCCAAGGCACAACTTTGACATGAGTCCCCCCCAAGGCACAACTTTGACATGAGTCCTCCCCAAGGCACAACTTTGACATGAGTCCCCTCCAAGGCACAACTTTGACATGAGTCCCCCCCCAAGGTACAACTTTGACATGAGTCCCCCCAAGGTACAACTTTGACATGAGTCCCCCCAGGCACAACTTTGACATGAGTCCGCCCCAAGGTACAACTTTGACATGAGTCCCTCCCAAGACACACCTTTGACATGAGTCCCCCCCCCCAAGGCACACCTCCCCCTCATTGGGAAAAAGAGAAAAAACGTTGTTTTGTGACTATAAGACAGTTTGGACTTCCAACGTTATTTGTTACAGTATCTGCAGGCTGCAGCTGAAGCACATTGGTTTGATTTAATGAAAACTTTATCATGGAATGTAGATCGTCACGAATTAACTAAAGAAGAATTTGTCGATATTAACAAATTTAGCAGTAGGCCTCTGGCACTAAATTAAAATCTGTCAATGTCAGATTTTCATGTTTTAAATAATGAAATAATGTCGTGTCTGTATAATTTTGAACTGACCCCAAAACGAAAGATAATTTAGTAACTGACCATCAAATTTTTTTTATCTCGATTTTTGGTAATTTATACTTCTTTTCATTGAGATTAATACTACTATCTGGTGTTACAGCAAAAACATTATCTTTTGAATCCATAAGATTAATTTTCTCCTTTACTCGTCGGCTAAGCGAAATAAATTCATCAGAATATTCCTCACAAGCTATAAATTCCGTTTCCAGATCCTCATCGGAAGTTTTCCCTTTTATCAATAAATCCAGTGATTCCGAATCGTGAATCTTTAATTCGCTTACTGCTGTTTGTAACTTTACAAATTTATCTTCTAAAATGGACCTATCAGGTTGTTCCCTCTCTAACTCTTCTTTTATAACATTAGCCGTTCTAGTAAAAGCAGTACGGGCAATGGCATGTTTCTTCTTCAGTAACTCAACACTCATTTTTTATTTACCGAATGTCCTAAAATGCCTAACACAAATTTTAAATTGAAACTAAAATGTTCTTAAAACTCTAATATTTTTTAACTCAAGCTTCAAATAGTACTATAACTCAAATTTAAACCATAACTAAATTATATAAGAACAAAACTCAATTTAATTTAAAACAAAACTCAAATTTTAAAACCCTAACTAAATTAATTAAGAACAAAACTCAATTTAATGCAAATCCAAAACTAATTTTTAAAACCAAAACTCAAACAGCAATTGAATGATTTAAAATTAAAACTCAATATTAAACCATAACTGAAATAATGTGAAACCAAAACTCAAATTAAATTCAGTCACAATTTAAATATTCTTAAAATAATATAACTCAAATCTTCAATTTGTTTCCAAATAACAAATTTAAAATTCCAGTTGCCTCCGCTAATGGAAATAAAGCTTTAGTTAGTAGAAAGTCTGAATGAATTAGACGTGTACGAATTGGGAAAGAAGTATCGTCAAGAATGACTGTTTGTTCGAAACATTTCACATCTAAGGATTTCACAAGTAATAATACATTTAATTTTGTTTTAATTATAAAATATTTGTTTTAATTATAAAATATTTTAGATAAAGCTGATCGTTTCCTTCGCTAACGAACAAAAGCAAAACGACCACATTTCATGGATGTCATGGAACAACTATAGTATTAGTCCACAAGCGTATTTGGTGATTTTTCTTTGGGGATTATGGCGAAATGCCATTTTTGCAAATGGTTGCCAAGCGTAAACAAAAGCGTATTGTATTGCAAAGAATCCAGAAAGGCATCGTTATCGTTCAAAACGGTGCCAAAGAAAAATCGCCAAATCCAGTTATGGACCAACTCTATAGTTATACCTTTATTTTTATTTATTTTTTTTTATGTACTTCTGTTGTAAGATAACATACAGATGCAGTTAAAATACAGTGGAATTATTAAATAATAATACGCAATAATTTTCATTGCATCCTATTATGCAATCGATTTTCCATGATATAATGACGGAGAAAGAATAATAATAAATACAAGTGGCTATTATACTTACTAACAACTTCAGTTGAGAAAGCGCCATCTATCGATCATTACAAACGCGGATTGATCATCCTGTAGATTTTTCTTATGCATCACTAGCAATAACTACATTCTTTTTGGAAAATCATTTAACAATTGTATTCATTCAATAATCTTTATTTTATGATGTTGGCAAACTGTAAAAGTTATAGCAAACTTTTTGATAACTCTAATTGCTTTATATTCAAAATAGATGAATATGTATGTATATATATACATATCTAATGTACTTTTTTTTTTTTTTTCAGAAAGACCTTTTTAATAAAATTTCGAAGAAAATTCATGAGGAGATGAGGGTAAGAGTTCATCTTTATACAGAATTATTTTCATTCTCATTGTTTTATCTTATTGTGAATTATAATATACATTATATGTGTGTTTGAAGTATATATGCGTGTGTGTAGTGCAAATATATATATATATATGTATATACATATACACTACAAGATGTAATTCATACGTTGTTATTTATAAGCATTTGGTTTCTCAATCGCTGGTCACAGATATATACTTCCAATTACAAAAAGTTTTCAAATAAGGTGAATGTTTAAAGTATGTTCCTTTAAATTAAAAAACTCAATTTATAAAAATTTATTTAAAAAAAAATCTAGCTTTTTATAGTCTCCCGTTCTCTATAATTATATTTAGTAAAATTTACACTCCATCTTCACAATTATAGCACTAAAAGAGCAAGACTAATGACGGGGAGATGAAAAGTAGGAAAGACCAAGGAGTCCGGGAGCAAAATGTTCTTAGAGCAAGCAGAGCAAATGAAAAACTTAAATCCACAAATGTGAAGGTAAACGGGGCAAATATTTAAAAATTTTAAATTGAGCTAGGGTTTCAAAAAAGCATGTAATTAAGTTTATGGAATGAGGAAGCTATTGCGCATACTTTCAAAACTGTAAAATTTTTATTGGCAAAGATAGGGAGGGCACGTAGTTCAAAAATTTAAATAGTCGTAGGGACTGGGGGAAAAAAAGCAATTTACAACTTTATTTTTCTATTAAAGAAATTAAAGTCTGTCAACGGAAAGCATGAGTGATGTCCTTCCTTGGGCATACCACAAGTGATTTTTCTCATGTCTTATCAATCGCTGACTTAAAGAATCGGATATACGTCTCCTTTCTCCATCTGCGCGAATACTTTCCCGACCTTTTTGTTAAACAAATCTGTGAGCATAATAGGTGCTCGCTCATAACCTGGAAAATAAAATTATAATTTAAAAAGTTTTATTATTATTATTATTATTATTGAAAAAAAAAAAAAAGTTATATCTCAATAATAAATGCGGTAACCTCATAAAAATTTATACAGATAATAAGAAAAATCCTCATGATCACATATGCTACAGCCAAAAAGCATTTAAAGCATTACTTTTTACAGGGTGACACAAAACATTTTGACTTTTTCTTTTTAAGTGATACCCTTTTTTTTTTTTTTTTTTTTTTTCAAAACACAACTTTTGCTGAAATACATGAGGTAGAGCATGTTCTTTATACTAACAAAGTTTCAAGATGATTCCTAAAGAACTTTTCTAGATATTTGACAAAACGTCTAAATTTGAAAGTGTCCAAATACTTATTGGTAGGTTGTGTATGTATATATAGGGGAATGTCTCCTGTTATGGGCATCCCACCATATCTTTTAACGAAAAGGAAATATGATGGATATGAGTACTGTCAAACATGTATTGCATACTTGCCAACCATCTCATTATGAACCGTACAATTTTTAGTACCGCCTTTTTTTTCACACCAATAATTTTTTAGAGTAATATTAATCTTATTTAATCGTAACAACATTTGGAGAGAATTATTCTAAAAATATAGTGGTGTGAGAAAAGGGGTGTTTTTTCAGGGAGCGTTAACAATTGTACGGTTATTAATGAGATGTTTGGCAAGTATGGTATTGTGGCATTACGCAGTTTTTGCTCTAACAACGAAGCGAACAGATACACTTTCTTAGTAAATGCAAGTCGAAAGAAAAAGGAAAAAAAAGCACAAAGTGTTTCTATTATTATAATTTATAATTTTAATATATCTTATTGTGTACGTTTTTTAATTACAAATTTAATTTAATTTGATTTTTTTTTTTTTTTTAAATCAATTACTATCTTTCCATTGATTGTTTTATTTAAAATTTGAAGCTTTTTTTTTTCCTGTAAAAAAAATATCTTTGTAAGTAAACAAAGACATAAAACTATGGTTTAAAAAAAGAAAAAAAAAAAAAAACGCTCATGTAAAATGTCACAGCTATCAATTTTCTAATTAAACATATATTCAACTTTTGAAAAATGTAACTACCTAATAATGGAATAAGATAATATAATAATAATATAAAATAGCAGAGTGTATATAATTCTGATAAATGGTACCTAAGCTACGTTATATCATATGATTAGAAATTAAATACTACTAATTAAATTCTGCAAACAGTACATTCTATTAAAATAATCTATGATGATGATATTCCAATTGTAAGAAATTGTATTTTTTATGGTCCTGTATACAGGTAAATCAAAACTTAAAAGTGTGAATATAAAAGGTGGAATAACCACAATGTACAAAAAAGAAAGCTATATACATACATATATATGTAATTTTCAAAATATGTAGAGACTTGAAGACAAGTGGGCGTGGTCAATAAGAAGAAAAAACGTTAATAAAAACAAAGAAATAACGAATTAAAGTAACGAAAAACAATTGTAAAAATAACACTACATGTGAAAAACACCCTTCCGCTTCCTCTTTAGTGGGTGGGGACAGCAGAACAGACAATAAAGTAAATTGAAAAAGGCCTAACAGGTTTCGGAAACATGGCGAAATAAGCATACTCCCAACAAAAATAAATGAAATTCTAAAACAAGATTAAATTACTA
Organism: Salticus scenicus; assembly: GCA_963930645.1. Lineage (NCBI taxonomy): Eukaryota > Metazoa > Arthropoda > Arachnida > Araneae > Salticidae > Salticus > Salticus scenicus. The sequence continues at coordinate 202,145,750 of OZ005652.1, forward strand.
GTAAATCATTTATAACAACAGTAATGTAAATTAACGGTAAATTAGATATAACAATATCAATGCTTCATAAAAGCAACATAACTGAATTAATTTAATAGTCAAAACAATATTTGTGATAAGAATAATTTAATAAAAGGACATACACTAGATCGTCATGTTCCCACCCAGATCTGAAAGGCAAAAAGATATTGTAATGAATTGAAGCATATTGAACCACCTCATTGTAGAAATAGGTCTTAAAAGCAAAAGAAGCAGATTCACGTGTAGTGGCTTAATACTGGCGCTGTCTTGTCCGATGTTCCAACATCATAATCCATACCCTCCAAGTCGTTAAGCGTCAAACAGCTGCAATCCGACAGATGGCGTTCCATAAATCAGACTTTGTCCATGAGTCTTCATTAGCAAGCATCATCAATCACCAAGTATCGTAAGTGAAGAAAACATTACCGCTGCTATCACCACAATCGCAAACATTTATTAAAATTACCGGTGTAAAACTTTATGAAATTCAATTGATAGTTATTATTGCAAAAGAGATTAGTAATGAATTTAAAAACTTGTTTATTGTAATTTGAATGTTTATTGCATATCTTATAAAATTGAGTTGACCAATTAACATATTAATGTCGATTTTTTTTTTTTTTTTTTTTAATGCAAATTGCTTTACCAGTGAGGCGTGCTGTAACTGTTAAATGAAAAATCTTTCTTTTTTGTCATATAAATCCAGATTTAATGTATTATGTTGAACATTAAGAATAATGATAATTTCAATAATCTAAGAAATTAACACAGTCATCTTTATTATTAGTTTTATTTAAATTTAAACAGGCAGGATATATGTTTTTAAATATATGTGTAAAAATTAAGACTAAAATATCATCTATATATCGGTAATTTTTTTTATTTTTTGTTGTTATTAATAACATAAGTATATTCATAGAAGAATAAAAATAAATTAGCGGCTGTACTGGAGTAATTGGTGCCCATTCCGATACCATATACTTGTTTATAGATTTTATTATGAAATGTTATGAAATTATTGTTAAAACAAAAATGGTAAAGTCTCTGAAATGAAAAATCTCTATCAATTCTTAATTCATTTACAATATCGAAAATGTCGAATAATTTAATTAAAGTGCTATACAATAAATCAATAGGGATATTGCAAAACAAATTTTCGAAATTAAATGTTTGTACAGAAGTAGGCGTGTCCATATTTTTTAACTTTTCAATAATCTCATAACTATTGTCAATGCACCAAAAATAACTTAAATTTTTATATTTATTTTTTAGAAAGTCATAAATAAGCTTTAACCCCTTAACGCGCGGTGTCCTCGCCACGAGGACGCAAAATTTAAGATCCAGCTGCAAAAATTCATCCCGGAAATGTTTTAGCAAAAATTCACGTTTATAACATATCAGAAAAGGCCGGTTTTTTAAACCTTAAAATTTAAAATTTCTTTTAGTTAAATTTAGTTCATGAATTCCGGTGGCAGTATAATTTAAATGTTTCAAATTGTCTTGCGCCGCAAAGGGTTAAATAAAATTGAAGTTTAATATTGAAACATTTATTAACGCTGCCAACAGTACAACAAATATATCTGAATTTTATTGGGGTTTTATGGAAGTTAGGTGTTGAAAACAAAAAAGGTATTTTTTATAATTTGGTAAAGTAAAATGTTTATTGGATAGGCTTTTGCATTTCTTAATATAAGGAGAACTCTTATTATATATGGAATTGCTGTCCAGGTTGCACTTTTCATAATATTTTAAATTATTTAATTCTGAAAATAGTTTTTTCAGTATAAAATTCTTTTCAAATGATGGCATAATTATTGGCAGCCTTATCAGTAGGTACAAAAATAAAATTTGTTTGCATATTTTTAATAAAACTTAAATCATCTTTACTTAGTTTTTAATATACATAATTATTTTGATTTAGATTTTATTGAATAAATTCCTTAAAATATTTAATTAAATAGTATTTCCATTCTACAAAAGCTTCAAACGGTACATTAAATTTATAAACCATTTTCAGTTAAAAATTATTAGTATCTTTACAAAAAGTATCAAGAGCTTTTTTAGGATTTACATAATAGTTAGGTCTAAATTTTGTACCAAGACTCAAAAAATGCCTTACATTCATATTTTCAACAATATTCACGTCACCAGTTATTATATGTCCATGATCTTTATTGACATATATATATATATATATATAATTTTTTTTTTTTTTTTTTTAATTCACGTTATGTCAACAACACTTATTTTCATCACCAATATCCTCAAAAGCAAACTTCCTGTAGTTAAAAACTCTGCAACTAAAAGGTTGAGTATACCTATAGGTTATTCTAATAGGATAATTCTTTAATGGAAAATAAATTGCTATATGTTCAATGATTCTATTTATATTTAAATTATTAAATGACTTTTGTTGAAAAAGCAGAATGAAGTATCGTACATTGTTATCAAGTTTGCATGATTTCAATTTAAAATTCAATAAATCATTGATTAAATCTTTTAATTATTTATTTTTAAAATTATAATTCAAAGCAAAAGTTTTAAATTTTTTTTAAGTTCACTAATTTTTAATTCAAAAATATGATTTTTTACAGTTTTGACGTTATAATTATTTAAGAAATCGCTCTCAATATATTTTAATCAAATACAAGCATCCAGAAAATTATTGTTATTACTATTAATACGAGAACCTCTTTTACCTCTTTGTATTTTAATAAGATTATTGATTACAAACAAAAAACCATAAATATTATGAATTTGATTAACATTAAGATTGTTTAATTTAGTATTAAGACCATAAGGATATAAAGTTCGGTGTTTAAATAAAAAATCATTTCCACTGAGAGTCTTTCTTTTTTGATAAGTAAATGACATTAAAATGCTATTAGCAGAGTAAATGGAAGTTTTTAAACAAGCTGAAAGTATTTGGCTAAAAAATATACCCAATTCAAGTGTGTTAAATGATTCAATAAGAACTCATAAGTACAATAAAATCCAACTTTATTTTCAAACTAAAAAAAAACAGAATAGTATTTAACAAAAAAAAATATTTCAACATTTCTAATTAATCCAATATATTTCATATAAACAAGAAAGACCCCTTTTAAAAAAGAGAAAAAACTATCCAATAATTTTCAACTTAAACCATTTCAAAAAATGCTAAACAAAACAAATCTGTTACCTCTATTAAATAAATATAACACCTGAGTCATGACCTGGGGGATGAAACCAATTACTTTGAACAAACAGCCATTTCATCTACACACCCTGCTTAGAAAAACAACAGCAGGTGCTGATGGAAGGAAGAACACAAAAACTAAAAATCAGCAGCGTTCTCCTCAAACCTCAGACTATTTATAGGAAGCATATGTTGTTAGATTGGTCAGATAACTGACAGATGTTGACCTACAATTGGATCATTCATATTAACCGGAAGTGAGATGAAAAACGTCATCAAAACAGGTGTTGTTAGGAAAAGAAAAACATCTTTAGTGGAAAGTCTAACGGGAGTAACGTTTGAAAAAGTAAACAAAAGAAAAATAAACTGAACTCTTAGGAAACTATCAGTAAGTAAAGATACTAAAGATTATAAAACTGATTTTAACCGTGTTTTTTTATTTATCAATAAATTATTTCAGATAAACATTTAAACTTGAAAGTTACTATATAATTTAGATATAATAAGATGACAATAAAACTAAAAAATTTTATCAAATAAATAGTGTTTAAAATAAAAAGATTTCTTTTAATAAACAAAACATAATTTATCCATATATTTAACCATTAATTAAGATTAAGAAATAGCCAGAATAAAAATAAAATGTGGTGAGATAATTAATAAAAAAATGACATTTTTTCATCAATTTCCCCCCTCTCAACACATGACACACAAAAAAAAAAAGGGTGTTTCCTTTACAATATATCAAATAGTATTACAATAATTTAACACGAACAAGAAAAAATATGTATTAAACGTTAACTGTTTAAACAATACTGAGTCCTCCAATACAACAAAAAAAATCTTCATGCAAAGTCACCACAAGTCCATTTAATAATACAGTTCATACCTCAGATCACGTGAGTCTACAATGCCTTAAGTACCTTAACCTCAAGCCACATGACCCTACAAGTTACCTTACCTCAGATCACATGACTCTACAGTACCTTTAATACCTTAATCTCAAGCCATGCAACCCTACAGATTACTTTACCTCGGATCACATGACTCTACAAAGCCTTAATACCTTAACCTCGAGCCATATGACCCTACAAAAAAACAAATTGACCTCAGCATTATCAATATATATGTGTGCCCTTCGAAAGTACATTACTCTACTTAAACAATTTGAAAAAATATATATATATATATATTACCCTGATATATGAATAATGGAGCGATTACTGAACAATGCAAAAAACAAAAAACAAAATTCCAGACACCCATCCACTTTCCGCGTGGGCCCATGCAAATCCCATTCACGCTATGCATCTACAAGAAAAGAAAAGAGGTTAATATATGCACAATGATAATGTAAGCTATATACAATGAAATGAGTAATGAATATATATGATACAAAGCAATATTAACTATATACAGTACTAGACAAGATTTAATATATATTTACTATGCAAAAAAAAATTTACTATATACAGGTTGCAACCCTTAATCAGCAATTAATACAATAATGTACAAAAACGGCACGCCATATAGATAAATAGGAGCAGGAGAGTCAGCATCACATAGTAAAAATCTCAATTCTACTTACGAGTAGATATATAATCAACAAAATTCTTAAGTTCAACTTTGGTAACGGGCTTGGTTAAAATATCAGATTAATTTACTTCTTATAAACCTTAATAAAAATTTCTCTTGATAAATTAAATCTCTAATAAAAAATAGCTTTACATCTATATGTTTAGTTCGGTGATTCTCTATTGGTGATTTTACAAAATCTATCGCTGCCTGGTTGTTCACAAACATAATTGCTTTTGGTAGATTGTTAATAATAAAACCATTGTTCATAGATTCTGTAAGAACTCTATAGACCCAAATTAACTCTTTGGCAGCAACGAACTCAGCCTCCATAGTTGACAAACTAACGCATTTTTCTTTGAATGTGCGCCAACTTATGGGGGACTCGCCTAGCAATACCAACTGACCACCAATAGATGCACGGTCGTCTTTACTAGATGCAAAATCAGAATCTGAGTACACTTTTAAACACGGATTATTACAACGTAAATGTAATTTAAAAGACTTTGAAAAATAGATATAACCAAGCAAACGAAGTAACCCATGCCAATGAGGTAAACCAGGATTAGACTGATATTGAGAAAAAATATTCCAGGCATACGAAATATCAGGACGTGTTCTACTTGTTAAAAAGGATAAACATCCAAGAACATTTCGATATGGTAATTTAGCCATTTCACTTCTCTCTCTATCAGTACTGGGACAATCAACTCTAGAAAAAACAACTCCCTTACTAATAGGAAGCGAGGAGATAGGTATATTGAAAACTTTAAATTTATAATACACTTCTTCAATATATGAAGTTTGGTGTATACAAAGATCATTATCCTCAATAGAAAATTCTACATCCAAAAGTCTTTTAGTTTGTCCTAAAACTTTAAGTTCAAATCTGGTTTTTAAAAGTTCTATGGCACCATCAATTACTTTCTGATTTTTACCGAAAACCACCATATCATCGACATATAAAAGTAACAAAACTTCTGAATCAAGAAAATAAACACAATTACAACTTTCAAATTTTTGAAAACCCAAATTCATCAAAGTCTTATTCAATTCAAAATACCACTCTCTACCGCTTTGATGTAAACCATATATAGCTCTATCCAATTTACAATACAAATTTTCAAATCTCGATTTATCAAAACCTAGTGGTTGAGCCATATAAATGGCTTCTTTTAATGGGGCATACAAGTAAGCACTTGTGACATCGCACTGAGTGTGTGACCAACCTCTTTGCGAAACTAACAGTGAAAAAATAGACGGATTATACTAAAATTTACGACAGGGCTAAAGGTCTCATCATAGCTGTCACCTTGAATTTGTTTATAATCCTGGGCAACTAGATGTGCCTTATACTTAGCCACTCTGCCTTGGTCATCCTTTTTTAATGTATAAACCCATCTGCATCCCACTGGAGTCACATCCTTAGAAAGAGGTTCTAAATGCCAAACACCCCTCTTATTCATAACCCCAATTTCATTTTCCATAGCTTTCGACCATTCATCCTTGTCTGGGGATTTAAGCATCTGTTTATATGTATTTGGTATGATAGGGCCATCTAGTCATGCTTGAGTTAAATTTACAGAGTTTATTTCATCACCATCATCCTCACTATTTTCAAAAACCGAATCAGAACTGTCAGAGTTATTATTGGAATTTATATTAGATAATGGTACTTCACCTGAAAAGTTATTTTTTGCAGAAAAGTCATAAATGGTTGGGTCAAATTTTAAACTATTTTTACTACAATATGCTTCAATATCTTTTAATGATTTTAACTTTCGTTTATTACCTTTTTCTTTATAATAAATGTCTAGTATCCTCACTAGGCAGACCTTCGCGGGAGGTTCCGGATGGGCCAGGCTGCAACTCATCAACAGAATCTCCACCGCTATATATCGGCAAAACAGGACACGAAAAAGGATCATCAACGGGCGCCATCACGCTTCCGCTGTTATTCGAAGAAATATAATCCTCGTCAAATGACACATTTAATGACTCAGTGATTTGGTTTTCATCAGGGATATAGACTCTATAACCTCTAGTTTTTATAGAATATCCCACAAGTTGGCCTTTAACAGCTTTAGGATCTAATTTACGACGTAATTGTCGAGGAACACCGACATAGGTTATTGTCCCAAAAGGTCTTAAGTGTTTTACTGAGGGTTTAAAACCACAATATTTTTCTAAAGGAGTTAGAGATTGATTATACCATGACAGATACGGTTCCAAGAATAAACAAAATGGCGCATGGCTTCTGGCCAAAAAGACTGCTCCAAACCACTTTCCGCCAATGTTGCTCTAGCCCCGTTTAATACTGTTTTGTTAAATCTTTCACCAATTCCGTTCTGCTCTGGGGTATATGCATTTGTAAATTCATGCTTAATACCCTGAGAATAAAAAAAATCAGTTAAATATTTATTAAAAAATTCTCTCCCGTTATCAGACCTAAAGCATTTGACCTTCCGACCAGTTGATCGTTCAGCCCTTGTCATGTGGCGAATGATTATATCGGGTACATCAGATTTAACCTTCATGGGATATAAGGAGGCTTTTCCAGACAATTCATCAATAATAGCTAAATAATACCGCTCATTATTTCGACCTTCAACAGGAGCTGGTCCCCAAACATCCGCCACTAAAAGTTCTAAAGGCTCTTTGGATCTAACTTCATGACCAGATTTAAAAGAACGTCTTCTGAATTTATTGAGCTTACAAGTTTCACAATTAAAATTTGTATCTTTAACATCAGGAAGATCTCTCACACCATTTCTTTTTAAAGTATTTACAATCAAATATGGACTTACATGAGAGAAACATTTATGCCAAATTTGCATTTTATTTTGGTTTTCAACTGATGTAGCATTTGTTTCACTAAAAGTAACGTATTTATTTCCTACAATTTTTGGAAAAGTTTGATATACACCATTAATAAGAGAAGCTTTAAAATAAGTTTCGTCGTGATATTTGACTTTAACCAACCCGTTACCACCAACAAAATAAAAACCATATTTATATAATCTAGGGGCAGATATTGAATTTCTTCTTAATTTATCAGAATACATAACATTTTGAAGTTCTATTATTTTATTACCAAATTTTAATCTAACATTTCCTTTCCCTAAAATAGGGAACTCAGATCCCTGAACAGCAACTGACATTTTTTCATTAGATACAGGATAAAACTTTGAAAATAAATTCTTATCACGACAAAAATGATGTGAGGTTGCAGAATCGAAAGTCCAAGCAGACCCCTCCCCCCCCCCCCATCTTCAATAAAATTACTAAAATTAGCTTCAGTTAACAAAAATGCACTTATATCTTTAACATTATATTGAAACTGATCTGAATCAAAGTTTATAAAGTCAGATAACTCACACTTTGGACTTTGAAATCTTCTTTGATGCTGTCTGTCTCCTCTGCGAAATCTAGGTCTCCGAGATCCAGTATTAAAATCTGTAGGATTCACATTTCTGGCAGGCGATGATGAACTGTTGTGATACCATCTTTTAGATGAGGCTGCACCATTACGGCGAGGTGATCTTTTTCTAGATCGATTTCTAACTACGTTCTTTATGGATGACTTATTAAAAAAATGATTATTTGTCTCATCTCCCCCCAGGCCATAGCGGTGTTTTTCAAGACCATTACCTTTAATAAAATTAAAATCTCTTATTTTCTCCCCATTCAAATCCATCTCTCGTAACTTAATCCTAATATCCTCAGCCACGAACTCATTCACTATATCATCAAAAACAAATTTATTACTTTCCCATCTCAAAATACATTGCGCAATGCTATCAAAACGAGATGGCAAATACCTCAACAATTGAAAACTGACATATATTTCCTGAAACTCTTTATATAATCCTTTCAATTGTTCAAAAATCTGTCTCAATCTAGCAGCAAACAAGTCAACTGGCTCATTTGGATAAATTTTACAATTACATAATTTAGAAAAAAGTTCCATGTGAAATGATTTTGAATCTGGATAAAAATGTTTTGAAATGGCATTCCATGCTTTAACAGGATCTGAAAAACATTCAATAATTTTCTGTAGTCTGACTCAATGTTCAGATAAATAACCGACAAAGACACATTACTACGTTTTTTAAACTCTAAAATCTCCCTTGCAGCTTCTCCAGCCTTATCTGCAGGGTCAGGTTTTGGTGAAACCTCCCCTCCTGACACAATTTCCCATAAACCACGTTCCATAAGAACATATTTAATGTCTGACTGCCAACTACAGAAATTTCTAGAGTTCAATTTAGGGATATTTGTGAAAGAACTAGCCATTTTTCTTCACAAAAAAAAAAAAACTCCTTTTATGTTCAACCAATAAACCATTAAATCACCTAAACAAAAGTAAGAAAGCAAAACAATTGAACCATTTCCACATTTAAACCATATCTCCCCCCAAACACAAGCACTTATAACAACATGCTATTGAGGGGAAACATACTTTAAGTAAAGTCACTTTTAATTGGGCATTAAGCATTCAGCCAAACAAAATTGGCCCATAACCTTGATAAGTAAATGACATTAAAATGCTATTAGATGAGTAAATGGAAACCTTTAAACAAGCTGAAAGTATTTGGCTAAAAAATATACCCAATTCAAGTGTGTTAAATGATTCAATAAGAACTCATAAGTACAATAAAATCCAACTTTATTTTCAAACTAAAAAAAAAAAAAAAAAAAAAAAAACAGAATAGTATTTAACAAAAAAATATTTCAACATTTCTAATTAATCCAATATATTTCATATAAACAGGAAAGACCCCATTTAAAAAAGAGAAAAAAACTATCCAATAATTTTCAACTTAAACCATTTCAAAAAATTCTAAACAAAACAAATCTGTTACCTCTATTAAATAAATATAACACCTGAGCCATGACCTGGGGGATGAAACCAATTACTTTGAACAAACAGCCATTTCCTCTACACACCCTGCTTAGAAAAACAACAGCAGGTGCTGAGGGAAGGAAGAACACAAAAACTAAAAATGAGCAACGTTCTCCTCAAACCTCAGACTATTTATAGGAAGCATATGTTGTTAGATTGGTCAGATAACTGACAGATGTTGACCTACAATTGGATCATTCATATTAACCGGAAGTGAGATGAAAAACGTCATCAAAACAGGTGTTGTTAGGAAAAGAAAAACATCTTTAGTGGAAAGTCTAACGGTAGTAACGTTTGAAAAAGTAAACAAAAGAAAAATAAACTGAACTCTTAGGAAACTATCAGTAAGTAAAGATACTAAAGATTATAAAGCTGATTTTAACCATGTTGTTTTATTTATCAATAAATTATTTCAGATAAACTTTTAAACTTGAAAGTTACTATATAATTTAGATATAATAAGCTGACAATAAAACTAAAAAATTTTATCAAATGAATAGTGTTTAAAATAAAAAGGTTTCTTTTAATAAACAAAACATAATTTATCCAAAATGTTACTTCAAATATAATAATTCTTAATATACTTAAATAAAATAAAACTAACTAATAATACAGGAGCCAGGAACTCGAATAAACAGGGCTCTATCTTACTTTAACGAATCCTTTATATACATATTCTATATACACATATTCTATGTACATATATACATTATTAAGTAGTAGTAATAAAATATAATGAAGAGAAAACATATCCTCATTCGTAACATCTTACAGTAATCACCGTACATCTTATCGCTGAAGTCAGAGTAAAAAACTTATTCTTTTCTTTCGTAACTAGCGCATGCGCATCTCGCACATTAGCAGCTGTTCTTTTTGGAAAGTGGAAGTATTCTCCACATTTTCTCCCACCTTTTGAGTGGATATCTGAAAATATACTCAAAACATACTTAAATACATGATACTAAAACTTAGATGAAAAACAAAATAGTTACATAAATAAAATGAATAAAATAAAAAAAAAAAATTAAAAATTAAAGTCACTTGGTAAATATTTAGAGTCTTAGCGGAATTTTTACAGTTCTTCCACTGCTCGTTGTTACAGGAACATTGTCATCACTTTCATTATAACTTTTGGTAGAATGGTCCAGTTCAAGTCTATATAAGCGTTGTATAGGACGTAAAAATTCGGCTTTTTCAGTTTTCACCACAGCAAGTCGTGTTATGCCATCACGTCCAGGGATCAATTTCAACACTCTGCCCACATTCCAGAAGGCACGCTTTTTGTTGTCATCCTCTAATAACACCACTTCGCCCACTTCTAGTGGCTTATCCTTGTAGTTTCTTATGGACTGTTGACGTAGATATCCTAAATATTCCGTGCGAAATCGTACTCTGAGGTTCTCTCTCATTTTCTGTAGGTACTTAGCTCGCTTACTGAGCTTCTTTTTGTCCAAAATGTCAATGTCAAACACACCAGAATGGGGAATTTCGTGCAGAAACATCTCGGGAGTTAAAGGGGATAAATCGTTCACATCTTCGGACACGTAAGTAAGTGGTCTACTATTAATTATTTTTTCACAATCGCACAAAATGGTTTGCAGCTCTTCATAACCAAGTGTAGCACGCCCCAAAATTTTTCTTAAGATTTGTTTAACCATTTGAATGAGGCGCTCCCACCAACCTCCCCACCACGGGGCGGTCGGAGGGTTAAATTTCCACTGAATTTTTTGTTCCGCAACTTTGGAGGTAATACTCTCCCAGTCTAGTTCATGTAAAAGCTTCTCTGCTCCCCTAAAGTTCGTACCGTTGTCTGAATATATAATTGATGGTCTTCCACGTCGTGAAATGAAACGCCTTAATGATTGCAAAAAAACCTCGGTTGTTAAAGATGTGATCAATTCTAAATGAATTGCTCTATAGACGGCACAGGTAAACAGTACAATATAAGATTTTTGACCTCCTTTCAAATAAAGTGGTCCAGCTAGATCGATGCCTACAATTTCAAAAATAGCTGCATCATTTACTCGTTCCTTTGGCAAAGGACCTGGTAGAACATCAGAATGTTTGACTTTAAATCTTTGGCATTTAACGCACTTTCGTATACAGTTTCGTATAGTCTTACGAGCTCTAATAATCCAGTATTTTTCTCTCAAGTACGACATCATCAAATTAACACCAGCGTGTAATAATTCGTTGTGAGTATGCATTATTAACAGTCGAACCACTGGATGATTGGACGGTAAAATCACAGGAAATTTAAAACTATTAGTGTCATTTCTACAAGAAATATTTGTTTTTGCTCTAATTAAACCATCACTGTCAATCATCGGTCTAAGGTTTTGAAGTTTGTCGTAATTTGTGTTATTAAATGAATCCTTTTGCACCAATTTCAGAAGAGCGATTTCAGCTCTTTCAAGTTCGGAAGTTGACAAAGTTTTTGAGGATTCACTGGGAAATTTTCTTAGCTTAAAATAAAATCTGTAGATAAACGCTATCATCCGAATAATTTTTCTTATAGATGAAAAATACTTGTAATACCAGTCGCTGTTATTGTCGGTTTTGCTTAAGGTAGTTATTACAGTTTTGCGTATTTCTGAGCCAACCAAATCCTCATCCGGAGATTCCTCTGAATTTGGCCAACTCTCCTCGTTATTGCGTAACCACTCGGGTCCCTCCCACCATCGTAGTTGTGACAATTTTTCGGCTGAACATCCTCTAGAAGCTATATCGGCAGGGTTAAGAGCACCCGGAACGTGGCGCCACACGGTGGGAGATGTCAAGGAAACTATTTCACGTACACGATTTTGGACAAAAGTCCCCCAATTTTGATTTCTTTGAATCCAACATAACGAAGTAGTAGAATCCGTCCAACAATGAATATCAACACTGGGAAATTGCATATCTTCTACCACAGACGAAAGCAACCGAGCGCCGATCAAGCAAGCAAGGAGCTCTAACCGCGGTATAGTTAGAACCTTTAGAGGCGCTACCCTACTTCTAGCATGTATTAAATTGACGGTCACGTGATCACCTCGACAGACTCTTAAAAACACACATGCCGCGTAAGACTTTTGACTCGCGTCACAAAATACATGCAAATTTAATGAAACGTCTGGGGAAATATTAAGCCATCTTGGTATCCTTATTTTTGATATTAAATTTAGTTGTTGGATCCATGCTGTAAATTTTCGTATTAAATGATCCGGAAGAATTTCATCCCACTTAAGTTTTAAATTCCATGTTTCCTGCAAAATTAATTTCGGAATTAACGGCACAGGTGCCGTAAATCCAATTGGATCAAAGACTTGATGAGCAATGGCTAAAATTAACCTTTTCGTAATTAGTTTATCGGGCTCATCAATTGACGGCACTTTGCAGGATAAAGTATCACTGTCTGTATACCACGTAAGACCCAAGACGGAGATGTTTTCTTCAGTGATCGATTCATTGTCTGGAGTGACACTATGCAAATTAGATTTCCACCCTCGTAAATTAAAATTGCCTGTAGACATTATTATTTGTGACTCCAATATAAACTTTTTCATTTCTAACTCAGAATTCAAACTAGTTACGCAATTATCGACATAAAATGAGGTCTTAAGAATTTCTGCAGTATTGCTTAAATTTTCGGGTACTTTACTTAAATGATACTGTAAGGTAGCGGCTAATAAATAGGGACTACATGTTAAACCAAAAACAACCCTTTGATGCCGATACTCCTCAATTTGTTCCGAATTATCTCTACCAAACCACAGAAAACGTAAAAAGTCGCGATCCTTTTCTCTTATTGAAATCTGTAAGAAAGCTTTTTCTATATCTGACGTAACACCCACGTAGCTTTTACGAAATCGATTTAGTATTGTTGGAATAATTTCTATTAAATTAGGTCCCGTAGATAAACAATCATTCAATGAAGGAAAACCCTGAGAATGTGAACTCGCATTAAACACTGGCCGTAAACTCGTAGTACTACCCTCTTTTATTATGGGTCTATGCGGTAAATAATGTACCTGTTCTGATTTAGTCTCTGTCACTTTTTCTATTATGCCAAGTGATAACCAATTATCAAAAACCCCATAGTAATCCTCTAATTTGCCGGAATTAACAAATTTTCTTTTCGTACTAAATAGACTTTTTTCAGCAAGTTTTTTATTGTCAGGTAAGGCAGAATTATCCGTTACCCATGGTAAAGCTACCTCGTATCTGCCGTCGGAATTTACCCGAAGAGTCTCCTTAAAATACTTGTTAGTCTCTTCTTCTAACTCCTGCTTAGTTTTACGGTGTGCAGGATCTGTAATTCCCAATACGTCTAATTTCCACAGATCGCTTACACACTGGTTCTTAACCAAAAGAGAAGAGGTAACGAGAGAATGATTACTAGGTGTATTGCTCTTTGTGCCAAAAAATTTTCCTAGAACAGTCCATCCCAATTTAGTCTGTATAGCGGTTAAATTTGATTTAAGGGGTACTATTTTTCCCGTTAACAATTTACCCATAATATCAGCCCCTATTAACAATTTTATTTCCTTATCCACTTTGTATTTATTTTCTAAGTCCGTAAGCTGTATACGATGCTTCTTAAGTTCGTTTAACCACGGACCAGATGGGATTTGGCCAAGCTCAGAACAAATACGTTTTTCCGCCAATGCGTCAAATTTACATTTATAACTTCTGTCCATACTACCAACTTCAATTACATAATTTTTATAAAGATTTTCATTCGTTTCGATACCTCCAAAAAGTGATTGACGCAAGTTTATTTCATTGCTAGAGATATACTTCATTTCTTCAATTGTATCGCTACATATATAGCTTTTCATGCTTCCAGAGTCCAAGACTGCCCTTACAAGCATTTCTTTATTATTATTGTGCAGTCTAACAATAAACGTTTGCAGAAATACATCAGAGAGCTGTACATGATTATTTAATGTACTTATTTTTATTTCTTCATTAATCTTATTTGAAATATCTGATTTGTTAGAGGGTAAATCCGGGCATATTATAGCATAGTGTCGTCTTTTACAAATAAGACATCTATGCCCTGATCTACATTGGTTTGCTCTGTGATTTTTCTTCAGACAAACAAAACAAACCCTTTTTTCTTTCAGTATATTCTTTTTATCTTCCAAATTTAACTTAGAGACCTCATTACAACTCTCCGATGCATGTGATTTATTGCAAAAAACACACACTATATCAACCTTTCTAAATTTTGAATTAATTTCCTTATTATTTTCATTAGTGTTCATCAATTTACACGCTGTAGGGAGTGTCTTAGACTCGGGAATTTTTTTCTGTTTTTCTTTTACGACATTTGGATTTTGTGTAGACAAATCTTGTATTTGTATCGCCGTTTCACGACACTCAATTTCAGCTTTTAAAAAGTCTAACAATTCTTCAATGTCAAAATTTTCAAGGTTCTGTCTTTTTCTTTGATAATTTAAATTTAAATCAGTGGGAATCAATTTAAGTAAAATTGGTGTCAGTAGAGTGCCGTATGTTCTGATGTTACATTTAGACATTGTAAATTTCTTATTTGAATCGTAATGTTATCGTAGAGCTTGCGCAGTGCATCTGTGTTATTTGAATTTTTCACTGGATCTAAATTCAATAACTTTCCAATGTGTGCATTAATTATTAGGTCATTACGACCAAATCTTGTTTTTAACGCTTTAACTGCAGATTGATAGTTCTCACTGGATAACGAAAAGCCTCTAATGGCATCAGCCGCAGATCCTTTTAACAGAGAATGCAAGTAATTAAACTTATCTATGTCTGTTAAATCAGTATTATTATGAATTGCATTCTCGTATTGGCTCCAAAATGAGAGCCAGTTAGCGGGATTCCCGCCAAATTCTTCAATCACTAGACGAGGGAGTTTTATTCTAGAATGTGAACAAGAAATTAAAGATGACTGTTCACTTATGATATCATCCTTTTTAGTGTTTGGGTTTTCGAGGTTTACCTTACTTTTTAAAACCGAAGTAATTTTTGATTTAACAGAAATAATTTTTTCTGCATAAGTTTCTGCTGTTTCAAATTCGGATTCTAAATCGTCTTCCTTTTTCATAAGATTTTGAATCTCTTCATCGAGATTCCTTAAATTTTCGTATTTTACTGTTAATTGATCTAAATGTTCTTGCAGAACAGATGTTTCGATTACATCTGCTTCTATGTACTGCTCGCAATTAGTAATTAATTTCGTAGTGGAACTTCTAATTACTGTTCTTTTTCTCTTTTGTTTTTCTAACTCTGCCATATTTAATAAATTCTTATTAACAATTTCTAATAGAACACAAAATTTTATATTGTTTTATTACACTTATTCTTATTGTTCTTCAATTCAAATGAACGCTTTTTTTTTTTTTTTTTTTTTTTTTTGATTACCTTCACATAATATTCACAATAATAATAATAATCTTATCTTATAATATAATTCACTCAATAAATTACGTAAATATATTAAATTTTCTCATTGAGAACATGACTTGGCACCCTACATTTGGGTGCTACGTATTATTGTTATAATATTCATTTTTATTTATTCTCAAATTATTCGAAATATATTTTATTCGTAAATATATGAAATATATATATATATATATTTTATTCAGTGTCTTAATAAAGGGGAGAGAGAGCTTACCTGATAATCGTATTCAGCTCCGATGGCAAAACAAAACTTCATTCCAAAACTTATGTTCTTAAACGGAAACGTAATTTTTTCCTTTTGTCGTAAAGATCACTTGAGAGCCCTTTTAAAATCGTATATTTTACGAATCCTGGCTGGCTGGCTCGCCAAAAATGTTACTTCAAATATAATAATTCTTAATATACTTAAATAAAATAAAACTAACTAATAATACAGGAGCCAGGAACTCGAATAAACAGGGCTCTATCTTACTTTAACGAATCCTTTATATACATATTCTATATACACATATTCTATGTACATATATACATTATTAAGTAGTAGTAATAAAATATAATGAAGAGAAAACATATCCTCATTCGTAACATCTTACAGTAATCACCGTACATCTTATCGCTGAAGTCAGAGTAAAAAACTTATTCTTTTCTTTCGTAACTAGCGCATGCGCATCTCGCACATTAGCAGCTGTTCTTTTTGGAAAGTGGAAGTATTCTCCACACATATATTAACCATTAATTAAGATTAAGAAATAGCCAGAATAAAAATAAAATGTGGTGAGATAATTAATAAAAAAAATGACATTTTGTCACCATTTTTCATCATCAACATGAGCTAAAATTTCTATTAAAACCTTATCAAAAGAGTGTTCCCTGAAATGTAAAATCTCAAAAGACGGATAATCAGCTTTTTTTTAAATTGTGCTCTGTGTAAACTAATTCCGATGTGTAATTCTCCTGAAGTTTGGCCAATGTAACTCTGTAAGCAAACACGTCAAGTAATTTTATATATAATACTATTGAATTTTCAGAATGTTATAAGATTTGTATACGACTGAGCAGTAATAGCGGGACTCTTCACACAAGTTTTACAAAGTTTACTCTTACATTTATAGTATACTTACTCTTACATTTATTACACCGGTAATTTTAATAAATGTTTGCGATTGTGGTGTAGCAGCGGTAATGTTTCTTCACTTACGATACTTGGTGATTGATGGTGCTTGCTGATGAAGACTCACGGCCAAAGTCCAACTTATTGAACGCCTTCTGTCGGACTGCAGCTGTTTGAGGCTGAGCGACTTGGAGGGTCTGAATTATGATACTGGAACATCGGAAGAGACAGCGCCAGTATTGAAACCACTACACGTGAATCTGCTTCTTTTGCTTTAAAGACCTATTTCTACAATGCAGTAAGTTCAATATGTTTCAATTCATTACAATATCTTTTTGTCATTCAGGTCTGGATGGGAACATGACGATCTAGCATGTCCTTTTATTAAATTATTCTTATCACAAATATTGTTTTGACTATTAAATTAATTTAGTTATGTTGCTTTTATGAAGCATTGATATTTTGTTATATCTAATTTACCGTTAATTTACATTACTGTTGTTATAAATGATTTACCAGTAATTTAATCTTGTTTTAGAATTTCATTTATTTTTGTTGGGAGTATGCTTATTTCGCCATGTTTCCGAAACCTGTTAGGCCTTTTTCAATTTACTTTATTGTCTGTTCTGCTGCTCCCACCCACTAAAGAGGAAGCGGAAGGGTGTTTTTCACATGTAGTGTTGTTTTTACAATTGTTTTTCGTTACTTTAATTCGTTATTTCTTTGTTTTTACTAACGTTTTTTCTTCTTATTGACCACGCCCACTTGTCTTCAAGTCTCTACATATCTTCAAAATTATATATTTTTGTATAATTTTTAATACTGCCTTTGGCGCCTTTTTTACACAAATACACTTTAATTAATAAGTAATTAATATATATATATATATTATATATATATATATATATATATATATTATGTATATATACATATATACATAAAATTAAAATTACCAATAGTTTTTAATACTTCATTATAAACTTTCAAATTAGTTAATTTGACAATGAAACTTTTATCAAATCTACACTAAAATAAATAAATAAATAAAATTTTAACTATTGAGTTTCAATTAATAACATTAATTTTAGTTACATACTGCATTGTGTTCTTTTATTAAGTGTCCGAATCTCAAATTTGGATTTTTTAAAAAGCTAACATTTGTTTAGTTTCTATTAAGCACACACATACAAAAAAAAATAATCTGGTGTGTCACTCACACGACTTTCTCTTACCCTGAAATTTAATACTATAAATACAGGTTACAGATTAATAGGTAAGATAACGAGTACTGTTGTGTAAACCTATGTTAACACAATTCAAATTAGGCTTCTGAAGAGTTTCATGTGATAATTAGTTCTGTGTGAGGGGGCTACCGCCCCCCTCAACCCCCCGTTTCATTAATGCACCTACATTTATATAGAATTTAATTTGGTTATTAAAAAATAATTATTTTTTAAAAAAATAATTTATTAAAATTATTATTTAAAAAATATACCTTTTATGATAAGGCAGACGATTTCCATATTAGATAAGTAGTATAACACCAAATATCCAAAAAAAGTCCATTTTATTCTCAATATTTAAAAAAAAAAAAAAAAAAAAAAAAAAAAAAAAAAAACGATTTTTCTAAGTTTTTTTTTTTTTCGTTAAAAGTAAAAAAAATCGATACCTTTGTTTTAAACTATCGCAGATCGATGGTTCAACCATTCGTTTTGAAGGTATTGGCAAGCTCTTTTGAAAGATACCCATCATGAAAATTTACTCCCCTCGTGGGGGGACTTCCCCCCCAGGGAATGAGGCGAGGCTCCTACATACACAAAAAAAAAAAAAAATCCCAGTTAACTATCTCTATTAGAAACTAGTTGGCATAGGTGGACTCTGCTCAGTTCCCCATCATATTTATGTTCTCAGAAATTTCTAGTGCGAGACATATTACTAGTGGATCTGCAGATCAGGAGCCTCAACGTCCTATTTGCATCAGACATTATTCAATAGGTCATTTTTATTTATTCCTTATTATATAATAGTATATATTGATTCGATCGACTTATTACCAAAATCAAATACATTCCTGAGGGGGGCGGCAGCCCCCCTCAACCCCCCGTTGTATCTCTCTTTGTATACCTATTTGTATATGATATAAAGTGTTACGAAATTGTAAATAATTGCATTTATTTTTGTATAAATTCTTTCAAAGAGGTTTAGTAAGTTTATAAAATGCTAATTTTGTGCCTTTATAGTCGTTTTAGCGTTAAAATAGCCAAATTTTCCTTTAAAAACGCATTAAAAAGCTCCTATAAGGGAAGAAATAAATTTGGCGCCAAATTTGGCGACTATTTCCCTCCTTGGCGATTTTTTTGGCGATCTTGGCGAGAAAATCCTAATTAGGGATATACCAAATATGGAAGCTCTAATCTCATTGGCTGATGTGATACGAGAATTTTCCAGAACAGTCTGTTTTTGATAGAAAAGTATAAAAGGAGCATTATTTTCGCCAAGGCGGTCAGTCTCAGATCTATATCAGTTTCGTCAAATGGCTCAATGGGCTCATGTGTACCAAATTGCAAGTCAATAGCGTTATTTTGGGGGCCGCTATCGCGGTACATACAAATTCTTCCCATAGGCCATAATGGTAAAAAAACTTTGGCGTGTCCCTGTACACGAACTTACAAATGGAATGCACACCGAAAACTATACAGCAAATTTCGTGGGCATCATGAACATGTGTAAAAAATTTCAAGTCAATAGCGTGTTTTTTGCGGCCGCTATCGCATGACAGACAGACGGATTCCAAAATCCTTTTGAGTCTCAACAGAGGGCCTCCATTCACATTTCGGCAAAAATTGGAAGTCAATAGCTTGATTTTTGCGGTGGCTATCGCGGTACATACAGATTCTTCCCATAGGCCGTAATCATAAAAAATCTTTGGCGTGTCCCTGTACACGAACTACAAATGGAATACACACCTAAAACTATACAGCTGATTCCGTTGGGCTCATGAACACGTGTACCAAATTGCAAGTCAATAGCGTGGTTTTTGTGGCCGCTATCGCGGTACATACAAATTCCTCCCATAGGCCGTAATGATAAAAAAAACTTTGGTGTGTCCCTGTACACAAATTACAAATGGAATACACACCCAAAACTATACAGCAGATTTCGCGGGGCACATGAACACGTGTACCAAATTGCAAGTCAATAGCGTGATTTTTGTGGCCGCTATTGTGATACATATAAATTTCTCCCATAGGCCGTAATGATAAGAAAAACTTTGGCGTGTCCCTGTACACAAATTTCAAATGGAATACACACCCAAAACTATACAGCAGATTTCGCGGGGCACATGAACACGTGTACCAAATTGCAAGTCAATAGCGTGATTTTTGTGGCCGCTATCGTGATACATATAAATTTCTCCCATAGGCCGTAATGATAAGAAAAACTTTGGCGTGTCCCTGTATACGAACTACAAATGGAATACATACCAAAAACTATACAGCTGATTTCGTGGAGCTCATGAACATGTGTACCAAATTTCAAGTAAATAGCGCTTTTTTGGCGGCCGCTATCGCGCGACAGACAGAGAGACAGACACAGCCCAAAACCGTTTTGAGTCCCAACAGAGGGCCTCCACTGACGTTTCGGCAATAATGTTAAAAGAAATCAATTTGACCAAAGCTTCATACAGTGACAGAATGAAATCCCCGCCTAATAGGCTATCCACCGTTCATTTCGATATATTTATCTTATTCTAATCTATTAATTTATTTTATCAGGGTCAATTTCGTTGTTTAGTTTTCATGCTACTATTTCCAATGCAATAATCCTCAAATTCATATTTATATGAAAAATTTACAATTTCGCTATGTTGATAAAATCGTAAATTACGAATAATTTACGAAATTTTCCTATTAGAATATTTGTATTCAATCATGTTCAAACAAATATCATAAACGCAATTTTGAAGTTGTCTAACGTATTTAGGATCCTCAAAATGGAAGTTTATGCTCAATTTTGCTTTATTCTGACATGTTAAATAAATCGTAAATTCCAAATAACTTACGAATTTTTTAAATTGGAAAAATCATAGTCTATGATATCCATGCCAGTATCCTAAATATTATTTCGAAAGTGGTTTGACATCTTTACGATGAAAATATCCCTCAAGATTGACGTTTATGTGAAATTTTGCTCTTATTCAGCCATGTTAAGAAATTCGTAAATTTCCAATGACTTACGAAATCTTTATATTGGAAAATTCATAGTCATTAATATTCATGCCAGTGTCCTAAAATAATGTTTCAAAAGTAGTCTGACATCTTTACGATGAAAATATCTCTCAAAATTGACGTTTATGTGAAATTTTCCCCTATACTGCCATGTTAAGAAATTCGTAAATTTCCAGTAACTTGCGAAATTTTCAAAGTAGCATATTTATAGTTACTGATGTTCATTCCGGCATCAAAACTGATATTTTAAAACTGGTCTGACATTTTTACAATAAAAAGTTTTCATTTAATGCACGTTTAAGTGATTTTTTGTCCTATTCTCCCATGTTAAGAAAATCGTAAATTTCGAATAACTTACGAAGTTTTTAAAATCGAATGTTGCAAATGAATAGGGTTCTTGCCAGTGTTGAAAGTAATATTTTAAAACTGATCTGACCTCTCTGCGACAATTTGTTCTTGAGATATCGTGTACACAGACTAACAAACTAACGGACTGACCCACTAACAGACTAACACACTAACAGACTAACAGACTAACAGACTAACAGACACCCTACAGACAGACACCATAGAAATTTTGTCATTTTCGGATTCCTCACACCTGAAAACGTGTAGAAAAGTCAAAAAACCGAGGTCGAATTTTTTCACGATTACCTAAGTTCCCCATACCTATAGTATGATGGGGAACTAAAAATATATATTCGTTTCATTTGGTTTAGTGCAGTCTATAGACGTTAAACTCTAATTTCCTGCAATTTTCCCCATAGACGTAATGTATTAGAATTCTCTTGATTGTCCCTGTACACGAACCATTTGCTTGATCTTAACGAAAAGCTTACTGTAGCATCCCTGTATGATACACATTTAGAATACCAAGTTTGAAATTTCTGCCATAATTTGTTTTTGAGATATGCTGATAGCAGACAGACACACAGACATACACACAGACCATTTGCTAAAAACATGATTTTCGTATTCAGGGGACCTCAAAACGTGTAAATATAACAAAATCTCGCGTTCGAAAATTTGACCCAAAAACAATACTTTCTCTAACTTATGGGTAAGCGAAAGTAAAAAAAAAAAAAAAAAAAAAAAAAAAAAAATAGGGTCCTTACTATTTTTTACACTCTAACAGATGGCGCTTATTCCTCTCTATCTTGTTTTTATGATTCAAAGAATGCATAACAATTATGAATTGCGAATTTACGTAAATCACATTAATCTCAGTTTTAAATCAAAATTTAATAAAAGGAATTTTAATTTCAAATTACCTCTTTAATGTTTATTAGTAAATAAAAAGATACAAATCACTAAAATGTATTAACTTAATTGTTCAGTTGATAAATACGATTCCAAAATTAACTGTGAATTTAACTGTAGGCAGCCTCATGGTTGTTGTGTGATTAAGAAAAATTTAGCAGGTATCTTTCAGGTGTAAAGTAAGTTAAACTTTAGTTTTATTCATTATTAATAGGATTGAATTTAATTATTATAAAAAATTGCTGTTTGAAGTTAAATATGATTGATTCTCACTCTAATTTTTTCTTGTCTTTTGGGTGTTATTTGGTAAAGCTTGTTGTAAATGTTTAGCATTATGCAGTTCACGCCACGCGCTTGAGTGAAGAGCCGCCGCGCCGTAAGCAATGAAAACTCGGATTCAGCATTGTGCAAAGTACAGACGAAGAAGGCGCTTCCAGGAACAGCGGATCCCCGAACCGAGGTTTTGATCGATTTCAACGGTTTTGATCAATTTATACTTAAAAAGGCGTTTGCATGCCAGAAGCTGCGAGTTCGGGTCGTGTTGCGTGTCGAAATTCATTTTGCGAATCAGTGCGGATAAAGTTTACCCGACCTACGCAGGACTCTGATGAAGTATATGTACAGTCGGTAACAAAAGTCTCCGAACACTAGCAAAAATTCCTTTATAAAAATAGTACACTTAATACAGTTTTGTTAAATAAATCCTTTTTGAATCCTGTTCTTAGTCAGTCTAAAAACAAGATTCGAGGAGGATTTAGTTAACAAAACTGTATTAAGTGTACTTTTTTTATATAGGAATTTTTGCTAGTGTTCGGAGACTTTTGTTACCGACTGCATGTGCATGTAACGTAAGGCAGTGATTTACAAAAATATTTATTTAATCAATTATAACCTGCGCGAAGAAAGTTTTAAACATTGCATTAATCTTTATTTCAAAATTAAGAATGGGTCATCGATCTTGCGTCTGTTTGACACAAATTAACTGAAATATTTAATTTCAAAGTTTGCAATAAGTGTAAGGAAATTTTAAATGTGTTATATAATCTATGCAAATTTCACCGATTTCTTCCTTACTGTTCTTTTATATTATAAAATTGTTATACTTTTATGTATTAAATCAAGACCATACGTATTTATATTATTATTCCCCTTTTTTTTTTTTTTTTTTTCAGATAGACGCAAAATGATACCCATCGACTTTTATCGTTCTAGAACATAAAAACAAAGGTTTAACATATTCGACTAAATCAAATAAGAATTCTTACAGATTAACTGACGCTGTCCAACTTTCCAATTCAAATTTTCTTCGATAATGCTTAATATTTTAGGGTGGTTGGTTCGTTGGGTTTAACGTCGTACTAGTACTGCGCTGTGGCTGATTGGCGACGGTCTGGGATGCCCCCTAAGGATGGTCGGAAGACATACCATCAAAATTTTGATCCTACTCGGAGGGGATAACTCCACCGCTTCGGTGACCCCAGAGGCATAATTTTAATGGGAACTTGGAAGATATTGCTGCCACGAAGGATTTTATGTGCACTAGCCACCATTATTGCACCCACTGAGCTTTCTTTGGCTCGCTCGAGTACCGAACCCGAGATCTTCCAATTTCGAGCTCGGCGCTCTACCGACTGGGCTACCAAGGCCCTGCTTAATATTTGAGTAAATTTTTAAGTTCTCATGTTTCGCAACTAGGACGCGTTGCGAAAACATTCAGGACATTCGCATGTTTATTTTATTACAAATATTTTTTAAGGAATGACCACTTTACTAATATATGCATTATTTATGGAAGAACATCGGAGAACATTCCTTTCGTTGTAAAAGAGGTGTTTCATACTGACTTCAATCTGGAATCATTTATATAATTTTTTAATCGGTCCCCCAAGTAAAGGTTAAGAAAATCTGAAATTTGTTGAAACTTTGAAACTAAATACATCATGGTCAATTTTTGCCACATATAAATGAAATGCTTAGTGATATGTTTGTTAAGGTAAATGAAAATTTTTATTGTATACTAGTTGGCCTTTCCCGCTTCGCTGGTCGCGATATTCAGATGAATCCTTTTTATAATAAGTCTCGATTGTTTAATTCCTCTATTTATTAATAAGCCTCGAAAATATTAATTTTGAATAAAATAACGGTTAAAACCTCGGTTCGGCTTCCCACTGCCTTCAGTAGCGTCGTATCTGCTCTCACTATGCTGGTCCCTGGTCCCCACTGCTTGCGACAGCGCGTTACTTCAGCATTTTACAACCTCAAAATAAAATATTACTTTTTTTTAATCATTTTTTAGAAAGTGATAAATTCTTTAATAGCTGCGAATTTTCTGAATGTGAAAGTGGAATTTAAAAATATCTATTAGTTAATGGTCAAAATTCTCCGTAGAATAACATTGGCTTTGGCTTCCGAAAACGATAAGTAGACAGTCCTTTTTAAATAAGGTCTGCGGTAATTCTCTGCGGTATTTAGGAGCGTTTTTATCATCCGCACTCTGCCGTTTCTAGTGACGGCAGCTTCGCCTTATGCGGATTTGCTACGCATTCGCAATATATATGCACACGAACCGTGGTTGAAATTCAGTATGCTTTCGATGACGTCTTCTCCACTTGCCCTATGATGAATCCGGGCTCACACTGTCTGCGATAACGTCTTCTCTGGGCGCCTTACACGACATAATATTTTTAATCTCTGTACACTGATTTTAAGCATAACAAAAATTCTTTAATAAACAGGACTTAATTTGGAATCCAAGTCATACTTTTATTTCAGACATTCCTTCTTTACGCATTTATAAACTCGTAGGTACTGTATTTTTTACTATCCAAAATTAAAAGGGATCTATGAGATATTGTGATGACGCTTTTTTCGCGATTGAAAAAAGTAAGACAGCGGTCCTTTAAAAAAAAAAAAGAAGAAGAAGAAGAAGAAAAGAAAGGAAAAGAGTTAATTCAATTTTGATTTTTGCACTTCTGCAGCGATTAATTTATTATTATCAAATCAGCAATTTAATTTATGAAAGTTTATTATAATTTTATTATTCATATGCAAATAAAACTGTTTCTATTATATGAAAGAAATTGAGCGTGTAAATCTTTTCTTTCATTTTTGGCTTTAATATAGTCTATTTAATAATTTAAAAGCTGTAATGATGTCAATTTTATCGTGTAAGTTTAATTTTTCATAAATCATTGTTTCAATTTTGTTATTTACGTATAACAAAATATATAAGAAAATAATAATATCGCTTTGCGTCAAAAAAAAAAAAAAAAAAAAAAAAAAAAGAAAAAGAAGAAGAACGCGTATAAATTTTGTTTTTCATGTTTAATATTTAACTATTTCAGAGTTATTATGAGGTTTTTAATTAAAATATTGAAATTTCGAACTTTAAAAAAAAAAAATTAAAATGAAGTATAGCATACATTACTCAGGAATAGTTTAGCTTTTTATTAGTGTTTCTTTTTTTTTTTTTCTGTTCAGTAGTTCCAGATATTATCCCCTATATACAAACATATTTTACCTATAGATAGCTATATGGAACTGGAGACTATATATAAAATAAAATTTAAGTAAAAAATCATTTTTTAAAATTAGAAGCTTTTTATTGTGAAGCCCTAAAAAGCATAAAATAAAATTTATTCTGGCAAAGACATGCTACAAAGAAATGAAAGTTTCAACACTAAGAAAATTTTAGAGAAAAGTATAAGTACTTTCCTTTTCAAAAGATGAAAATTTTTTAATGTTCAAAATATTTTAAAAACCTTTCGAGACCAATATTCTTAGTTATTAGCTTTTATATAATCGTTCGTTTGGCCAGAAATTTCAAATGTCTCGAAAGCTTTTTAAAATATTTTGAACATTAAAAAATTTTCATCTTTTGAAAAGGAAAGTACTTATACTTTTCTCTAAAATTTTCTTAGTGTTGAAACTTTCATTTCTTTGTAGCATGTCTTTGCCAGAATAAATTTTATTTTATGCTTTTTAGGGCTTCACAATAAAAAGCTTCTAATTTTAAAAAATGATTTTTTACTTAAATTTTATTTTGTGCTTTTTAGTTACCAAAAGAAAAAAACTTCTTAAAAAAAACTAATTAAAATTTCTTAGGATATTTTGTAGACAACGGAAGATTGTCTTTTATCAATTGACATTTTTTTTTTTTTTCGATTATTTATCTGGGAAAAAAGTACTATATCGTCTTTCGAGGACCGAATCCAACGATCATTGCATTATCAGCATGACGTTCTAACCAAAAGTCTAACTGTCAAGAAAAACCATAGAACATTCTAGAAAAATCTCACAAATACTTATACAAAAGGAACATTGTTCTCGAATGCTTTTTAAAATATTTAGAATATTTAAAATTTTTCACCTTTTGCAAAAGTGAAATATCTATATTTTTCTTTAAAATTTTCTTGTTGTTGACACTTTTATGATTTTATAGCATGTCTCTGCAAGAATAAATTTTTATTTTGGGCTTGTTAGGGCTACACAATAATAATAAAAAAAGCTTTCAGTGTTATTTTTATTTATATTTTTATTAAAATTTTTATTTTGTGCGTTTTAGTAACTCAAAAAACAGCTTCTTTAAATATTCCTTATGATAATGTGTAGACAATGAAAGATTTTCTTTTATCAATTGACACCTTTTCTAGTAATTATCCTCAAAAAATAACACTCCGTACCTCCCGGGGACCGAACTCGCGACCACGGCGTTATTAAATTGACGCTCTGACCAACTGAGCCACGTAGCCACAAACGGAACGGCTTATATTTACTTTAATTCTTTACTAGCGTGATAGGAAGACACGATGACCAAGTCAATTTCATATAAAAAGCTTCTAACTAATAAAAAGCTTCTAAAAAATTTTATTTATTTATTTATTTTTACTTACATTTTAATTTTATGCTTTTTGTAACTAGATAAAAAGCCGTTTAAGAACTTTTGAAAAATTATTAGGATACTGTGTACACAACGAAATATTTTCTTTTATTAATTGACACTTTTTCTATTAATTATTTGCAAAAAACACCTCGGCCTGGCGAGGAGCGAACACACGACTCTCGCATTATCAACATGACGCTGTAACCAGCTGATTCATTAAGAAATACAATGAGTTGCTTACATTTTTTTTTTTTTTTAATATATATAATGGAAGCGTCTTGGTTTTTTAACGTGACAAAAAGCCGATGACAAATCCAATTTCATATAATAGTAATATATAATGTTTATATATACATATATATAAAGCCTCTAAAAATATTTTTTAATGTATTTTTTACTTAAAACATTTTATTTTGTGCTTTTTTAATATCTAAAATGTTTTGTGTTTTCCACTATCTAAATAAAAAAAAATGCTTCTTAAAAAAACTCCTCAAAAAATTCTTAGTGCAAGCAACGAAAAGTTTTCTTGTTTCAATTAAGACCTTTTCTACTAATTATCTGCAAAAACTAACACGCTGGACCTTCCAGGGACCGAACTCACAACCACCGCGTTATTAACAGGACGCTCTTACCAACCGAGCCACAGAGCGACAAACAAAACAGCTTATATTTACTTTAAAATGAAGGCGCATTGTTTACTAGCGTGACACGAGGACACGATGACAAAGTCAATTTCAATTAAAAACCTTCTAATAAGATTTTGAAATTTTTGAAAAATGAATTTTAAAATCTTAACATAACATGAATGCATTTCATTTCAAATAGTTTTGTAACTGGAAGCATATATGCCTGCGACCAATGATTGCTAAGATAAATGCCTCAAGGATTTTTTAATGTATCCTACAGATAGATCAACATATGCACTTGAACAAAACTATTATACCTCTCGTACCTTATCATACTTGTCACATTTTATAATTATCACCTTCTCGTTTTAGACTGGATGTGCAAAAAGAGGCAATGAAGAACAATGTCAGCGTGCTAATGAAATCATGGTAAGATACTTTGTTTATAAAATAGAAATATGAAATATGATCCTCAAATAAGTTTGACTAAAGATAGCTGAAAAACGGGGGCAAAGATGGGTCAAAAATGAAAGAAGCTTTAAATATAACGGGGCAATAAAACAGACTTAAAAACAAACATGATTAGCGTTAGAGATGCACTGTAAAAGAATCATTTAAGATATAACTTTATTAGCGTGCTCATATTGTACAGGAAACAATGCGACCGCTAGTTGCGGCTTACACTGAACAATAATCACATTATTGCCCACAGGTGGCGCTGATTATTCACTCTAGAGACTACACCTGACCTCGTTCATTGCGGCGTCGGCATAAGCCCAGGGGTCGCAGCATTCCTATATTTTTAAAATTACTTTATTACACTCTCACCACAATTTTCTAAAAGAAATATTTCGTGAGGACTTTTACACTATTTTAGCATAAAATGCTTCAGGAATTTTTTTTTTTTTTTTTTTTTTTAATTGTGGTGAGAATATAATAAAGTAATTGTAAAAAATATAGGAACGCTGCGACCCCTGCCCTTCCCTGGAAAATCAAAATTGTGATGACATGTCTCTGGAACATCCTTAGGGGTGCGTTCCAGACCGTCACCAATTACTCATTGCGCAGTACTAGTTCGACGTTAAACTCAACCATCCATCCCTCCTTCAATGTTGCAACCACTGAATGCAAATTGTAAGTACAAAATAATCCCAATAATTACAATATCAGTTTTAATCAGATGCAAAACAAAAATTATATAAATATTAATATGTACACATTCTATTTTAGCAAAGAAATCTTTCACTAAGTAAAAGCAATTTTTTAAAAAGCAATTTTTTTAGTAAAAAGCCGATTTCACAATGTTATGAGAAAAAAGTAATATTAGAAGAAAAAAATGAGTAACTTACAGAAAATTCATTTGAAACAAATGTTCTATAAATATATATATAAATCGAAAAATGATACTTTTGTCGATGAAATAAATAAAAGACATTTTTCGATTTATTTTGAATGGAATTATTGCGTGTTTTTCTCTGGGGTACTTAGTAACATCATTTATAATATTTTCATACATATATAATATTTATATAGTTTAAAAACACGATACTTCTTTTCTTTTTATATTTTGAAGTACAATGAAAAAGAAAAATGTTCAAAACATAAACATACATACACACACATATTTATACATATATATATATGGTTTTTAAGCAACAATATATAAAGTATGCAAACTGGGATTTTTAACAAAAAATCGTTTATAATATCTAAATTAAACTAACTCTTTTAAACGCTATTTCTGCTCTTGCACATAGGTTTGTAAATATTTAGCATACTTGAAAAACTACAAAACGGGTTTTTGAATGTTTATCAATTCCTTTCTTGTGAGTTACTTATAGTACGGTACCTGTTACTTATACGGTGCCTGTTGCGAAATTCTCGAAAAGAATTTATGCTGGAAATCCCCTCGCAATAATATACACCTTTCGAAGCCGTTCGATAGTAACGTATGAAGGTAGATGATATGCTACATTATTGTTGCAGTTGTAGAGGAAATATACATAAAAATCAAAATCAAACTTTATCATAAAGATTTGTATGAATCAATAATGCAGCATTATTATGATTTCAAAAACATCGTAACCCTGAAAACTGAACTTTAAAGAATAAATATCCATTTGGAAAACAAGAAATGTTTTGTTTCATAATGAATTTTATTAAGACTTAAATAACATCGAGTATATCTCTTATTAAATGATTATTTTCATGAAACTGTCTAAAGCGGTTTTTGTGAGAAGTAAAAACATGTTCTTCAATGAAATTTAATTCTGTGACTCCTGCATCAGTTGCTAAGATATTTTTGACATTATCATTTCTGAGAAATTATTGAGTATCGCTTTGTGTGCCAATGAATATAGTAAAACCATTTTCAATATACAAAAATCGTAAAGATGCTTGAAAATCTGAGTCGTATAGAAACATTTCGTAAGAACCCACCTACAGATTTTTAAACCCTCGAAGTGTGTCAAGAGCAAGTCCTTTAACTTGCTTCAATTTAAACTTCTGTTCTAACAAGAAAACAAGAGAATAATTATAAGATAAAAAACTTTTTATAAACCATGTTTTTAAATTTTTTGTTGAATCATAGCTATAGAATACATTAGCACTTTATCAATGCGTATTGCTACGAAATTGTAAATAATTGTATTTATTTTTGTATAAATTTTTTCAAAAAGGCTTAGTAAGTTGATAAAATGTCAAATTTCTGCATTTCCAGCACTTTTTCGCGTCAAAATAGTTTAATTTTCCCTTTAAAACGCATTAAAAAGCTCCAATAGGCAGGTAATGGATTTGGCGCCAAATCTGGCAACTTTTGGCGAGAAAATCCTTATTATCGATTTTCCAAATATGGACGTTCTAATGTGGTTGGTTAAAGAGTTACGGGAAATTTGAATTTTTAAAGAAAAGTTGGTTTTAAAAATAAAATATTAATCCTTTCAGAACAACATATATTTGCATCATGAACTACATTAGCACTTTATCGATGTGTAGAAAATCTTTAAAGTGATAATGACGTCAATTTTTGCCAGATGCATAATTTAACTTTTTTACAATTTTTTAACGCTCATGTTTAATTAAATGTATTTATTTTTATGTCGAAAGAAAATGAACTCTTTTTTTTTTTTCTTTTGGCAACAATTAAATTATAGCTAATATTTTAATGACTATTTTTATTACTATTAGGAGCTTATTATTTTCATATTTTAATTAATTAAAAGAAAACTATTCGAAAATTCGAAAATGTGATTTTTAAGTATTGTGTTGTCACCAGGTTCTGAGCTACTGTGAAAGTTTCAAATATCTAGCTGGTAGGTAGTTAGTTAAAAATAGATTGCAAAATTTGTACGGGACAAACAAACACACAAACAAACAAGAATAGAAGTTAATAAAAACCAACGAGATATATAAAGTAGAGTGATAAATGGTAACCCTTGAGAAGGTCCAAGATGAGTCATGTGACATGCTCTCCTTGCACCTGCGTATTCGGTGATTCCCGTGGTAACAGCTTATTTTCAGTAAATTTCTATGGCAACTGTTTGGAGATTGTTCTTCGCATAAGTCATAAACGCCAATGTTTTTGTTTACTTACGTAGTTTAATATTCTTTTGTTCTAAATCATTTTGATTTTGATTTTACTTCTCTTTTATTTCGTGTAGTTGAACTTTAACCGACAAAATGCTTAAAAAAAGGTTGAAAATTATTATTTGTTGTTAAATTTAGCTCTTTAAAAGTAAACACTTTTAAACTTTGTTGGGAAACGATTTAAAAAAAAAAAAAAAAAAAAAAAAAAGTATTTTATTATTTATAAAAATGTGAAATATGTGTAAAATTATTTTAAAAACAATTTATTTCGGTCATAGGACTGTCATGTAACCTAATAATAATGATAATTTGTCGAACTGATATTTTAAATGCCAAAATAGCGATAAAGCGCCAAACACAGCAACCTATTCGAGCATGTCACGTGATTCATCTTGAACCACGGAAAGTTAATCCTTCATCCATTGAATCAGCACTCTAATTTATATATCTCGTTGATGAAAACATGGTAAAAAAACATTTCACATCGGTCTTCTATCACATTGGATGGTGTTTAATAATATACATAATTATTGCTCTTACTTTTAGTATTTTTAAAACAAATTGATTTAAATACAAATTGATTTGTATACAAATCTTTATAAAATAAATGGGACAAACACTCACTAATATACATTTTAACGGCAATTTGTCTTACATGATAAAAATATTGCATGCTTTATGCACTTAAAATAAAATAGAAAAAAAAATGATTATATTTTCTGTGTTTTATGATTTTCAAATAAGAGAAAATATTGTCTAATTTGTTTTAGAAATTTAATGTTTGAAGTCTCTCTCTTTCACTGTAAAAAAAATTTTCAGTATTTTACAACAAAAGGTGCTGGCACCGCGGCTGCCAGCACAGTTGCTGTAAAATTTACAAACTGCTGTTTTTTATGGTGCTGTAAAATTTACTGCACTTTGCTGTGAATTTTACAAGATGCTGTTTTTAGTAGTGCTGTAAAATTAACTGCATTTTGCTGTGAATTTTACAAGATGCTGTTTTAAAAAGTGTTGTAAAATTTACAACAAAGTGTAGTTAATTTTACAACACTTTTTAAAACAGCATCTTGTGAAATTCACAGCAAAGTGCAGTTAATTTTACAGCACTACTGAAAACAACATCTTGAAAAATTCACAGCAAAGTGCAGTAAATTTTACAGCACCGTAAAAGCAGCAGCTTGTAAATTTTACAGCAACTGTGTTGGCAGCCGCGGTGCCAGCACCTTTTGTTGTAAAATACAGTTTTTTTTTTTTTTCTTTTTTTTTTTACAGTGTAGGCAGTGATGCCAGATTGGGGATTTTCGAGGCTTCTGGGGACAATTTTGGGGACCAAATGTTTGTGGGGACTATTTTGGGGAGTTCTTCAACTTTCTGTCAATGTTGGCAACATAATGATTTATCCCTACGACTAGAGACTTTCAATAGCTTTATTGTTATTTGGGGATTTTTTTTCAAAAATTGCCTTCATTTGGGGAACAATCTGAGCTTAAATCATAGAAAAATCTGCTTGATTTTTTTTTTTTTTTTTTGAAGAAATTTTTATTTTTTCTCTTTAGTAGAAATCAAGCTGGGGATTTTTTCGAAAAAAAAAACACCCTGATTTGGAAAAATTTGAAGACCTGTTTGGGGAAATAATTTTCGACCATCTGTGGCATCACTGAGTGTAGGCGGTAGAGATGGGAATAATCGAATGAATTGCTTTCGAATGATTTTAATAATAGAATGATTTTACAATCAATTATTGATGACGTAAGCGTAGAATAAGCGTTTTGTAATTAGTTTCGGTTTCTTCGTAGCTATCAGGTTGCTTTCTGTTTATACTTTGTCTTTTCACTCATTGCTATGAAATTTTAAGGTCTAACCTAGAGTCCTGCACACCCGACCCGAACCCACAGTAGAGAAACTGTTACGACCCGCACCCGACCCAAACCCGCTGTCTTTAGACCCAAACCCGACCCGAAACCCGAAAATTAAATAAAAATTACTTATTCATCTAAAAATCATACAAAACTTTTTTTAATTATAAAATAAGGTAAATTTTCACTGTCATACAGTTGGTAAATTATTTAAAAAAATAATTTGAAATGTAATCACTAATTGTTTAGTTTAAAAATTAAAAAATCTGAAAAATAGATCAATGGTAATTTTTAACGATTTATGTAAATTGTTAACTTCAAGAGTAAACTAGTATGTTGTGGCCACCACAAGACTTTCTTTTATACTTTCCTATATTTTACTAAGTGCAAATATATATATTTTTTTTTAACTATTATTATTATCTAGCAGGATGAATGCAAACGATTTGCATCTTAAGAGACAACTAACACTAAATATCCAAAGTATGCATTTTTATTGCCTATAAATGGCATCTTAAAAAGTACGTTTTTATAACCCGATAAGAATTCAAATTGGATCATCATAATGTCTCATAATAGCCTTTTCACATTTCAAGCTTTGTTTGATTATACTCAATAGAACCTGAGATATAGCCTCCTCCTAAATCTCGAAAATTGCTGATAGCAACGCCACCTGTTGATCGGTTGACAAAAATTGATGGGCACTAATTTAGGTCAAGGTGCCTCTACATATAAATTCATATATAATTCTGAACAGTAGTTCCGGAGATACAGTCGCCACAAAATTTTTGTCACACACACACAGGCAGACAGACATTTTCTATAAATGATAAAATCGTGTTCTAAGCCTCTCAAAACGTGTAAATCCGTCGAAAACTCGAAGTCGAAAATTTTTATGAATCCAATTCTTTTATTGAATATAGAAGAAAGTAAAAAATGCACTTCAATTTAAATGTTCGTAATTTATTGTTTAATACTTATAGTCTGGGGAAAAATGATGTATTATTCTTTATTGCTTTTTTCCAATGTGGATGTTTAACTTTACTATAATAATTTGTGTAGCATGTATGTGATTCACGTTAAACATCTGCTATTTAAGGGTCATTGATCACTTTAAATTCCCATAATCAGCAACTTAGCTTCCTCCGGTGACAGTTTTGCTTGGTGCATTATTTATTTGTTCTACAGAAGACGATAAAGAATATAATCTGCCTTGATGGCATTCGTTTCCTTTATGTGTTTATTTTACATTACTTTTTTTAATTAAGTTACAACAAGTATTCCCTGTATATTTTCTGCATATACAAAAGTAAATGGAAGAAAATTCAAAATTTCATTAACATAAAAGCGAGGATTAAAATTCATTGAAAAAAAAAGATATCTTTAAAAAAAAAAAAAAAAAAATGTAAATTAAGAAATAATTTAAATTCTCAAAACGTAAAAGCAAGGTTATGTTGTATTTCTTATATGTGTATATATGTATACATATATTAACAATAGTAAATAAAAATTTTAATACAGTACTTTGAAATTTTCATACAATTTCTATAGATGATCAGTTTTCGATTTGTTGAAGAAAGAAAACGTATACGGATATTTTTTTGTCATGCTTACACGGATTTTTTTTTT
Organism: Salticus scenicus; assembly: GCA_963930645.1. Taxonomy (NCBI): domain Eukaryota; kingdom Metazoa; phylum Arthropoda; class Arachnida; order Araneae; family Salticidae; genus Salticus; species Salticus scenicus. Next base: position 202,181,037 of record OZ005652.1, read on the forward strand.
TTTTTTTTTTTTTTTTTCAGGTGCGTATCCGCGTATAGGAAAACGGAGCTCCGACACGTGTCTAAAATCAGTTAAAGACCTATAATTATGTCTACAAATTCATGCTTTCAATTGTAAATTTTTTTTGAATGATGTTCTCAAGTCCACCCGACTCGTAGAAAGCTAGTTCAGAACCAGGTCATGTCTATTCGCACAGCCGTACGGAATTTTCTGTGTTTTTTCTCCAAAACTCACAGGAAAACTGCTATTGAGTGTACTCCCCTCGAACCTAGGTCCCAAGGGCAGACAAACACCTTCAATTCTCACATTATAACCGAAATGTTTAAATTAGTCCACAAATAGACACTGAATAAAATATTGGAAATTTTTATTAGGTTCATTTGGTTATTATTTATACTCAGAATTCCTTTTTCAGAATATATATATATATATATATATATATATATATATATATATATATATATACTAAGGCCAGGCCATTATGAAACCTGAATCCATTACTTTTTGACATGCTTGAAAAAAAAAAAAAAAAAAAAATCCTTTTTATTTGTAAATACAAGAAATAGTATTTCTTACTCATGCACTAAAATATCTCACAACATTTTTTTTTTTTTAATAAAAACTTAAAGACTAATAATTTTTTATAAAAGTGTGTGAAACTGTTTAACCCATATTTCACCTTCGTCCTAAAATAGGACACCATGCATAAGTGATGTTTATATAAATTCTTTTGAATATTTTATTTCAAATTAAAGACGATATATTATTTAAAAGTCCAATAAATACATATGTGTCTTTATCGTTAGTTTAAATTAACGTTTAATATATGTTTTTTAATTTTTAAAATGACGATTTTTAAAGATTTATTCATTACATTTTCAACATATTATTACTTAAAAGGTTTTACATTCAAGAATAATGGATATACAAATTTATTGAAGTAATATTAGTAGTGTAAAAAGGACAGTTCACCAACAGGGTGGAGGCGTGGAGGCGTATTGAGGCGGCCTCCACCCTGACACCTCTATGCCTCCACCCCGTCGGTGAACGTGTCCTTTTTACACTACTTAGTCATCATCTTGGACGAGGGGGTGTTGCCACCGGAAGAATAAAAACTTTACGTTGCCACCGGAAGATTAGAAACTTTGACTGTCATCTTGGATGAGGTTTGGTGGTGCCATCTATCGGGGAGAAGGGGAATTTTGAAGAGTTAGATTTATTTTCATAAATTTCGGAACTTAGTATTTTTTTCACAATTTTGGGGACTTCAAAATTTTTGCAGGAGGGTTATTTTTTCACAATTTCGGAGACTTAGCATTTTCCGCAATGCACAGCGAAGTTGATTGAATGAAACAAAGGTAGATGAGTATTATCTAGTTAAAAACAGGGTATAGACTTTAATATTTAGGTGTTGCCACCGGAAGAATAGAAACTTTTGAAGAGTTGTCATTCGGGGATTATAAATTGATTGCAGAATTAAATAGAAATTTTCCTATGTATTTCAGTGAATTTGACAAGATAAAACAAAGGGTTGATGTGTATTATAGAATTAAAAACATTTAATGAAGGGTATAGACATTAAAATTTAGATGTTGCCATTGGAAGAGTATAAATAATTTCCGGTGGGACTTAACATTTTTGACTGAATGAAACAATGAATGACTGAAGTTAATTAACATCAGTAACAATTTATGAGTATTTTAGAAACTTAGCATTTTTAGAGATTAAAAATATATTGTGTTAAGATAATAAATAAGGAATTTAAATAGGAGTTCATACTTTTAGTGACATCATTACAAATTTATATTACGAAATTTTTACAGAATTAAATAGAAATTTTCGTATTTTGTGGATTAACACATAGATTTAAAAGCAAAACAAATAATAAATAATTTAACATTCATTAAAAATGTAAGACACTTAAAAATTCTAACTTTATTTTAACTAAATAAGTTTCACTTTTTAAATTTATTTAGACTATCTTAGAAATAATATTATTACATTCGTTAAAAATTGAACCCACATGCACTTTAAAAAATTACTATCATATAAATGAAACTAAATATAATAAAAATTATGTAAATTAAACTTTATATTCTCAATAAAAAAAGTTTAACATTTCTTTAAACTCTATCTTACATTCGTTAAAAATTTAACAGAAGTTTTTAATCAGTTAATAAATTTTGTATACAGTTATGTTATATAAACTTAATATAATAAATTTATATAAAACACATACTGTTATTTAAGCTCTAACTTTGAAATACTATTTTTACATTCTTTAAAAATTGAACATGCATACACTTTACAAAATTACTATCATATAAATTAAACTAAATATAATAAAAATTATGTAAATTAAACTTTATATTCTCACTAAATAAGTTTAACATTTCTTTAATCTCTATCTTACATTCATTAAAAATTTAACAGAAGTTCTTAATCAGTTAATAAATTTTGTATACAGTTATGTTATATAAACTAAATATGATAAAAATTATATAAAACACATACTGTTATTTAACCTCTAAATTTGAAATACTATTTTTACATTCTTTAAAAATTGAACACACATACACTTTAAAAAATTACTATCATATAAATGAAACTAAATATAATAAAAATTATATAAAACACGTACTGTTATTTATGCTATAACTAAACAAATACAGTAAACAAAAGTTTCAAAATCAGTAAATGATGATATATATGTTATAAATTAAACTGAATACAATGAAAATTATTTAAATTAAACTAAATATAATAAAAATTATATAAATTAAACTTTATATTCTCACTAAATAAGTTTCACACTTATTTAAACTCTAACTTACATTCGTTAAAAATTGAGCACATGCACTTTTAAAAATTACTATCATATAATAATATTAATCTAAAAAATTGCTTACAAAGACATAAATTATAAATAAAGAAAAACAGAAAAAAAATTACTATCATATAATAATATTAATCTAAAAAATGCATACAAAGATATATAGTAAAGTTATAAATTTAAAAAAAATACTATCATATAATAATATTAATTAAAAAAAATTACTATTATATAATAATATAAATTAAAAAAATGACTTTCATATAATAATATAAATTTAAAAAAATGACTTTCATATAATAATATTAATTAAAAAAATGCATAAAAAGATATACAGTAAAGTTATAAAATAAATAAATAAATAAAAAATAAAATAAATAAAAAATGACTATCATATAATAATATTAATTTAAAAAATACATACAATGTTTAAAATCAACAATTAAATTTTACATATATTATAATTAACTAAACTTTATGTTGTTACTATTCAATTTATCCTAACACGAAAATTTTATAAGTACATGAATATGTTATTTAAATTAAACTTTATATTCTCACTAAATAAGTTTAACATTTATTCAAGTTTAACACAATAATATAATTCATACTATCTTAGTTGATTTAAATGAAACAGGTAAATACTTTTAAACTTGAACTAATAAAAATAAGTTCTTTTTATAAAATAATTGATATAAACTATAATAATAAAAAGGATTAGTTACATTTAAAAACTATCAGTTACTAAAAGTTATTTTGTATTAAACATTTCTAAATAAATTGCATAAAAATTCAATGCATCATTTTAAATGAAAATAAGCAGTTTCCTAAAAAAACAGATAATGCGGAATATTCTATGAGTCAGTTATCACCTGCAACGGAAAACCCCTACAGCTGATGAATCGTGTGTTATATACGCTGGCGAGCCATGCCTATTAGTAATCCACACTATCTCATATAAAGATTAAGTTAAAATCATTAAAACAATACAGCGAATAATTTGGAAAATGCAATAATTTTTTCACAAAGCATGTCATACAAAGAGTTTTAAACGATTATTACCTACCTATCACTTAAACGGTATTGAAATAAATAAACATAAAAGTAAGTTATAGTTAACCAATAAAAATTCGTTTGTGAAAGGAGTTTATATATTGCAAAATTTAGTTTTACTCAGATAATTTCTGAACATACACAAGTTAAATGGAAACTTTTCTAGGTTTTATTTAAGCAGTAAATATTCGTTTGGGAAAGTAGTTTTATTTATGCAAAATTTAGTTTTATATAAACAAAAAAGTTTATAGTGTAACAATAAAAAAAGTTTATAGTATAACAATAAAAAATTCCTTATAAGTAAATACCAATAAAAAATATTTTTTAAATTAATTTTTCTCTCTTCAATAAAACAATAAAAATTTCTTATATAACTTTCGTAAAGTTTTAATAAAAGTTATGTTTTAATAAATTTTTTTATGATATAATTTTATTAGAGTATACATATTAAGTTAAATAAATTATCAAATAGTAATAATAAATTATGAAACTTACTTAAAATTGAAGAAATTTCCCTTAGCGAAATGCAACCTTCATTCACACACAAATGCGAGAAACTGTTTATCGCTACGCGTTGACTCACGTACAGATAAGAAGGGTGATGATTCATGCCTATCTTAGAAGACGTTAGAGTTCTGTGTTTTTACAATAACATAAAATAGTTTATAAGGATCATTTATTTAATATCAGTTGTAAACTACATTTAAATAATGCAATAAGAGTTGAATTCCGTAATTAACCTATTAAAATATTGAAATATTTTTAATTTTTTTTATTTAATTTTACTTTTTTTAATTGTGCTAAGAAAATAATGAGATCAAAACAGAATTATTTTACGATAAGACAACCTTTTTCATTCAATAAAATGTAACTGTAATTTTTAAAGAAAGGTTTTAAAATCACATAGTAGGATAAAATTAAAAACAGAAATCTTATTGTTTTAGTAATTATTTTCTCTAGTTATAAAACTAAGTAATAAACTATCTATAAATAATCGGATAGCAAGAGAGATTTTTGTATAATAACTATATATTATTTTAATATATGCATTACATCGCAAGGTAAAATTTTTAACTTATTTATACGGATTGAATTATAAGTAATAAAAATTACTCATTTGCATATCCGCTAAATTTTATAAGTTGGGTATATGATTTAAAAATAAAATACTAAACAATAATCCTTATGAGAGAATTTGGGTGACACTATCACAGAAGGAATTTTTCCTTTACAATAAGATTTGCTCAGAATGTCTAAGTGAAAATAACTTACCGTGAGGTCAGTGAGTCATGCAGTTGTATTCGAATTTATTGTTTTTAGTTAATGAAACTTCTAATGAGACAATTATTTTTTACTAGCATATAAATGTACATTTTTATATTATTCCTGTATATATAAAATTTTAAATAATTCATTAAGTGTTAAACTGTGCATTTAATCGATTAAATAAATAAAGTTTTAGTAAAATATAAGAGTAATTTTTTAATGAATGGTTTTGAAATCACTTTAACTTTATAAGAAAAAAAAAGTAAAAAGAGGTTTTAAAATTACTTAATAGGATAAAATTAAAAATCTTATTGTTTTTAGCAATTATTTTATCTAGTTGTAAACTATATATTATTATTTTAATATACGCCTTATACTTAAGTCAGTTTTAGAGAAAAAAAACCAAGAAAAAAAAAAATCCCAAAGGGTAGGCTGATGAGTTGGATTATTCTATTATACTTAAAGAATCCAGGTACGGAAAAAACGAAATACATTATGCGGAAAAACAGGCGGGATTTTCGGCTAAAACTCCAAAGCAGTGGACGGTAAACATAACACACCGTAAAACAACCTACTCACACGACGCCCAAACTAAGAATGAAGGGAAACGTTGAGTTGTAACACCTTATCTACTAGAGATAAGGGGAATTCCCGGAAAAGATGACTCACCCCTCGTTCGTTCATGTACAACATCTTCCGAGAAAGTTCGTGAAGGATCGGTGACGAGTTTGAATAATTTGCGTAACCGCTAAATTGTATAAGTGTGAATCTTTTAATGTGAGTATTATAGTAATGATAAATTTATTTCATAATCGATAACTCATTTATACATAATCAGGATCACACATTATATAAAACAATACTATATTTAAAAGTTTTTACTATACAATAAACATTCACATATGGATATTCATAAGGTTTAAGACCGATTAAATAAATGAGGATCCTATAAGCGAAATGCATGAGAGTCTTTCTAAGGAATCCTATTGCATATTTAAGCAGGTTTTAGAGAAAACCAAGAAATACTCCAATCGACTAGGTTGATGAAATGGATTCGAACCCAACACTTCCCCTTTTACTATAGAATCGTTAACAAATCGTAAGATTGATGACTCATACTAGAGTCATACAGCTGTATTGAAACTTACTGTTTTCAGTTAATGAAACTTCGAATGAGACAATTATTTTTACCAGCACGTAAATGAAAATTTTTATATTATTCCTATATGGATAAAACTTTAAATAATTCATTACAAGTGTAAACTCATGCCATTAAATATTTAACTGTTGGCCGTATAAGTGGATTAGTCTGTGTGGGAGTCTTTCTATATTTAAGTGAGTTTTGAAGACATCCTCGGAAAATTCCAAACAGATAGGTTGATAAGCTGGAATCGAACCTGGTATTAAACACAGAATCGTTTGATCTTCCAAAATCCTTGTAACAACATGTTTATGAACTTTATAAGAAAATGCTTAATACGGTTTGAGCTTAGTAGATTTTGCATGCGTTAACTATGTAACAGCGAATTAAACATCTATAGTTGTAATTTTTTTCACTATATATTATTTAACTATATTTATACACCATGCATTGTATAATATTTCCCGTGGTAAAAGTTTAAACTGAGTAATTATTCATCAACATAAGTGTTAAATTGAATACAAAAAAAAAAGTATATGAATAAACGGTTAGTAATGTGAAAATGCTGATTTGTAAAACATTGTGAAAGAAGTAACTCATAAATTTATTTGATATCTTTATACTTATGCATACACACGCTTAAGAGACTTATATAAAACAACACTATGATTAAAAGTTTTACTAATTTTTCAGCATACAATAAAAAATAGTAATCAATATTCATTTACAATAAATAATTTAACGTTATTAAACCAAAAAATAATTTATTTTTTGATTCGATTTAAATAATTAATATTTATATAGGGTTGTTGGTTGATGAATGTCATTCAATAAATACTTAAACAAAGGGTTTGCGGATTATAATTGAATTGTAAACGAAATGTCGTTACACGTTTTGAATGACCATCCACCTTCATCAGGATTTAAAGGGTAGTTTCGAAAGACTATCCTGTCTTATTTATAAATTGTCAGATAAAAGAACAACACTCATGCTGCATTCTGATGGGTTGAATCGGGTCACATGATAAAATACACCATTCATATAACTTTTTAGAATTATGCAGAACCTTTAATAAAAAAAATTTTGTATGTATTTTAGGGACTTAGCATTTTTGGAGATATTTCGGAGACATAAGTTTTGATGGAATTAAAAATTAAAGGGATTACATAGGATGGAAAACAATAACATACCGGTAGTTAACAGTTAATTTTTTAACATACATTAAGGTTAGTGGATGAGTGTCAGGTAATTCATTTAAAACAAAAATAATAAGGGTTGATTGAAACAAAGGGTTTGTAGGTTATAATTATAGAGTAAAACGTTATGTGTTTCGAAAACCCTTCATCAAGATTGGAACAACCGTTTCGAATGATACTCTCCCTTCATCAGATAGACTTAAACTTTTATTTTATCAGAATGAAAGAAAACGATAGACGATTTTCACTTATTGAAAACCCAACTTATAAATAATTCGACTTTCATTAAAAATGCAACTCGCATATACACTGTGAAACAATCAATAAATTTTATATTATCACTATGCATTAAATAAGTTTCCCATTTAACATTCAAGATGAATTTATTTTTACATTAATTAAAAACTGAACACGTATTAATTTTTAAAATGACTATTTTTTAAAAAGTTTTAAAACAGCTAATAAATTTTATAAGCTTTTACAATTAAATAAATTTAGCATATTATGAAAGTTTTACATCACTCGATAAAATTTTTTATATAGGTAATAAAAGTTATACACATTATAAATATAAACTGGTAAAATAAATTTCACACTTAACATTTAAACTCTAACCAATCAATCTTAAAGTAATTTTTTATCTTTTGTACATACTCATAAACCTTTTGTTTCTATTGTAAAGTGAAGTATGACTCATGCTTTAATTAAAATCTCTAATCAAAATTATAAGAAAGTAAAGTTTAGGAAATACCTATGTATTATAGGTAAATTAATACAGTATAAATATTCATGTTTTTCAGTTAAGTAAAAAAGTTATATAATTAATTTTACAGAGTACTTAAATAATGTATAATTAAGTTCCAGAATTATTATTTTTTTTTTTCTTCTATAGTATGTATATATAAATTTTTAAATACAAAGTTTTTATTAAAATACAATAACCAAAGTTTTGTATGATATTAACTTACAATGCACCTAAAACTTTAAATATATAGAAACAATTGTACAGTTGGTTTTGTCTGAAGCATATATATAAATAATAAAATCTTGTTCAGTTTAGTTTTTAAAACACTATAAAGATTTTTGATACACATATTTTTATGTTGTTTAAATAAAATTTTTAAAATGAAACAATATTAATGTTATAAGATAATACACTCAGTATGACTCACCGAGTGTGCTATTCCATCAAATTATTCCGCATACATGTAATAACAGGTCTGACTTAACTATATACTGAATTACCATTATTTCAGAAAAAGTTGGGACTTACCTTAAAACACGTCCTACACCCTTGGCAGACTGGAAGGAAATGAATGATACGAGACATTCTTATCAGTGACGCCCGGTCACGAGGTCAGTGACGTCACGAGTGATGTGATTGGCTATTCTCAGTCACGTGATCATGACGTCATCCTCTCATCAATGACGTCACCGATTGCTTATCAGCTACCACAACGCGCGGAAATGTCCTTCAGTACGCAGTGAAAAATATTCAAAGTCTACGGGACATTACTCGGAACGATTCCATTGTCTTATACGGTAAATTAAAATATAACACGCGGAAAAAAATTAAGTTTCTTAATTAAAATTATGCAAATTTTATGTAAGCCTTTCAAATATCTCTTAATTAAGTTTTCTAATTAAAGTTATGTAAATTTTATGTAAATCTTTCATGTTTGTCATATGCTCTCCTAGTTAAAGATTTAATAAACCTAACTTTTATACAACATAAATAAATTTAAAAAGTATAATCTATTTGATGACTCATCAAACGATGACTCATCCTAGTCATGTCTAAACATGTCTGAACATGAATCTACTTTTACTACATTTTACTGAATAAGTGATAATTACTATATGAATCACAAAGTATACGATGTTGGAAATTAAGTAAAAAACACTACTTGATGAAAATTAAGTTTCTTATAAGTAAACAGATTTTGCAGTTAATAATTAAATTTTTATTCATAATGATTGAAAAAATAATCTTAGAAGTTGTTAATTTCTTTATATAAAAATAACTTTTGATTTGAATAATATAAAAAGCAATAATATAAAATCTTATACAATAAAATGTTAGTGTTCAAGTAGATTCATGTTAACACATAGATTTAAAAGCAAAACAAATAATAAATAATTTAACATTCATTAAAAATGTAAGACACTTAAAAATTCTAACTTTATTTTAACACTAAATAAGTTTCACTTTTTAAATTTATTTAGACTATCTTAGAAATAATATTATTACATTCGTTAAAAATTGAACCCACATGCACTTTAAAAAATTACTATCATATAAATGAAACTAAATATAATAAAAATTATGTAAATTAAACTTTATATTCTCAATAAAAAAAGTTTAACATTTCTTTAAACTCTATCTTACATTCGTTAAAAATTTAACAGAAGTTTTGGTGAACTGTCCTTTTTACACTTCTTACTCATGCACTAAAATATCTCACAACATTTTTTTTTTTTTTTTTTTAATGCAAACTTAAAGACTAATAATTTTTTATAAAAGTGTGTGAAACTGTTTAACCCATATTTCACCTTCGTCCTAAAATAGGACACCATGCATAAGTGATGTTTATATAAATTCTTTTGAATATTTTATTTCAAATTAAAGACGATATATTATTTAAAAGTCCAATAAATACATATGTGTCTTTATCGTTAGTTTAAATTAACGTTTAATATATGTTTTTTAATTTTTAAAATGACGATTTTTAAAGATTTATTCATTACATTTTCAACATATTATTACTTAAAAGGTTTTACATTCAAGAATAATGGATATACAAATTTATTGAAGAAATATTCTACACTTTGTACTGGTAAAACAATTATATAAGTATATATATATATATATATATATATATATATATATATATATATATATATATAGTTAGATAGATGTTAAAACCCGAATAAACTACTACGTCAGAAACGCCAAAGAAAAATATTGGAAATGCATACAGCTGTTTCGGTAGCCTATAGCGTACCGTCTTCAGTGCAAAAAGGATTCTGAATCAGGAGAAGTGCTCGTATACGAACAGCTGTATGCATTTCCAATATTTTTCTTTGGCGTTTCTGACGTAGTAGTTTATTCGGGTTTTAATATTCCAACGCCAAGTCTCCTGTTATTATTATATATATAGATGGTCTGTTTTCCTTATATTTCCAAATGTCCTAAATTATTGTCCTACTTTTAGGACAGCCTGTACCGATTAAACTAATGAAAAGTTGGTAAGTTTTTTGATTTTGTGTGTATACACAGACACTGAAAAACATTTTTTCAATGTTTGGTAGGATATGGGTTAAACGGGAAAAAAAGGAGAGGGGGGGATTTCTTTGTGTCAGCCATAATACTCTTAAAAGCGATTACAGAAATTCTAAATGATTTTGAAGGGTTGATATTTAATTGCAGTTTTATTTTTAAACGTAGCTATGACTGATAAAAATGCCATATTGTTTATTAACTAATGTTTAGAACAAGAAAATGATACCTTTTTTTCTTTTTCTTTTAAAGTATATAATGTTATTATTGCGTAAAAATAAATAAATAAACAAGGGAATAAATTAAAAGAAAAAAATGAAAAGAAAGGAAGAAATAATATTTAAAGTTGTAGCGCTAAATTCAAACTCTTACGAATATATTAAATAGCCTATCGATATTGAGCCATCTTCCCTATCATTTAAAAGAATATCTCTGTCCGACGGTACCTGTTCGAAGTCCGTGCGACCTTTAGCGGCGGAGCCTTAGCTGCGTCAAGCCGTTTCTCACAGACACACAAACAGACACACACACACGCGCGTACAGATTTTAATAATATAAGGGATAAACCAAAAAATTATCGTTACTGAATAATGGCTGGAAAATGTCCTGAAAAAAAGGAGGGTGTTTCGAATTCTACAGAAATTAAAAATTCTGGAAACAGTAAACGTAAGATTATTTAAAAAAGCAGATAAATATAATATAAAATCTAATTTCAATAGGTATATCTGTTATAGCAGATATCGATTTTAAAAATAAATAAATAAATACATAAAATAAAATAAATTCAATAAATAAAGAGAGAGAAAAATCTTCCGGGATTCAAAAACCCCACTATCGGATCACAGTTAATTAACAGCAGCGCTACCTGTTGGCCGATATACACATAAATTTAAACTAGCGTAGTTGTCTGGCCAAATTTTTCAAAGGTCGTTTGGATGGTGAGCAAACATCCAGGTTCAGATTATAAAACGGGCATAGAATGCAACTGGCGCCAAATTTCGGCTGATTGTCGAAATTTGCTACAGGCAGAATTTTCAAAAGTGTTTGCAGGGTGAGTGAACAGGCGGTCGTAGATTTTGAAACAGGAAAACAACGTCGAAGACGTCACCGAGCAGGAGTTAAATACGGTGAGTTTTCTGAAGGATCGCAAACCCACTGGTCGTCGAAGGCGAATTTGTAAGCTATACTGAAACAAAAGAACTTCCATCCTGATTTAATTAAATTAATTATTTAAATTTTTTTTATAATTCTACCTCTATTTAAATTGGTATTAAAATTCTTAAAATAAAGAAAATTTTGGAATGTAAAATTAGAATTTCGTTTAAAATGACCTAATGAAATCTTCAAATTAAGCTCTAAGGATCTCTACACAAATTAAGTTTAATATGAAATTGAATATGACAAGGATCATTCAAGGTCAAAGTCATTGAATATGACCCTAAAGCGCTCCCAATTTTTGCACTGATTCGGCCCCAGAAATATACCTCTTTTAATTTTTAAAATAAACTATGTGCATCATACTGTCATGCGAACATTCTTTGCTATTTAAAAAAAAAAAAAAAAGTGAAATAATATTTTAAGGACTATGTTTTTATACTAGTTATATTATTTATCTTGAAGTCAAAGGGAATACATTTCAAGTTCAAGTTAAGAAAATCTTCTTTTAACCCAAGAACACTGGCGTGTTCATAAATACTCTATCACTAGAGATACCTAAAATTGACGCGCTCATATAAAAGTCGTTTTATTTGCTTATATTACATTAATATTGTTTTTAAATATGTTTAATTATTTGCTGTTTTACCCAATATTACTAATTTTTCATTATCTGAATAATTATTTCGAAGCACTCAAACTCAAACAAGTGTATCGATAGTAGGGAAAGTGCAGAAAAAACCATTAAATGAAGACCACACGTAAAATTTACGTACCACTAATGTTCTAGGGTTAAAAATTAATTTGTAATCATAAACATATTCAATTTGTTATGATAAATTGCTTAATAAATAATTAATATTTTTTGTTGAATTTCATGAGTGCAAGTTTATACACGTTAACATAAATCTGTTCATATAAAAAAGTGCATTTAGCACTTCCTTGGCCAGCATATAACTTGATAAATATAATTGTATGAAAAACCTTTAAAATGACTATACTGAATGATTAATAAGAAACATTTTTTTTAATTAATTGTAAATCGTTAAGAGAAAATTTATAGGTGTCATGAACTAGACATGGTACAATATGTTTACAACTAATGCGTTTTAACGAAATTTTAATTAATCAATGCAAAATGTTAATATAAAAATTAAAAACTAACCTTTCTGATGAATGGACATTCTTCATTCCATGCTCTTCACGTTGTTCATTCCGCGTTCATGGTTCATCTGCATCTGAGTTCAGAGACGCAGATGTTATGCTTCCACAAGCAGATGTTCCTGTCTAAAGTCCACAGGAAGTCGATTTTACAGCATTTAGTGCTTGAATTTATTTCACAGCATAAATACTTGAAAATATACCGCAGAAAGTGCAGGAAAAATTACAACATTTTTTTACAGTGTTTCTTTCAATACGGAAAAAAAATAATAAATAAATAAAAATATTACACTGTTTTTTTTTATATATATATATATATATAACAACAAAAAAGTGTGAAAGCAAAACATTATTTGTAGCCATAATTGTATCTCTCTCTCTACAAAAAACAAAAGTAAAAGTAAAAGTAAATATAGTAATATTAAAAGATTTTTCATAAACCTGAATTAAATAAATTAAAAAGATTTACTTTGCTTAAATATTTGGCAGTATTATTTTTTAATGCACTACTTATTAAACTGTTCATTAAATAAGAAAACATATAGAGAGCAAGAATTCAGTTACACTTGCCTTGGTTCCTGCATTAGGGTTTCTAAATCCCTTAGAAATGCAACTTTTGAAGAACTGATAAAATTCCTTTCGCAGAAGAAACGTATGTTAGGTCGAATATTACTTACGCTTAACACTTACTTGCAACAATATCCAGAAAAATTTGAAAGAATTTATTTTGATGTTAAAAGATCAAAATTTTGCTCAAAGATTTATTAGAAGAATAAATCGTTCTGAAGATGACATCGGAATTAATAGATTTGTTATGAATGAACAGACTATCGAAGCTGTGGATTTTTCTTATCCGTTCATATTAAGATGATTTTGCATTTGTCACAAGGAAACCAGAATATAAACCACAGGTCTTTGGTACCTTTCGAATGTTTTCACCACCAGTTTGGATAATATTGGCAGCATTTTTAATTGCATTGACAATAGTGTATTACATCACCTTAAAATATAAACATACCTGCGGTAAAATTTTGTTTAATGTCTTTACAATATTGATGAAACAAAATTCAACCCTAACACCTTCAACACTTGCAGGAAAACTCCTTATTTATTCATGGGTGGTCGGGGGAATGCTCCTTTCCTAATAATATGATCCTGTCTTTCTCTCTTTCCTATCAATTTCTCCTCTTCCAAAATGAAGGTCGGTTTCCATTGCGGTTGGACTTCGAGGTTCAAAAAACCATTAATCACGCTTCCGTCACAAAGAGCCAAATGTCTTGTCATCAGTTGTAACCTTATTTTATCAGATTGCGCAGTTATTTCAAAGGAAAGCATGCAAAATTGACAAAGATATCTGCCTCTGGCCCTTCAATTATCTCAGCAAGGGGCTAGGTCTCTAGACTTCCAACCACGTTCGAGGGTTTGGAGCCCGGTTGACCACATCAAAAGATTCTGAATAGTACCGCTCCAACCAACCGTCAATGGAAACCGGACTTAAGAGACTTGTCAGAATTAGCCATAGCAGTGAGAAAGGGAGATTACCATTGCATGACCTTGAGTAAACGGTATGTTATCAACAATTTAAGGGCCGTAAAAGAGGAAAAGTTTTTAGAAATTGAAAAAGATCTCCTTCACAATAATCTAAGTAACGGAATGGCTTCGAGAAATTTTTGTCACGGGAATACGAAGCAAAATGTAGCTCTTTTCACGAACACGAGAAACCTTCATTTTTTGGGGAGAGAAATACTTCATCTCAGACCATTTTTTCCCGAGTATGGCAGCAATGATAGTCAGGAAAGGTTTCTGTTGTAAAGAACTGCTCAACACATTCGTACATAAGATGATGGCTTCTGGCATTTATATGAAATACGTAAAACATCATTCTTTTTGGGCTTCAATAAAACATCACTTACAAAATTCAGAAAATGATCCTACCAATCGAAAACTGACACTAACTGATGTTGCTCCTGCATTTATTTTTCTTTTAAGTGGCTATTTTGTATAGTTTCTAGTTTTAATAGTGGAGACATTCATGAATCGCAAGAAGCATTTAAAGAAAAATAAAGATATTAAAAAAAATATATTTAATTTATTGTGAAAATATTGCATAATAAAATGTTAAACTGCTATTTAAGAAGAAAGATTTATTTATTTATTTATTTATTTTAAGGATGACATATTTTTTCTTGCTTTAAAGATTGTCATACAAAATTTCATTAAATCTAGCATAGTGGTCCCTGAGCTCGCCCTCTCTCAAAATAAAGGCTAACCATCATCTAACCACAAAGTAAATGGCGTGGCATAGTGTTGTTTTCTGTCCTCAACCTGTTGTCCATTCTTGGTTCAGTTCAATATGAGACTTTGCTGCTGAAATTGGTTGTTCTTTTATCAGATTAAATATGTGTTTACCTCTGTGAGCACTTTTCGTTGAAGTAACCTTTAGTGTTCTGTCCAATCGGTGCAGAAGAGCGTCGATTTCTGGGAGTGTTTGAGTCGGGAGTTTGGCGGGAAATGGACTGTAGACTCTGAACTGTAACACTCATTCTAGCTCAGTGGCTGTAGATGGTGTTTGTGTTGAGGCGTTGAGAGAATAGGTTTGAAGAGTTTGGAGAGGTTTCTTTATCTATTATCTGTTGTTAAGATGCTTGAGGAGGGAGATAATAGAGGGAAAACCGCTTGTTGTCTCGCTGCTCTGAGGCCTTCTTCAATATTTTTTTTGCAATTGGGACTTTTGTTCTAAGAGATTATCTAGAAGTGTATCCAACGTGCCACTTGACCTTCAGACTTCTTGAAGCTCAACAACCATTTCAGAGAAGCATGGTCCTTTCGTAGAATAAGTTATTTTCGGCCTTAGAGGTAATTATGGCAGTGTTGAATAGACTTTACTATAACCAATGGCTTTTTCCTTGTGACACAGTAACTTCTTTTTGGTTTTGATAAACTCTTGATGAAATAAGTTGTTAATGTTCCTCATTACAAACTTCTGGGAGTGTACTGCTTCCCTTCTTTATCCCTTCTTTACTGGAATCCGTATCGCGAACAAACTGCTTGTCACTCTGAGGATAGTCCAAAATCGGTGCTGGTGTCAAAGTCAGTTTTAAACAAATGAAAGATTTCTCACTTTCATCATTCCTGTTTAATGCACGTTTGACTTATGCTAATTGATGAAGCGTCTTATTATTGTTGAGAAATCTTTGACGAAGCGTTGCTAGTAAGTGCAGAGTCCAAGGAAACTTCGAAGTTCTTGCACTGTGCTTGGGCGAGGCTAAACTATTATTTACCGATGTTATTTTCTCTGGATCCGTTCTGATTCCTGGAATAATATGGCCAAGATAGGAGACTCCCTTTCTGAAAAGTTTATACTTTTTTAGGGCTTAATTTTAGGTTTGAGTTTTGTAATCTCTGGAACACTTGTCAAATATTATTTAAATGTTATTCAAATGTCCGTCCAACTATGATAATGTCACCCAAATAAACTAAACGAACTTCAGAAGAGAGCCCATGCAATACAGTCTCCATTAGTCTCTCGAATGTCGCCGGAGCGTTACATACAGTCGGCAGAAAAATTATTGAAGTGATAGCAATAATTCGTATTTAAAAGATGTGCACCTAATGTTGTTTTGTTAAGTAAATATTTGTCGAGTCATGATCTTAGTCTTATGCTGCTTATAAAAAAGTAAGTTGGTGCTAAAAATTAACGATCAGACTATAAAAAAAAAGAAAGAAAGAAAAGGAAAATGTGAATGTGAATGTGTGCGTCAATAACTTTGCTGCCGACTGTAGTCCAAAAGTCATCACTTTAAAGTTCCAAAGTCCTTGTCCTGTAGTGAAGGTTGTCCTTTCCCTAACTTCGGATTAGACATCAACTTGCCAGCATTCACTCTTCAAATCCAATATAGAGAGCCACTGGCTGCCATTCAGCGCATCTAACGTATCGTCGATATGGGGCAAAGGATAACTGTCTTTCTTCGTTATGTAAATCAGAACCACACTTTAACTTCGCAACTATGTTGCTACGTATCTTTGCACACACACCGGTAAATAGTCTTTAAGAAAAAAGAAGAAGCTGTGTAGATACAATTTTTCTCAGACTTTTAACAAAATCTGTTCTTAACAGTGTCGCATTTGCTCCTAAATAAACCAACATTGAGAACGGAATGTCATTTACAGATCCTTCGAATATAAACCATTCTGCTCTCTGCTGAGTGCCGAGATCTTCAAATTACTGAGAAAGGCTTTTCTATCAAACGGCAGCCTTCACCCCGCAAGACAGCCGTTTTTCAGTTTTCCTAAGCTTTATTTCTGCTCATGGGACAGTCTTGTTGGATATGACCTTTCTCATTGCATTTCTAACGCGTAATTTCAGAAAGATGATGTAGCGGTTTCTTTTGACAGTCCTTATTTTTCAAAATGTGCAATAAGCTTTTACAGTTTTCCCTATATCATTTTCTTCATTTTTATTTTGGTTTTTCTCTTAAGCCTTGCAAATTTTGACACAGCTTTGGTAACTTCGTTTATCACATTGTAGGCAAGTGCACCTTTCAGGCCTTTGGAATCTATCAGACGTGCTGAATGTTGAGTGTCCTCATCGCAGATAGCATCGAAAGAACTGTGCTACCAAACTTTCTTTGACATCCATAGGGCAATCAGAATAGGCCAGGTTAACCGGCCTTGCTATATCTACTGCTAAGAACTGGAGACTTTCGCAAGGTTTTGGTCGGCGAGTTTTCAGTTCAGTCTGGTAAAAGTGCATCAGATGACTAAATGACTAATGAGTCCCCGAGTCGATTTTTCAGGGCCTTCTCTACAATGGCCAAATCAGTGAGTTTATCGGATGGGACGCTTTGAAGGACTTCCGCCGCAGATCCTCGCAAAGCGGCAATTAGTTGGCTTGATTTAACTATATCAGTCCATTCCTTCATAGAACTTACGATGTCGAATTGTGTTTTCAATACAGCCCATGAAGTCTGTCCGTCGAAAGTTAGCAGCTTCGCACTAGGTCTAAAGGTTATTGAGGCATTATTTGGAGCTGTATTTTGTCGCAATTCAAGGTTTTAACTTTTTTGTCTGGATTTGCTCATGGACATCTTCTTTCATTTCTTGGGTTTTTCTCTCAAAACTTTCTCTCACTCCTTACACCTGCTTTTGAATTTGAGCTCTTAAATTCTTGAAGAAACTAATGATAAAACCAGTAATGATATTGTTATAAAAGTTGTTGACATTTTTATGTGTAGAAAGCAATTCGCAAAGACATAAGCAAATTCTACTCGACGAATGCACTTTATTTAATGAATATTTTGGAAACAATTGAATAAAACTGTACCAGAAAAACCAATAATAAATAGATATTCTCGAAACATTCCAATAAAACAGCCATTCGTACTACAGAAGTCAAGTAAACAGGATTAAATGCATTACAGAGCAAGAACTTTGCTTATTCGGGAACAATGATCAACCGCACAGTTCGAAGTCAATAGAGTCAGAATTCATCGAGAGTCTCTATAGTGATTTATAGAATTTTCAAGGTAGTTCTGCGCTAGAAACCAATGAATTATTTTTGTAAATTCAAACAGTTCCACTTCTATTTATGTCAACGATTCAAAATTTAAAAATCCTAAACTACCACCATTTGCCAAATTTTCATGCTAAATTGCCTAATTTAACACAAAGTATACTCCCACCTTCGTGGAAATGAAGAAACTACTATCTCTTACCATTTTTACTGTAAAACTGTATAGAAAGTACCACGTAAAGAAATAGGCAAGTTCCAGTCTACAACCATCAATAATGACAAATCATTTTTAACCAACTTCAAAACAAGTCCTTCCGGATTATTCGGAAGGGTAGGTTGATTTCTTTTTTCTTATCAAAAGAAAATACAGGGTGACCAAAAGAGTGAGTCGGAGCTCTTTTAACTGCTGAACAGCTGCAGTTACAGTCATAAAAATTATATGTAGGTATAGTAAAGTGGTCATGCGCAACGTGATTCAACCGCCTACAGTGACATCTGGTGGAAAACAGTGGAGTTAGCGTTCCTATCTCGAAAACGGTTCAAGATAGGGAAAAAAAGTTAATTACTAAGGGTTACAAGATATCATCGATTTAGTAGGAAAAGACAGTTTGTAGACATTAATGCTAAAAATATAACGATTGAAACTATCATTTGTTTGTCTGCAAATTCCTATTTTCTTCACACTTCAACGACATTGCATGCGTTGTAGCGTAGCGTGTGACATTTATGCTATGTAAAATTCAAAGTATTGTTATTGTAAGCAGTCACATCGATTAACGTATAGACGTTTTAAACCAACTTCATAAAGGAGGAGGTTCTCAATTGAAACCATGTTTTTTGTTGTTGTAGTTAAGGTTTGTTAGCTTGAAACTACGTAAAAAATACTTTAATTTTAATACTTTTTTGTTGTCGCGAAGGTCTTGACCTAAAATAGGTCTCATTATGATTTTATTGCCTTTAATTAAAAACCAAACATTAGAACACGGGTATAATAGCCACAATCGGTGTTGCCACACACATAAAAACAAAAATAAAATACAACTTCAACACTTCTCTTTATTTTGTTTTTGTTATCGAGTTCTATATTAGTCCCATATTTTTGCACAAATTAAAATAAAGTGGTTTCGTTAGAAGTTCAACCAACTGAAATTCTGTTAATACACGCTTTACAGTAAGTTCTTCATTTGCTTCCATCTCTCTTACAAAGAAATGTCTGATGACAATCTGATTGCTGCCTTATTGTCAACTTGTAACTCTGGTGCCAATTTCTGATTTATAATCTCACTAATCAGTCTCTTTAACCAAACTAATTCCCTAGCTGCCTCACTGGTTGCGACTATCTCAGCTTCTGTGGTAGAAAGTGCTACAGAAGATTGTCTTTGACTA
This sequence comes from Salticus scenicus, assembly GCA_963930645.1. Classification (NCBI taxonomy): domain Eukaryota; kingdom Metazoa; phylum Arthropoda; class Arachnida; order Araneae; family Salticidae; genus Salticus; species Salticus scenicus. The sequence continues at coordinate 202,201,021 of OZ005652.1, forward strand.
AACCATGAAATTGCTCCACCATCATAAATGCAAACAACGCCTGTAGTTAAACTACCAGTTGTAGTATCTCATCCATAATCAGCATCACTGCAGCCTTCTTGAATAACCTTCTTGTATCCTGACTTGCAGATTAGTCCTTTATCTAGAGTTCCTTTCAGATATCGAAATATTCCCTTAACTCTCAGCCAATCTTCTTCATTTGGATTTTCCAGATAGCTAGATACTACTCCTATTGCATACGCTATGTCAGGTCGAGTTCTTGTCATGATATACATTAAGGTTCCAACAGAAAGTTCTTTCGGTGCTATCTACTTTCCCTGATTGAGAACCTTCTTTGATAATGGGTGTAAATTCAGGTCTGCAATCGTTCATACCAAATTTTTCTAGAACTTTCTTCGTGTAGGCTGTTTGACATAATTTAATGGAATTATCTTCTTGACGATGAATTTGAAATCCTAAATAATACTCAGCGGGCTTTGCTGTGACTTAAATTCTTTCTTTAGATCTCTGAGAAAACTTTCTAGCTGATCTTTATTTGATGATGCAACCAATCCATCATCAACATACAAAACTATCAAAAGCAATTCTGAGTTGTTTCTTCTTATAAACAAACACGGATCTGTTTCACTTCTTTCAAAACCAAGTTTCAACAAATATCCTCCAAAATGTTTATTCCAGCACCTTGGTGCTTGTTTTAAACCATAAAGGCTTTTCTTTAGGTTACATACTCTGTCAGTTCCATCTTCTTAGCCTTCCGGTTGACACATGAAAACATCCTCCTCTAATTTGCCATATAAAAATGCTGTTGAAACATCAAACTGCATTAAAGTCATATTTTCACTTGCTGCTATACTAAGTAAAGTTCTTATAGTGCTTGTTCTTGCAACACTGAATGTTTCTTCCTAGTCGATTCCTTTGCGTTGAACAAAACCTTTTATAACAAGTCTTGCTTTGTACTTATCGACACTGCCATCTGGATTTCTCTTAACTCTATCTATCCATTTACATGGTATGGCTTGACACCTACAGCTAATTTAGTCAACTCCCATGTATGATTTTCTTTTAATGAATTCATTTCATTTTCCATGACTTTTCTCCATTTGTCCTTTTCTCGACTCCAATAACTTCTTTATGTGTTTCAGGATTCTTTTAATCGAAAGTGAATGACTCGACTTCCATGATATTGTCATCAAGTCGTGCAGGTTTCTTCAACTGTGATCGATCTCTCAAAGTCTTATTGTGAAAATACTTTAATTCATTCTCTTCATCTTCACTCTCAGTTTCAGCTTTAGTTGAATTGGTTTTCTTCCTTTCTAATTCTTCTTTTTTCTCTTTATTCCCTTCTTGATTAGATGAATTAAGTTCATTGTCTGGATTTTGCAATGATACTGTATTGCATTTTTCACAATTCTGAATTTTTTCATGAAAAAGGACATCTCTTGAAAGAATTACTTTTCTGTCTTCTGCAAGCGGAATTCTGTAACGTTCATCACCATTGTAACCAATAAGAAAACCTTTAACAGATTTTTTATCCATCTTTCTCCTCTTTTGAGAGGGTACAAGAGCATAACAGAGCGAACCATTTATGCTCATGTATCTTACTCTTGGTTTATTTCCAAACCACAGTTCGTGTGGACTAACATTTTCCACTGATGAAATTCCAATTTCAATGTATACAGCAGTGTTGGCAAGTTCTACCCACGGAAATGCTGGAAATTCAATATCTGGATTGGAGTACTTCAGGGTTCTGACCGTTTCAATAACGTTCTGTTTTCACGTTCACTGGTTCCATTTTGTTCTGGTGTGTATAGTGCTGTGAGTGAGTAATCCCTTTTATCAACAAAAATTCTCTGACTTTTTCATTTATGAACTCTCCACCATTGTCACTAAGAATCTGTTTACCTGAATGTCCTAAATTTTCTGCATGAGCTGTGAATGATTTAAGAGAATATACGACATAAGAGTTTTGTTTCAGAAAGTAAACATAATGGTATTTTGAATCTTTGAAAACAACAAAATATTTATACTTGCGCTGTGATTCGTCAAAGGGTCCATAAGCATCAGTTGACACAAGCTCCCTAACATTTGTAGCTTTAGGTTTGGTACCAAACTTCAGTAGATATGCTTTTCCATATATACATGGTTCACATGGCTTTTTATCCATTTTCACTTTGATATTAAATTTTTCCTTGGGCATATTTCTAATATAACGCCTGTCTTAGTGCCCCCATCTACTGTGATATAATTGCAGTAAAGAATTGTTGCTAGTGTCTGCATCAGCAATTTACACTTCTACTATTTTATTTGGAAGTATTGGTTCTAAAGCTGCCCTGTACAAAGTTCCACTTACTTTACGAGAACCATACAGCTTTACTTCCTTGTTGATCTTTAACCAACATTCAGTAGGTGTAGAATAAAAATCACTATTCAGATTTCTATCCTGAGCAGCCAGAACTGAAAACAAATTTCTGTTAATCCTGAGAACATACCAGATATCTCTCAGTTCTATTACTTCTGTTTTTCCTCTAATTAACATTTTGACTCGGATATTTCCTTTTCCTAAAGCTTTCAAAACTTCTTTTCCTGATGCTTTAATGGTGTGAGAACCTGAATTTTCAAACTTTTCAAAATTATTAAAGTACACCAAAGTGTTAGTAATATGCTTTGTAGCTCCATTGTCTATCCAGAATGTGTTTGATTCTCCTTCTGATAGGTAATTTTCTTCCGAAATAGACATCAATGCCATATTAGCTGATGACATATTCTCTTGACTACTGTTATTTGGCTTTCTTTGAAAAGGTGAATTTGGTTTTGGAGGTTTATCATCCGCAATCCATTTTTGGCATGATTTCACCCAATGTCCACTTAATTTACAATAGTTACAGACATTTGTCTTTTTTGATTTTTTTCTTTCTTTGAAAGTTTCTTTCTTTTGTTTTATAGCTTGATTTGGCAATAAGGGCTTCTTCAGCTTTTTCATTGTCTTCACATTTTGTGAAATTTCTTTCAAACATACTTAATTGAGCTGCCAAATCCTCAAATGCATTTTCTTTATCCTTTGAAAGAAGCATCCAACTTGATTTGAATGAATCGAAACTACTGAGTAAGATATTCAAAATTTTACTAATTAGTAATAAATCCGGTAATTTGTTTTCTTCTTTTGCAATAAGTCCATTATTAAGTTCCTTCCATAAACTGCTTAATTTAGCAACATGAGTTGAAATATCATACCCTGCAGACCAGCTGAATGTAAAAAATTCGGAACAAATCTTGAATAATTGATCTTTTGATATTGCTTCAAATAACATTTTCAAACTTTCCCAAGCTTCGTATGTCGTTTCTTTATCCATTATTTTCTGATAAACAGAATCTTTTACAGTACTTGCAATCATACTTTTGTATAACGCTTTTCGATACAAATCAACATTTATTTTATATTTCTTTCTTGCTTCTGTATAGGCCGTGTCAGGTAACTCTTCTGGTTTCTTTAATTTACCGCCTATTACCTCCAATGCTCCTTCATGGTATTCTAGTAAATCACAAATCTTTCGTCTCCACATTGGAAAATCTGTTTCTCCCAATAAAGGCTTCACTGTTCTTGACAAATCTATTTTAAACTTAGAATGAGCAAGAATAACCACTAAGAATTAGACTTAGTTTCTCAAATACGCTTCTCTTAGCTTACGTACTCAAATTCAAATACGCAGCGAGCGGGAAAACACATAACCTGTTAACATTAAAAGACTTATTTTAACTTAAAATATGAACGATTTTATCAAGAATTGTGATAATAGGAGCTCCGAAAGAGATTACAACCTTTAATTAAAAACCAACATTAGAACACGGACACAATAACCAGAATCTGTGTTGCCACACATATAAAAACAAAAATAAAATACAACTTCAACAGTCCCTACTATTTATTCACACTTTCTACGGGCAAAGTAAATATAATATATCAAAATTTACCCATTCCACGATAACCGCAAGCATGCGTTTGTTATTTATATCTTTATTGTTATTTTTTATTCATCTATTTGCTCATTTTTAGCTTTCACTCTTTTCATGGTTTAACTGTCAGAAAAGAATTCTATACATAAATCAGGCTATAAATCAAGTTTTTGTTAACAGATCAGAAAGGGTTTGTTGTCCAGGAAATTTCATATATTTGCATAAAGTTTGAGAAACAGTTTTTTCCTGCTCTTATTATTTATGTATTATTATAAGGTATGGCTTATATATGATATACTTCAATGAATGACAGAATGTATGCTTCTGATGAAATATCTGTCTTTGAAAATTATTGCATCTATAAGTAATCCTTTTTTCTATATCATGAAAGGAGTAAAAAAATGCTATTTCAATTTTTTTTTTTTTTTTTTTTTTTTTTTAAGAACTGAAAATCAATTCTTAAAGATATAAACAGTAAAAGTTATAAGTGGTCTTGGTTACTGCAGTTTTGATTAATAAAAGATTGCTTTTCGTAAATTAAACTAGTTGGCATAGGTGGACTCTGCTCAGTTCCCCATCATATTTATGTTCTCAGAAATTTCTAGTGCGAGACATATTACTAGTGGATCTGCAGATCAGGAGCCTCAACGTCCTATTTGCATCAGACATTATTCAATAGGTCATTTTTATTTATTCCTTTTTATATAATAGTATATATTGATTCGATCGACTTATTACCAAAATCAAATACATTCCTGGGGGGGGCGGCAGCCCCCCTCAACCCCCCGTTGTATCTCTCTTTGTATAACTATTTGTATATGATATAAAGTGTCACGAAATTGTAAATAATTGCATTTATTTTTGTATAAATTCTTTCAAAGAGGTTTAGTAAGTTGATAAAATGCTAATTTTGTGTCTTTATAGTCGTTTTAGCGTTAAAATAGCCAAATTTTCCTTTAAAAACGCATTAAAAAGCTCCTATAAGGGAAGAAATAAATTTGGCGCCAAATTTGGCGACTATTTCCCTCCTTGGCGATTTTTTTGGCGATCTTGGTGAGAAAATCCTTATTAGGGATATACCAAATATGGAAGCTCTAATCTCATTGGCTGATGTGATACGAGAATTTTCCAGAACAGTCTGTTTTCGATAGAAAAGTATAAAAGGAGCATTATTTTCGCCAAGGCGGTCAGTCTCAGATCTATATCAGTTTCGTCAAATGCTTGCTCAATGGGCTCATGAATATGTGTACCAAATTGCAAGTCAATAGCGTTATTTTGGGGGCCGCTATCGCGGTACATACAAATTCTTCCCATAGGCCGTAATGGTAAAAAAAAATTTGGCGTGTCCCTGTACACGAACTTACAAATGGAATGCACACCGAAAACTATACAGCTAATTTCGTAGGCATCATGAACATGTGTACAAAATTTCAAGTCAATAGCGTGTTTTTTGCGGCCACTATCGCATGACAGACAGACAGACAGACGGAATCCAAAATCCTTTTGAGTCTCAACAGAGGGCCTCCATTCACATTTCGGCAAAAATTGGAAGTCAATAGCTTGATTTTTGCGGTGGCTATCGCGGTACATACAGATTCTTCCCATAGGCCGTAATCATAAAAAATCTTTGGCGTGTCCCTGTACACGAACTACAAATGGAATACACACCTAAAACTATACAGCTGATTCCGTTGGGCTCATGAACACGTGTACCAAATTGCAAGTCAATAGCGTGGTTTTTGTGGCCGCTATCGCGGTACATACAAATTCCTCCCATAGGCCGTAATGATAAAAAAAACTTTGGTGTGTCCCTGTACACAAATTACAAATGGAATACACACCCAAAACTATACAGCAGATTTCGCGGGGCACATGAACACGTGTACCAAATTGCAAGTCAATAGCGTGATTTTTGTGGCCGCTATTGTGATACATATAAATTTCTCCCATAGGCCGTAATGATAAGAAAAACTTTGGCATGTCCCTGTATACGAACTACAAATGGAATACATACCAAAAACTATACAGCTGATTTCGTGGGGCTCATGAACATGTGTACCAAATTTCAAGTAAATAGCGCTTTTTTGGCGGCCGCTATCGCGCGACAGACAGACAGTCAGACAGACACAGCCCAAAACCGTGTTGAGTCTCAACAGAGGGCCTCCACTGACGTTTCGGCAATAATGTTAAAAGAAATCAATTTGACCAAAGCTTCATACAGTGACAGAATGAAATCCCCGCCTAATAGGCTATCCACCGTTCATTTCGATATATTTATCTTATTCTAATCTATTAATTTATTTTATCGGGGTCAATTTCGTTGTTTAGTTTTCATGCTACTATTTCCAATGCAATAATCCTCAAATTCATATTTATATGAAAAATTTACAATTTCGCTATGTTGATAAAATCGTAAATTGCGAATAATTTACGAAAATTTCCTATTAGAATATTTGTATTCAATCATGTTCAAACAAATATCATAAACGTAATTTTGAAGTTGTCTAACGTATTTAGGATCCTCAAAATGGAAGTTTATGCTCAATTTTGCTTTATTCTGACATGTTAAATTCCAAATAACTTACGAATTTTTTAAATTGGAAAAATCATAGTCTATGATATTCATGCCAGTATCCTAAATATTATTTCGAAAGTGGTTTGACATCTTTACGATGAAAATATCCCTCAAGATTGACGTTTATGTGAAATTTTGCTCTATTCAGCCATGTTAAGAAATTCGTAAATTTCCAATAACTTACGAAATCTTTATATTGGAAAATTCATAGTCCATTAATATTCATGCCAGTGTCCTAAATAATGTTTCAAAAGTAGTCTGACATCTTTACGATGAAAATATCTCTCAAAATTGACGTTTATGTGAAATTTTCCCCTATACTGTCATGTTAAGAAATTCGTAAATTTCCTGTAACTTGCGAAATTTTCAAAGTAGCATATTTATAGTTACTGATGTTCATTCCGGCATCAAAACTGATATTTTAAAACTGGTCTGACATTTTTACAGTAAAAAGTTTTCATTTAATGCACGTTTAAGTGATTTTTTGTCCTATTCTCCCATGTTAAGAAAATCGTAAATTTCGAATAACTTACGAAGTTTTTAAAATCGAATGTTGCAAATGAATAGGGTTCTTGCCAGTGTCGAAAGTAATATTTTAAAACTGATCTGACCTCTCTGCGACAATTTGTTCTTGAGATATCGTGTACACAGACTAACAAACTAACGGACTGACCCACTAACACACTAACAGACTAACAGACACCCTACAGACAGACACCATAGAAATTTTGTCATTTTCGGATTCCTCACACCTGAAAACGTGTAGAAAAGTCAAAAAACCGAGGTCGAAATTTTTCACGATTACCTAAGTTCCCCATCAAATAGTATGATGGGGAACTAATACTGCATGTTATTAATTTCTGCGCTTGCATTTTTATTCGAACATTCAGGAATCTTATCTTTACATAATGAATTTTCTGTGCATTTGTTGTGAGTATTAGCTTTTTTCGTTTCCACCAGCTCCAAAATCACATATACACTAGGAAAATTAAATAAACTACTTCAATTGTAAAAATTTCGTAGTATACGTGACAACAGCGTCAAAATTTAACCTATCGATGAATTTTGTACTAATATTAGTACTAATATTTTTCTTTGTGGAAATAATCTCCCCATGTCTTCCACAGTCTATATAGTATATGAAATTCAGTTTCATTAGTTTTAGCCACTGACTCCAAACACGGAAAATTATTTTCTGGCCATAATATCTAATGAAAGTTATACTATAAAAGTTATAGTTCTACTGTCACTACAATTAAGTGTGAAAACAGAAGATTTTTTCTGTGTAATGACGTAGTGGGGGGAAAATGAGAATTTACTTGTCAAATATTAACTTAATTATTCTAACATATTTCTCTGAAATTTGTATGTAGTGTTCCTACACTTATTTCTAAGTTTTTAAATACGCTCCAACATCAAAAAGTTTTAGAGTGACTGCTATAAATAAAGAGAAATAAGAATGATAACAAATACAAATAATTGCAAAAATAATTAAAACTTTCCATTAACGATCGTAAATATTTGGAACAATTCAAGCTATTCATATAATAAAAAATGTCTGTGCGTGTTTTTATCCGGCACTTCGTAAGCAAACGACTGATCGCATACCTACAGAATTTTGTATGGAGGTCCGTTTTGACTTCTCTTGATGCACCTCGAAGTCCGATTTTCGAATTTTTGATGAGACTTTTTTTTTAATTAATTAAAATTTTTGCAGCTGGGGAGACTGTCTGATGCTGTCATCTGTTCTCATAGAATGAAGATGGTAATCTGTCTGAGAAATATCTGTTCGAAAAACGCAGTTCTTGAAGCAGCGCCACTTATCGTCCGGTTAGCGTCTAAAGTGAATGTCCGGTTAAGGCATAAATACAAACAATGGGAAACAAAGCGAGGTTTTAAACGATATCACTGATTTATTTTTTTTTTTTTCTTCTTTTTTTTATGATTTAAAATATAGTGATTAATGTTTTATGAAAATTCCTTTAACACGTTGAGCGCAATTCTTAGATGCAAAATGAGATGCAAATTCTTAAAATCCATTAAAATTCCATAATGATTCTTCCTGTAATAAATGAAAATTAAGCAAATTTTTAATAAATTTTCAATCATTAAATGTAATATTTTTAGTTTTATATCTTATTTTATATCCGCCACAGATAGCTGACGCGGCTTTATATGATATTTGACACTGTCAGCCACCGATGACTGACAGGGCGCTCAACGTTTTAATTTTTTATTGGTACTGCTTTTACTTTCGGGTAAAACTTTCACTGAAATATTTGAAGTATAACATGTTCTGCCCACTCCTAAATCTTCAAGATGATTCCTTCAGTACTTAGAGATACATCACAAAATGTCTAAAATCTAGAATGGCTGACATGGCGCTCAACGCGTTAAATATAGTGACTAGCGAAGCAGGCAGAGAATGCTATAGTAATTTATTAATTGGCAGTTTCAACAAAATTTGTTTGATTTCTGTAAAAAAAAAAAAAAAAGTAATGCTTTTATTTTTGTATGTATTTATAAGTTGTTTTGTTTTGAATAAGTTTAGTTTTCATAAAAAATATAATTATAATAATAATACTTTATATCTTTATATAGGTGTGCTTTGCCGAGAAAATTAACAAATTGAAAATGGACGGACGGTGTGGCTTCGGCCATTAATGGCCCTGAAACGAAGTATTTACTTACTGAAACATTACTAACGTTCTTTGAAAACATAACTAATAATGTATTAGTTACAACATGTCTAATAAAATATTTCAGTGAATAACCTATTTTCTTCTATTCTTTATTTCATACTGCACATGTTATACTACATAATTCACATCACAGTGGTTTCCAAACTTCAAGCCGCTAAATTTTATTTTGCTTTCATCTTTTGCGCATAATTCATAAACAAATGACATCAGTGGTCGACAGATTCAGCTCTTGAAGCTAATAAACGGAAAGTGATGGAATGAATGTGAGCTAGGATCACTTATAAAGACTTCAAAAGAGATCTGTTCTACCCCGCCTAGGTATATTTCATGTAGACATCTGGCTTTTATTCACACTCACCTTATATGGGTATGATCATGTGAACATAAAATTTGGATGATTCTTTCATTCCAAATCCTTAATCGATTTTCATATTATACTTGACGTCAAGAATAGTTAATAAAATAAAAACTTAAAAAATAAAAATAAAAATAGAACCGACTCCATAAAGTAATTACAATTATTATTCAGTTTGAAAAAAAAAAGCAATAGTAAATTGCCCCTAAATATATAAAATAAATTCATTCGCCAGACAACATAAACACTACTGTTTATCATTATATTTAAAGTCGATGCAAAATTAAACAAAACTTACTATTTTTTACAGATATGCTTTAAGACCTATAGCTGCAAACGCTGATGTCTTGAATGATCCACCTTCATAGTTTATTTTATCGTTTTATTACTTTATACATTTAATCCTTTAGTAATATCCACACGACCACAAAGCATCTTTCAATTCGAGATTTACAGTCGGCAGCAAATTATTCGAGAGCTAGCAATAATTCCTATGTAAAAAAGTGCACTTAATACTGCTTTCTTCAATAAATCCTTGTCTAGTGCTGTTCTTAGTCAGTCTAAAGAACATGATTCGACAGGGATTTATTTAATAAAACTGTATTAAGTGTACTTTTTTCATATAGGAATTATTTCTAGCGCTCGAATAATTTTGCTGCCAATAGTATGTAATCCACAGTAGTTGGGACCAAGGGGTTTGTGGATTATATTAGATCATTGCTTTATTTTCATACATCTATTACTCTTCTTATTAGAGTATAAATTTGCACTACTAATGTAAAAATTAAGACACAAATTATATTAAATAAATAGCTTACTTATTTTAAACAAAATTATGCATATAAATCTATACTATTATATAAAGAGCAAAACTTTGTTTGTTTGTGGAGGGTAATCTCTGAAACTACTGAACCGATTTAAAAACTTCTTTCACTGATCAAAAGCTACACTATCCCTGAGTGCTATAGGCTATATTTAATTTTGATAAAATAAATTTTAGTTCAAAATTTCAGTATTTTAATTAAAATCCCCATAAAAGCCATAATAGAAATGGAAATAATGAAATATTAAAAAATTTAGCTGCTGCTAACATAAAACAAACTTTTACATGTTCATTTTGTTTTTAAAATATCTTGACAGGAAAAGAAAAGAAATATATTTGCACGTGAAAATTAAATTGAAATTCATATAAAGCTTTGGGAAATGTTAAACTTCTGACGTCATTATAGCTTTAAAAGTATTTATTTTTCTAATAATATAATATGTTTAAACTGATGTGTATAAACGAAACTGGAATAAAAAATAAAAATAAAAAATACCTGAAGCATTAAATAATTTTTCATATTAAATACTAAAAAATGCAATTTTTAATAAAGTTTATACACCTTATTAAAATAACCATGATTTTTGAAGGGAAATTAATATGTGCGTGAGATAAGTAAGCGATCTTTTTTTTCTCCGAATACGAGATATCAAATCTATTCCGAAAACGCCAAAAACTTCATAATAGCCATTAAACAAGTAAAATTTGGCTGGTGCAGTTAAATCATTTCTTTAACATTTCCCTCTTGAGCATTTCCAAAAATTAGTAATTCAAAAATAATTTTCCTAAAAAGTAAGCAATTCTGTTTCCTTTCTCTAATGGTTATAATTTATTAAAAGTATTTGTCTACATTCTGTGTGATAATGCTTAAACATAATTCTACTTTTTTCAGTTATTCACGCAATTTGGCACATTTGGCGATTTACACACATTTACAACATTTCGTTTCTGCGACCGCAATTAACATTAAATGTTTAGCGAGTTTCACTGATGAACCAGTGAATTAAAAATCGCAAATAAGCTAACTCTTTGAATCACTGATGTTCCATTTAGGAATCAAGGAGACTTTGCTCATTCAATTTTATTTCCCGCTGCGCTGGTCACTATATTTAAATGATTTTTCTAAATTGAATAATTGAGAAGTTTAAATTTATTTGGCGGCTATTTTCGGCAACTAACAGTTATGACAAGTAGCTCAATATACATAGCGCATACAGCCATTACTGAAAAGCAAATAGCACTTAATTATTTGAGTTACATTATGTTGATTAAAAACCTGTTTAATCTATCTATGCTCTATACTAATATATAAAGAGGAATAATTTATTTATATATGTAGAGAACGATCGTTAGAACGAAAAAGCCGTTTTCTTTTCTTTTCTTTTCTTTTTTTTTTTTTTTTTTTTTTTTCACTAATCAAAAGTTACACTGTCTCTAAGTGCTAGAGGCTATAACAAATTTTGGTAAAATAAATTTTTAATTCAAATTTTCAATATTTTAATTGAAAACAAAGTATAGATTTGATATCTATTGTCCTCGGCGATTTTTGTATTTGCCGATCGAAAATGCCCTACGAAAATCTGTATAATTTCATATTAAATACGAAATTTATGTTTTTACTTTAATTATCTAACCTACTACCGTAGGTAGTGGAATTATTGTATTTGGCCCAAAAATTCGATAAAGAGTGTCACCTGATTTACACGTTTTAAGGCTTCCTGAGTCCAAAAAAGTAGTTTTTTGCAATTGGTCAGTGCGTGTGTATGTGTGTACGTATGTGTGGAATCTTCTGGCTGTCATAAAAGCATGTCTTAATTCATCTGTATTACGGGATTCAATTCAAATACTTAATTTGCGTACTAATATGCGAGCCCATTTAAACGGCAATAACAACGACGACTTTCCACAAAAACTGCTCAAACTTGGAGAAGGAAAGTTCCTTTCTTCAAGCATGCGTAGTATAGTATTAGCACTGAAATAGAATTGGACAGTAGATTAGGTCGTATAGTCCATAGTATCAAAAGTCTTATAGATGAAATATATCCTGATGTAGAAAACCTTCTGTAAAGAGATTATCACTGGCTTTGTTCAAGAGCAATAGTATCAACCAGAAACGAAACAGTCAAGGAAATAAATGATTTTATATTGCAAAAAGTTCCTGGCGAAATAAAACTATATAAATCTATTGATACTGTCGCTAATGTTGAATATACAATTCACTACCCACAGGTATTTTTAAATTCCTTAAAACCATCTGGCCTACCACCACACGAATTGATGTTAAAGATAGGTATCCCCATCATGCTGATAAGAAATTTAAGCCCACCTGACATGTGTAATGGAACAAGACTGCTAATAAAAGACTTACGAGATAATTTAATTGTAGCGACCATTCTCACCGGGTCGGCAGCTGCAAAACTAGCACATATTCCGCGTATACCGATGATACCGACTGATTTACCTATATCTTTTAAACACTTGCAATTTCCGATACAAGCTGATGCGTGTAGACTTGAGAAAGGAGTGCTTTTCCCACGGACAATTATATGTTGGTTTATCACGAGTAGGATCACCTGAAAACCAATATATTTTGCTACCAGAAAACAATCGAACATTAAACATAGTATACAGAGAAGCATTTATGTAATGTACTATCTACAAAAAAGACATTTAAAAAGTACAAAAAAGCCAAGCTCAAAGAAACAGAATGGATTAAAGTTGTGTCTAAAAAGGGTGTGATATCAAATTCCCAAGCTTGTATTCTAATACTTATTTAATATTCCCTTTTAACTAAATTTTCACATGTAAATCAAGTGCCTTATGATATGTTGATAGAAATCCTTCTTTCCTGTAAAATACATCGCATTTGATTTACGTGTGAAAATTTGAAACTTACCCCTTCTGAGATAAATCCCTTTAAATCATTTATGTGTTATTGTTATCAACTAAGAACGTTTTGCCAACATTGAGCAAAATCGATTTGGTTCAAGTGTTTAAAAAATTGACTGCAAGATTCGGTTCAGACAGTCAGAAACATCAAGTTAAATAAAATTGTGTGTGTATATACATATTAAAATATTGTAAAATAGTAAGATTAAGACTAACAAAAGGTTAAATGCCGCCTAATTCCTCATTGGGCAAAAAGAATTAATTAATAACTAAATTTAAAAAAAAAAAAACTGTGACGTTTTTAATACATATATGACAAGTAATAAAAAGTAATAGCTTTAATAAAATATGAGAGGGAAAAAAATAACGCAACAAGATTTCTATAACAATATTCCTAGAATTTTGTCTTAATTTATCATAGGAAACAAGACCATAAAAAGAGAATGAACCAAATATATAGAATCTTTCAAAAGAATTCCGACAAACTTTAAGGATAGATCAGGCATCCCAAAACAAATCATTTTTACATAGAAACATATAGGCGGAAAGGTAATGTATGTTCACTAGAGGGCATTGTTTGGCCGAAAGTGAATTGGGTAACATGATATCCAGCATGGTGGATTGGCAGAGGTGGACCCATCGCCTGGTTACCAACGATCCTCGATTAATCCCCCACTGTTTTCTTCCTGTGGGAATTCATGAAAGGCTTTGGGTACGAGATCCCCGACAGCTCTACTAAAGACCTCATAGCAGGAGTTACTGAAGCAGCAATACGTGCCCGTGATAGACCTGGACAGTTTAAAATCGTTCGCGAATCCCTGATTCGCCCTTGTGAGGCTTGTATTGTTTCAAATGGCAGGAATTTTTAGCACCTTCTGTAACATTATGCACACAGTGTATAATAAACCTGTTTTGGTAACCTATATCTGCATTGATTTATTTTGTATTCTTGTCTCGTTAGTGCGCATACATGATGTTTCCGCCTATATGTTTTTGTGTAAAAATGATTTTCTTCGGTATGCCTGACCCTAATCTACCCTTAAAGTCTATCGGAACTCTTTTGAAACACCCTCTATATAACATAAGATATAAAAACAAATATTTAATATTAGAACTGAAACAAGGGCAATATCTAAATAAATGAAACTGAAATAACAATTAAGACGAATGTAGTGGATTAAACAAGTTTTAGTGGCGCCAAACTATCCCCAAAAACCTCTGCAAGACTATACGTTAAGAAAGAAAAAGTTAAGATGATTTTTTTTCCCATATTTTATATTTAAAAATATTATCTTTTCTGAACAGCTATACTTAATGATAACAAATCATAATCATACAATACTACAAAGATATTTTAAATAAATATAGGGTGATCCGTAGCCAAACGGCATGGTAACAGGGTGAAAAAAGAAACTATGATGCACATAGCAATTGTAATTTTCCTTCTATGATTTAATTTTAAATATAGTTTCAGCAATTCACACAACCAATCAAGACAAACAATGTTCCCCATCCTCCACGTTCTCTATTTCAATTTTATATTAGATTTTTTATGTATATTTATATACATGCGCATACACACAAAATATATTTTTATTTTTTAGAAATGTACACACACTGGCCAATAAATTAGAAACCTATGAGAGTTTTAATAAATGTTCACTAACAGCCTATGTAACGCCTGTTATCATAGTGTGGGTACTGTTCTATTTGGCATGAAAGTAATTCGCTAGTGTCACTGGAGGGTAAATAAAAAGCCATGCGTAATAACTTTTTATTTACCCTCTGGATGTTACATCTGCCATTACGTCTGGATCTGGACGTAATGGCAGATCAAATGTATCCTCCAATGTTACATTTTTACTCTGAAGCTGACGGATAACTTATGGACGATATGCAACTATATATAGTACCAGTATCGTTTCAAATTGGTTCAATGAACACCAATCTGACTTCCAACGGATTCCCTAGCCAGCGCACAGCCTGTATCTTAATCCAATTAAAAATGTGTAAGGCGTGTTGGAAGGGTGCATTCGACAACAATTTCCTCTTCCATTCAATTTACAGGATCTTAAAGTCTGTGTAGCAGTGCCTGGTATCAGGGCCCGACTTAGACTACCTGGAGCCCCGGGGTAATCCTATTCTGGGGGCCCCCTTACAGTGGCATAAGAGCTCTTTAGGTTGCAGAATTTCTGCATACACCTGTAGGGGGGCCCCTTCCAGAAGGGGGGCCCAGGGCATTTGCCCCGTATGCCCTGCCGTTAGTCAGGGCCTGCCTGATATTCTCTGAACGTAAATGCCCTCCAGAAGCTTGTAGAATCAATATCTTTACAAAGACGGGTTATTATCCGTGTAAAAGGAAGTCCAATGTGCAAAAGGAGGTCCAATAAAATATTAACCCAATGTTTCTAATTCATTGGCCAGTGTGTGTATATATTAATGCGAACATAACATATATATATATATGCATCGTTGAAAGGTTGTTAAATCAAATAACTGGGACAATGAAATTTGTTTTATGTTCTGAAAGCATTTTTGTTTTCCTCATTATTTTAAAATGTAAAAATATTTCAAAATTTTACCATCCCGTTCAATTTTCTTATTGCGCATGCACAAACGTTTTTTGCCCATAACTCTAAAACTTACCAAACCTTTCGAATGGTTGATACATAATAATTATGTTGGTTACATACATGAACCCCAGCCAATTGCCATTCTGTTCCATCCAGCTATTTTTACATGATTCCCATAAAAAAAATTTAAAAAAAAAAAAAAAAAAAAAAAAAAAAAAAGCGATTCAGAGAGTGTTTTTCACTCACTCACCCTCAACAGTAGATATTTTTAGATTTTTTAATGTCTGAAACGTAAAAATATCACAATATACATTTTATTCTGCGTGTTTTACTGACAATCCAGTTACGCGTACGCAAAAGTTTTCTGCCTATATACCTAAATCTAATTCAAATTTCGAAATAGTGCATTAATTATAAGTTGCAGATTGGGTGAAGCGTAAATCCCTATCATTTGGCATTCAATTCCGTCCAGCCGTTTCACGTGATATGCAGACAAAAAAAAAAAAAAAAAAAAAAAAAAAAAAAAAGCTCTCTAGACACATCCCAATACAAACACGCACAGAAAATATTCTGAAGGCATTTTGGGCTTCCTTAATGTCTGAAACTCAAAGATAGCGAAATTGTTTCTCCATTCTACTCGCTTTTGTTAAATGCACAATAAGGCATTTAACAAAATATCTATATCCTCAGCCTCTTCCATACACAAACGGAAAATATTCTGAAATCATTTTGGACTTCCTTAATGTCTGAAACGTTAAGATATCAAATTTTCTTCCGTTCAAGACTTTTTCCGTCAAAAGCCTTATTGAATGCACAAGTGGTTTTTGCCTATATCTCTAAATCTAATAAACATATTAAAATGTTCGATTAATATAATTTTACACATAGACGCAACGACTCACACCACACACACGCACACACAGAAAATATTCTGAAGGCATCTTTAACATCCACAGTGGGTGAAACATGAAAATGTCGCAAAATTTTTCAATTCTGAACAGTATACAGGCAAAAGCCCGATTTAATTTATATATATTACAATACTTCTTTAGAGCAGCCTGCTCTAATAATCATAAAGAAAACGCATCATTGTCTACCTATTCCAAAAGACCAAAAAATATTCAATTGTCTTCTGTATCGAAGGTTGAAATAAAAAATACAAATTGTTTACTTTTGCTTTTATATAATACTAGCAGGCTTTGCCCGCTTCGCTGGACATTAAACTTAAATGAGTTGTCAAAATGCTATATCCTTATTAATAACCTAAGTTATCGCTGTGATTGGTAGAGGTTTTCTCGCTCGCAACGTGAGGAGTCTGGGTCCCCACTGTCTTCGGCACAACTTACCCACTTCTTACTTCCCCACCCTCAGCGGGTGAGTTCGAAGTTTTGCAAAATCCCACTAATGTACATAATGCGTACACTTAATCAATATCCACACACCAGAATTCGCCATTCTAAGATAATTCAAAGCGAATTCAAACTGAAAAACATGTTTTTACACATGTTTATTGCCCTCCGACTCCGAGAAAGTGTGTGTGTGTGAGGGGGGGGGGGATTTCGAATTTCGTGAAATCCAGTTACAATAAGTGCCGGATGCATTCAAACAATTTACGCGCCAAATTTCGTGACCACAGAAGTCTTTAATAGAAAATATTATAAATAAATAAATGCAAGAAGCACAGCTTAAGTATCGGAACCCTTTGGTGACTTTAAATATTTTAAGCCATTTTTGCGATGAACTGAATTGGCTATCTCAATTGTGCAATTGAAGATCTTGGCGAGAAACGTCCGAGCTACTTCGGTGCCGAATTTCAAATTTTGCCAAAGGGATCCAATACTAAAGCTGTTCCATATCGAATCTGGATTGAAAACGGAAAAAGGGTAAAATAAATTAGAAATATCAGACCTATATTTATAAATTTGATACCGAATGAAAGGGGCGATTTTGCTGAATCCAGGGGTTCAAACAGTTTTTCGATGCGACAATTAGATTTTTTAAAAATAACTAAAGTATGAAATTTAAGTGGCAACGGAATAACGGATAAAGGGAAAATAAATTAGAAATATCAGACCTATCATTACAAATTCAGTACCAAATGAAAGAGGTGATTTTTCTGAATCCTGGGATGTAAACAGTTTTTCGATACGACAATTAGATTTTTTTTAAATTAACTAAAGTATGAAACTCAGATGGCAAAACGTCATTTCAATCTTTTCATAATTTGTAGTGCGAATCACGCGAATAAAAAAAGTCTTTATCTTAAAAATTTATTTTTGCATTTTATTTTTCCATTCAAAGCGTTTTAGTGAAAAAATATTTATGGCGCATGCGCAGGCGTTTTTTACCCACAATTTAAACACTAATCAGAATTTGTGAAATTTCTGTAGATATAATTTTAAGTTGGGTGAAGACCTAAGTTTCTGCTAAGCGCCGTTGAATTCCGTCCAGCCGTTCTCGAGTGATGCCCGGACAAACGTGTTTTAGTCTTTTACCCCGCAGGGGGGAACGGGGGGGAATTTCTGAAAAGTTGATAGATATAATTTTAAGTTGGGTGAAGACCTAAATCCCTGCCAAGCACCGTTGAATTCCGTCCTGCCGTTCTCAAGTGATGCCCGGACAAAAAAAAGCGACATACGGACACGATGACACACACACACACACACACACACACACACACAGGCAAAATTTTCTGAAGTCATTTTCGGCTTTCATGGGGTGTGAAACGTGAAGATATCGCAAAATTTTTCGATTCCGACAAATTTACAGACAAAAGTCTGATTTTATTAATATAGACTAGCAGGCATTGCCCGCTTCGCTGGACATTAAACTTAAATGAGTTGTCAAAATGCCATATCTTTATTAATAACCTAAGTTCTCGCTGTGATTGGTAGAGGTTTTCTCGCTCCCAATGTGAGGAGTCTGGGTCCCCACTGTCTTCAGCACAACTTACCCACTTCTTACTTCCCCACCCTCAGCGGGTGAGCTCGAAGTTTTGCAAAATACCACTAATGTACATAATGCGAACTTAATCAATATCCACACACCAAAATTCGCCATTCTAAGATAATTCAAAGCGAATTCAAACGAAAAAACATGTTTTTACACATGTTTATTGCCCTCCGACTCCGAGAAGGGGGGGGGGGGGCGATTTCGAATTTCGTGAAATGCAGTTAGAATAAGTGCCGGATGCATACAAACAATTAACACACCAAATTTCGTGACCACAGAAGTCTTTAATAGAAAATATTATAAATAAATAAATACAAAAAGCACAGCTTTAGTATGGGAACCCTTTGGTGACTTTAAATATTTTAAGCCATTTTTGCGATGAACTGAATTGGCTATCTCAATTGTGCAATTAAAGATCTTGGCGAGAAACGTCCGAGCTACTTCGGTGCCGAATTTCAAATTTTGCCAAAGGGATCCAATACTAAAGCTGTTCCATATCGAATCTGGATTGAAAACGGAAAAAGGGTAAAATAAATTAGAAATATCAGACCTATATTTATAAATTTGATACCGAATGAAAGGGGCGATTTTGCTGAATCCATTGGTGCAAACAGTTTTTCGATGCGACAATTAGATTTTTAAAAAATAACTAAAGTATGAAATTTAAGTGGCAACGGAAAAACGGATAAAGGGAAAAATAAATTAGAAATATCAGACCTATCATTACAAATTCAGTACCAAATGAAAGAGGTGATTTTTCTGAATCCTGGGGTGTAAACATTTTTTTGATACCACAATTAGATTTTTTAAAATTAACTAAAGTATGAAACTTAGATGGGAACACTTCATTTCAATCTTTTCATAATTTGTAGTGCGAATCACGCGAATACAAAAGTCTTTAACTTAAAAATTTATTGATTATTTTTTCTTTTTTTTCATTCAAAGCATTTTAGTGAAAAAATATTTATGGCGCATGCGCAGGCGTTTTTTACCCACAATTTAAACACTAATCATAATTTTGAAAATTTCTATAGATATAATTTCAAGTTGGGTGAAGACCTAAGTTTCTGCCAAGCGCCGTTAAATTCCGTCCAGCCGTTCTCGAGTGATGCCCGGACAAACGTGTTTTAGTCTTTTACCCCCTAGGGGGGAACGGGGGGGGGAATTTCTGAAAAGTTGATAGATATAATTTTAAGTTGGGTGTAGACCTAAATTCCTGCCAAGCGTCGTTGAATTCCGTCCAGCCGTTCTCAAGTGATGCCCGGACAAAAAAAGCGACATTCGGACACGATGACACACACACAGACACACACACACACACACACACACACACACACACAGGCAAAATTTTCTGAAGTCATTTTCGGCTTTCATGGGGTGTAAAACGTGAAGATATCGCAAAATTTTTCGATTACGACAAATTTACAGACAAAACTCTGATTTTATTAATATAGATAATGCCCATTTGTGGCTATTTTCCGACGTAATTCCCATTTGTGAATAATACAGTACAGTAGCAAAAGCTTTTAGACAATACGTTTTCTGTTCTAACTTCTTCTATAAGCAAAATTTCTTTATGGTGTAAATTAGTAATTTACAGCTTTAATTCTCGTTCACCGTGCGCAATTAATGGTATGTGATAAAATTATTAATTTAAAATTTACTAAACGTTAATAAAAAAATCCATGCACCAAGTACCAAAAAGAAATTGTCGATTGTAATTAATTTGCGTATGCAAAAATATTTTGGTCGAACATGCAAATGATAAAGATTTGGATCCGCGCATTCAGCAGGTCTGTATAAAGAGGCTTCTCCCTCATATGGTCAAAATTCCTGTTGCACTTGGACTGTGGATATCTTCGTGGACTGTAACAATGTCTCGCCGAATGATTTTGTGCTCGTTATGAGTATTTGCCCGAAATTTGACAGATTGAGTGCTATAGGATTCAAAGAGGCTGGTTCGACATCTGAGTCGAAGCAATGCAGCGTTGACTATCTCAATTATAAATAATTCTTCTAAATTTCATAATGACTATTAAAAATAATTCTCTTTATGCACATTTATGCAAACTTTTGTCCTATACCACCGTGTTAAAAATTTAGAAAAAGCGGGATGGCAACGCAACCTGTAAGACAATTTTTACCAAAAGCTGATAGGCACTAATTTATGTCAAGGTGTAACTACAACAATTTGTATGAAATTCTGTGCAGTAGTTTCTGAGATACAGTTGCCACAAAATTTTGTCACACACCCAACAGCTACAACCATAAAAGAACACCTAGACTCTTTGGCCTTTAACCTCAGGTAATTTAAAATTATTTATTTTCTTAATTTTATAATAATATTTATTAATAAGCATAATTAAAAACATTAATTTTCTTAAAGTAGTAACTTTTATTAAAACAGTAAATTTTTAAAACTAATAACAATTTATTTTAATTACTCTTATATTGTGATTATACGTTTTATTATTTATTCATGTGAATGACAAATCTACTAACTGGAGCAGTAATTAAGCTTTTTCATATTTCTTAGGAACTTTTTCCCTAAAATTGAAGATGGATCAGAAATCCCTTTGAAGAAAATTACCTAAAAAATTTGAAATTATCTTCAAGTGTGGAAGGCTCGTTAATTGAACTATCATGTGACCAG
The DNA here is from genome assembly GCA_963930645.1 of Salticus scenicus. Classification (NCBI taxonomy): domain Eukaryota; kingdom Metazoa; phylum Arthropoda; class Arachnida; order Araneae; family Salticidae; genus Salticus; species Salticus scenicus. The sequence continues at coordinate 202,222,494 of OZ005652.1, forward strand.
ACTCTAAAATCACTTTTTAAAATAGCACCGTTGGTCCCGTTCTGGATCTGGGTTTTTTTTTAAACTTTGCAGAACCGGATCTACATTTTTAAAAGGGGAGGGGGAGGTGCAGAATTCCAATTTGCCACCCTCTAAGCAAAATTTTTTAACAAATAAAATTCTGAGACTTTTACAAAATTATTTATTTTAGTTATAAATTTATATGTAATTCTAAAGGTTTATTTTCCTCGACTTTATTTCAGTTAAAATGTCATAATTGAGATAGTTGGCTATTTCACTCTCAGTCGAAAATATTGCCAATTCCAACAAGTGCTCTTTGGACAATGTGGAACGTAATCTTTAGTGAATTTCATTTTTTTTTTTTTTTTTTTTTTTTTTTAAGTTTCTTTACATGAAACAGAAGTTGTAGGCAGAGTTGCATAAATTCTGAAAACTATACTTATGTCAGGAAATGCATTCAGCCAATCGTTTTTACATATAACTTCCAATAAAGAAACAGGTTGTAATTCGTAAATATTTGTCGATAAAAGTGGTCTTTGCTCTTCGAAAACTTCATGTTCGGAAAAGCGTTTTTCTAAATTCAAGCCCTTGACATATTTAAGAACCAAATTGAGTATATATATTTTTAAAAAATCTGTTATAGTCATTTTCATCAATGTTTCGTCAGTCAAAAATACAAAATAATAATTTATTTTCCTCGCATTGTCAAGTCTGTAATTAATTTCGACTAAAATTCGATCTAATATAGCATTTGTTTGTTGTAGTGTTTCTGTTTCAAGCGTCTGCAACTCGTCGTCGACTAATTCGCCATGCATCTTTTCCGTTCGGTATTCTAGGTTCTTTAACTCTTTGAGGGGAGTGAAAATTTTCCAATTTAAAATGAAATGCTACCAGAATTCACCAACAATATTAGAAGAAAGGAAATAAATGAAGTTATTCCACTAAGTTATAAAAGCAAATTTTTATTAAAAAAAAAAAGAAAAAAAAAAAAAGAAAGTCTGGGGCCAGTTTTTGCAATTGAGAATTGAAATTTGCGTTTTCATTATGGCAACAGCACCCTTGTTAGGTTTAATATGGTTTATCTATGACATCAACTCGGCAACGGCAGTAGCTTTTTTAAACCATTTGTCAAATCCAGTATTACGAAATTTTTAAAGTATTTTCCAACCCTTCCATAACAGCAATTGATCTCGTTAAAACAATATCAGTTGTCAGTTTTTTGTATTCCTTTACCGACATAGTTGAACACTTTCAAAACATGATTCTATATCACTAAGTATAAAATAAATTCAAAATTCCTGGCCTCATTTTGTAGACGTTTTTATTCTGAATTTGCCTTGGGGATTTGCTCTCATCTTTTAGCTCTATCGAAGCATCACAAACTTATTTAGGCTTATTTTCAAACCAATAACAGCTTCTCCTTTCGCAGACCATCATGTCTGACCCTTTGAGGTTATTCTTTGTGTGTTTTTAATACTTTGTAACAACATTGAAAATGGTTTATGGCATAGCTTTGTCTATCTGTCTCTCTGCGCTCTATCTCCGGTAAATATTCATGGAATTCTCTGAAAATATATGTTATTCAAGTTTACTATGCAATGTTCTCCATTGAAAATGGAATAAATACCACCATTGGTTTGTGTGCAGTGACACACGAAAGAATTCCAAAGCATTGTGTTCTATGAGAGGTATTTCTATAAACCATATTTCAATACATTTATTTTGCACAAATCGTAATGAAATAGACATTTATTATTCCTATGCACAAAAATTGTTTCCTATAAAATATAGTATGATTAACATTAGAAAAAAAAAAAAAAGACCACACAAAAATATTCAGATAAATTAAGGATTATGATTGAAATTTGCTGCAATTGCAGTTTCGCATTGTTTAAGCGTTTTGCACTTTAATCAACGCTTAAGAGTGATTATGATTTGAATTGGTCTATCTGTCTGTCCCTCTAACCACTTCCAGCGTCCCCGTCCGGAAATATCTTCAGAATTTCTTTAAAATGAATACTCTTAAAAAAATCTTTTTGAGTTCACTGTGGGTTATTCACCATTTAAAATGGTATTAGTAGCGCAGCTGGTTTGTGTACAGGAACACTCAAAAGAAAGTCAATGCCTTGCGTTTTATGAGAGGGATTTTTACTGCGCAAACTATAATTAAATTGAAAGTCGTTATTAAGATGCTAAAAGAGGTTTTTTTTTTTTTTTTGGTTTTTTTTTTTTTTTGGTAGAATATGAAATGTTTGGCGCGATAAGATTTACAGAGCTACACTGAAATATTCAGATACGTTATACAACAGGATACTGCTGGTGTTTCATTTTTCGCTTGTGTTAAGCGTTTTTAACACTCTACAACAATGTTTAAGGGTGAATATCAGTTAAATTAGTCTTTGTGTCTGTCTTTCTTCCATTCCGTCTGGACGCTGTGTGATCAAGTAGCGAAAGTGCATTAACGGTTAAACGATGCAACAGGAGGTATGTATAGTTAGAAAGTTAATAATCTATGGGAACTGCATGTGATTTTTCGTTTTTGTTGCATAATATCACAGCGTAAATTAAATGAAACAAAAAAGTTGTAAATTCTTTGAACAGCTAACTCCACATAGACGCTTAGCACGGAGCAGAAAGAAGGCATGTACACCAACAAGTTTAAGGAAATGGGCAATGCACGGTGAAAAGCAGCGTATTATTAGTATTATTATTATTCTGGCTTGGAGGCATCTGTACGCTCCTGACGCATTTAAATTATCGTAGGACTGATCATGACAGTCCCTATTGGATAACTTATCGTCCTCTAACTTTTTAGAAATTATGTTCGTCATGCATTTGCCCCTTTTATCATAAACTTCAATGAAATCAATAAATCTCTCGAAAATTTTACATTCTCCGAAACTTTCGAAGGAAACTACAGAAAACCTAGAACGTTTATATTCTTTTATATTTTACAGAATTTCGAATTCCAATTTCCGTTCACATTTTGTTTTAAAGATTTTTAACGATATACAGTCCGGAATAAGGCAAGTTTTGGAGACAACCACGGATAAGTCAGACACAAATTTTTATATAGAAATTTTTATATTTATTAATGTTTGTATCTCAGATCCTAATTTACATAATTTCATAAGTAATATATCATTTTAAAACTTATTTGAACTGGAATTAAAAAGTAGATATCCCAAATTTCTGCTGCCAGATGACATTTTAATATTTTAAAATTTCAATATTTCCAATTTTAATTATGATTAAATTACTTATAATACATCATTTGAAATATATTTTATTGGAGATTTTTAAACTGATATAAGCCATTAAATTCCGTGCAAGAGTTTCAGCGCAAACCCCAGAAAACATAGAACACCTTTATTCCAATATATCCAATTCTAATTATGATTAAATTACTTATAATGTATCTTTCGAAATATATTTTGCAGTAATTTTATTGCGAACTTTTAAACTGATATAAGCTATTAAATTCAGTACGGGAGTTTCAGAGAAAACCGCTGAAAACCCGAAACACCATTATTCTTTTTTATTTTGTAGACTGGATTTTTAACATTATTTTTTCCCCAATTACGCAAGTTTCGGAGAAAACCACGGAAAAGTCAGACAATTCTTTTTATAACAATGTTTATATTACTTTTCTATCCCAGCTTCTAATTAACACAATTCCATAAGTAATATATCATTTTAAAAGTTATTTGAATTGGAATTATAGAGTACATGCTGCAAATCTTTGTTGCCAGATGGCGCTTTGATATTTTAGTAATTCAATATCACCAATTACGATTAAATTATTTGTGAGTAGATTAGGAGACCGTAGGCCCCACCGGGTTGGGGATTTGCCAGATCAGAACTTTCAATGTTCCTTTACACGGTGAGCAAATAGACTGTTTCAAATCATGAAATGTAAAAGGGCGACATAGTCGTAACAGAGCAGAAATTTGCTACAGTTAAAGTTTTCAAAGATCTTTGAAAAGCAAGCTGTTGTAAGTTCTAAAACGGGGTTAAGGCGCCGAAGTCCTCACCGAGCGGGACTTTGCTACAGTTAGAATTTTCAAAGATGGAGATTTTCACGTGGTAAGCGAACAGACTGTTTCAGATACTGAAACGGGAAGGGGGCGCCGCAGGCGCTACCGAGCGGAAATGTACTACAATTAAAATTTTCAATAAAACTATTTGCACTATATGTCAATGAGCTGTTGCAGGTCCAGAAACGGAAAAAGGCGGCTCAGGCTCCACCTAATGGGGATTTCATACAGTCGGATTTTTCAAGGATAGCGAACCAGCTTGTCGCTAAAGGCGGTTAGTTAATAATAAACTAGTATTTTTAGTAAAGACTCAGAGAAAGAAATAATTAATGGTCAAATATAGAATGACATCAGTTACAATACGAGGAATCGCTTTCCACCTATACTTTTCATTTTACATGGATAAATGAAATGCTGCTGCCATGCCACCTCTCACCTACCGCACCCGCAAAGATACGTATATCATCCTCGTTCAGATTTTAATGCTCACTCACTCGCGGGCGTCGTGCGCTCATAAGTAATATTACGTTTTCAGGTTTTCACTCTGTTTTGGTCATACGTCTCGTGTGATGAAAGGAGAGGAGGGCGTTAGGTTGCTCTGAGCTTGTTACAGACGATGCAATGTACGACGAAAATGGTCTAGAAATCGGGTCCAGCTTAGTACAAATAGCGAGACTAACTGGACTTGGTGGCTGCCGCCCCTCAGTCTTCGCCGCCCGGGGCAAGTGCTCCCTCCCGCCCCCCGCCCCCACCTAGATCCGGGAATGAAACTTTGATCACTTGTTTCTGAAATTCATCACAGAGGTGGCAGCTAAGTAAATACAATAAAATTACTTTCTTTTTTTTTTTAATATTTTTTAATTCTTCTTGTACAGTATCTTTTACTAATCAGACATATCTCCCAGTATATATATATATATATATATTCGCCATACATATATAGGTGTCTGTTTGCCATTATATTTTTTACTTGTATATTAAGTAGTTAGTGGGCCTCAAAGTCTTTTTTACAAAATTTGTGGTCCGCACAAATAAAAAGGTTGGGAACCGCTGTTATAGAAGATTTCAAAAGATGCGATAAATACTTTTAGATCATTTTTCTGACTTTATATAGCTTCAAAATGAAACAGTAAAAAAAAATCAATTTTTGATGTTAGTGCAGAGAATTAACGCCAGCTGACTACATTAGGGTCCTAGGCAGGGCCCGATTTAGCTTCATTGGGGCCCGGGCCAAAAACTTCTTTGGGGCCCCTCTACTTCACTATTTCAGTAATGAAGAACCGAACTTTATGGAGATATTTAAAATTTTCACCTCATTATTGATCCATTTTATTTCTGATTGTTAAGTTTGTCATCTAGCTGCGAAAAATTCATATCCTTGCTGACATTAGGGCGGAATTCAGCTAAATTTTCGCAGTTACGATGGATCAATTAAGCCGGATTTTAGATTATACTGATATTTTGTTAAAAAAAGTTCATTAAAGAAGGAAACATAAAATAAAATTTCTATTCGATTTGGGGGGCCCCCTCTGATGTGGGAGGCCCGGGGCAACTGCCCCGTATGCCCCTGCCTTAGTCAGGCTCTGGTCCTAGGCCTGGATATGCCCTCCGTGGGTGGTCTTTCTAAAGGGTCCTAACCCGCATTTATAGAGGATTCAAAGAAAACCACGGAAAACTCTGAACGGGAAGGACGATGAGTTGGGTTGGGTTGTAGGAATTAAAGCCGAATGACTGCGCTAGAGTCCTAGACCTGAGGGGGAGTGCTCTTCGTGTGTGTCTTTCTAAGGGATCCTATCCCGTATTTACTCAAGTTTCGGAGAAAACCACGGAAAACTCCGAACGGCTAGGCCGATGAGCGCGACCTGGGATCGAACCCGGCACCTCACATCTACAGATTTCAGTGCAGAACCTCACGGCCGCGACTAGGACGATGAGTGTGATTTGAGATAGAACCAGATATTTCACGTCCACCAGCATCGAGAAATCAATTTTTTAAAAAATAGAACAGATTTAATAGTTGTGAATTTTCTGAATGTGAAAATGGAATTTTAAAAATATATTATGTAATGAGTAATTGTGTGAAAAAACACACATCCTTGTAACAAAATAATATGATATCACTATTTCTTGCATGAAAAATAATATTTGGTTTCTTAACAATATTATCCGTTAAGTAATTTTAATTTCTAAAATACACTGACATTACATTGAGCCGCTTAATATGTACTCGCTTTGCCCTATGGGCAACGGCAGTAAATTTCTCGAGCTCTCCAGCTTACGCAATCGCTCGTCTTATTTTTATTGCATCAACGTGCTTTTTTGGCAATTTTGTTATTTACAAACTTAATCATCAAAAGCAATTTATTAAAAAGCAAGTACTAAATATTAAGCAAATAAGTTTGAAAATATACAAGAACGAAAAATATTTTTTCTTTTTTTCCTTTTAAAGCATTTTATATTATTTAAACCAAGCAATGTTATATATTTAATGATTTCATACTGCTATGTCAGAACTACAGTTTATAATCTTTATTTGTACTTGAGTATGAATGTATTTGGCAAAGTATATTTCTAAACATTATTAAAATTTATTTTATTTCTTTGAAGAACAGCTCTGAATGTTTTGTGAGTTCAAAAATAATAGAAAGGGAAAAAACGCACAACTACACGTACTAACCGTAATCTGCTACTAACTACTCGCGAAATAGAAAAACAATTTTTGATGAAAGATGCTATTTATGTAGATCTAACACATGTGGAAGTTCTTAGATGCTCTCTGCAGGGCCGGCTCTAGGCGGTAGGCAAGGTAGGCAACTGCCTACGGCGGCAAAATTTAGGGGCGGCAAAACCGGCTGAACTACAAAAAATAAATGTATAAAATACTTCGATTATTGAATGAAGAAAATAAATAAATAGAAAAAAAAAAGTAAAGAAATACAACAAGAATTTACAGGCTTCTCTGTCCATTCCTATAATTTGAAATGCAGACAAGAATAAATAAATTTCTAAGTTCTGTACAGTATGTACAGTTATTATTTATGCAGCCGCGACGCGAAGGGAGAAATGCACACTCGCTGGTTTAACAAGCTCTTTTTGTTCTCTAATTAAAGAAAGTCAAGAGTTTGCCAATTGTAGGCACTTTTAACAGTGTTCTTCAGCATGTAGGAACTATTTGGAGGTACCCTTTCTCCCCAGGACATTATCAGTATATCCTAAGTATGAAATAACGTCCTAAGACATCCTCAGCCGTAAGATAGGAACATTTTGAGTTGTCCGTAAAAACACGGCAAAATTTGATTTAGAATTGGTAACAGTGATGTCACATTTAAAACAATGCTTTATTTATGCAATAACGTCCATCAAATTCATTGGATGGGGGAGGGGGGGGCGATAAATTTTTGGTTAAGGTATGCTTCCATTGGCCAATCAGAATTTCAATGCAAATTCAATGAACATTTTTAAGGTTTTCTTCCTGTTGAAAGATCTACTAGTAAGGAACTGCTTAAAGTTTTATTAAAAGAGATGGGGGGAAAATTGGGTTAAAATTATAAAATATGAGAGTCAAGGTTATGAAAATTGCTCAGATATGAGAGGCGACAAATTCGGAGTACAATCAAGGATTAAAACTTTAAATTCCAGATCATTTCACGTACATTGCAGCAGCCATTTATTAAACTTAGTAGTTAATGAATGATTATGAAGTTGGAAAAGTTGTACAGATTCCCCAATATCTTTATTTCTTAAAATAGAAAATATTCATGATGTTTTATTAAGTCATTTATAAAAATGTAGAGATAGATAATATGATTAAAAATGAGGCAGTAGTTTATTGATTACAGTCAGCAGCAAAATTATTGAAGCACTTAGTAATAATTCCTACTTAAAAGATGCGCACATAATACTGTTTTATTAAGTAAATATTTGTCGAGTGATGATCTTAGTCTTATACTGTTTTTAAAAAAGTAAGTTGATGATAAAAAGAAGCGATCAAACTAAGAAAAATATATATATAATATATAAAAAATGCGGATGTGTGCTTCAATAAATTTGCTGCCGACTGTATAATAAAAAATTAAAGTTTTATGTTTGATCGTCATTTGATACAAAATTTTGAATCACATTAATCCGATTAAGTAAGCTACGTGAAACAAAAGTTTCTGATTTATACCAAGACCAAGCCACTGATTTATTAAATAGCTCATTATTATTATTATTATTATTATTATTATTATTATTATTTAAGAATTAAGATCAATTGAATCCTTTGAAAACTTTATCTTAAAAGCTGAAAAATTAGCTAATGTAATAGGCATAGAAAAAAAAAAAAAAAAAAAACTTTGAATTGACTAAATCACGCCATCATGATCAATCTTAAAATTGAAATTTTTCTTATGAAAGTGTAGATGAAAGTATAGAAAATTTAAAAGAGAAATATAAAATAGATTTTTTTTTCTTTTCAGCGATCAGGCGATCAGTAAACTGAAGCTGAGATTAAATTTATTGAATAATCATAATCATTCTAATGAATTTTTATGCAATGTCCACAAACTTAAAGACGCGTGCAAAAATGAATTACTACCACACTGTAAAGATCTGGGAAACGACTTAACAGATGGTGATTCCTCTGATCTTAACATTTTAAAATTGGCTGGTAAAATATACTTTATTTTCTTCAGTTTTGAAAAAAAAAAAGAATGTCCAGTTGACGTCCTTAAATTCATTACCTTCCTTAACATTGGGCCGAATTTAAGCATTGCTTTAAAAATTTTGTTAACCTTGTCCATAACTTTTGCTACAGCGTCTAGAATAAACAGTGTGCAAAGCGGCAAATAAAATTGTACTAAAAAAATTAAGCCTGTCACCAGATGTCATTGTAATCAAAGCTAGGTGTCACGATATCAAAACCGAGACTCCCTATTGGTTAATTACGTACTCAGATCACGTGATTGAGCTGACGAAACTGGGAAAAGCCAATCAGGTCTTCGATTTGAGCAATAGTTTCGATCACAGAGACATCTGGGGAAGCTTAATTTTCGTAGCATTATTTTAACATCACGGTTGTAAGCGATTGTCACACTGTTTATTCTAGACGCTGTACTTTTGCTAACGGAGGGAGATTTTTTTCTAAACTAAAAATTATACAAAAAAAATACTTTAAAACCATGTCTAGTCAAAATCGACCCAATGGGTTAGCAATGTTGGCCATTGAATATGAATCGAGTAACAAATTAGATATGCAAGAAGTTATTCGAGATTTGTAGAAAAAAAGGTTCGAAAGAGATTATTTTATTAAGGTTTAAATTTTGTATATTGTACTAGAATTCTTTACTCTTTGCTGTTTAGAAAATATTGTCTGTACTAGTATTAGTTCCAAAGATTTTGTGTTTTTAACTTAAAAAAAAATAAAAAAAGAAATAGTAGTAAATATTATATGAGTATTATTTTCTTAGCTCAATTCTATCAGATCGTTTTTACGATATATATATATGTGTGTGCGTGTGTGTGTGTGTATTTTTTTAATTTGAAAGTTTTTAAAGCTTGAGGGGGGACGGGGGCGGCACTTTTGTGGTTTGCCTACGGCGGCAAAAACGTTAGAGCCGGCCCTGCTCTCTGTTGACCCTAGTGGTACTACTATCGCTCTGGTTCGTGTTCTAGCTACATCGTCCTATCTGTATGGTAACCTATGGAGAAAACAACCGCCTGGACCCGTTTCAGGCATGTGGTTTCTTGGTGGGGCCGTGCCCTTAGAGGAAATCTATAAACCCGTGTCCTTAGCGGAAATGTTATCTCTCCTCGGTGGCGTGCTTTCAGCATACGTGCCTTTAGCGGAAATGTATAATAAATTTAAAAATAAATAAATAAAAAATGAGATCTTCAGTTTTCCTCTACACTTTATCTACATTTAGCACAGGCTATATTTGATTCAGAAGTAACACGCCGCAAAAATAGGTATGCGTACTGTAGAATATCCGTTATTTGAGGGAATGGTGATCTGTAACCATATGAAGTTTAATGAATCACAGTACTCCATACGAAAACGAACATTATTGCCATTTTATGATTTTATTTAAGTTTTTGAGAAAATATAATTAAGGATTACACCTTTTAAAACTAAAACAAAAATGAAAAATCATGAGGTATACATTGATTATCAACACTTTCCAACTGTACGTATTCGTTGTCTATATTATCACACAATGGACAAACAGAAAGACACACGTGTAGACTAACTGCATTCATAATCACTCTGAAACATTGTTGGAAAGTGTTAAAAATGCCTGACACAAACAGATATGCTGCTCTTAATTTCCTATTTGCACCCCTTAATGTATCGAAACATGTTTGCGTAGTCCTGTAAATCTGGAGGTTAAGCATATTATAGTTTATACAAAACATTTTCTTAGCATATAAACAATAAATGCGAAATTCTTTATGATCTTTTGATGAAGTTATTTAAAATGTCTCCCTAAAGCGCAAGGCGTTGACATTTTTTGGATGTCCCTGTACACAAACCAGTGGCATAGGTTCTATTAGAGCCATTTTAAGTAGGGAATAATCAATAATGAATTTGAATAACACATATCATTAATAAATAAATAAATAAATAAAAATAAAATAAAAATAAAACTAGTATGCTGTGGCCACCACAAGATTTACTTCTATATTTTCCTATACAAATTCACTAAGTGCAAATAATCAATTTTTATCTTAGAGAAAACTAACACTAAATATCCAAAGAAAGACACTATTGTCTGTAAATGACATCTTAAAAAATGCATGTTAATAATAGTTATCTCACATATCAAGTTTCGTACAGTTATATGCCAGTGAAGTTGAGATATAACTTTCTCGTTATCGAGGAAATTTGCAGTATAGCAGAGCCACCTATTGGCCTATAAGTATCCAAATTGAATCAGCATAATGTCTCATAATGGCCTTCACATATATCACGTTTTGTTCGATTATCAGCAATAGAACCTGAGATATAGCCACCCCTTTAAATTGCGGAAATCGCTGTATAGCAGCGCCACCTGTTGAGCAGTTGACACTAAAAGTTTATAGACACTCATTTAGAATAGAGTGCATCAATATATAAACTTATATGCAATTCTATGCAGTAATTCCTGGGATATAGCTTTCCCTTAAATTGCAGAAATATCTGTATAGCAGTGCCACCTGTCAGTCCATAAGTATTCAAATTGAATCAGCATGTCTGACAATGGCCTTCTCTTATATCAAGTTTTGATTGATTATACACAATAGAACCTGAGATGTAGCTTCCCCTTAAATTGTGGAAATTGCTGTATATCAGACATCAGAGCCACCTGTTGAACGGTTCGCATCAAAAGTTGACAGGCACTAATATAACTTAAGGTGCATCTACACGTAAATTTTTATGCAATTCTAAGCAGTAGTTCCGGAGATACAGCTGCCACAAAATTTCTCCCCCCCCCCCACACACACACACACAAGTGCTAAGTTATTAAAATTTGGTTTGTAGAAATACCTCTCATAGAACGAAACGCTTTTTAATACTCCATTTTACTCCATTTTCCATAGAGAACACTCCATAATGAACATATATCAGTTCGAGAATGAACATACCTTTTTATTTCCGTAAAGGGCATGACTTCTTCTATTAATCCTTCTTCTCTTTGACCCCATTCCGCTAAGGGCACGTTCCGCTAAGGGCACGGTCGCTAAGGACACGACACCTTCTTGGTCATATGGCCGTTAGGGGTTTGCCCCAGACTGTCACCAGTTGTCATAAACAGGGGTGGCGTCAGAAGGGGGGTCGGGGGGGGCACAGCCCCCCCCCCCGTCTGAGAGTTCGTGCCCCCCCCCCCCCATCGGGGAAGATTCTCAAAATCTGTCAGAGAAAAAATACCCTTTTTTCCCCATTTGTCCAGCAACAAAATATTTTTTTCCTTTTCATCATTCGGAGTTTGTCTTTCTAGAGAAGTTTTTTTTTTTCCAGAAAAACTAATGGCATGTAACTGTGATGGCTTTGCTAGCATTGATATACTGTGTATTCCTCTTCTATGTCAGTTCGTGGGAACGACGACAGGAAAATAAAGAAAGCGGCGAGAATTATTACAAGGATTGACCCAGTCCTTATCTTCTAAAATCACACTTGCGATGCTTCTGTGAAGAAGTCGCTTCTTTATTGCCTATTTTCCAGCTCTCTTTGAAATGGACAAAAAGCATGTAGGTTACATATGTTTCCATTTCCCTTTTTGTCTGTGAACAGCAACTAGACCACACACACACATAAGTTTTTTTTTCTTCCCTGGATATTTTTAAGAATAAGATATCTCTTTAAAAAGTACGTAGGAAACAACAATCTTAATCCCCCCCCCCCTTAATAAGAACAAAAAAGAAAGAAATTTCATTCAAATAGATCACGAAAATATAATTTGCATATTGATTTAAGTCACATTTCCTTTAATTCTACTAATTCTTATTCAGGATACTGTTTTCAAATATTGTGTGTCTATGTAGATGTAGGGAGGATCATACATTCAAAGAAAATATCTAAAAAGTAAGATGAAAATGTGTCGCTTTTGCTTTAGAACTTAAAGACAGCTTTAACAATGAGAAATGAAACAAGTAAAATAATTGAGACCTTTTAATAAGATTTGTTTTTTGCATTCTATTTCTAAAGGGAAAATTCTTTTAACTATTTGTGAAATTTTATAACGATAATTTGTTTAATATCTGTCAAATTCAAAGCATTAAAATATTTCCGTGTAATTAAGAGTCGTTTTAATAATTATATGAAATTAAAATTGTTATATTTATTTTACATCGCTGCACTCTGCATCACCAACAAATTAAAAATGTGTTTCTCTTTTTAAAATTTACTTTTAATTACTTTTTGCTAGAGAGTTAGAGAACAAAAAGGAAGAAAAAAAAGGCAATCGGGGAACAATACAACTTTTACCGATTTTTAATGCTTGTTTGTATGAAAATCAAAAATTTCCGAAACAGTAAAGAATCTTCTTGCTCTATTTTATCAATTGAGCCGCTCATGAATGTTTATATTTTATTATTATCTTCAAAAGCCATATTGCAATTTTTCATTCAGCATTTTTTTTTTTTTTTCATAAAAAACATGGAAGATGAAAATTGTGATGGCATGTTTCCGGGCCATCCTTAGGTCCCAGACCGTCGCCAATTGTCTATTGAGCAGCACTAGTGCAACGTTAAAACCCAACCAACCAACCAACTATAAAATATATTAATAATTATGAAATAACTCAGCCAACGACTGAAACATCTGTCGGTTCAATTTATAAATGTTAGAATAGTGAAAAACTACCTCAGAACTTGCAGTGCAGAAAGCAGGTTGCAAAATTTGATGATTTTAGGGCTTCACAGTGCAAGATCAAAGAAATTAGATTTAGAAAGAATAGTAACAATATTTGATAAAACCTATCCCAAAAGCCGAATTCAGTTACAACAATACGTAAATGGATTTTATTTTTTTAATTTTAAATTTAAATTTAATGTGTATGCAGGAGATTTCCAGAAATCCACACAAATTGGAAAAAAATTGTGTATATTTTGGAATTTTGTGAAAATTAGCATTTATGGAGCGAGATTTTGGTACTGTAATGCATAAAAAATGAGGAAAAATACAAATAAGTATGCTTGGAAAATAATTAACATAATTAAAAATTTAAAAAAAAAATTAAAGATAATAAGCACCTTTGTAAAAAATATGCATACAATGAAGTTTAATTTAATTTTTTCTTGAATTAAGAAATTAAAATTTATCTAATAAAGTAAGATACAAAATTTTACACAACATGTGATACAATATAAGCTTCTATTACAAGTATATTACTTTTTATTACTTTTTTTTTAAATATAGACAAAAATAGTTTTTTATTTTATTTATTTATTGTTATTTATGAACAATTATTATTTATTGTTTATAGCATTAATGAATTTAAAATTTATCATCAACAGAAAGTAATCTGCATAAAATTGACTTTTTGTGTTTCGTGAGATTCAATTTCTGATGAATCATTGTTAATATCAGTGCTATCTTGAACTTTTCATATTAAAAATTTTACTGTCGGTTTGATAGTTACATTGGTTACAACATGCGGATTTCTGGAAGTCTACTGCATTTGTTCATGAAGTATTTAACATTATGAAGATTAAATAACGTAATTTTAATATTAATGTTGTATGATTATGAGAAAATTATACCTTAAGTGCATATTTAAATCAGCATATTGTAAGTAAAATTTGAACGTTTAAGAGAAATGTAATATGTATATACTTGGTTACAAATGAAACGTATACCATGTTAAGAAGGAAGTTTTATCTGACATTTGTTGGATGTCTTTGACTCTATTTATTTTTTCACAACTATGCTCATGCTCTAATATGCATGATTTACTTTTTTTTTTTTAATATACATGTTACATATATATTATTTTAGGAGGGTATGGAATAGCTCGATACATCGACGAGATGACACGGCGATTAAGTGAAAAGCTAACTTTATAAAAACAATCTACCTTGAATTTAATACTCTAATTTTTCCATAAAATCTCTAGTTTTCACCTGGAAGAACACTAGCTTATAAATTATGAAATGTGAATGTGGCACTGGTGATGAATTTAATTAAATAATAATTTTTCTTTAAAAACTGCAATTTTCAACTGAATTTAGGAGTTTTTTACTGTGAAATCATAATCATTATTTTTAATATTTGACAAAACCAATTAAAAATTTCTTTTTTTAAAAAACAGTACATTTCTATAATATGATAATAATATAACGTGATTTATCATCTAACATGAATTGGAAGTTAAAAGGTTGGCAGCTTGTAAAATTAATTTAAAATGTCAATGCAAAGTGGTCTGAAAGGGAAAAAAAAAATCACATTTTAAATTATTTTAAAAAATATCTTAAAACTCAATAATTCTCAAATGAATTGAAAAAAGTTTGGCTGTGAACTCATATTATTTTTAACCAATTTTTAACTCTTGCCAAAATCGGTTTACAATTCAAGATTTTTAAAATACTTGTTTTTCAGCTCCAATGAAAAAAAAAAATTACGGGATATATAATCTAACATGATTTAAATTCGGAAGATTGCAAGTTCGCATGTCTTAGCCGAATAATATGAAAAAAGGAATACTGCTAGCACACAAATATTAAAATCTTAATGCAAAGTGACCTGAAAAATTACATTTTAATTAATTAATTAAAAAAAAATGTATCAAACAGAATTTTACTAAGAACCATCCGGATTAAATCAGCCTTTATTGATTATTATTATTATTATTATTAAGGGGGAAATTGCATTAAAGACGGTCTATTCATTTGGATGTTACAGTGCCTCAAATACACAAAGGCTTCAAACTTATCATAACCCCCTCCTCTTTCTTATCTTAGTCGGTGTTAAAAATAATACGGAAGCACTTAAAAAAAACAGACAAACAAACAAACAAAAAAGTACCATTGTATATTTGACATAGCGGATACACTGACAGGAAGGTGCATGGTGTTAAATATGCCTGTAAAAATGTTTCTACATATAGTGCCCCCCTGTCGGGGAACCGGTGCCCCCCCGTCGGGGAATTTCTGACGCCACCACTGGCCATAAAGCCCCATTGTGTGACATAAAACCCACTGACTCCTGGTCATATAAGGAAAAGGCATGTTTACAAACAAACGCTCCATCAATTAATCTTTACCACTCTCGAGCGGCAAAATATCAACACGTATTGGTGGAAATACCAAAGTTTCGCCACTATACTCACATCTTGACTGTGAGGCTCCTATATATACGAGCTGGCGCATCAGGCATTTTGTTGCCTTAGGGTTGCCACATGTACCCAGCGCGTTTCTCTGGTAAACAAACGACAAACGCTTCTTTTTATCGTCTTACGTTACTTTCGAGTAACTTGTTTTATTATATTTCACAATCTTAGCTAAGTAAACTATGATATGGAAGTTTGTTTAGCGATAAACTGCTATAATCATTCAAGAAGTGAATATAAAGTGTTCACAGACCTTCTATTACTGTGTATTTGAGTTTTGGCAAGATTTTGTAAAAGAAACAGAAACCGCCCTAACAACACATCTTACCCCAGCAGGGGTGGCGCCAGCTAGGGGGCCGGGGGGGCACAGGCCCCCCCGTCGGGGAGTCTGTGACCCCCCATCGGGGCATACTCTTAAAATTTCTTGGGGGGAAAAATACAAAATTTTCAGTTTTTCTACTTTTGGCAGCATTTTTCTTTCCTTGTACAAATTTGGAGCATTCCAGTTTTTCCATTCTATATTCAATAGAAGAAAGTATTGGATTTTTTAAAATTTTCAGCTTCCAGTTTTCCATGAATATACACGTTTTGAGAGGTCCAGAACACGTTTTGACCACGATATTTTTAGAAAATGTCTGTCTGTGGTACGATGATCTCCAAAACCACTAGGAGTACTAACAAATGTAATGGTACAAATTATAACAGTAATATTATTAACAGTATTGCAGTTTTTGATAAATACTTATATAATAAACTGACTTTATGTAGTGCCCCCCCTGTCGGGGAGGTGGTGTCCCCCCGTCGGGGAATTTCTGGTGCCACTACTGTACCCCAGTACATCCATAGGATATCCTCAGAATCAAATGACATCCTGAGAATGTACTGTGAAAAAAAATGTGTTTTTTGGAATATTATTGTTGCTTATTGATCTTATCTTGACCGGATTAGCTTCAGATCAAGATTTCTTAAAATCATTAGGGAAGCGATAAGGACGCCAAGCTGGAAAGCTGTCCTCTTCGGAGGCAAAAAAATGGCGGTGATGCGCCGGCCTATTATTTTATTAAGGGGCTCTACTTATAGGAGTTTACATCGACAATGAATCCACATCGAGATTCCATGGCGCGGTCTACAATTTTCTGTACATCTGTCGCCAGCCTCGTCACCTTCATTAAAAAGATAATGTGATCGAGTTTCTCTTAGGAAAAATATAATGAGCACTTCTCTCATCTTACCAAAAGAAACTGGGCACACGGCAAATAAATGCTGTTGCTTTTTCTTTGCCTTCACCATGGACTTCATGATCATGGCCGCCGCTTGTTCTCTTTTTTACTTCACTTTACTTCATATGAGGCTTTTTTTTTCTTCTTTTTAGTTTTGCGTGCTGGCTACACTTCACAGAAGGGAAATCAGATGTTCATGTTTATATGATGGCAACGTTGCGCTCTATTAACGATTTTTGATTAATATTGTACATCTGTTTCTGGTGTTTACCAAAAAGTTTTCCGCGTTTTTGCAATATTTTATCTATTATGGCACGGGAATATGATCATCTTTTTAAATTATTAATCATCGGTGATAGTGGTAAGTGAAAAATAACACATTTTACTTTTAAAATATTTTTTTCCATCGGTACATTTTGACAATTTATTATATTTAAGTTTTGAACTAAGTTTCGTTTTCTCTGTTTTCTTTCTTTATTGTATTCATGATATTTGTGCAAACATTTGTTGATTTTCTTGAACTCAAATTATTTAATGGAAACATTCTTGAGCTCCTTTGAATACTTGTCTTGTGTGTTTAGAGTAACCTTTAATTTGGTAAAATGCCTATTGAATTTTCACTGATGCCAACAGTTGTTCGCTATCCCTTTTTGTTTACTTTTCATTACAAGATTTTTCGTAAATTTTGAATTAAAACAATGACATACCTTTAAATTCTCTGCTTTGTGAAAGTCTGGATAATTTTAATAAATTAGACTTCCAATATCTAGTGTTGCTTTATAAATAGTGTTTTTTTTTTTTTTCCCCTCTCTCTCTCTCTCTCTTCCCATCGGATATTTCTTTCTCAACAGATTTCTATTTGTACATATCTATAAATTATTTAGTACGTTTATTCCCTGTTATCTACATATTCAACAGAAATTTGTCATGTACCAGGAATGTAGATTATCGTTTTAATAGACATGTAACTATACTTTAATGCGCTGTTAAAAGATAAGATTATTATATTTATTTTTTTATGTGGGATATTTTTTTAGTAGTAACTGAATTCCTTATTGTTCATTTATTTTACTTTTTTCACTTAAAATTGTGCATAATTAAATATTCTAACTATACACTTTTATTCTTTGTATAATATTTCACACACTTTCACTGAACATAATCAGTTAGTGTGTATGTAAATTATTTATTATTTTGCCCTACTGCTATTAAATATATGTGCAGTAAAATTACTTAATGAATTACTTTATAAATTAATATTTTGTTTCTAGTTTTATGTGATATATTAATATTGCAGTTATTTT
Source organism: Salticus scenicus (assembly GCA_963930645.1). NCBI lineage: Eukaryota > Metazoa > Arthropoda > Arachnida > Araneae > Salticidae > Salticus > Salticus scenicus. The sequence continues at coordinate 202,240,841 of OZ005652.1, forward strand.
AAATCAATAAATAGTTATTTATCATTATCATTAATGTCCAATGTTCATTTTAGGTGTTGGTAAAAGTAGTTTACTTCTGAGATTTGCAGATAATACATTCACAGGTAAATTTACTTTTTATTATTATTATACTTTATTTACTTAACTCTGATGGGCTGTGATAAATATATATACATAGGTATATCTATTTATGTTGATTTAAGCGTAAAGATGTAAGTAAAAAAAAAAAAAAAAAGTATGTATTGTAAAAAAAATCTATGAGATCCGTAACACTTTTCTTTCCAATTAAATAAAATATTCCAAAAATTCATTTTTAAATAAAACATAAACAGAGGTTACTCCAGAACAAATTTAGTGCCGCATTGAGGCACTTTCACAAAGTCAATTTTTAGCAGTGAGGTACCTTCACAAATTCAACTTTCAGCAAAGAGGTACCTTCACAAAGTCAATTCTCAGCAATGTAGCTGCACACTAAAAAATTTTATAAGTTTCACTGCATCAAACACATAAAAATACCCTCATTTCGAATATTTACTGGAGACAATGATAAATATATAAGTAAACACCTTTTTATCTTGCATATAAGAAACAACTTAACTGGTCCATATATATATATATATATATATATATATTACAACTGTTTCATTTTATTTTTTAAATGTATTTTACAATTTAAAAAACTGCTTTGCGTATTTTGGTTAATTGTTCTGAAGTATCATTAATTTTCTCAAACTTACTTGATGTTTTCACAAATTATTTTATAAATTCACAAATGAGGTACCATTTTTAAAAAGCTGGATTAACCCCTGATAAAAAGGTATATTAAGTTTTGTAAGCAATTTTACTTATTAAACAAAATAAATGGTTATGTAGTAGAAGTATGATGTTACATACAATTTTCATTCATTGTTTCCTGTAAAAGGCAGATCTAGTAAATTTGAATATGTATAATTTATAGTATTTGTAAATTGTCTCAATATCTGTATTATTTTATTTCTAGGCAATTATATTACAACAATAGGAGTTGATTTTAAAATTAGAACTGTTGATGTAGATGGAGAGCGTGTAAAACTTCAAATATGGGACACTGCTGGCCAAGAAAGATTTAGAACAATTACTTCAACGTGAGTGATATCTTTGGTCTGTATTTAAATTTTGAATTATTAATAATTTTTTTGAAAAAGTGACAGAAAAACTAATAAATTATAATGATTTATTTTCTTTAATGTCATTTTATTATATTTTTTTAACTCTAAAAATTTTAATATTTTCTAAACTACTAGAATTACATGTTTTAAAATTTTTATCTACATTTATAAACATTTAATTACAGCTGTAGTCATAGCTTGTAATCATAGCTATTGCAATGTAATAATTTGATGCTTAAAAAAAAATAAATTATATGCCTTAAAATATGAAAACTTTGAAGTTTTACTGAATTTTTAAAGAGGAATTATTTAATTTTATAGCTATTATCGTGGTACTCATGGTGTTATAGTAGTTTATGATGTAACTAATGGGGAATCCTTTGGAAATGTAAAAAGATGGCTGCATGAAATAGATCAGAATTGTGAAGTTGTTAATAGAATATTAGGTAATTTTTTTTTTTCTTCATACATAAGCATTATTTTACTGTAGATATTCATATTGAATACATTTTTCTCTCTTTTTATATATTACCTGTTTTGTTTTTTCAGTTGGAAATAAAAATGATGACCCAGATAATAAAATAGTTTTAACTGAAGATGCACAGCGATTTGCTGATCAGATGGGAATTCAACTTTTTGAAACTAGTGCTAAAGAAAACATTAATGTTGATGAGGTAAAAAATGACTTCACTTTTTTTTTTAAATAGTAATTTTAGATGCATTAATTGAAATTGATTTTCTCAATGTGGGAGATCTGTGGGAAATTTTACTAATAAATAACAAGTATTTTATTATTAAATATATTATAAACTAATATATAACCCCGTCAAAAATGACGGAATGTGAAATCAGTTAAGGTAGTGAATCAACGAATGCTTTGCCAGCTTCGCTGGACACTATATTTAAAGGGGACTAATGTGCAAGTTGCACCTAACGGGACTAATATGCAAGTTGTACCTGATGGGACTAATGTGCAAGTTGCACTGAACGAACAAACTATTTCTTTTAATGAAAATACCTACTAACCCTGGACGATAGGTCTAATATAACGTATCATATTTTATGTCGTATTTATCGTAATATAACTCAGTACTTATTTCGCTTCCTTCGACTCAATAAGTATTTTTTTTATATGCCTGGGCAAATTTAATATTTTTTAATTTTTCGCATGAAAACGTTTTATTATCTTATGCCCCCTAATATATATATATATTTATAAAATAACTGGTAAATTTTTTTGGCATCAATCATAAATTTAAATGTCCAGTTTTGAAATTATTTTCATATTTTAATTAATTCTAAAGTATCTAATCAAAACTTCGTTACAAATAAGGTACCTTATTTTGTAACCTTATTTATTTTAACTAATTTGATAAATATGACGTCGAAATCAACTGTTTGTTTATATCAGATAAGTACATTATCATGATTGCAAGAAAATGATGCAATAACTATTAGCCCATAATTTTTATGATTGAATTTTATATTACATTTTAATTTTATCCTCCATGGGTATTTTAGAATTGCAATGGTAGTTATAAACTTTCGTTGAAATCTTTTTTACATATTGAGATTAAGGGAAAAGTGTAAGCACAAAAAATGTTCAGTTTTGAAAGATCTTTCTAATGATGTAACATTTATGCAGATTAATTTAAATAAATAAATAAATAAAAATATGTACATAGCATTTCTAAGAAAAAAAAAAAGGCTACCAAAAGTCTCTGTTTTGAAGCGGTCTAACCGGAATTGTTCCTGACAGAAGATGGTCATTACTATTATTAATATTGAAGTTAATGATTAAGTATTTTTACTTTCCAAATGTTCATATGTAAGGAAAGTATTTATAATCATGACAAAAATTCAACTTTGAAATTTTGTTATCAACAATTCAACTTTGAAATTTTGTGTATCTACATGATATGAGGTCCCTTGAGTTCATTTTTGCTTTTGTTATAGGTCACTGTAGCGTGAACTGTATAGATTTTGGTGAATCTAGCACATGCATTTTTCTTTTTACAAGGACATAAAAAAATTGCCATTAAGACCTATGGGCTCAAATTATTCAGAGTGTGATAGCATCTAAAATGCCTTATTCGGTTGAGTTGAAAATTTATATACATGATAGGACACCATCACATGAGCTGTATACATTTTAGTGAATATAGTACTCATAATTTTTTTTTTACAGGGATACAAGAAAAATTATTTATCATTATGGCATATGGGCTCAAATTATTTAAAGTACGGTAGCATATAAACGACTTATTCAGATGAACTGAAAATTTATATACATATCATAGATCAGGGGTGGCCAACCCAAGGCCTGCTAGGTAGTTTTCTGCAGCCCGTGAAGAGACTAACAATGTTTAAAGTTAGACCAAGATTAAAAATTATTAAATCCGTTCTGACTTTTTGAAATGAAAATGTCTTTCAGTTTTTAAATTAATTGAGAAAAACAAAGTTATACTAACACATAATAAAATATAAAATAAACCTATCTTTACTTGGTAGTCGTTCTAAGATCTTTCTGCACCGGGCACCCGGTCCTCTTTTATATATATAAAAGCAAGTATATATAAAATTCCGTATACAGATCAAAACAATAAACCCGGTTCCTACATTGGCGTCACCAAAAGAAAAATAAAAACCAGAGTTAAAGAACATAAACATGACATCAAAACCGGAAAATTCAACACAGCCTTAGCTAAAACATATAACGAAAATTATATCAAGATAGAATTCGATAAAACTACTAAACTATCCGATTACAATAGCTATCAATACGCCATGTATCGCGAATCCATCGAGATATCCACCAATGACGACACGTGTAACGAAAGCGGCGCAGTGGCCCCAAATAGGGCATGGAACCACTTGTTGAAAAGTCAACAAGGATGCAGCCAGAAGCCTAAGTCTCCGTCACAGTGTTAACGTTCTCCGAAGAGGACCGGGTGCCCGGTGCAGAAAGATCTTAGAATGACTATGAAGTAAAGATAGGTTTATTTTATATTTTATTATATGTCTTTCAGTGTTTATGGTAGCTGAAGAATCACACTGCTGTTATGAAATGCCATTCATTATTCATTCTTTTTATTATAGTTATTAATGCAGGGGTCGATCCAGGCAAAACTTGGGTCCCTTTAAATAAATTAAGAGAAAACGAAGTACACTAACACATAATAAATATAATAAAACCTATCTTTACTTCGTGGCCGTTCTGAGATCTTTCAGCGCCGGGCACCCGGGCCTCTTCGGAGAACGTTAGCTCTGTGATGGAGATTTGGGTTTCTGGATGCTTCTTTGTTGACTTCCCAACAGGTGGCTCCATGCCCTATTTGGGGCCACTGCGCCGCTTTCGTTGCATGTGTCTTCATTGGTTGATATTTCGATTGATTCTCGGTACATGGCGTATTGATAATTATTGTAGTCGGATATTTTAGTTGTTTTATCGAATTCTATTTTAATGTCATTATCTTTATATGTTTTGGCTAGGGCTGTATTGAATTTTCCAGTTTTTATGTCGTTTTTATGTTCTTTAACTCTGGTTTTTATTTTTATTTTTGTGACGCCGATGTAGGAACCGGGTTTATTGTTTTTGTCTGTATACGGAATTTTGTATATACCTGCGGTTTCGAGTGGGGGGGTTGGGTCTTTGTCGCTACGAATTAGTTGGAAAATGTTCTTGTTTGGTTTTATGGGGATATTTATATTGTATTTACTGGCGGTATTTCTGATTTTATTTGCGGCTCCGCGATCGAAAGGGATGGATGAGGTGAATTTAATTGGTTGTTTTTGGTAATTTGGAATATGGTCGAGTTTTTTGAGTCTATCTTTGATTAATTTATTTATGATTTTGTTCGGGTATCCTGCTTTTCTGGTTAGGTATTTAATGAAATCAAGTTCTTCTTCTAGATCTTTAGGTTCGTTGCAAATCAGGATGGCGCGATTAATGTAAGATTGAATGGCGTTGGTTTTATATCTAAAGGGGGTTTTGCTTTTAAAATGGATGATTTCATTGCTATTGGTTGGTTTTCTGTATACAGTGGTTTTAAACTTTTTGTCATTTTCGTTCCGGGTTATTGTGACGTCAAGGAAATTAAGTTTGGATTCTCTCTCTTCTTCACATGTGAATTGGATGTTTACGTCGTGGTTATTGATATCATTAAGGATTTTATTGAGATCGGTTTTCTTTTTAACTATGGCAAAAACGTCGTCGACGTAGCGGTACCAGTACAAAATGTCGTTTTTTAAATTTTCTATTATTTGGTTTTCTAGTTTTCTTAATTTAAACTCCGCTATGAAGCCCGATATGGGTGACCCCATGGGCACACCTTTAATTTGTTGATAGATTTTGTTGTTGAAAGTGAAATAGTTTTCTCTAAGTAAAAAGTTAGTGGTGGAGTTTAATGTTCGGGTTATTTCGGGGTCTGTGTAGTTATTGTCAATGGTTTCTTTAACTATTTCACAGGCTTCTTTAATGTCTATTGAAGGATAAAGGTTTATGACGTCAAAACTAACAAGGTGATAATTATCGTTATTTTCTATTTCTCTTAATTTATTAACGAAATCTTCGGTTGATTCTAGGCTATGAGGTGAGGGAGGAATGATTTTCTGATAAATATTTGCCATGTATTTCTCGAGGGAATAGGTTGGTGCTTCGTTTTTATTTACTATGGGTCTGAGTTTAGGGGGGGTTTTGTGATCTTTGTATCTGCCGAATATTCGTGGGGTATTAGGTGCGTGGTTTATTATTTTCGGGGGGATGTTATCAGGCCATTTACCATCTTTGATGATTTTGCGTGTTTTATCAATTAATTTGTTATTTGGGTCTTTTTCAATGATATTGACTCCTATTTCATTTATTGTTTCTTCCATTTTAGATATATATTCGTTACGATTGAGAATGGCGATTTTTCTGGTTTTATCTGTTAGTGTGCAGGTGATTTCATTATTCTTTTTTAATTTTTTCAATTCTGCTAAATCTGCTTTGTTGATATTTTTGTTTTTAATAGATTTTTCAATCTCGGTTATGGCGACGTTGCGGATTTTATTTTGGTTATTTTCTGGAATTTTGTTTAAAACGGACTCAATTTTGGCAATGCTGTGTTTTATATTGACGGGTTGATCTAAAATATATTTGTGTCCTAGGTTTAGTAGTTCATGTTGATGGTTATTAAGTTTGGTATTAGATAAGTTAATATAAGGTATTTCGTTTCTTGAGATTGGTTTCTATGAACCAATCTCAAGAAACGAAATACCTTATATTAACTTATCTAATACCAAACTTAATAACCATCAACATGAACTACTAAACCTAGGACACAAATATATTTTAGATCAACCCGTCAATATAAAACACAGCATTGCCAAAATTGAGTCCGTTTTAAACAAAATTCCAGAAAATAACCAAAATAAAATCCGCAACGTCGCCATAACCGAGATTGAAAAATCTATTAAAAACAAAAATATCAACAAAGCAGATTTAGCAGAATTGAAAAAATTAAAAAAGAATAATGAAATCACCTGCACACTAACAGATAAAACCAGAAAAATCGCCATTCTCAATCGTAACGAATATATATCTAAAATGGAAGAAACAATAAATGAAATAGGAGTCAATATCATTGAAAAAGACCCAAATAACAAATTAATTGATAAAACACGCAAAATCATCAAAGATGGTAAATGGCCTGATAACATCCCCCCGAAAATAATAAACCACGCACCTAATACCCCACGAATATTCGGCAGATACAAAGATCACAAAACCCCCCCTAAACTCAGACCCATAGTAAAAAAAAAAAACGAAGCACCAACCTATTCCCTCGAGAAATACATGGCAAATATTTATCAGAAAATCATTCCTCCCTCACCTCATAGCCTAGAATCAACCGAAGATTTCGTTAATAAATTAAGAGAAATAGAAAATAACGATAATTATCACCTTGTTAGTTTTGACGTCATAAACCTTTATCCTTCAATAGACATTAAAGAAGCCTGTGAAATAGTTAAAGAAACCATTGACAATAACTACACAGACCCCGAAATAACCCGAACATTAAACTCCACCACTAACTTTTTACTTAGAGAAAACTATTTCACTTTCAACAACAAAATCTATCAACAAATTAAAGGTGTGCCCATGGGGTCACCCATATCGGGCTTCATAGCGGAGTTTAAATTAAGAAAACTAGAAAACCAAATAATAGAAAATTTAAAAAACGACATTTTGTACTGGTACCGCTACGTCGACGACGTTTTTGCCATAGTTAAAAAGAAAACCGATCTCAATAAAATCCTTAATGATATCAATAACCACGACGTAAACATCCAATTCACATGTGAAGAAGAGAGAGAATCCAAACTTAATTTCCTTGACGTCACAATAACCCGGAACGAAAATGACAAAAAGTTTAAAACCACTGTATACAGAAAACCAACCAATAGCAATGAAATCATCCATTTTAAAAGCAAAACCCCCTTTAGATATAAAACCAACGCCATTCAATCTTACATTAATCGCGCCATCCTGATTTGCAACGAACCTAAAGATCTAGAAGAAGAACTTGATTTCATTAAATACCTAACCAGAAAAGCAGGATACCCGAACAAAATCATAAATAAATTAATCAAAGATAGACTCAAAAAACTCGACCATATTCCAAATTACCAAAAACAACCAATTAAATTCACCTCATCCATCCCTTTCGATCGCGGAGCCGCAAATAAAATCAGAAATACCGCCAGTAAATACAATATAAATATCCCCATAAAACCAAACAAGAACATTTTCCAACTAATTCGTAGCGACAAAGACCCAACCCCCCCACTCGAAACCGCAGGTATATACAAAATTCCGTATACAGACAAAAACAATAAACCCGGTTCCTACATCGGCGTCACAAAAATAAAAATAAAAACCAGAGTTAAAGAACATAAAAACGACATAAAAACTGGAAAATTCAATACAGCCCTAGCCAAAACATATAAAGATAATGACATTAAAATAGAATTCGATAAAACAACTAAAATATCCGACTACAATAATTATCAATACGCCATGTACCGAGAATCAATCGAAATATCAACCAATGAAGACACATGCAACGAAAGCGGCGCAGTGGCCCCAAATAGGGCATGGAGCCACCTGTTGGGAAGTCAACAAAGAAGCATCCAGAAACCCAAATCTCCATCACAGAGCTAACGTTCTCCGAAGAGGCCCGGGTGCCCGGCGCTGAAAGATCTCAGAACGGCCACGAAGTAAAGATAGGTTTTATTATATTTATTACTTGGGTCCCTTTTGCGGCCCCTTCACAAAATTCTCCACAGTAAAAAGGGACCCTTCACAAAATTCAAATTCATAAAAAGGAACCCTTCACAAAATTTAAATTCATAAAAAGGGACCCTTCACAAAATTCAAATTCATAAAATGAATGAATCCCTTCACAAGATTTTTTTTTTTTTTTTTATAAAAATGATCCTTTTATTAAATGTTTACATGTTTTTCAGCATTATTTTTAATTAATGCCTTAATTTGGCTCAATGAAACTATTAACTTGATATTAAACATTACATAAATTGGTTGTAAAAACGAAAAATATTTCACAATATTTTACTTTTTCACAAAAATATTTTATATTTCACAAAAAACGGACCCAAAAATTAAAACCTGGATCGACCCCTGTCCCCATAGCAGAAAATGCGAGACGCGCGACGTACGTCGCAGATTTCTTTTTTAGTCTGCAGATTATTTCCAAATCAGAATTATGCAGCAATTCTAAATATCCCGATTTTGGCAGGAAAGATAGCGATTTTCAATCTTTTTCCATCCACAACATAAATGTCAATATTCATTTTAAACACACTTTATTAAATTTTAGAACCTATAAAGAGGTAGAACTGTTTAATATTTCTCACTCATGTAATTTTTTGTGCCCCACCCCCCCTTACTTCCAGTTAATGATCGACTGTCAAACAGATCGCGGAATCTTTGAGATTTCCATTTTTTTTCCCCATCTGCAACATTAATGTCAATATATATATTTTTAAAACTTACTTAATTAGATACTAGAACTTAATAAGAAGTAGAATCGTTCAATGTCTCACTTATATTTGTTTTGCCACCCCCCCCCCTCCTAAACAATCGGTGATTGAACGTTCCACAAAAGCATTGCAATTTTTAAGCTTTTTTCATCCACAGCATTATAAATGTCAATATTCATTTGAAACATGCTTTATTGGATTCTAGAACCTATAAAAAAGTAAAATTGTTCAATATCTCTCACTCATGCAATTTTTTATTACCCCTCCCCCTTTCCCCCCACTAACGATCGGCAATCAAACGGCTTGCGGAATTCTTGGCATTTCAAATCTTTCTTCATCTGCAACATAAATCTCGATGTTCTTTTTAAACTAATTTACTTAGATTCCAAAATCTATAAAAAAGTAGAATTGTTTACTATCTCTCACTCATATATTTGCTTCACACTCCACCCTCCACTAACGATCGGCAATCAAACACTCCATAGAAGCATTGTAATTTCCAATCTTTTTCCATCCAAAGCATAAGTGTCAATGTTCATTTTAAACTTACTTTATTAGATTCTGAAACCTATGAAGAAATAGAATTGAACAATATCTCTCATTCATATAATTTTTGGGGACCCCCCAACCCCACCTTTACCATTTGCTACCGATCGGTAATAAAACTCCCTGCAGAAGTATTTAAATTCCCATTCTTTCTCTATATGCAGCATAACTGTCAATATTCTGTTTGCTTCATTAAATTGCAGAACCTATTTAGAGGTAAAATTGTCCAATATCACTCGCTACTCATGTAATTTTTGTTTTGTATAGATTTTGTATCTATTTCAAAATTTGATGATCTTGACACATTTTTGTTTGAATACCAGTATTTTTATAAATGGATTGCTAGCACTATAGAAGAGGGAAATTGGATCTAAAAGGATCACAGGTTTTATTCGGAAAGTCTTTTATTGAGCTGTCAATGAAAATACCTGTACTTATTAAGTTACTTAACCCATTGAACACCGTGATCTGAATCTCACTCAAAAAGTTTGCATTTTTGTACGTTTTGGCTTACAAAAGGCATCCCCTAATCATATGTAGTTTAAATAATTTAAAAAAACAATTATTTTGTTAAAAGGTATGATATACTTCCAAAATGGGATACTTGGCATCTAATGTAGGTACAATAGATGTTGATAAACTGCATAACCCTTTTAAATTAATTTTCTTGATCCCCGTTTGTTATAATTTAAGAAATGAATTTTTTAATTTATATCCAACATTTTAAACTCCTGCACTTGAATAATAAGTTATTTTTAGCGATTTTCTTTTCTTATTAGTAGAAACAGACGATTTTGTTTGAATAATAAAATAAAATAAAATAAAATAAAATAAAAAAATACAATTTGCTTTACAAACTTTTTGAAAAAATTACCAGCGAAGCTAGGCACTTTAACTTTCAATGTAAAAAATAAAAAAAATTATCTTAATTATTGTAGAAAAATAATTCTTAATAAAATGTTCCCAGCTCCTACTGGGTTATACGCAGTTTCAATTCCAGTATCACAAGTTTTCTGTGAAATTGGGGCTCGAACATTAATAAGGTGAGCAAAATGCAATTAAGATGTATAGATGACAATGACGAACAAACTGTAATTGTTGATAAAAGAAAGTTTATGCCTCTTAATGTCCCTCCATCTGGTTACACAGGAACCAGAAAATTTCAGAAAGTTGCATTAATTTCAATGTTTAGAGTAGAGTCTCCTACAAATATTTTATTAGTCAGTACGAACAAAATAGTAGTTCTTATACAATATGAAAGATAATTGCTAATGCCAATTCTTTACCTAGCTATATGTAATTACAATTCTATAACTACAATGATTTGGCATATCTAACAGAACATTAGATAAATGCAAACTTGTGATAAAAATATGCTTACTGAATCCGGTAACTTTTTTTCCCCCCTGTAACTCACTGTGAAATTATGCGGCAGATTATTTTCCAATGCGTAAATAGTTGTCGCAGATTGGCAGAAAAATTTCTGCTACTGGGACCCCTGTAATGTATAATCAGTGATGCCGCTAATCTTTCAAAATCTTGGGTCCCTGGAATCCAAAAATCTTTTTCCCAAAAAAATGGGTCCCCACATAAATGAATTTGTATATTAAAGATATAAATTGAAAATTTATCTTATTGTAGATGAAAAACAGTTTTTTATGACCTGATTTCAGTTATCAGAATTTTCCGGATATTGACCTTAGCCGAGAACAGAGATATTACATTAAAACATAAATCACCTAACTTTACTTTGTGGTTGCTTGAGATCTTTCGGTACTGGGCACCCGGTCCTCCTCAGAAACGCTATCTCTGTGGTGGAAAAGTTGCTTCTGGTCACTTCTCTGCTCATCAGATGGCTCCAGGCTCTATTTGGGGCCACTGCGCCTCTATCGTTGCATACTTTGTTATTGGTTGATAAAAGTATATATATTGTTGATTAAAGTATGCGTTGATTAAAGTATATTATATCGTTGATTAAAGTATGCAACTATAGCGGTGCAGTGGCCCCAAATAGAGCCTGGAGCCATCTAATGAGAAATCAGCAGAGAAGTGACCAGAAGCAACTTTTCCACCACAGAGATAGCGTTTCTGAGGAAGACCGGGTGCCCGGTACCGAAAGATCTCAAACGACCACGAAGTAAAGTTAGGTGATTTATGTTTTAATATAGTTATTGTATACTTTGTTTTTTCTTCTTATTTAAATTTCAGAAATATTACGTCTGCGAAAGTTACCCCTTAATCCCCTACCCTCTTTTAACCACAAAATAACTTACCAATAAACTATAACTCAAAGCCTAAAGTTTGGTTTTTTATATTAATCAAAATGCTATAACAATGTGTTTTTTCAAAGAACATCAATCCAGTTTTCAAAAAATCTTTATAAACTATATTTTGTTAAATTAAGTTTTTATATAACAATTAAATTTTAAATATAGGTTTTTGACATTTTTGACAAGGAGGTTTTTGACATGACGGTTTTAACCATGGTTTAAACCGTCAAAAACCTGCCAACCCTTGTTTCAACGAACTTAGAATGCGGCAAAGTGATTCGATTCAATGTATTGGCCCTTTTAACTGATAACTTTTTCGTATTGGAACTTTGTTTTCACATTTCAGAACTTTGTGTTTGTTTTCGTGCCAGCTACTTGTGTATGCATATTGAATTGGTATATTGTTTTGGAATTGGATATGAATGATTTTGATTTTTTGAAAGAATGGTTTTGCAACCATTTTTCGAATTTCAGCTAAGCTTTGGTAGAAAGAGGGCACCCATTTGGCGATTCATTACTCAGTGATACGATTCAGTGTATCGTACACTTTTTACTGATAATATTTTTGCATCAGAACTTCGTTATTTATCTCTGAGTCGGAACTTTGTTTTTGATTTCGCACAGTGCCGGCCACTCGCCTGTATTTATCGTACAGGATTGGTTCTTTTTCCTTTATGATAAAATGGAGTTTTAAAAGATTTTTTTTCTTCTTTAGAGCAGAATACTTTAAAAATATAAGGAAAATATCAGTTTTAAACAAGAAATATATTTTAAAATTTGCATTTTTTTCTTTCTTCCAGTTCGAAATTTAAAAAAAAAATATGCTTCCCTTGGGACCCGCCACAAGGAATTTTTCGTGTCCTGCCTTCCATTTTTTGCATTTTTACAAGCTATAGCACATAAGCAACATCATTGAATAATCATATTTTTTTTACAATATTTAAATTAATGTATTCTACTCCAAATCTTCACTCTGCTCTCCCCCAAAAAATGTTATACATACATGATTCCTGCACTTGGAAATACATATAGTGCGGCCCACCTAAATAAAATAAATTTTTTGTGCAGCCTATCAAGTGTTTTGGGTTGGACAGGTCTGTTATAGATCATCGTTACGCAAACTGTATGAATTTTGGAGAATCTAGCACTTAGTTTTTTTACAGGAACACCGATACAATGAAACAGTCTTTATCATTATGGTTTGTAGGCTCAAATTATTTAAATTGCGATAGCATCTAAATCCCTTGATTGAGCTGAAAATTTATATACATATTATAAGTCACAGTCTACGAACTATTTAGATTTTGATGAATTTAGCACTTATAGATTTTTATAGGGACACAGCGAAAAATTATTTATCAGTATGACCTATGAATTGAAGTGCAATAGTTTCAAATTAAATAGCATACTATTAGGGGAAAATACTCAAATTCTCTATTATAATTTTCTCTTTTATTTATTTAATTTATCTAAGCAACTATTAATTATTCAATGTTTAGTTAGAAAGTTGAGTGGAGTGGAGTCACTACAGATTTTTTGTATTGCCATACCAATATGCCCATGCATATCTAAAATAGAGTCCTGCATGGGTTGAGTAAAATTAACCTGCAACCCGATCCGAACCTGACCCGAAATAAAGGGCAAAACTGAGAAAATTCATTAGTGGACTGGACAGTACTTTCAATTTCATTAGTAGCTACTTTTTTTTTTTTTTTTTTTTTAGCATGAGAAGTGAGGAGGAGGGAACTATTTCTTTCAGACAGCAAAAAACATTCCCATTGTTTTGCAGACCATAAGAAAAAAAGAAATACAACTAATTTAAATACACATGATAATAAAATAAATAAATGAAATTGTAAATTGTTGCAATACATTTGTTTTTTTTTTGTTTTTTGTTTTTTCAAAAAAAAGGCCTCTCATAGTAAATTAAAATCTCTTTAGGACTGAAATAACAATAATGATAATAGTTTTTATCTTTTAGTTAATTAAGTTATATAACACCTTTTTATTATTATTATTTGAATAAAATAGTCTGTTATTTCACACTTCAACATCATCAATGATCAATTCCTCACATGTTCATGTGTAAAGACAATTAACAATTTTTATTTTTACTTTTATTCTGAAGACACATCTATGATTTTATTTCAACAGAGTTAAGGTATTTTCTTTTAAAAAGTATAGATACAGACAGAGGTGCAGAAAATGTTCAGACCTCGGAAATTTCCCCCAAACACAGTATAGATTTCCCTCAATAATGCAAAAATGTACTTTGCTATACAAAGTCATTTGTTCTATGTAATAAATCTTTAAGAGAATAAGTATACAGTGTAACATAAAAATATCGCTGTTAGTGTATATTATAAGAACTTCAAAGCAGCAAATTTTTATTTTTTATTTACATTTTTATTTTCTCTTTAAAAAAATATTCAGAATTTCCCCAGTTAGTTTAAATTTCCCCCGAACCTCGTTCAGGCGTTCAGACATATTCCGCACCCCTGGATACAGATACTTAAGATAATCTTCATAGCTGTTAGCATTGCAGCATTAAAAGAAGAAAGCTTTCTACTTGAAAATGGAAAGGAAAATTATGGATCATTAGTGGAAAGGAAGGGGGGGGGACACAAAGTGAAAGATATTAAACAATTCTACTTCTTTAAAGATTCTAGAATCTAATAAAGTAAGTTTAAAAAGAAAATTAAGATTTAACTTGCAGATGTAGAAAGATTGGAAATCCCAAGGCTTCTGCAGTGTATTTGATTGCCGATTGCTAGCAGGAGAGAGAGGGGGGGGGGGAGAGAGAGAAATTACATGAGTGAGAAATATTGAACAAATCTATTTCTAAAGTCTAACAAATCAAGTTTTAAAAGACCATTGACATTTATTTTCTGTATGGAAAAAAAAATTGAAAATTACATGGCTTTCGCGATGCGTTAGATCGCGATTGTTGTTGTTAGCTTTTAAAAATTTTTGTAAATCACAGAAAGTGGCAATTAATATGTAAATTTTTAATCACCATCTTTCTTTATTTAGTCGCCATGTGGCGAGCGGCAATCTTTAATTTTGCCCTTTAACCCGAAACCCATACCACAATTTAAAACTGACAACCAGGGGCCAGCATTTTTTGTCCATATTAACGAGTCCATTATAACAGGAGTTCATAAACTGAAGTTTTATATAAACTCTAAAATCACTTATGTACACATACACAGTATAAAACAAATGAAAATTTGTTTCCTCAAACCCTTTTATTCACTAAAAATATAAAAGCATGAAAACCGATACTTACTTTCAAAACTTCTTTTCTTCATATAGTACAACTTGATAAAAATCCTTTGCTATGTCTCCACAATAGAATGGAGACAGGTGCAAATTGTTGACCTCAACTGTCAGTGTCAATCAATACTATTTACCTCCCACAGTGTAATAGAACAGACTGAAAGAGATTAACCCTTTTATTATTGAACCTTTTCATGTTAAAAAAAAAAAAAAAATGTTGAATTTGAAAAGATTTTGGGAACTGACTCTTTTTCGAAGAAAGTAAGCTTTGAGGGAAAAAAATGTCCATCTTAACGAAAGAATTGTACATATAAAGCAATGTTTATTACATGCAATTCCTATAGGCCTTAGCTGGGGATTCTGTTTTTGTACGTAATAACGAGAAATCCATCTTAAATGGGGCCATCTTAACAAGAGTTCACTGTATATTATTAAACAAATCTTTCAGAGGATTAATTTTTACATAAATGTTACAAGTATATAATTAATCCGGTCAGGTTATCGTATTTTTCAGCACCTTGTCAGTTATCATGGGTCATAGAAGATCAGAGCAATGTTAGAACACTTAATTTTTAATGAAAAAAATGTGATAAAATTCTTGAATACTTCTAATTTGAGGGCAGACAATGAATATTGCAAAAGAAATTTAAACAGATATTTTATTTTTCATCAGAAATACACCCATTTCTATGAAATGCAGGCATTTACTAAAAATTTATAACTTTTGAACAAACTGAGATATTTGAAAAATTCAAATTGCATAATAAAGTTTAAGAATGGTATTTTTACGAAAAAAGTCATGTGTACGATGTATAGGTATTTCTTCTATAGGTGGATTCTGACGAATGAGACATAAGAAGAATGGCTCGGGTCTCTAATGACCCATGATAACCTAATCGGGTTAAATTAAAACAAGTGTTATTAAAATTATATCAAAAATAACTAGTCTAATTATAAACAAAACTTCAGTGCATAATGTAACAAAATTTCGTGTGCATTACACTTCCTTGTAAAAAACCACGGTTTTAAATATTCATAGTATATGTATAAAAAATAAGAGTAAAATAAGGAAGCACATATATGTTTGAAGGCACATATTTTTATCATATAATGTTTTAAACGTTAAGTATTAATATTTCTGCATTTTTTCTTTACAAATTAAACTTATGTTATGAGTAATTTTGCTTTAAACTGCTATAAAGGAAGAGAATGTCATCCAACTTCTGCATTCAAAAGATTATAATCACAAAAAAGAAACATAAAAATATTTTGCGTATAGTTGCAGTTGAAAAATTAATGCTAACTCAACCTGCAAAGCAGGTAACCCGCGGGTATCCGACCTGAAGCAGGACTCTAATCTAAAGACATTAATCTGCAATGGGTTAAGGTATCTTGCAGGGGACTGAGACTGACTTCCTAACTTTTTAATGGTCAAAAATTAAAATTTATTTAATTTTGGAATATCTGGGAAGGGCTCTCCCCCTATTTTTCCTCTTGACTGCACCTTTGCTAGTATGTATAAAGTAGCTTTTTTCCCTTTCCTTATTGTATAATTAGCAAATTTATTTATTTTTTTAAATGATGAATAACGATCATGAATTAATATTAATTAGTTTTTAATTGATTTTGAAAACTATTTGTTATTGATATTGTATTCAATTAAAATCATATTGCCATTAGGAATGACCTTGTTTCATGTCAGTACTATGTAATATTTTCAATGGAAAAGGTTAATTGTAAAAATCCAGAGAGTATTATTTTAACTTACTTTATTTTAAGCATTAATAAAATATTTTATTTAAACTGACTTCATTTTAATGGCAGTAAAATGGTAGTATATAACTATCATTTATTTCAAGCACTTTATTCAAATAGTGGATGGCCCAAAGTTTTAAAATAATAAATAAACATATAAGTAATAACTAATGCAAGATTTGTATTATAAAATCTTAGTTGCCCTTGTTTACAGTTATGTCAAAATTCAAGAATAGTAATGGTTATCATATTCTGGCTTTGAATTACAAAGTGCCGACTTTGAATCCTGGTACAGGCATAGATGTTCATAGTGGTTCAGAATCCAATTTTAGCCATAGGTCTCAGTCAGTCACTTGAACCTTATTATTACTATTACTTTTTTAAAAAACTTTAAATGTGACACCCAAGATGAATTTTTCAAGTATTACTCAATTTTAGATATTTTAACCACTTCACCGGCCACTGTTGTGTATGGAAGGCTACATTTGCCCCCGTAGCCGGTGAAGTGATTAAACAAATGAAGAAATACTGAATTCCTTCAAGTGGATCTCCAGATTTCCAGTTATTATGATGACATTCATTTGATCTGAATGAATGACCAAATTTTATTCAGACTTGAGCTTTTTTAATGTAGACAATTAATTGTATTTCCTGTTGCTTGCATAAAAATCACATGTTTTTCATTTTTCCACTTTAGAAATTAGTTTTAAACAGTGATTTAAAAAATAAAATTCTAATTTTATATAAGGTTTTTCTCTAAAACCTTTGATAATGCCAATTTTGTGATTAGGTCTCTTTTTATTTATTTATTTATTTTTTTTTTTTTTATTTAACCAAAATTATGATCATCTTCTAAATTTTTTAGTCAGAACCTGACACCATGAGGTGACCTAAATGAGAATTATTGCCTGAGTTTGAAAAGCATCACTGTATCATTATTTATCAAATGAATATTTTGAAAAACAGTTATAGCTCAGCAGTGCATTAATTTTTAATATATTTCACTCTTTTTTTTTTTTTTTTTTTTTTATGTTGTCAAATGCTTTATAACTGTGTTCACACAAAATTGTTGTTGAAGGGACATTGAAAATTCTGATTAACAATTATAGATCCCTTGTATTATATTAACCTTCTCCTTGAGCAAATTTTTCAAAACATATCTGGTAACTTTTTGTGTCTTTAATCAATAACTTGTTTTTAACATTATATCCGACATTTCTGCGATTAATAAAAGAAAAATTTAAAAACGTTGTGTAAAAATTTACTTAATTTTTTTTTTTTTTTTTTTTTAAATTTTCTAGAAGAACATAGTAGAAAATTTTCCAGCCCTTATCACTAAATACAGTATTAAAAAAAAGAAGTAATATATAACTTAACTGATGTGTACGAAACTGAACAAAAGAAGCTGTGCAAACAGGAAAAAAAAAAAAAAAGTTACATGTTATAAAAATAAGACAAATTACTATCAAGATACAAAATGTATGAACCATGGGCAAATTACAATCCTGAGCGTATAAGTCCATATAGTTTGAGAAAATGTGAACGATAAAAGTATTCAACATTTGAAAGAATGTTCAAATGTTGATTGACAGAATCAGCAGCTAATTAACCCATGTTTTGATATGTATCATAACAAAAAAAAAAGTTTTAGAGTTCAAGCCCTGTCCTTTTTCTCCCTAGAGAAAAAAATAAATAAATAAAATAACTATGTTGTGGCATCATAAAACTTATATTTTCCTATCCAATATTAATGCAAACAATTTTTATCTCAGAGAGGTATTGTAATTGGTATTCAAAAGAAATGCGCACTATAGCAGAAGAATACAGCTGTTAGTTTATTCAATATTAAAAAGATTGTTTTTTCTTTTCTTTTTTTTTCAAGTTTTCATTTTTACTTTATTCTAAAAAAAAAAAAATGCTCAAAATTTCTCTCAAACCTCATTCGAGCATGGACATTCTGCACCCCTGACTTAATTATTTTATTTTTTCTAGATGTTCAATGCAATAACAAGAATGGTGCTTAAAAGTAAAAAAGATCAAAAAGAAAGACAACAACAGTCACATGAAAATACAGTAAAACTACAAAAAGCTTCACAAAGGGGAAAAAAGAAATGTTGCTAGTGTAAGTTTTTATTAATTTTTATGCTTAGGTAAGATGTATTTTTTAATAAAAAATTTTATGGAATCTAATCTTTATTAATAGTGAGTTTATGTCTTATTCATTGGGTGATTTTGGTTTTCTAAAAATTTTATTATCAATGTGTTTTGAGTTATGTATACTTTTTAAATCAAGGATATTAATCTATTAATTATTTATTGAGTTTTAAGGTTTTAAAATAAACCTTATTGCTAATAACCTTATAATATTGCTTATAAATTAACAGGGGTGGGAATATGCTTGACTTACTCGCCATTGCCACTGGTGAGTAATTTCTTGGATGTGGTGAGTGAATTTTAAGTCATTCAATATTGTTGCCGATATTCATCGTAGCAGAACAGCTAAAAAACTTCTCCCAAGAGCATGAAAAATGTTTGAATAACTAAGTGCTTTAGATTATATTTGCTTTTTTAACTATTATTATTCAGTGCTGAACATTGTCTTTTAAGAAATGATGCTTTTGGGAAGATTTAGTTGTAAAGATTATCGATTATAGGGGAGACCCGTGTACCTAGGGCCATCATGTACCTAGGGCCACCCCACTTTATTTGAATAATATTTAATTTTAAGTTTTAATACTCAGTTGGGCAAATAACAACACCAATTGCTACTTTTACAACTATTTTGGAACTTTTGAGGAGAAAGTGTTGACAAGTTACATGTAGAAAACGAATTTACAAGGTTTGAAGTAAACTTTTGCAGTTCATCTCTTTTGTTATTTTACAAAGGCAAGTCAAATATTTTTCTTTCATTTCTAGTGTATAATTTTGCTTGTTATATTGAGTGATAAATGAGATATTTAATTAGTCCTCTCTGCATGTGGATTTTTTAATGGGAGGCATTTTAAATGAAGTTACCAAAACTTGTACCTAGAGCCACATGACTGCCTTGTACCTAGGGCCAGTGTGTTTGGACCTTTTAGCACTTTCACAACCACATGTTTTTGTCTCGTTTTGACAGTAAGGTCTGCCTGTGGGCGTTTTTCTCATAAATTACAATTTTTCAAAGCAAAATCTTCCGTATTCACATTTATATTACAAATGGATATGCATTATAATCATACTCTCTCTAATCAAAGTATTTGCATCCATAGTATACTGATTGTACAAATATGAATATTGTGTATATTTTTTAGAAACAAATAACATACAAATTGCAAAAGAAACACCCACTGGTGGAGTTTCAAATTTTCAAATGACGTGTATCTACGTCAGCGGTCGCAAAAGTATTAAGAAACACAGAACAGCCTGTAGTAATTGGATGCTGGCAAACCCTGGTAAACCAATCACTATATATGACGTTTCTGAAAATGTTTGAAAGTCCTATCCGTCAGCCTTTACTCCTGTAAACATTCTATCAGGCTTTCGTGTATCCGGCATACAGCCAGTGAATAAAAACACATTCACTGAGGATGAATATTTAAGTTCAAATGTGATTGAAAGACAAGATCCCTCCATATATTTAAAAAAAAAAAAAAAAAAAAAATCCAGGAAGAAAGTGAACCAACAATCATAGAACTGGATGTCTCTGTTTCGTGTCCTGTTGAAATTTCGAAACCATCATCATCTAACATCTTTTCGTGTGTCATGCTTTAACAGGTACGAACCTAAGCTAAACCTTCCATATCAAAGAAAAGATGTGATTGAAAACCTGAGAGATCTAGAAATCCAAGAAACACTCCAGAAAAAAGAAATTGAAAAAAAAAAAAAACTTTCTGTTAGAATATTCCAAAGAAAAAAAAGAAGAAGAAGAAAAGGTGAAAAATTTCGTGTTTCAAATTAAGGCAACAACATGTAATTATTATATAATAAATAATTATATTACTTGATATTGTTTCTTTTATAAAATACATGTTTATATGCTTATTTTCTATTCATTACAAAGTGAAATTTAAATTTCAGAGAATGGCCCTAGGTACAATGAGGTCTGGCCCCAGGTACAATGAGGGTATTGTACCTAGGGCCACGAGTGAAGTTTTTTTAAAAACCTTCTATTTGTCGGAATTTATTATTTTAGGTATTTATATTAATCCCAATTGGAAGTAATTAGTCCTAAAGATATGTACATATCAGTTTGATAATTTTAAACAGGTCAATGGCTCTGTTTTGGGGCATTGAAAAAAAGCGGCCCTAGGTACACGGGTCTTCCCTATATAGTACATTACTGGCTGGTAAGAATTTTTTTAAATTCCCCACCCCTGTAAATTATTATAATTAAAATTAAAATTAAAAACTATTTTAATAAGGCTTAAAAGTGTACCTGGAATTTACAGAAAACCTACAAAACTCCTGAGAATTCAAAAAAATCTTAAAAAAAAAAAAAAAAAAAAAAAAAAAAACAGTGAAAATTCGAGGAATTCAGAAATTTTTTCAAAAAACAACAAAAATAATAATAATAATTTCCTTAATAAAATTTTAAATTGTCTAGTTTTATAATTTGGAGAACCCCCCCCCCCCTTTTTTTTTTTTTTTAATGCTTTATAATAAAGGAAAAAGTCAATTACATAATTTTTCTCAAGTATAATAAAAAAAATTCATAATATACTCTATATAAGTTAAATAAAGTATGGACTGTGAAGTTTTGGTTCTATCATTGTGAGATCATATTTTTGGCCTGTAAATCTCCAATCTGGTATGAGGCATAATAACAGTGTATCTTTTAATTACAGTGTAAAGAAGCTAATCAGAAACTTCAAAATCCTCCCAGCTCCAAAATATACCAATTGCAAGCATGAGATTTTTCTCCTGTAATTTTCGAAATTTGTGTTTTGCTA
The DNA here is from genome assembly GCA_963930645.1 of Salticus scenicus. Taxonomy (NCBI): domain Eukaryota; kingdom Metazoa; phylum Arthropoda; class Arachnida; order Araneae; family Salticidae; genus Salticus; species Salticus scenicus. Next base: position 202,262,813 of record OZ005652.1, read on the forward strand.
TTTATATTTCTGTTACAACATTGAATACAGTAAGAATTAACATATCAGTGTTAATGGAAACAATCTATTCTCTTTTTATTGGTTAAAAATAAAATGATTATTTTTGTGGTATGCTTCTGCTATCTGAATTCTGATATTTTGTTTCAATGTCAGTCTTTCACTTAAAGTTTAAACTTTTTAGCGTTTTATCAATCTCATCCCTGCAATTGGAAACCTCCAATATATTCATTCAATTATGGAATTTAAAGTCAAACAGAGGTAATTATTATTCTGTTTGCTTCCTCAAGCAGGCAATTTTTTCTTCAACCAAATTTGATTTCATGCTAGTGAAAATAAGTTATTTTCAATATACTAAGCATTAAAAGTAGCAAAATGCTCTTTGCATCATGCCAAATCTAACAAATATAATGGTTTTAATAAAAATCTCATTATTTTGAAAGAAGTTCTGATTTGTTAAAATTTGACACTTCCATTTAACCCCACCTTTTTTTTCTCTTTCTCTCTCTCTCTAATAATATATTCAATTTAAAAAGGGGTTCATTATGGTTAAAATAAATTGGATAATTGTATGGTGAATGTTTCTTTTGTAATGGAAATTTAATATGTATGTGTTATTAAGAAAACAAAAATCTATTTTAAGTCTAATTTACGTGTAAAATTCTGTTATTGTAAAAAAAAAAAAAAAAAAAAAAAAAAAAAAGACGAACAAAAATTAAACAGAAATATGTATACTGTTATGATGCACATCATAAAGATTAACCGAGAAATTAAAATAAAAAATTGGTGATGATCATAAGTAACCTTTTGTTTTTGTTAAATTATTTTCTGTTATTAATTAGTCTTCAAAGTCTTTCAGTCTCCATTAAAAGAATTGTCACCCTGTAACCTGGAGTAAATTAAGATAAAGTATACAGATGCACAGAATTAAATAAAGCAGCACTCAATCATTATTGAAAAAATCCTAGCCTGCAGGAACCAGATTTTGATTTTTGTTTCCAGTTGCTGTATTTTTATTTATTTATTTATTTATTTATTTATTTTGTTCTACCAAATACAAGAAGAAAGTATTGGATTAATGAAAATTTTCAACTTCTAGTTTTTGATAAATTTGCATATTTTGTATGTTCTAAATATGATTTCACCATCTTTAGAAAATGTTTGTGTTTCACTAATAGCCAAATCACAAGAGAGGTTTTCGCTCAACATTTTATTCAACACAGCACAGCAGCGCATAGGGAAGATTCAAGGTCAGCAGGTAATCAACTATTTCAGCTGTCACTCGGAAAAGTTCATCATGTTGTGTTTAGTAACAAGTTTTGTGAAATCTCTTGTGTGATATGGATGGCTATTAGATTTTGTGGCAGCTGTATCTCACAAAACAGTTAATTTCCACAAAACCTTATATTTGGTTGGACTTGGATATAAATTATGCTGATCAGATTTTGGAATATATTGCTTAGCAGATGGCACTGCTGTGCTGTAATTTTCCCCATTTTTGAACAGACTATATCTCAGCTTCTTTAGTGTATAAATACACAAAATTCTACTTGTCAGATGGCCATTATCAAAAGCTATATTTTAACATCTTTTGTATAAATCATGATTGAATTTGGATGCATATAGGTTGACAGGTTTGTGCTGCTATATTGTGATTTCCTTACCTTAAAAGAATGCTGAATTTTTCCAGCTGGCTATATTTTAGTAGCTTTTGTATAAAACTGTACCAAACTGCATTTGTAAAATCACTATTTTGAGAAACTATTGATTAAATTTTGTACATGTTAACTAATATATGATGGAGCTATTTTATGGAATGATATAGAAGAAAGTTTTGTGATGGCCACAGCATATACCTATATTTGTTTATCTGTGGAATATTTTACAAGTAGTTCACAATTCCTTAAATTATAACATTTTAAAAGATAAAGCACAAAAATTAATTGCATAATATGAGCAATGGCAATTAACCATTTGAGGGCTGAAGAATTTTCCTACAGCTTCAGTATAACACACTCATTGCTTTTGCCGATGTACTGCTTACGAGATAAGTCAACACTGTCAGTCTCATCACAAATAGATACTTTTAATCATCATTACAAAACATATACATTTTGGGGAAATAAATGATTATTTCCCTTTGGTGCTTGTTTTGCCGTTCACTGAAATAAATTAAGCATTTTTAAGTTGATTTTTAAGATTAATACAAACATTTAAAATTGTAATAGAAAATTGAGGTGCTTCGCTGTGCATGAATCTAAGGCCATGACCAGAAAAATATTTCGAAGAGTTTCAAGCTTTATACAAAGAATTCTGTGTTAAAAATAATGTATATGTCGAAAATTTTCCTCAAATTTGCAAAAATATGTCCTTGCATGAAATTGGAAATGCATGAAAATCTGTACAGCAGCAATCACTACCATGCACACTTTGCACTGGATGCAGCTAATTTGTCATGCATGAATCTGAAAATGCGTGAAATATGAAATTCCAGTAAATGGTCCAAAAACCATATTCTTTGAAAAAATCAAAACGCATCACTCTCCAATATGATAAACACATATAAGTAGGCTGATAGAAAAACAAAGTTTTAATACAAAAATGCTACCAGTAAAAAGTGTCGATACATTGAACCACATCACCGTGTCACAAATAAAATTTGACTAAAATATCAATTTCATATGACTGTAAACCTAATGAAAATTAATAGTTTTTTCATAATAAAAGAATAGGACCTTCCTGCAATCATATGTTCTCTCCTTATACAAAAACTTTTCTCAATAAAATTTCATTACTTATTGACTTGCTATTTTATTTACTGTCATAAATAAAATCCACATATTTGACAAATATACAAATATATTTTTTCCACATTATGACAAATATATTTTTCCACATATTTGACAAAAATATAAAATTAAATAGGTAGCCTATTACACACAATGTGTTTTCTCATTCATTTTGTACATAAATTTATATTGCTTCTTAACTTGTTTGATGGTCACATATATGTATACATGTCAAGCACTAGTTGTACCTCAGTGAACATTACATGCTGAAACATTACTATACAATTTAATATCTTTAAATTCTGTTTTCACATTCTGAAAGTTCCCAGCTGTTAAATTGACGCACCTTTTCTAAAATATTATTTTTTTAATTTTTTATATTTTATTTTGAAGCTACAAAATACGAATTTTCAATATGTGAAATTTTTTCATTTTGCAATTTCGAAATAAAATATTAAAAATTAAAAAATTACATTTTTAAAAAAGGTCCGTCAATTTAACAGTTGGGAATTTTCTGAATGTGAAAACAGAATTTAAAAATATGTATTAGTTAATAAGTTATTTGTAAAGAAAATTTCCCCATTGAATAACATTGGCTCGGGCTTCTGGCGACGGTAAGTGAAGAGGGCAGTTAAGTGTAATGTTTGCTTTAAGCCCAGTGGCAGAAACACGGCGACATAGTCGCGGACACAGAAAAATGGCTTGCGGACAGTTTTTCTGCACTGAGAAAACAATTTGTCCACAACTTTTGGATAACAATTCACTTATAAAAATTTCTGTATCAAAACTAAAACTAATACTTTTATTATTTATATTGTATAGTGTCCAACATTGCTTGTTGCACGAGATCACAACTGATGTTAACCCCCGTCCCCATCAGCTCTCAGGCTTTTTGAGTATAAGCCATTTTCACCCCTGATTACACGCAAATTTTGCAGACAGACTATGAAATTTTAAAAGCCTGTCACAGACAGCTTCAAAACTTTCTGCCACTGGGGCTTTAAGTTTATATTGGTAAAGTAAACATGTATGAATGATTTTTTAGTATATTTAGTTCTAAATAATAATTATTAGTAAAAACTCATTAACCGGGGCTTTATTTTCCACCTATTTGATAAAAATATTAACAATTTCACCATATGTTTGTGTATGTATAAGTGTGTATTATCCCTTAACCATGATAAAATTTTCCACAGATTTTGGAAAACATAAAATAACTCAAAAGTAAAAATTATGCTTCAGGCCCATCCAGATAATATGAATGGTTCAGAAGCAAATCAGCGTAAGTCAAAAAAAATTTAAACTGAAAAGATGACAGTTTTATGATAGAATTAGAATACAAAAGTCTAGATTTCAGTGGACATTGATAGTGCTGCCATCTGGCCGACAATAATGAAATTCACTTGTTTGTGCCTATGAAAGAACCCCAGTGGCAGAAACACCGCGACACAGCAGCATAGTCGCAGACACAGAAAAACAGCTTGTGGACAGTTTTTGTCTGCACTTGTCCACAACTTTTGGACCGTCTTTACCTGCACTATTAAAAAAAATTGCCCACAACTTTCAGACAGTCTTTTTCTGCAGTCATAAAAAATTGTCTGCAATTTACGGATTTTTTTTCCCGCGACAATGCGCTACAGATGTATGACATCTTAGATGCTCTCTGGTAGGAAGTCTAGAGTCCCCTTGGTATTAACACACAAAACAGTGTTTAACAACGCCGACCTAGGGAGCTTAGATCTCCCTTGATAGGCAGCGTTATGCATGTATTCTTTTCTCCTGTTACCTGTTATTGAGATTCTACGGGAACATATGCATACCGGATTCTTCACCCTCTGATTACATGCAAATTTTGCAGACAGATTATGAAATTTTAAAGCCTGTCGCAGACAGCTACAAAACTTTCTGCCACTGGGGTAGAACTTGAAAGAATAACTTGAAGAATTTGTAATTTTTCATCGTTCACAACACACAACTCAATTATTTTCCTTTTTTTGACTTACGTTGATTGGCATCTGAACCTTCCATATATAAATACAATTGCATACAAATTTTTCTGTAGGGTAATCCTTTTCTATACAAAAACATTGTGACGCACACATACACTGACAATATTATTAGTAGTAGATATTAGTAATCTAGCCTAATAAATTGAACTAATAATGGGAGACTCGTTGGAGTTTGAATTTAAAAACAAGGTCATTACATTGTTTTTTGCATTATGAAGTATAATACAAGTAATTGTATAATGTTACGTGGGAAAATTTTAAATACAAAGTTAGTATGAGGTTTAACTTTTGTCACCCATAGATTTGAATAAAGCATATAATTTATATTTTTGCTTTTAAATTATAGTGTTTGCACATATTCTGGGTTGCTATGGTATCTGGAAAATTCAGGGGATTTAAAAATTTATTACAAAACAGGGAATTTAGAAATTTTTTGGAAAAACATTGGAATTTTTTTAATAATTAAATCTTTTTTAAATTTCAATGCTTTTTAGTGAAAAAGAAAAAAAATCAATTTTATGTTTTTTTCTCCAGCTATAGTAAGTTAATAAAATTAATATACCCTAAATATATTCAATGAACTTGTAACCATGTACATGTTAGATTCTAATGCTGCATGATTGTGTGTTTTCTATTTTACTTTTAAAAGAGACAAGTAAAACTTTTAGAATTTTTTCTCCTGATTTGTGTAGCAACTCTGATATTGCTTTTGTAATTCATATGTTTAGTTTCTTAATTTTATTTTTTATATAATTTTTCAGGTTTATTAAAATGTTAGTTCTGAAAATATTGCTATGTTCATAGTTCAGTGTTAGCGGAGTTCTGATGTTACCTCATCAGTTCATGTGAATAAAGTGCCTGTGGTATTTTTTAACAGAAGACAGCCATTCTATGCTTCTTTTGAGCACACCATAACTGCATGTTCTCATGTATGTGCTTTACTGGGCACAATCATTAATATAGCTTAATAAATTGTTTTATACTGGATGGAGTGGATGAAATTTAACTTACACTAGAATTCTAAAAATCTGATTTTGAGATTGAACCTCAGGAAGATTTGTGCTTTAAATTTTTACTGTTTTATTAATTGTATGCTTCATTATTCCTATAAGTGTATTTAGTTTGTGGCAGTAATAACTATATTAGCATATTTCCTTAATAATAAAAGATGGAAAACTAGAATATAGATTTTAACTTCTGAATTACATTCAAGTAATTATGCAAATTTTGAATAAATAAAGCTATAACTTGCTTCTAAAATAAATTTTTTAAATTCATAAGTTTTATGTAAATTTGAAGTTATGTAGATATATTACAAATATTCACTTAATTTTGCCTTTGTTGAAAAATGTCTTTTACTTCACTCCTAGTTGAATTTTCCAGTTTGTAATATTTGAGATTTTAGATTATTTTAAAGTGAAATTGTGCCATTTTTAAACTGATTAGTTGTCATCTTAAAAAACAAGAAATTTGTATTAAAAAATAGTCAATCAAATTTAAACTGATTTCCAAAAATTAGAAGTTTTTATTAATTATTATTATTATTCTCTTTAAAAATGAACATTATCTTTATCAACTGTTTCTCTATAATTTATCTTAAAAATCTGTGTTTGAAAAAAGAAAGAAAATTAAATGATTTAAGGTAGACAGTGAGAATGCATTATAGTTAACGTGCCCTTAAATTTTAAATTGCAACGCTGTTATTATAATACTATGGATTAATTCATATTTCTTTAAACTATTTGTAGATATATTTATATTTTAATCTTACGGATAAATTTGGCAGTTCTACAATTATGTTGCATTATATACATATATAATTATTATTTTTTAAGATATAACATCATTAGAATAATTTTATAATGAATACCTCATCCAATTTTCATGTTCCTGTGTTTATCTATTAAAACCAGAAGGAAACAAAATGCCAGTTTGTTTTAAATTGTTGCACAAATCATAAGATTACATTTTTAAGATATCATTAACCATCTTTTAGTGTAACAAGTGATGAACATAATATTATGGGATTCATGAATACATTAAATAATTGGTTAAGACAAACCTCAATATCAGATTTTTGGGGTTTAGTGTATGGTCTAAATATATATATATAATAAAATTCCTTTGAAATTCAAGTGTATTATAGTTGACTTCTTTTGTATAATTTTTAAGTAAATAAGAACCTTGTAAATGAGAGCATATGTAGTATTAATGTGAAATTAGTTGTACAGACACATTTTTTTCTTTTCTTGTATTTATATTGTATTTTATATATTGTTTTATAAAATTTTAATTGAAATCTTTGGAATTTTCTGTTTTTGTAAGGAGGGAAAAACACATCTCATGCATTTTACAATTTTATACTTTTATATCTTGAACTCATAATAATGTTATTTGTTTTGATTTAATGATTCATTATATGCATTTAAATTTATATATCCTTATACTTGGAAAAATGCACTGAAGGACTTATATTAAATAAAACACTTTGTAAGCATACACCATAAATTGCAAAAAGCTTGTAATAAATAATTGTTTTGGGTCGAAATGTAATGTGACCCTTCATTAATGAAAGATTGTGCTATTATTTCAACCAGGAACAATTGTTGCAAGCTTTTTAAAATTTAAGATGTTTACTCATGAAATGTATCTAATATTTCTTTTTAATATCTAAAAATAATGTATTCATAATTATTTTTTAAGTTTTAATATTAATTTTCTGTATTTTCTTTAGACTTTATTATTATTATTAAAACTGTTAAAAAAAGATAAATACAAAACTTAGTTTTTGTAAAAATTTATAATATGGTGGGGTAGCTTTTTTCTTTTTTTCTCGCTTGCACAACTTCATGTGACTTGTCATCAAAAAATGACTCTCAGTATATGTTGGGAAAGAATTTTATGCTAATAATCTCATTCCATAGGTCACCAGCGATCCAGTATTATAAAAAAAAAAAAAAATAAGTCATAAAAATTGCAAAATGATATTTTAGAATAGTATATATTATATACATTTGTTACAATCACAGAAACTGAAAGCTTTAAATAACCAGATAATTTTCCAGAATTTATTCATCTGTAAGCAAAGTTTGAATTTTTTTTTTTTTTTTTTTTTTTTTTTTTAACAATAAAAATCTTTATTGCCATGCAGAATTTGGATACATAACATGAAAATAATAAATAAATAAATAGACATTTTATTATAAAATTCAAATTAAAGGATTATGATGCTATTTTTAATTTCTTGAAGCCTTTTAGACTTTAGAATATGTTATGATGTAACAGGTCAATTGAAAAGTCCCCAGCCTACCATAGTAAAACACATTTTTTTGGCAAAATTAGTTTTTTTTATTCAACATAATTCCCTTCAAGGGTGATACACTGATTATAGCGACCCTCCAACTTTTCGAAACCATTTTTGTAGTAGGATTTGTCCTTGGCTTCAAAATAGTCCTCAGTTTCAGCGCTCACCTCTTCATTCGACGAAAATTTCTTCCCAGCAAGCATTCTTTTGAGATCTGAGAACAGGAAATAGTCACTGGGGGCCAGATCTGGAGAATACAGTGGGTGAGGAAGCAATTCGAAGCCCAATTCATGGATTTTTGCCATCGTTTTCACTGACCTGTGACACGGTGCATTGTCTTGGTGAAACAGCACTTTCTTTTTCTTCAAATGCGGCCGTTTTTTGCCGATTTCGTCCTTCAGACGGTCCAATAACGCTATGTAATAGTCACTGTTGATGGTCCTTCCTTTTTCAAGGTAGTCAATGAAAATTATTCCATGTGCATCCCAAAATACAGACGCCATAACCTTGCCAGCCGACTGTTCGTTTTCCCACGCTTTGGAGCGGGTTCATCGTGTGCAGTCCACTCGGATGACTGTCGATTGGACTTCGGAGTGAAATGATGGAGCCATATTTCATCCATTGTCACATATCGACGCAAAAACTCGGGTTTATTACACTTGATCATCTTCAAACACTGCTCTGAATCATCAACTCGTCGTTTTTGGTCAAAAGTGAGCTCGCGCTGCACCCACTTTGCACAGAGCTTTCTCATACCCAAATATTCGTGAATGATATGATGTACACTTTCAGTTGATATCTTTAGAGTGTCTGCTATTTCATTCAATTTCAATTTACGGTCATTCAAAATCATTTTGTGGATTTTTTTAATGTTTTCGTCGGTAACAACCTCTTTTGGGCGTCCACTGCGTTCACCGTCTTCGGTGCTTATTTCACCACGTCTAAACTTAGCATACCAATCCTTGATGGTTGATTTTCCTGGGGCAGTGTCCAGAAACTCGGCATCAAGCCAAGTTTTTGCTTCAACTGTATTTTTTCCCTTCAAAAAGCAATATTTTATCAACATGCAAAATTCCTTTTTATCCATTTTTTTCATAATAACAAACGTTGCTTCACTCAAAATGCTATAATTCACAAACTAAAGATCCGATAGCTGTCAAATTTATACACGCATCTTTTGAGGGTTAGGGCTAACTAAAAAACATGTGGATTTAATTCTAGTAGCGCCATCTATGTGACAGGCCGGGGACTTTTCAAATGACCTGTTATAAGATGATGTCATTAAATTTAAAATATTGTGTAGACTGATGTTTAGTAATTTAAATTAGCATGAGAGCTAAACAAACAAAAAGGAAATACATGTGTCAAAATCAAATCCTAGGCAGGCACTGAACAATTAGTATTTTAATAAATAAGCTAAGATAATGAACCTTTGAGAAATCAAAACAACACCATATTATAAAATTTTATCAAATAGACCTGAAATTTCAAAAATATATTTATTTAGTGAAATGACTGTGGAAAGAACATTTGGTTTTATATAATACTATTTGTATGTTTCATATCTATTTTCCCCCCAACACAGTTACACATATTTAAACTGTATTTTGTTTGTAATTATGGCATTATTTGAAATCTAGTCATTTTATTCACTTTTTTTTTTTTTTTTTTTTTTTTTTTTTTTTTAATAACAATGAAATGCCCTTTGAAATTTGGATTGTATTTATTTCCCATACTCTTAAGCATCACTATCTTCTAAAACTTGAATAACACTACAAATGCCCATGGCTGATTGAGTTGTTTTCAAGTTGTATTCTTGTAGTGGTTCTTTTTTTTTTTTCCCTCATTTTTGTCATCCATTTAACTCTTTTTCACCATTATGCCTCTCTTTTTTTTAGTTATGCATTGTCAAAATTTAAAGGCTAGTGTGACTAAATTTTGCTTTATTTTTACTAGAAAATAAGGTTAATAAATATTTGTAGTATACAGTATTAAATTATCATATTAAAACTGTGTGTAGAATTAATTTTATGAAATGTTAGATAGAGATAGATATGCTCAAAAACGGCTAGTGCTGAAAGGGTAAAGTAAAGAAACTTATTCTGCAAAAATCTTATGAAATATGCATACGTATACAGTCAACTCCCATTAGTCCTCTGACCTATAATCTGGAAACGCCTATAATCTGCAATAGATTTTTTTTTTTTTTTTTTTTTTTTTTTTAATATAAACAAAGAAATCTTTTTTTTTTTTTTTTTTTTTTTTCTGTTTTCAAATTCAGAAAATTCATAATCATTAAATTAGTACTCAATTATTTTATTTTTTTTATTTTTTTCAGTTTCAAGTGAGTTTAAAAGTGCAAATTTTTACAAAGTGCATTTTTCTCATTTTGTAGCCACAAAATGAAATATTAAAAATTTAAGAAATCAATTTTTGGAAAATGGGTATTAACTTAATAATTGTGAAAATGGAATTTAAAAAATACATTAGGTAATGAATAATTATGGAAACAAATTTTCTCATACAATAAAATTGGCCATGGTTATCAGCAAGATTATATATTCTCTGCTCTTAAAATATAATTTCCTTTGTATTTTTAAAATATATATGGATGTTTAATTTAGAAATTTATTCATCAACCATGAAAGTTCATTTCAGAAAATTCCCGGCTCTGGTATTTTTCACATAGTTGGTATAAAAAATCAGCCTTCCACTCCAATAATTTTCTGATATATATAGATGTTTTATTGCTATTTATTGTTTGAGTGTGCTTAAATTATTAGCTTTCATGTAACTGATAAGTTTTATTAATATTGATGAAATATTTTACTCTGAAATTTATTAAAAATCATTTTTCAATTTTAATATCTATTTATGCATTAATAACTCATTTTGTACCTGCAAAAGAAAAGTGTAAACAAAGACAATAATAACCTGTAATTTGCAAAATCTTATAATACACCCAATATTTAGACACAACTTTTGTGGATTAGAGAGAGTTGACTGTATTACTGTTAAATAAGTATGAAATTATATCCTTCTTATTCATGCCAAAATCATAAATCACAGCCAAATAAAGCATGACATTTCACACACTCTTTCTCGTGCCCATATTTTTGGACTGAAGCTTTCAAAAGGGTGTACCAGCAAAACATTTTAAATACAATCCATATTCGTACCGTTTTTTTTTTTTTTTTTTACATGACATGAGAGGTGCTAATGCCAACTTAATGAATTAACCTCAATAAGAGTTAGTTGGCTACTTTAAGCTAAATAAATTTTAATAACTTGGTAAGGTATGTTTTTAAATGAAGAATTTTATGACAGTTTCTTTGTCAATAATATAATTCTTTAAAGAGTTAAACATGAATTTGGAAAAGAGTTAAATCAGTTTTATTTTAAGGAAAGGAGTTATATATACTTAATACTTGTAATGAAAAATGATATACTTTTAAGTAGTCTTCATGCTTGAAGAAAAATTTTCGCATCAGTCATACTTTTAAAGAAAAATAAGCTTATAAATATTGATTTTAAGTGGTCCAAGAGACTAAATTCCTGCCAGATATAAAGTACATTATTATATTTAAATGTTGCGTCATTTTTTTAAAAGAAGTATGCTGATTTCTAGTACAAATCAAGCTTAATTAAAATCTTTGTTTTTTTTTTGTTTTTTTTCCTTCTTTTAGAAACATTTTTGCCTTAATATTTCTTCTGGTATACTTTATACAGTAATTTTTGTTTTATACTTTTCTTTATATCTGTTATTTATTTTTCATGTTCTTAAAAATAGATGAACATATTAAGTGCATTGCTATTGATTTTTATTTATTTATTTTTTTTTTCTTTTATTATATTAAGATAAGACTTGCCATTGATTTTGAAATTACTAAATGTATATATTGTAGAAGCCCTTTTTTCATATTGTTGTTGTTTTTAATAAAATGATTTGTATTTTTTCCTCTTTGTATTTACCATTGTACATTGTGTATAAAAAATTTATATAACTGGAATAAAATATGAATTATATAAAACATTAGAAAATAAAAGAAAAAATTAATTGATAACTTACATATCAAAGTTTTTATCTTCATTCGGAAAATCATGTGAGATTTTACTTAATTTTTAACAATAGATTTTAATTTACATTAGTAATGGTATGGTATAGTATTCGTTTTATTTGATTCTTTATCTTTCAAAGTTTATTTTGGTATCATATTTTTAGGAATAAATTAACAAATATATCTTTGAAATTATAAGATAATTTTCGTACACCAGGGGGTGAAACTACATAACATACAAAAATCCTGAAAACTGTAACTTGCATGCACATAAGGGAGACTTATTATATGGCTATCTATAATAAATGATATTTGCAGCATTCTTAGTACGTTATAAGGCAAATTAAACATTCAAAATTACAAATTTCTACAAAAGTAAAATAATTTAACATGAAATTCCAGAGACAAGAAATTATTCGAAAACCCTGAATTCAGGATTAGCCCCTGAAACATATATACATTATATGATCATTTTTCTGAATTATGAAATAAGCAGTTAACTTTTAATCTAAACGTGATATGCCTGTCTTGTCTTATTATTTTGAAAATTCTGATTATCAATAAAACATAAAACCCAAAGTGCAATATTTTGTTCCTGTAAAAAAAAAAAAAAAAAAGCAGAAATTATTTATAAAATAGCATCATATCGATGCAATTTGTTATTATTTATAGTTATACAACAGGTTAATTTTTATTCTTCTCCCTTACTTTCTTTTCTTTTTTACTTTTTTTTTTCCCCCGTTGTTTTTAACATGAAATAAGTACTTTTAGATTATTAATTCACACATAAAGCTGTAAACTTTTATTTAATTTTTTTTTTCCTATTAATTCATGGTGGTCTAATGTAAAGACTAGATTTAGATGTTGGTGATACCAGCCTAAATAAATAAAATTTTCAGGAATTCTGGGATTGATGTAAACCTTCTTGAACCATTGTATATGAGGTAGGGGTTACAGGTATAAAAATTTATTCCTCCAAATATGGTTTAGGCCCACCAGCAGCTGAGCGGTTCTGCACTCAAAGCTGGTAGATGTGAGGTGCCGGGTTCGATCCCAGGTCGTGCTCGTCGGCCTAGCCATTCAGAGTTTTATGTGGTTTTCTCTGAAACTTGCATAAATACGGGTTAGGACCCTAGTGCAGTCAATCAGAATTAATCTCCACAACCCAAATATGGTTTAGTGTGTGCAAAAAATTAACTTTCAATGCTATTTTAATTTATTTTCATAAAAATTGCTTTTAAGTTAACAAAACTTTAATAATAGCTAAGTATTTATTCATGAGAAACCTGGTAAGATTGAGGTAGGATAGGGTTATCACTTCTTTAATCTATAATAATAAAAGTAAGAAATAAATGAAGATAAGTATAAATTTTATTCAGTTGAACATAAAGCACAATTTCACACAGGTTATTAAAGATATAATAATAAAGGTTTAAAAAAAAAAGGCAGAAATTGATGTTACTGACTGTCAGTTAAAAGAAAGAAAAATAAAGTGTCTAATTAGGAATAGTCTTCTTTGAAATTATTTATAAATAAATGAGTAGCTGAATTCTTTGCACTCACCACCTTTTTCACTCTGGTCAATAAGCAATTCAAGATGAATTTCTGCTTAGTTCACAAATTTTTCACAGCTAACTTAAAATGATTTTACATACAAATTAACTTATAAAACTTTTATATCATACTATTTTATGCTTAAAGAAAGAAATTTGTCTATATAACAACATTAAATTCTGTTTTGTTGCTTTTTTATGTTTTTTTACAAAATAATCTCTCAGATGCATCCTTAAGTTCTCTGCAGGTATTATAGTAATAAATAATTTGATGTCTTTGGCCAAGCTTATTTCATTGAGAGAAAACTGTATAATCTTTCTTCTTTACACTCATTACAATAGCGTGTAGTTTTCCATTCAGATTTTTATCAAATCTACAGATTCAAAGAGAAACTTGATCTTGTGTCCAGCAAAAATCTCCTTAATTTGTTAACCTAAGTTTTTATATATTGCTAAGCTATGCAATTTGATACACAAATAAATCTTATTGCTATGCAAAGGTGCATCGTGTTATATTTTGTAAATTTATATATTGTACATTTCCATTTTTATAGAAATTTAACAAAAATAAACATTGCCATCCTATAATGGCAATGAGGTATTGCGTCAAACCAAATGGTAACCGAAGGTCATTGCTCGAGTTGCATTATCGAAGTAAGTGGTAATCAATAGTTACCTTTCAGTTTGTTCCAATAAAGTGTCTCAAATACAAAACATTGAAAGTTATTTTCAAATTAAGAATTTTGAAATTTTCAGTAATAAACTTCTCTTTATATTTTTCAATTTTTAAAATTGCAATAATTCTAGAGAGGATTTCTGAAAGGAAATCTGATTTTGAATTATTTAGATTTGATTCAGTTTTTCTTTCCAAATAAAAATAATGTAATTTTTTTTGAGATATTTATACTAGTATAACAAATAAAAAAAAATAACATGTATTTTTAGTGAAAGCTCTTAAACTTTTTCTGTGGATACTTGAAGTTTCATACCATTAGGTAAAATTTAACCTACGACTCAAACTTATGACATAGTATTTTGTATTTAAATCTTAGGTATTAATGAAAATTTTTAAGTATTATTTTTCTTATTTCAATATAGAAGTAAACTTTTAAGCTTACTTATTGTTGAAAACTATAGAAGATATTTTCAAATGAAATGTACTTTTTGGTGTTCTAAATTATTATTCCTCCCCCCTCCCTCATCAATTCTGTAGCATATGAAACTTACATTATTTGATGTTTTATGGAGAGATAATAATCTTTAAAAAACACATTTAAACACTAAAATTATGTATTATCTTTTATGGGTTCTTCTAAAAAACACCTGTGACAAATAAATTTTCAAATGAAAATTTTTTTAGATAAATCCTTTTGAAGAATTCAGAGTACAGCTTATGGTATAAATATATCCATGTTATATATCACATAAATCAGCTGCATTTTGATTTTGCAAGAAGTGGTAGGTCAGTCATCGCTATTATAGAACCAACGGGTTTACAGAAGAGAGAAAAATTTCTGTTTTCCTAAATTATTATAAAAACCACTTTAGGTTTGTCCTATTTGCAACATTTAGAGAATCACATTTTTATTTAATTTGGCATGCTGAATAAAAGGCATGATTTTAAAAAAAAGCTTACCATAGGTGATATTACAATCTTACCAAACCCTATAAGTAGCAACTAGTTTTCTAAAAAAAAAAATTATACTTATTTAAAGCAATTGCTTACATATCCAAAATAGCTTCTTCCTTTTACTTTCTTATATATAGGAGAAAGTTGTGTACCTCGGACTTATGTCATTTCTAGCTCTATTTATTTAGATATAGAAACAATATCACATGCAGTTAAAACATTACTACTAGGGGTCTCAGTGAAGTAATCGATGTTTGCTTGGAAGCTCAACTTTTTGAAGAGTTCTTGAAAACTAAATTCACCTTGTAAAAGTAAATTTTTCTCATATGCTTTTATGTATTTCTATACCACACATACATTGTATATTCTAAAATGAGCATTATGCATCATGAAGTAGCTTTTTACCTATAACCCTATATACTTGTAATCAAGTTAAGCCCAACCTGAACATCATGATTAGCAATTTCGTTTTAAGTTACAGAGTGGTGTACATTGAACCCAATACAAGTAGTATGCCTTGGACTGATCATATTGTGTGGTGGATCAGAAGCAGTTCCAGAAGTTAACATTTGGAATTGGCCTATCCAGTTACAATCTTGATTATAAATAAGTGCGAGGATTTTTACCAATAATCACAATATGACTTAATGTAGAATTTTTTTAAGTTAATATTTAAGATTTTCCACTTTTTAGACTCAAATTAGACTTAATAACAATACAATTGAGACAGATTAATGATTTTGAAATTAAAAAAAATATTTATTCGAATTCATATGTGTGTAATTGATTAATAAGTAGATTTTCTTACTTAAAATTGAGTTTTTCTGTATCTTTTAATAAAAGGTCCAATGTACACTACCAGTGATATACCTTGGACCTAATTGCACTTTTTTTTATTTTAAAAAACATAATTGATATAATTTTAATAAAATTTTTGAATAAATATATATTGTATATAACACCATACAGTATTTAAAAAAGCTATTACTTTCTTCTATATGTAATATAGAGAAAATATTGGATTCGTAAAAATTTTCGACCTCGGGTTTTTGATGAATTTACATGTTTTGAGAGCTGTAGAACACGATTTGACCATTTTTAGAAAATGGTCTGACTGTGTGTGTGTGTGACAAAATTTTGTGGCAACTGTATCTCAAGAACTACTGCACAGAATTTCATACAAATTAATATGTAGTTGTACCTTGACATAAATTAGTGTTTATCAACTTTTGGTAAAAACTGTCTTACAGGTTGCGTTGCCATCCTGCTTTTTCTAAATTTTTAACATGGTGATATAGGACAAAATTTTGTATAAATGTGCATAAAGAGAATTATTTTTTAGTAATCATTATGAAATTTACAAGAATTATTTAAAATAGAGATTGTCGTCAACTGGGAAAAAAATTTTGTATGCGTAGGAGCCTCACCACCCCCCGTGGGGGGGAAGTCCCTCCTCGAGGGGAGTAAATTTTCAAGATGGGTATCTTTCGAAAGGTCTCGTCAATACCTTTAAAACGAATGGTTGAACTATAAATCTGTGATAATTTAAAACAAAGTTATCGATTTTTTTTTTACTTTTAACGAAAAAAAACTTAGAAAAAAATCGTTTTTTTTTTTTTTTTTTTTTTTTAAGAAATTTAACCAGACTTGGTATTTAGTTGGCCCCTGACATAAACTGAGGCTGATTAGATTTGGGGATCAGTCGCTCAACAGGTGGCGCTGTGATCGTATTTTTTCTAAATTTTTAACATGGCAGTATAGGAAAAAATTTCGTATAAATGTACATAATGATAGTTATTCGTATCCTGTGATTGTGAAATTAATATGAATTATTGATAATAGTAGTAGTTAATTAGGGAAAAAAAAGGGGGGGAGGTAAATTTTCAAGATCGGTATCTTTCGAAAGGTCTTGTCAATACCTCTAAAACGAATGGTTGAACTATAAATATGTGGTAATTTAAAACAAAGTTATCGATTTTTTTTACATTTAACAAAAATGAAAAAAATCTTTTTTTTTTTTTTTTTTTTTTTTACTGCGTGAATTTGTATAGGAAAATATAGAAGAAAGTCTTGTGGTGGCCACAACATACTAGTTTGTATTTAGTTTTGGCGAATAATTATAAAATTAAAATTAGAAAAGTCAAAATAGGTCCGAGTTACCCTACCTTTCCCTATATAAGAAAGTATTGGATTTGTGAAAATTTATCCACCTTCAGTTTTTGATAGATTTACGCATTTTGAGATGTCCTGAACATGATTTGACCATTTTTGAAAAATGTGTGTGTGTCTGTATGTAACAAAAAAAAATTGTAGATGCCATATATCAAGAACCACTGAAGGAAATTTAGCCAAATGTGATATTTAATTGGATATTGACCTAAATTATTGCTAATTATGTTTGCAAATCAATCACTCAACGGTGGCACTGCCACCCATTTTTTTCCCCCCATAATTTTTAATATAGCAGTAGAGAACAAAATTTGGTATAAATGTTTATAATAAAAATTATTTTTAATTTTTCAACATATAATGATATATATATCTATGATGGTAATAGTCAATCAGGAAAAATTATTGTATATGTAGGACATTGCATCCCCTCTCTACACCCCTGGGGTATATATTTTCGATATGGGTATCTTTCAAAAGAGTTTGTCAATACCTTTAAAAGAAATAGTTGAACCATAAACTTATGATAATTTTTTAAAAATGCATTTTCTCAGACATTATCAATTTTTATCTGTAGAGCACAAAATTCACTTTCTTTTGACTTATAGTGGTATACTTCTCCGAGATGAAAATTGTTTGTAATAATCATGGAAAATAATTTGTGTGGGAAAAAGTTTTATGATAGTTTCAACAAATTTGTTTCATTTGTCATCAAGAAAATAAAATGCACCCATCTAATGTTTTGTTTTTTCCCCTTTATGTTCCAGAACATCTCAAGAAGGTGGTGCAAATCTTTGTAACAAACTGCCTTTTTAAAAATCTTGCTTGTGGTAGAGAAACAAAAAATGCCTTATATGATGTTAAAATTATATGTTTTCTAAAGGAAATACATATTCTATACATGGGGTAAAATACATAAGCATTAACTATTGAAATACTAAACTAGATAGTGATAGTTCACTGAAATGATATACCTTCTGTAGAGACATTTTTTATTATTTCTTATTATTTAATTTCAAAAAATTTTAAATAAACATCCAAAGAACATTTTTAATTTTACATAAAAAAATAATAATAGTTTTAAAATTATTTTGTGACTTGAAAGTGCAGGTTTTATGTAGTATTCCTGTATATATATGAGTATTGTTTCTTGCATTTGATTTGATAAAAAATTTCTTTTACAATTCCCTTTTTTTTTTTTTTTTTTTTTTTTTGGGGGGGGGGGGGCGATTTGAAGAAAAGTTTAAATTCATTCAGAAAATCATAAAGTTAAAATTAATATCTGTAAAATTTCTAACAAAACATTGAAAAATGCATTTTTTTTTTTTTTTGTGTGTGTGTGTGTGTGTGTGCGTGTGTGTGTGAATTACTAGTTTGTGACCACTTTCTTCTAGCAATATGAGAGTATGTATATAAATCCTGTATGGATTGTAACATTTAATGACATTTCAAGATCAATTTCATTACAAAATCAGGAAATGTGGGTGCTTTTTTTTATGACTTACAATTATTTTTTTTTAAATATTAAACATCTTTAAAGGGTAAAGTCATTTTTTAAAGAATGATTAATGGAATATTTCCAGCACATATTTACACATGCATGTATAATTTTATTATCAAACCAAGACTTGATTATCCATGTTATGTTTGTTTAAATGTCTATATATATTATATGTCTATGTGTATTGAATCATATCTTTTTCATAAGCAATATTTTGGCAAGCTATGCAGTAATACTTTAAGAAAGAGGTTTTTTTTTAACAGAGGACCACGTCTGTGCATGTATTTATATAATTTTAAAAGAAAAAATACATTATTTTCATTGATTTATTAAATGTATTTTTATAATATGATAGGAAATTTGTATTTTTACTTAGAAGTAAGAAGCTCCCCCACTCTCGTTTTTTTCTTAAGTGTCTAAATCTACAATGCAATCTTTTTTTTTTTAAATGTAGATTTTTAAAAAGACACAGAATTGTTGCTTATACAAGGTGATCAATTTAAAAATATTATTATTTTTCCCAATTACCTACATTTCTAATGTATTCAGCAAAACTTATAATACTACAACTTATTTAAAAGTCTATATTTAACATGCAAGTAATATTTGTTTTGCTTTCAAATGTATAAAAAAAAAAAGTTAAAAACATTGAAAGAAGCAAACAATTTGCTCAAATCGTGTCAGCAGGATCAGATTTAAAAACAATAAGGATGTTTACGTTTTTTTTTTTTTTTTTTTTTTTTTTTTTTTTTTTCACTTAGAAAGGGAAACAAACCAATATTTGCATATTAAATATAAACATATCAAATAAATTATGATCTTGTATGCATATGTTACAGATGGGGAGGAAGGATACTTTTTTAAACTGATCATCCTGTTTTATATTAAACTGTGAAAGGTTTATTACTGATACTAAATGACATGTAAGCAATTTAGCAGTTAAACTGGGAAGTATGGCGTATTTGTTATCTATTTCATAACTTTTAATGGAATAAGTGATTTAAGAGAGATTTTATTTATACACAGGAAATATTTTATGCTTTTTAGGTCATATTTAAAGCTTCATAATTTCTAAACTATAGAATTGTGTTCCTCTTAGTTGAACTGTCATTAGCAGTATATAAGCTGTATATAATCATGTCTTATTTGTAATTACTTTGCTGCATTGAAATTGTATAATTTTTTCAGATTTTTTTTTTAATCTACATTTATAGACTGTTTTTCATGTAATTTTTTGTTTGTTATGCTACATTTTAAACCAAAGATTTTATTGTACTATATCAAAGTTAAAATAAAATCTGCCTCATAAAGTTTTATTGGGTGTATTATTTAAAACCAGCTTTGAAAATTACAAAATAATTAAAAATAATGAACAAATGTATTAATGCACACATTATATACTGTTGTTATTTAACAATGTATATTTTAATCAGTATACTGTTTTATGTATGTCTATGTGATATCTACAAAATTTATATATTACTTCATGGCATGTAATGGAAATTTTTTCATTGACATGCATAGAGAATCCAATTTATGCTTTTTGAATGGAAATCTTTTTAAATAATGTTCTGTCAGTGTCTGATTATAAAGAAGTGAATGAGACAAGTTTTTCTTTTTTAATTATTCATCTATTTTGCTCTGCATAAAAAGTCGGAAAATTTTCACAACAGAGCTGAGTAATCAGCTCAATAAATTCAATAAAAGTGATTAAATCTGATCACTGATTCACTAAGAAAAACCTCAGATTTGTAGACAGATGCAGTGGCGTACCTAGCTAAAATGTCGCCCGGGGCGGATGTTCATTTTGCCGCCCCAATTAAAATCTAAAATTACTTAAAAATGCCAAAAACTGGATATGATGGTGAATGAATAATTTCTAAATGTTGGCTCACATGGAAGGCACCACAGGCAAGTGGGAATTTGCCATGGTCAAAATTTTGAAGAATATTAATATAATGGTAATGTTTACTACTTTTCAGGGGTTACGAACCAGTTGGTTTCCCGCCAAAAGTGGTTAGTGCAAAATAAAATGTGGGAGCAATTCATTTACCCAGTTTCATTTTGCAATAGTAATACGTACATGTTAACGAAGATGTGTGTAAAAACAAACTATTTACGACTGGATTTTATGTGCATTCGCAAACTCTTGAATCAGTAGACCAAATTCAGTTTTATCCGTAAAGTATAAGATATTGCTCTATAGATAATATAAATACACCAATCAAACTTGTTCGGCTAATACCATATCTAGACCATAGGTAGTTTTTGATGAGCTTTAATTTTAAAACAAGAAAGAAAAATCATGCAGTACACATTGATTAGTAACACTTTCCAACTTGTAATTGTTGTATCGAATAAATTTTAATGCTATTTGTCTGCGTTACCACACAACAGACAGAAGGACTGAAAAATATACAGATAGAATAATTTATTTTAAAATTCCTCTTAGGCATTTTGGAAAGTGTTAAAAAGGCTTAACGAAAAAGAAAATGAAGTGTTAGATTATAATTACAGCTTTTAATCTCTCTGAATATTTTACAGTAGCCCTGTAAATCTGAAAGTTAATCATATCATATTCTATACAAAACAATATTTTAAAATATTAACAATACATGTCAATGTTTTTATGATTTTTACAGTAGAAAGTCTTTTAAATATAACTTACAAAAAATTCTGTCCTAAAACGTAATACATTGGCTTTTTTTTATTGTTGTTGTCCCTGTAAACAAACTAGTTGTACAGGACCTGTTAATGACTTTTTAAATAGGGAACATTCCATAGGGAACTTGAGTGTATTATTTTTTTAAATTTCTCAAAATATTCACGGATGATAGGAGCCGGAGACAAACCTCTATAAAGATATAAAGGTAGAGAATCGGGCAGACAGATGCATAATATTCCCACTAAAATTATAAGATATTGTTAAAACGCTCATGTAAACAAAAGTGCTATTCCAGCAAATTTTTATTAATAGCTCTTAATGTAAATGATTATTTTTGTGTGGCCCTGTAAATCTAATGCTAACCATACTATATTACATAGAAGGCACTCTTTTGTGCATACGAATAATATATTTCAATTGCATTAAGCTTTGTGGAAAATAAAATTATTAAAATTTAGTTTATAAAAATAACTCTCATACAACACAGTACTTTGGAATACTTTCAAGTGCCCCTGTACACAAACCAGTTAGAAATGTACTCTATTTTACATAGGAAACATCCGATAGGGGATTGAATAATATATCAAAATTTCATTAAAGTTGCTTTACATTAAAAGTATTAAAATATGGTTTATAGAAACTCCTCTCATGGAACACAATGCTTTCGAATACTTTTGGGTGTACCTGTACACAAACCAGAAGAGGTATTCACTCCATTTTCAATAGGGAACATCCGATAGTGAACTGGAACAAAATATATCGGTTTGAAGAAATTTCATAAATATTTACGGGAATTAGAGCAGAGAAAAACAGACAGACAGACGCACAGAAGAACAGTCAGACAGATACACAAATTGAAATTATATTCACACTAAAAAAATGATAAAAAGTGTCAAAAACGCTTAATGTAAACGAAAGTACAATTCTAGGAATTTTTTATTAATAGCTCTTAATATAACTGAATATTTTTGTGTCACCCTGTAAATCTAATGATAACCATGCTATATATTCTATGCAAAGCATTCTTTTGTGCATACATATTTCAATTTCCTGTTATTAACATTTGATTTATAGAAATATTTCACAAAGAATGCAATACTTTGCAGTACTTTTGAGTGTCCCTGTACATAAACTAGTGGTGGTATGTAATCTATTTTATATAGGAAACATCCAATAGTGAACTTAAAAAACATATTTAAATTTCATGAAGATATTGTACAGTAAAGGTATGAATATATGGTTTATAGAAATACCTCTCATAGAACACAATTCTTTGAAATAGTTTCGGGTTTCCCTGTACACAAACCAGTAAAGGTATAAACTCCATTTTCTATAGGGAACATCCCATAGTGAACTTGAATAACATATATCAGTTTCAAAAAATTCCATAAATATTGACGGGAGTTAGAGCGCGGGAAGACAGACAGACGGACAGATACACAAATTGGTATCGTATTCATGTTTAAAAAAAATGTTAGAAAGTGTTAAAAACACTTAATGTAAACGAAAGTACAATTCTAGCAAATTTTTATTAATAGCTCTTAATATAACAGAATATTTTTGTGTCACCCTGTAAATCTAATGCTAATCATGCTATATTCTATGTAAAGCATTCTTTTGTGCTTATAAATAACATATTTCAATTTCCTAAAACTTCATGGAAAATAAAGTTATTAAAATTTTATTTATAGAAATATCTGTCATAGAACGCAGTGCTTTAGAATACTTTTGAGTGTCCTTGTATATAAAACAGTGATGGTATTTAATCCATTTTATACAGGAAACATCCAATAGTGAACGTGAATAACATTTTTTAATTTTATTCAGATATGTGTACAGTAAAGGTATAAAAATATGATTTATAGAAATACCTCTCATAGAACACAATGCCTTGAAATACTTTCGGGTGACCCTGTATATAAATCAGTGGTGGTATTTAATCCATTTTATACAAGAAACATCCCATAGTGAACTGAAATAACATATTTCAATTTCATTAAGATATGTGTAAACTAAAGGTATGAAAATATGATTTATTTTAATACCTCTCATAGAACGTAATGCTTTGAAATACTTTCGGGTGTCCCTGTATACAAACCAGTAAATGTATAAACTCCATTTTCAATAGGGAACATCCAATAGTGAACGTGAATAACATATATCAGTTTCAAGAAATTCCACAAATATTTGCGAGTGTTAGGGTGCGGACAGAAAGACAGAAAAACGGACAGACAGACAGACAAACTGAAGTCATTAACACTTTTAACCTTGTTGGGAAGCGTTAAAAATGTAAGAAAGTGTTAAAAACGCTTAATGTAAACGAAAGTGCAATTTCAGCGAATATTTATTAATAGCTCTTTATATAACTGATTATTTTTGTTTCACCCTTTAAATCCAATGCTAATCATGCTATATTCTATGCAAAGCATTTTCTTTTGTGCTTATAAATAACATATTTGAATTTCATAACTATTCGTGCAAAGTGAAGTTATTAAAATTTAGTTTATAGAAATATCTCTCATAAAACTCAATGCTTTGGAATACTTTTGTGTGTCCCTGTACACAAATCAGTGGTGGTATTTACTCCGTTTTACACAATAAACATCCAATAGTGAACTTGAATAACATATATCAATTTCATTAAGATTTGTCTACAGAAAGGGTATGAAAATTTGATTTATAGAAATATCTCACAAAGAACGCAATGCTTTAGAGTACTTTTGAGTGTCCCTGTACTTAAACTAGTAGTGGTATTTCCTCCATTTTACACAGGAAACATCCAATAGTGAACTTAAAAAACATATTTCAATTTCATGAAGATATTGTACAGTAAGGGTATGAAAATATGGTTTATAGAAATGCCTCTCATAGAACACAATGCTTTGAAATACTTTTGTGTGTCCCTGTACACAAATCAGTTGGTGTATTTGCTCCATTTTATACAGGAAACATCCGATAGTGAACTTGAATAACATATTTCAATTTCATTAAGATTTTTGCAGAGTAAGGGTATGAAAATATGGTTTGTACAAATGCCTCTCTTAGAACACAATGCTTTGAAATACTTTTGGGGGTCCCTGTACACAAACCAGTAGAGGTATGAACTCCATTTTCAACAGGGAACATCCGATAGTGAACTTGTATAACATGTTTCAATTTCATTAAGATTTTTGTACAGTAAGGGTATGAAAATATGGTTTGTACAAATGCCTCTCGTAGAACACAATGCTTTGAAATATTTTCGGGGGTCCCTGTATACAAACCAGTAGAGGTATAAACTCCATTTTCGATAGCGAACGTGAATAACATATATCAGTTTCAAGAAATTCCATAAATATTTACGGGAGTTAGAGCGCACACAGACAGACAGACAAACCCATGTCATAAACACTTTTCAACCTTGTTAGAAAGTGTTAAAGAGCTGTTCAGCCAATCAACATTAATTACATGAACTATGAAGATTTTTAAAAGCATTTCAATATTCGGCAACAAATCATTAAAACTAAAGTACTGGAAAAGACCTTTATATCTTCAGCATCATTAGCAATTAAATAATTCTGAATTCTTACCCTCGTTCATTTTTAATATTTTCACCAAAAGCATCTACATCAACAATTATAGTCTTTATCTGACAAATTGAATGAAATTAGAAAAGTGTATTCATTTAATCATATGAGTTATCATAATGTCGTCTTTAGAATCTAGGGTCGATTTCTTTAATTAGTCTGTTTGTCACTGAATCCTTTTATTTTCTTAGCTCAACCACATAAGATAAAGTTGTATCAACAAATTCTCTATTGCTCATTCCTTTTCTTTTTGCAAATATAACGGCCATATTCAAGAAAAAACATTGTAAACAGCTGATGAACATGCATCATGTACATATATCTGATCGCTTTGTTATTCCAATAAAAAAATTTATTTTTATAAGGCTACGAAAGAGAAGAATATTTATTATCACTTACAGACCTTGTGTTTGTGATTATCAAGTTTTCAAAGATTTTCTCTGATTTTCTGGTGGGGTTATTCTTTTTTAACTGAAAATTAACAAGTCAAGAAGCGGGTAAACATCTGAATTATTCCCCTCCCCATTCCTCTCCCTTCCAAAAGTCAGCACTGTGGATTTTCAGTTGCATCGGAATTACCTTATCGGACCATCTAATACCTGTTTTAATAAGTTTTCTCTAGCAAACTCTGCAATACACTTTGAGAAAAGAAAAGTCCAATCAAATTTTTGTGAAATAATAAGATAATAAAAAATATTTAGTATAGAAAATATTTTCTATTAAAATATATCAAAAACTTTTATAGAATGTTTATAATTTTATAGAAAATATTTTTCAAGTTATACATTTAAAACAGTGTTGAAGTTGGACTTTCAACTATACTTTTAATGGAAATTACCAAAATGTCGCCCTGAAAATCATGCCGCCCGGGGTGGACCACCCCCTCTGCCCCTCCCTCGCTACGCCACTGGACAGATGTTTCTAATGCAAAGCAAAAAAAAAAAAATCTGATGTGGACACCACATGTCTTCCTTATACAGCCATTGGAATATAAATATTGTTATGAAACATTGACATTTTTGTGTGAAGTGACTGATTCGTAAATAAACAGGCAGGTTCTAACCACGAAAAAAAAAACTGAAAAACTGCTACTCTAACCACAAAAGTCATGATAATAGGATTATATATTCTGCCAAACAAATATATTATTTTTTTTTCAGGAATGGCTTATTACAGATTCTCTCATTGGCAAATACATAGCTCAGTTTAATGAAAATCCTTCGAGTATAGATGGCCTACATTTGTTCACTTTGCCGATTATTAGAGGTGAAAAATGATACATTTTACCGAAACAATTAATTCAGTTAAAATTGAGACAGTATTTACTAATTCTGGCTACCCTGAAACAATATTTGCTGCTAAATTTGATCGCTAATCTCGCCAAGTTTGTAGCCAATG
The DNA here is from genome assembly GCA_963930645.1 of Salticus scenicus. NCBI lineage: Eukaryota > Metazoa > Arthropoda > Arachnida > Araneae > Salticidae > Salticus > Salticus scenicus. The sequence goes on from OZ005652.1 coordinate 202,289,452, forward strand.
CTAATTTTGGTGTTGGCATTGATTTTGGCGATTTTGCATCAAATTTGATAACTTGGCGACCGAATTTGGCAAAAAATTGTAGTTTAGGATTACCAAAGTTTGGAAGCTGTAACTTCAATAAGAACAGAATTCTGGAATTTTCCAGAAAGATTCATTGGTTTATAGCGCTGAACTAAATTCTTCGAAAATTCTTTAAATAACAAACAAGACTAAAACAAAATAAAGTGCATTCATCGACTAGAACCTGCTTATATATTAAGAATTACTTTCTACACTCAAAAATGTTGGCAACTTTCATAACAATATCATTATGTGTTCTATCTGCATTAGGGTGGTCCTTAAAAATTAACATTTAAATTTTTGTATGGGGCACCTGCTTATTTTGTTCTATGTATAAAATAAAGACTTCCACAAAAATTTCAAAATTTTAAAACAAGTTTTAAGGGTGGCGACCGAGGATTGAAAAAATTAAAAACTGACAAATTTGACATATTTTGTAATTTCATTATAAATAATTATATTTTAATTACATTAAAAATCGAGATAATATACATTAAAATACACATAACATAAATTTAAACGTTTCGAGCTTTATTTTACGTTCCACATCAGTAAAATGCATCAAAAGTAAATGATGAAAAAACAATAGATTTCCTTTATGAAAGTACAGCATATTCAGCAGGACTTGTGCATGCCTCATTAAGCGGTGAAAAATTCGGTTTTGTACACCAGCCTTTCAAGAAAATTCTTAAATGATAATTTGAACAGTTAGATACGACTATTTTAGTATTGTTAAAATCATGTAGATGGTTGGTTTCTATGGCATGCTACACTATTTTAGAACGAATATCGCGTTTTTTGAAATTTCGAGTATGAAGGGAACGGCCAGTTTCACCAATATAAACAGAACTGCAAGATTTACAACGAATATTATAAATAACCCCTGTATGCGAAAAGGGGGGGGGGGGGGAATACTGATGCGGAGCCTAAAATGAGTCTTGAAATGTTTAAATTTATATTATGTGTATTTTAATATTTAAATTGAATATTTTAATGTATACTGCCTCGATTTTTAATGTAATTAAAATATAATATTTTATAATAAAATTACAAAGTATGCCAAATTTGTCAATTTAAAATTTTTTTTAACCTCGATCGCCACCCTTAAAACTTGTTTTAAAATTTTGAAATTTTAGTGGAAGTCATTATTTTATACATAGAACAAAATAAGTGGGTGCCCCATAAAAAATTTAAAGGTTAATTTTTAAGGACCACCCTAATCTACTTGCTGAATATTCATTAAAGTACATTCATCGACTAGAACTTGTTTATGTCTTTAAGAATTACTTTCTACATGCAAAAATGTGAACAACTTTCATAAAAATATCATTACGGGCTCTATTTATGGGTTGAATATTCATTAAATAAAATGCATTTGTTGACTAGAACCTGCTTATGTCTTTACAAATTACTTTCTACACGCAAAAGTGTCAACAACTTTCATAATAATATCATTACGGGCTCTACCATTAGATTATTTTAAAGTCTCTATGACGGCAGGTCATATATAATGGCCAAAACCTTTGTATATTTGCCATAATGAATATAATTTTCTTAAATATCTCCAAAACGGATAGTCACAAAAGAACAAAAAAGGAGGTGCACAACTAGATGTTATAACAAACCTATATACCAATTTGCAATGTTCTACGTCCAACCGTTTTTGGGTTATGCGAGATACATACTCGCGCACACACACATACAGACATCACAAAAAATCGTGTAAAGTCGCTAATATCTCTAAAACGAGAGCTTGTATTAAGACGACACTTGCAGGTGTATAACTAGACATCATGACAGTCACACGTATGAATTTGCAACATACTACGATGATTCGTTTTTGAACTATGCGAGATATAAAATCCATTTCGCAAATCAGGATTCCAATACTTTGTATAAGGAAGTAAAAAAAGAACAATCACTATTTTCCATCATTGATTACAAGAAAATGGTGGTGAATGATGTAAAGTATTTTTAAGCAACATGTAAAATTTATTTATTCTGAATTAAGTAAATTACATGCAATTTATTTAGACCTAAAGTAAGTTTATATTAAATTGGATTTAATAAATTTATACATGTACTATTTTCCTTGTCAATAAAGTAGAAAAGTTTATTATGTAGAAACTATGTTCAAAAATAAATAAATAAAAAACTTTTCAAATTATTATTATTATTATTATTATTTTAATATTGCTTGTTAAATCGGAATTAAGGTAAAAATTATATATGAATATTTATTATGGAAAAAGTTATGTAGAATTTTCTTTATTAAGATACTGTCATAACTATATATATATATATATATTTAAGTAAAACTATTTGCATTTTGATACTTTTTTTTTTTTTACATAAATACAAAAAAAATTATCTCCATAAAATTATAAAAACAAAAATGTAAGTTTTCCCTAATAACAACATTACAAATTCCAATGAAAGAATAAAAGTACACGACATATGCGTCTATATGTATCAAAATATAAATGTAACAGAAAATGCTAAATTTACAGATTTGACCAAAGTTTGAATAAATCACAGACATGCAAATTATTATTAACAATTAAATAAGTTAACTATCACAACATCAATATAGTCCAGTGATGCCGCTAGTCTTTTAAAATCATGGGTCCCTGGGACCCATGAGTTTCAAAAATCTGGGTCCTTTTTTCAAAAAATCGGTCTCCACATAAATGAATTTATATATTACAGATATAAATTACAATTTTATCTTATTGTAGATGAAAAACAGTGTTTTAGGAACTTTTAAGCAGCTCTTTTTGAGATTGTCTTAAAACTAATATCATGTAGGAGGTGGTTGCTGTTAAGAAACAAATGAAAACATTTAGCTAAATGTGCTCTGGAACTAGAAAAAAAAAAAGAGAGAGAGAGAGAGAGAAAATATAGTATAATAACTAATTATTATTATTTTAATTTTAAACTAGAAACTTTTTTTTTTTTTTAAATTCCTTGAAATTATTAGCATTAAGAAAATAAAATGAGAATTTTTTTTTTTTTTTTCTTTTTGAGAAATGAGGAGTTATTAGATAAGCAGATTGATTACAAAATTTAGTTACACATTCCACTTCAAAATCCAAGTCCCCAACACTCATTTAACCACAAAATAACTTACCAACAGACTATACTGATAACTTAAATAATATATTAGAGAAAAAAATAAAAGAAGTGTACTTACTTATCTGTAAACAAAATTACTATAATAATAATAATATTTCTGACATTAGCAAAAATATTTTATTTTTTGCTTAACACAGCAGACATGTTACTTTTTTTTAATACTTAGGTTTTCTTAATAATAAATCTTAATACAGACATAATGTTATGTTCCTCTGCGATCATATTCGTTCATCCCGTTCATTTGTTTTGTTTTGTTCCAACGAACTTAGAACGCAGCAAGGTGATGCAATTCAATGTATCGGCATAATTTAACGCATAACTTTTTCGTATCGGGACTACTTTTTTGCATTTCAGAACATTGTGTTTGTTTTCGTGCCGACCACTCGTGTGTGTTTATTATATATCGTACTGGAATTGGTTAGTGCTTTAAAAGAATGGTTTTGCAATCATTTTTCGAATTTCATATTTCGGCTACGCTTTGATAGAAGGCACCCATTGGTGATTCGTTACACAGTGATACGATTCGGTGTATCGTACACTTTTTACTAACAATCTTTTCACATCGAAACTTCGTTTTCTCGTCTCGGAGTCAGAACTTTGTTTTTGATTTTGCGCCGGCCGCTTGTTTGTGTTTAATCCCTTCGGTCCCCATGCACATTGTAATGTACATAACACTTTTCGTGCTGTATTTTATGCTGTACAGGTTTAAACTTCGTTTCAAAACCTCATGTACCTACAAGTGATCATCTAATATGAAAGAATAACGTCTATAACGCCATCTGATTTTTGTGTGTTGAGTTATAGTGCTTCTTATGTGAGTAGTTTGAAATTCGAATGGCCGTGACAGCAGTAACAAATATTGTTAGTTTTTCGTTCTTATTTTTTCAAATGAGTGTCAAAACATATACACATCACTAAAGTATGTATGGGTCTACGTAATAATGAAATTGTACAAAAGATATTTACTTTGGCTTCGTATTATAACCTCTATAAAAAATATGTACATCCTAATGTACATCCTGTCCCAATCAGTGGAAACACTGTACAAAGTTTTCGATTTGAATTTTTTGCGAGTAATAGTTAGACATGCAATTCTTGAAAATATTTTTGCAGATTATTTTATCCTTCAGGATGAATAAGGAACTAAATAAATCTAATTTAGAAATGAAAAATATGTAGATAAACTATTAGAATTGCTGGAAAATGGGGATGATTCGGATATTGATGACATAGAAGAAAGTGAAGATGAAGTTGGTGAAGATGAAAGAGTAAGAAGAGAACGGGAAGTTGAGGAAATCGGAGACAGTAGAGAAGATGAAATTTTAAATCCAGAGCCCACTACAGAAGGTTTTCGAAATAAGAAAAGAGTACGATGGAGGAAACAAACACCCGAGGTACCAAAATTTGAATGGATAGAGAATGACAAAATTGGCGATTCTATTGTATTGGATCCTATGCAATATTTTTCTAAATATATAACAGATGAAATTTTTGAACAGATGGCCGAATGTACAAACATATACGCTCTTCAACAAGGATTCGACAAATGCGATTCAAACCAACAAATGTTATTGAGATTGAAACTTTATTTGGATTACATATTATGATTGGATGTCTAAATAAGTTTCCACGCATACGAATGTACTGGAATTTCGTATGCACGTTTCCAAAAGTTTAATTTATAAGAACAAGCTTGTAAATGTAAAGAAATGTGGTCGTCCTTCAAAAAGTGAAGGAGAAATTACACCGGACAGAAAAAGAAAATTTCGTTGCTGTGAGAAAAGACCAATAAGAGAAATTCAACACGATAATGTGGACCATATGCCCCAAATCGATGATAAAAAAGAAGCAACACGATGCAAGATGCCATTTATGCAAAGGAAGGACATATTTTTATTGTGACAAATGTCGTGTCCATTTGTGTTTAGTAAAAGAGAGGAATTGTTTTGAAAGATTTCACAGAAAATAATAATTATATATATATAACTGCTTATTCAAAAGCAATTATTTATAATATAATAATAAATTATTTATAACATAGTAAGAGAAAAATTTTTTTCATACAAATATCACTCAAGATCTCCTATGCTACAAATTTTGAATAAGGACCATATGTCCATTAAAATGTACATTTAAAAATTATATATAAATGAGTAAATATTTCTGTAAAAAGTATATTGTTGCTTTCATTCACATGAATTAAGTTAATTTTAGTATAAAAATAATTTTTTCCTAAACGACAAAAAATTCGGGTCTGAAGGGGTTATCATATAGGATAAGTTATTTTTCCTTTATGGTAAAATGGAGTTTTAAAGGGGTTTTTTTTCTTCTTTAGAGCAGAATGCTTTAAAAATATAAGGAAAATATCAGTTTTAAACAAGAAATATATTTTAAAATTTGCTTTTTTCCCCTTCCATATTGATTTTTTTTTTTTTTTTTTTTTTTTTTTTTAAGAACGAAAATTACGTGTTTCTCGAGACCTGCCACAATAAATTTTTTGCATCCTGTCTCTGATTTTTTGCGTAATTTATGTGCTATAGCGCGTAAATGGCATCGCTGATAGTCAACAAATAAAATAAATTGAAATACAAAGATAATTACATTTTCAAGGCGGATCTTAAAAATATCTCACTTGAAAATAATTAGTATTTGTTTTGTAGTTGCTTTATTGTCTAGTAAAATGAAGATTGTTCTATTTCAATATCTTTACAATACAAAATCTATAACTTTTATGAAACACACTGAATTTAAATGCACACAATATGTGATTTACACATTTTTTACAGAAAGGCTCGATGAATTATAACAAGAGCCAAAAAAAAAAAAGAAAGAATTAAGCAAGAATTGGACTTGGGTCCTTGGTGTAATGCACCTAATGTCTAATCACTGAAGTAACTTATTAGCACATTCTTTCAAATGATAATTTCCTTTTGGCTCAACACTTACTGTTTCTAGAAAATACTATTTTTTAATAAATCTTTTGCCAGTAATTTTTTTTTTTTTTAATAAAATCTGAGATTAGCATTTGAAAGAGTTTCCTAGTTAGTTGACATCTGATCAGCACAATTTACTAGAAGTCAACTAGGTTAACTTAATATAATACTGCTGCATTACACCAAGGATGCAAGTTGAATTCTTGACTTTGTCTCTTTTCGCTAGGTAAAATAAATCTGATTCCTCTATAAAAATAAGTAATCTACATTTGTAATAATAAACAAAACTTTAGAACTTTATAAATTAAGAAAAGTAAAATAAAAATAATGTTGAAAGTAGGCTTGAAAAATTACCCTTGCCATGTAATAACTAAAACAAAATAAAGTGGTAACTTAAAAAATTAACTTGACACTTTTTTTTCTTCCAAAATTGACATTTTATTGATTTATAGCAAAAAAATCACTTATTTTAGCAAACAACTTTGAAAAAAGCACAAATTTTGTTGATTAGCAGTAAAATAATCACATATTTAAACAACTATTGACGAAAGGGGAAAAAATGTATATTTCAACAATCAAGTGTAATTAAATGTAATTTTGTATTAATCAGTGGTTAACCAGATCCACATTTCAGTAACCACTGCAAAAATATTGTCCTTTTTAATAAAGTACAAAAATGTGCAAACTTCACAGACTAACTATAAAAAATGTTTGTTTCTGGTGTCTAGTAAAAATTTAGGTACGAAAACTGACATTTCATAAAAACTGAACAATTAAAAAAAAAAAAAATAGTTTAATTAGAAAATTATTTATTTTGGTAATTAGTTGAAAAATTTGTGAAAAAATGACAAGTAAATTTAAATGATCTACTGGCAATTTTAGGTCTAGCTGAATGCATACACAAAAGTAAAAAAAATAACGTACCATAGTAACCATGTAACATACCTTCTGTAACATTTATTATAACATCTTAAAAACAAAATGATGGAATTAATTTTACCCTGGTGAAAGTTTAGTAAATCTGACTGACACTAATATTCAAATAATATATTTTTAAGCTTATGTTACAAAATATATTAAATATATGAATAAAGATCCACAGAAAAACAATCATATTACTCTTTCAACCAAAATCGTTCACTGTGCACTAATTTTGGAAAAAAGAGTATCATATCAATATTCACTTTCCCTTAGTCACTACAATAGTCAAATAGTTACTCAACTGTGCATTAAAAAAAAGTAGAATTTATACATATAAATAAAAATACATAACACCAGAAAATATATAAATATATGAGTGTGCTAACTGTTAAGAAGATGAACTGTTTGACTATTAAACTAAAATCTTCTAATATTTCAAAGTGATATTTTAATCTGATCATTCCATTTATTTATTTTTAGCGTTATTAAAAGATAACAGAAAGGACTTTAAAAAAATGAAGAGATCAAAAGAAGCAATAGCAACAAAATTAATTTTACATGAAAGAGTGTATCTTTGATGTTAGAATTACTTTGCCTAAATATACTAAATAAATAAAAGCTTATAATTAAATGGTACATAGTATCTGAAAAGTAAAACTTTATAAATAGCTAGCTTATTTCTCTTTTCTAAATTCATTAGTGCAATTATAGTAATATATAAAATAGCTGTGCAATTATAGTAAAATATAAAATAATTTAAATAAACATTATAAAATATTAAATATAATGTTTATTTAATTTATATAAAATAAATATAAATTGATAAAATAAGCGGAGAGCCCGGGTTCGATTCACGGCTTTGGCATTTTTCACATAGTTGGTATAAAAAATCAACCTTACACTCCACTTTATCGAAATGAAATTATCATGGTTGATGAATTAATAAATTAAATTTCTAAAGTGAAATTTCGTGGTCTATTGGAGTTGTGCCACAAATATTATTTTCACCTGTTATATCTGCATTTGCAGATACGGTGACCTTGCCAACAGATATTATGTGAGAAATGCCGAGCTGATTAATCAGCCAGTGTATCTCAGTGGTAGAGCAACCGTACGTTAAGTAGAGAGCCCGAGTTTGATTCCCGGCTCTGGCATTTTTCACATAGTTGGTATAAAAAATCAACCTTACACTCCACTTTATCTAAATTAAATAAACATAAAATTACAATAAATGCATGCTTATGTAACATTAATTTACAAGTTATTTTTCATTAGGAAAGACTATGAACTTCAAAAGAGCAACAGATGCATACAGAATCCAATGAAAAATATTTTCTCATATACATGTTAAATGCATGTAAAATGTAACATTAATTCGACACTGTCATTCCTTACAATTTGAAGCCTGAGCATGTCACTTCATAAATATTTAAATATTTTTTGACATCACTGGAAAGTGTAGATAGAAAACACATAACTCAACTGAAAATGCACATCTAGCAATTTCCCTAAAGGCCTTATCAGACACAGTGACTTTACAGGTGATTTTAGAGGCAACCACTGATTAGCGACAATTTTTCAGAGGAAATTGTCTCTACTCCCAGTGTGATAGCATACACCGGACTTGCACAACTTTTTCAGTGCTGCCTTGATAAAGTTGTTTCTAAACTCAATTTCTCCTCAGATGCATCCAATCAGGATGTGCTATTTTGATATGTCATATTTCCAAGATGGCAGAACATGGAAATTAAAGTGGATATTATTTGAACAAGAAATATTATCATTAAGCACATTTGTTTTACCGTTTAATGATAAGAATTTTGAATTAATCGTTTTTATTTTCATATGGCGATATGACAATAGTTGTAACAAAGACCAAAACAGAAATAATAGTGTGATTTTACATAAACGAAAGCGAAATTTATTACTAATCACTGCATATTTTATTCGCACCAAGAAAAGTGATAAGCATCAAAAGTTAGCTTACTTTCATCCAACTTTTCACCCATCTGTTATAACCTTTACGGTATTTTTGTCGAGAAAAAATTGGCGCTAAAGTTGACTCAAAAATTGGTTGTTTCAAAAGTTGCCGTATCTGATAAGGGCTTTAGAGAATCTGAATATATCTGTGCAACCCTACATGAATCACTAATGTCAATCACATCATGTTCTATGGAAAACATTCTTTTTGTGCAGGGCTGATCCTACTTTAAAAATCCTGAAATTACACATAATGAATAAAAAGCCAACGGGCAATCATTTTTTTTTTTTTTTTTTTTTTTTTTTTTATGATTGTAATCATGTTGATTCGTAATTATAGGTAAAGTATTTGTTAATCTAAAAGAAAAAAAATACTAGTACATTGCAAAAGATATACTTAAATTTCCAATATACAGCAGCTTTCTCTTAACAGTTAATGAAAAATAATTGAAAAAAAAATATATATATATATGAAATTCAGGAAATACACTAAGCAAAATTTTCTGAACTTAGTGTAAAAAAAATTGTACACACAATCACCCGTGTTTGTTTCTGAAAAATATATCTTGGTTTTGTAGGTTTTGCATGATTAAAATGTTGAAATGTGCTTATAAGAAATTAAACATTGTCTGTAAATGTGTATATGACAATACATATATGTATATGTCTATGTGTTTGAATAATTTTGTATGCCTTTGTACAGAAACCAATATAACTACATGTATGATTTTTATTAGGAAGATAAATCTGAAAACCTGAAAGGCATATATTAGTTTTATGGAATTCTAAAAATATTTATTGAAATGAAAATGCAGGCAGACAGACGAATTTGTCATAAATATTGTTAAATTTTGATGAAAAATAAATTAAATGAACAAGTGAAATTATATTTCCTGAATTATTGCATGCATTAAAGTAAATAATGCAACAAAAAATTTGAAAATCCAGAATTATTCTAATAATTTTCACATGCTTGTATCTTTTACTCTTTTTTTTTTTTTTTTTTTTTTAATTAACAGTTGCAGTAAATTACTAAATTTTCAAAGTACTTTAAGAAATTACACATTTTAGTTTCTATTCTTTTTTAAATAAGACTGATACCTACTTTCAACTATGAACACCTGAAACTGTTTTTATTTTCTTTCTTAAAAAAAAAAAAAAAATAATAATAATAATACAGAAGAATGAAACTTATACTGAAATTTCATTTACACATATTAATACAATATTTAAAGGAGGGAAAAGTCTGACAGCGATGATTTAAATAGTTAAAAAACATTTGGGTTGGTAAGATTTGGAATTTTTGGTTTTGTATTGCATAAAGAAATAATAGTGAAAAATTCAATAGATAAAAAAGAAAAGAAAAATATTATTCACGCAACTTCAAAATTTTCATATTTTATTTTATATTTTTACTTTTGTGAACTGAGCAATACAATTCTTAATTTATGTGATTTACTGATGTCATGAATAACATTTCTAAAAGCTTCAAATCACTAAAAATAAAAGGAAAATGATAGAATTATTTATATACAATTGGTTGAAAAAAATAAAGTCTCTAAATGTTAACATAATATTAAATAAATAAATAATATATATATATTTATTTATTTAAGTAAGAAAAATGTACAATAATAGAGTTATGGTTGACAGATGATCGATGAGAAGCATCCTAAGTATGTAATTATTAATAGTTTTCCATAGTATCAATAATATCAAAATTCTACATAAATTGCACATACTGTAACATTAAGCAATTCATAAGGCAGTGAATAATGTAAATTCTTGTCATAAGTAGATTAGCATAGTTTATCTGGATGCAGAACTTCCTAGTGATACAGAGCTTCCTATTGTAAAGCCAATATGACGACAATTATTGAGCATTCCATGTAAAATTGGAATAACTTTAATGGCTGATATATCTGCAAGAATATTCTGTAATTGATAAGCATTATTTTAGTATAGTTTAAGAATAAATTTAAACAGTATTATATTTTATGCAAAACTACCAATATATTAAGTAATATTATTATTTTTTCTTTTTTTTAAGTCATACTAATATAAAAAATATTTTAAAAATACGGTATAACAAATTATCTGTTACTGATATTGAAAAAATTAAATAAATGATTAAAACAGATAAATTTGTCATTAATTTTTATAATGACATGCATCAATTGTGATATATTTTGCAATAAATTCTAGTTTAAATGGTGGGTGTTTTTAAACCTATTGTTAATGCAAACTATACTAAAATTCTTAAATATGTTTTTAGTGGGATCTATAATTATTTATTAAATTTATAATACAAAAATGAATAAGCAAAACTGGTACAAATTTCTGCTTTAAAATGAATTATAAGTCAACTGAAACATCATAAATAAATTAATAATAATTAAAAGTAATAAATTAAATATTAAATATTTTATTTAAGTCAGAAAAAAAAAAAATTAAATTATACAGACACGACATTATTTCATTATTTAAAACATGAAAATCTGACATTGACAGATTTTAATTTAGTGCCAGAGGCCTACTGCTAAACTTGTTAATATCGACAAATTCTTCTTCAGTTAATTCGTGACGATCTAAATTCCATGATAAAGTTTTCATTAAATCAAACCAATGTGTTTCAGCTGCAGATATTGTAACAAATAACATTGGAAGTCCAAACTGTCTTATAGCCGCAAAAAAACATTTTTTCTCTTTTTCCCAATGAGGGGGAGGTGTGCCTTGGGGGGGACTCATGTCAAAGGTGTGCCTTGGGGGGGGGGGTGTGGACTCATGTCAAAGTTGTACCTTGGGGGGGACTCATGTCAAAGTTGGGCCTTGGGGGGACTCATGTCAAAGTTGTACCTTGGGGGGGACTCATGTCAAAGTTGGGCCTGGGGGAGGGGACTCATGTCAAAGTTGGGCTTTGGGGGGACTTCATTCAATAAATCCCCATTCAATAAACCGACTGAAATAGGCCCTTAGCACTATTAAGAGTGTATTATAAAAATTCGACAACGCTGTACCAACTGAAATAGGGGTACCTTGGGGGGGGACTCATGTCAAAGTTGTGCCTTGGGGAGACTTCATTCAATAAATCCCCATTCAATAAACCGACTGAAATAGGCCCTTAGCACTATTAAGAGTGTATTATAAAAATTAGACAACGCTGTACCGACTGAAATAGGGGTACCTTGGGGGGGGACTCATGTCAAAGTTGGGCCTGGGGGGGACTCATGTCAAAGTTGGGCCTTGGGGGGGACTTCATTCAATAAATCCCCATTCAATAAACCGACTGAAATAGGCCTCTAGCACTAATTAAGAGTGACGTATAAAAATTCGACAACGCTGTACCGACTGAAATAGGGGTACCTTGGGGGGGACTCATGTCAAAGTTGGGCCTTGGGGGGACTTCATTCAATAAATCCCCATTCAATAAACCGACTGAAATAGTCCTCTAACACTGATTAAGAGTGTATTATAAAAATTCGACAACTGTACTGACTGAAATAGGCCTCTAGCACTAAAAAGCTTATGACAATATGCATTTTTACAAATTTAAAACAAACTTAATTATGTAGTAATAAATTATTATAGTATTCAATTACAATTTTATGAATAAGAAAGCTATAAATGATTTTCTTAAGTATCCAAGATTTATTTATTTTTATTCTTTTGACAAAAAAAAAGGAAGAAGAAAAAGAAGAAGAGCTAACAAATAAAATTGAATTAAATATTAAATATATTAATTGAAATTTAAGCAAAAAAAAAAAAAAATTAATGTATTGGAAGAAAACATGAGAAGCACCTTTTAAAAAGAGCAATTACTGATGAAGTGGAGGGCCCTCCATCAAAAAACAAGTTATACCAGTAATGAAGCAAACAAGTAAGGTCTTTACTTTAATAATTGAGATTAATGCTTCGTTTTTAACTAGTTTAAATTTATTATAACTGAACAGTTTATTTAAAAAATGAAAACGTACTAAGCTAATCTCTTTCCAAAAATGGAAAAGAATTTTTAAAATTAATTTACCTCAACGGTTGCTTGATTTTCAGCTTGCAAAAGAATTGGTTTTCTAAGAGACATTATTCCAACAGCTAACACTAAAAGAAAAATAATATAAAATAACATATGATTGCAAATCCGTTAGCATTCTTATAATCTCGTATTCTTATAAGCTCAAAGAAATTCTTATTAAAAAATGAACTATTTATTCATATTTTTTACAATTCACATAATTTATCTGCATTATTGATAATCTACTCTTGCAAAATTATTTTAACCGATAAAGTAAAAGTGTCGAGATAGCCAACAATGTTTAAAATTGTTTTCTAAATAATACAACAACTTAAAAACTTTTTTTTTCTTTTTTTAATGAGAAAAAATCTGTATAATAATAAACATATAAATTTAACCAGAAAATAAAAACTCAATAGTATCCATGAAATATTTTTAAAAATCTTTCAAAAGAGCATTCTATTTTTATATAATATTTACATGGCAATTTTTCTAGGCAAGTGAAATTTTTAAAAAAGTGTAAATGAAAAACCATGCTTTACAAGCAAGATATAACATGAAGTTTCCCACAAAATAAACAGTTTACAATCTTTTTCACTAATATGTTTTTATCATCTAAGTTTTATTTAAAAGAAGAAAAAAATCCCTGAAGTGAAATTCAAACATATAACTGAACTTAATTAAATTATACTTGTTTATACTCAACTAAATATCTAGAATACACTTTCCCTTATGTGCACCATTTTTCAAATTAATTATTTATACTATTCATGCATATCTGTTTAAAATGAATTTCTAAATATTATTGCCTTTAAATTAGGAAGGAAAAATATATTAGCAAAATAAATGTTTTAAATTTTGGAAAAATCGCAAACTCAATGTACAACATTTACTTTTCTGCTTTTAGTAGCTCCCCCCTCCCCCCATTTCCCTACTTTTAACAATTTTTACACTTGTAGAAATTAGTTTTAATACTTTAATTTTTATAGAATATTTAGTAATAATTTTAGTAAGCAGCTAAACAGAACTGCACAAAACAGGGGAAATTTTTCATACATATTTTTATCTTAGCAAGACACCATACCTTAAAATTATATAGGATATTGTATTGTTCACAGAATATATGAATTATTTTCATTTAAGACAAAATGAATTATATTTTATCAAAAAGGTTCAATTTTCACAACTTTTGCTGCATTTAAAAAAAGTTTATAAATTTTGTTTACTTACGATACAGTCATAATAGTAATATGCAATAACTTCCTAAAACAATAAATTCCAAATTTATTTTAAAAAAAAGTAAAAGTAAATTTTTAAACTTACCAACAATAATTTCAGTAGTATCATAAGCTAATATACAGTCCCATAACTGTAAAATTTGGTCAGTAGCAAGACATCCAGAAAATGCTTTAATAATCCATTTGATAGCAATCTTCAAACTAAAATAACAAAAATACTTACCAGGTCTATAAAATCATATAAAAATGGAAATTTAATTTAAAAAAAAAATAAAAAATAAAAAAAATGTACAAAATTGCAACATAAGTAAAAGATTTTTTTAAGATTTTCTGCTTGTTTACACAATTTAGAAAATTAATTTATTATTTTTAGGTACAGTCGGGGAAAAAAAAAACGCAACACCCGCTGTAATTTCGTTATTAATTGACGCAGGAACATCTAATAGACATCATTCAACAGGAAATTAAGAGCACTTTCTGAATATGTCATCAAATTTTGAATTAGGGGTCATCTACATATTGAAATGAGTGCCAACTTTGATTTTTTCAATAGCAACACCCAATTTTGACTTCAATTTCGAATTTGTGAGAGTCTGGCAGTGCGGAAAAGTATACTGTTTGCATACTTTATCTTTAGTATTTATAGAGTTATAATCAAGTATGTGTTAGGGGGTTATCTATAAATGTAGAAAAATAAAATCAAGATCCTATAAGAAATAGAGAAAATTTTAATGTTTCACACCGGAATCTTTCAGGAAAAAAAAATAATTATAGAAATTTATAAAACGTTGCCTCTTTTTCAGTTCCTTCATTATCCTGAATTCAATTTTTTAGATTTGCATATACTTCAGTACTTTTTTAGATAATTTTAGGTCAATTTAAATACATTACACTTGCGATTAGTCCTACAGTACTCTGCGAAAAAAGCTCAATATTTTTCAAGTAAAAGTGTCTATTATAGCTGTACTGATCACCAATAAAGCTTAAATTTTCTTTCATAGGTGTAACATAATATACGAAATGAAATAATATAGATATATATACAACAACGCATAAACTAAACCTTTTCGGATAAATTATTGTAAGTGTTCATGAAGTAAATATTAAACAATTTTAATCGCACTTACCAGTTTTGGGTCAGTTGAACTCTTTGGAACTGTACGATTCGTTTTATAATTTCTATGAAAATATAATTTCTTAATTAACCCTTTCGACACCGCTTACGTAGGTTCACGCCATTTGAAAATCTGTAACTCTGTCAGTGGGCGTTTCTTTCGTAATTTGTGTGTTGCATATTTCTTAAGTGTGTACCCTGTGTTCATATTTTTGCAATAAAATATACTATGAATAGAAATACATTGATTAGAAAGAATATAATTATAATGTATATCCATTTGTAATACAATTGTGAATACAGAAAATTTGTTCTGAAATATTTTATTTTGAGAGTATAACGACTGTAGGCGTGTCTTACCGTCAAAAAGACAAAATCCTGCAGTCGCAAAAAGTGTTAAAATATATTTATAAAAGTTAAACTATGTTTTTAAAAATGTATGAAGTTAAAATATATTAATAAAATTTTAAAGAATGAAGTGTCCTTAAAATAATAATCATCCCCCTACAAAATAAATAAATAAGTAAAAAAATAAAATAAAATAAAGCAATATATGAAGCAAATGATTAAGCCTTTTTTAGCTATGACGGTAGTTAAGAAACGATTTTACAAGTCTGTCTTGCATTCCAATTCCATTCGTTTTTAACATTTGGCAATTTCACATTAAACCTATTTTTCTATTAAAAACAGTAAACCCCGCCTATTTAGTTAATTTTTTTCTTCTAGTGTTTGTTTAAAAGATTCAAAATTTATCACCAATTAATCAATGAAGTAAATACCACTTGTGCATATTTTTGTCAGCATAAAATAAGGGGTTAAATACGAATACTCAATGTCACATTTACTTTTCTTTACAGTATTGTTTTGTTTTGAAGAACGATGAAGGCGGGGCTTGTCTTCTTTAGAAAACAGGAATTCTTGATGCTAACACTAATGTCTAAATATCATCATTTTTCTTTCATTTCTTTGCGTTTGACGTTGTTGTTATATAATTTGACCCGTAAATAAAAAATAAATGCATTTTGTTTCATTTTCTTTGTTATTTTTTAAGATTTGATTCGTTATCTCATGCAAAACTATATAAGAGACGGCCCCCTAAACCACTCCAAAAGAAATATTTATTTATATCTCGTAAACTAATAACTGGAATGAGCTGCAAATTTGCACACCCATATTTTTCAGCATTAGGATTCATTCTATATAAAAATTAATATAGGTTATAATTCATAATTCTTATGAATATGGATTTATTAATATTTTTCAGAATTAAAAATATTTTCCAGAATCAAAAGTAATGATGGATTATGTTTGGATTTCTTCACTGTATCATGTAAAAAAAAAATTATATCGATTAAGTTATTTTTTATGAAGATATTAATAAAAGTTTGAAATATGAATTTAACATTAGCACCTTCAAACTTTGAACGCTTATAACTCAGTGAAAAAATAAGTAAAATATACAACCAATATACTTTTTCGCGTTGTCGCGATCCCAGAAATTCAAATATAAAATAAAAATAGGGTGTTACCATTGAAAAAATCAAAGTTGGTGCGCGTTTTAATATGTAGACGACCCCCAATTCAAAATTTCAGTTCATTTTCTGAAACTACTCACAATTCCCCGTCGAATGATACCTATTACATTTTTCTACATCGATTAGCAATGAAGTTACGTTGAGTGTTGCGTTTTTTTTTTTCCCCGACTGCACATTAGTACTTAACTAATTCAGTAAAATTCTCTCTATATCACAATACTCTGAATTGGTAATTCATTATTTTAAACAGAAGTCAGCTTGAAAAACAGCTAATGTA
This sequence comes from Salticus scenicus, assembly GCA_963930645.1. NCBI lineage: Eukaryota > Metazoa > Arthropoda > Arachnida > Araneae > Salticidae > Salticus > Salticus scenicus. The sequence continues at coordinate 202,306,654 of OZ005652.1, forward strand.
GATTAAGAATGTATTTATTTATTTTATTTTATTTAGTACATAGTATATTTGAAAATTAAGATGTCCACATAAAAATTATTCAGATTTTAACAATATTGTAATAAATCATCGATCTTCTGAATGGCTTCAAGCGAGTCTTCTCGACCCTTTGTAAAATATGAATTGCAGGTTCTTTCATTTAATTAAAATAATTATTTAATATTTTTGAAAGAAGCGACTAATAACACGTTTGTCTGTGAAGTGTTGGAGCAATAGCACCTTCATGGACTAATGGATATCAAGGGGGCCACCATCCTGCATGAAAATGGTCAATGTAAAGACCCGCCTTTGCTGTAGTTGCAGCACAACAAACCTCTGCAGCATGTCATGGTACCGATGGCCCATAACAGAACATGTGACAGGACTATGTGCAGTTATTTTCTCAAAGAAGAATGGCCCAAGAATGAATGTTACCGTGAATCCACACCAGACAGTCACCTCTGGAGAATGTTGAGGAATTTCAGTGTGCATCCGTGGATTTTCCTAAGCTCAAATGCAGCAATTCTGTGTGTTGACTGTCTCATTGAGGTAAAAATAAGCCTCGATGCTCCACAGAATATTACAAGGCCATGACAGATCAACAGTCATTCTGTTGAGAAAACTGCCAGCAAATGAGAGATGTTGTGGCTTGTCCCTATCAAGCAGCTCTTGGGTATGGTGGATCTTGTATGGGAAGTAGTGTATTATGTTTCTGAGCACTTTTTGGATGGTGCTGTAAGAATAACCTGTCCATTGAGAAACTGCACGAGCACTACTGACCCCAAACTCTAATGTCTATGACTGTGCGGCAACAGCTGTCTTGACAGCATCAACAAGTACTGGTGTGACAGGTTTACGGCCTCTTAAAGGTTGAACTCCTTATTTCCCTGTCCTTTCAAATCTCTTAATCATGGTAGTAGACCTTTAGTAGACATTGGTCCATGCCGTAGGTTATTTATGCAATGAAATTCACAAACTGCAGCAGAAGCATTCCCCTTGTTTCCATAAAACAGCTTCACCAATAACGCACATTCAACTAAAGATACCGTCATCATTACAGCCGGAAACATCGACATAAAACATGACAACGTCTGCAAACGTTTTATACCCTAACCTGTTTGCATAAAGCATTCTCTTCTTCGCAAGCATGAAAATCTCAACATTTTTTTCCTAGAACTGACAGCTTTTCCCGGTTTTACATTTTATTACTCATAATTCTTGTTCTGGATTGTTAATATTGTTTCTGTATTTCGTTTTATTGTGATAAATTTAATGTTTTTCCAGAAAAAGCACCCTCTAGTCAACATTTTGGAGCTAAAGTTTTTTTTTCGAAATTCCGTAAGTGCATCTCTGGTATAGTCTATATACCACATTTCGTTGCATTCCGTTCACCCGTTTGCATTGTAGAGTGCTGTTTGTAGGAGAAGTTTAATTACAACCACCCTGTATTTAAGTAACCCTGATAATCTGTTTGCCTTAAATTTAACAAGTTATAAAAGAGAAGTGGATAAACACAATATTAAATAATTAATTCATAAATTTGTTTTATTAAAAAAAAAAAAAAAAAAAAAAAAAAAAAAGGAGACACAGAGAGAGAATGTTGAAACACTTTCTGAAGGTAAATTATTGTATTAACTATGTTAAGTATTACTGTAGAAGATTTTTAATATTCCTCACAAATTTAGAGCAAAGGTCCAATGGATTTTTGTGATAATCGCACATTTACACAAATAGATAAAATTAATTTAAATTAACTTACGGATAAATATCATGCTGGGAGAAATGATATGAAAGTTGTGGCTCGGTTTCATCAAGAAGAGTTTCAAATGCTAAGGCCAATGACAAAACACCCTAAAAACATTTAAATAAGAAATTATGTAATTTCTCAAAATAAATAAATAAATAAATAAATATAATGCATTGATAGTTAATTATAGGATGGTTGTCCTTTTCTACTTGAGAAAATACCATGCTTAGAAGCAGCTTATTTAATACCTTAGCCATCTTAATAAAAATATATTATTTTAATAAATAAAAACACATAATTTAATAATAATCTATTTAAATTCAATCAATACTCATTAGTATTGAATCAAAATCATTAGTATAAGCCAAGGTTTTAATTTTTGGAGCCCATTTTTGTGAAAAGCAAAATATTTTTCAAAAAAATTATTTATTTTTGTGGGGGGAAAAAATTATCAAGCAAAATCTTCCATTTTAAGTAGTTACTTCATATGATGTTTAATATCGTATTGATAAGTTTCACAGAGCCAAAGGCTAAATAAAGTTTCATTAAATCAACCATAGATGATCCTTTGAAATAATACTGAAAACAAGGAAACATTTTATAAAAGGGTCCCTTTTATAAAACGAAATTTTGTGAAAGGTAGTTTTTATGGATTTGAATTTTGTGAAAGTGCCGAATTTATAAATTTCAATTTTGTGAAGGGACCCTTTTTATGAAGTGGAATTTTATGAAGGGAGAGCTAATGAGTACCAATTTTTGTCAGGTTCAACCCCTGATTTGATAAAATTCTATTAACTTATGAAATTACACACAATTGTTTTGTAATAAATCATGATATTGGGAATTTTAAAAAAAAAAGGGGGGGGGGGGAGAAGAAAGAATCATTTCAAGGTTATTTGGTTACAGCAACAATATAGCATTCAAAAATAAGAGTTTATACTACATACATGACTTGGGAAGAGTAAAACTTGATTTTGATAAACTCATTTCAAATATTAGTAACCATGATAATCTGCCTGAAATTTAACAAAAAGTTTTAAAGGAGTAGCGGATAAACACAATATTAAATAATTAACTGATAAATTTGTTTTATAATCCTTTTTTTTTCTTCAAACCTTATTTTTATGTATATAAATAAGGTTTGAAGTAAGTATAATAGTTTCAAAGAGAAAGTTTGCACTAAAATATTTTTAGAAACTTTTATTTTATTTATTTATTTATTTTAATTTTTATTATTATTATTTTTTTTTTTTTAAGATTCTTAAAGAAAATTAACAAAATACTAATAATGCATGGAGTTTATTAATTACTAAATAATGTAACATCTAGTCTTTTAAACATAAAATATACCTGGGGATGTGATGAAAGATTATGCAGCCTAAAAAAGTAACGAATGTATAATTCTCTAAACACATGGTATAATGTGATGGGATCTTCATAAATATAACACAAAGGAGCAACTGAAAAAGACATTGTGGATATAAAATAATACTATAAATAATATAATAAATTGCATAACAGAATTAACATTATTAAGCATCAACACATTACTTCATCTATTTGACAAATTTAAAATAATGTTTTTTGCAACTATTTCTTTTACATTAGCAGTTTGCAATAATGTTTTAAGCATTTCAGAAAAATAATAAAATAACACTTGAATAATATATCTATTTAAGAAAATAATAATAATATTCATGTCAAAAATACAAAAACAACTCAAAGAACAGCATAAAAGAAGGAAATTATATAAAAATAACAAACAAAATTTTCTTAATCTTTATATTTTATTTTTTATCATTTATTTATTTATTTTACATAATATAATATCACGACAATTTTTTATGCACAATAGAAATAAAATATTATTCTCAAATTATTTTCTTAACTATTTTATACTTATAGCTTCTAGTATAACAATAGTTTGTATTAGAAAAGCTATAAGCTATTGAATTGACACTGAAATTATTATCTCAATTATGATCAACCTCTATTTTGTATAACCTGTTATAAGCTATGTAACTTTTTGAGGGCAAGAACCACTCATACAGTTTATTGGGGCTTGGAAGTATCTTTATATATATTTGCACAGCTGTTATTAATCTTATTTTCAAAAGTTTTTTAAGATTAAATTAATTTTTAATTATTGAATTTTATTGAATAATTACAATGAAAAAGTCAGAAAATATTATCAGCGTTCAATTAATATGACAACTCTTTGATAACAATTTCCAAAATAAGGGAAAAAAGAAAAAAAATGTGATTACATTCATATTATATATTCACTGAAAAATGATAAGACAAAGAATAAATTCTACTGATATCAAACAAATTCTGTATAAAATGAAGAAATTCTGGTTTTCCTTCATTAAAAATAGTACATATTTCATACAACTGCATTCAAGGAGCATGTTACAGTGCTAAATAAATAGAAACACATTACTTTAACAGTTCATATAGAATTTCACAAACACTTTTTGTTTTATTTGAATCAAAAGTAGTTGTTAATATGCTCAACACAGATGCAAATGTTATTCTGTTAATTTATTTCTTAATCTTCATTTGTTTAGATTCAAAGCACACATATATAAGTTACCAATCATAATAGCACATATAACTGCTTTTTTTTTTTTTTTTTTTAAGTAAAAATATTCAGCAGATTACGTTTTTGCTTATTTTCTGGATTTATTTTTCCCTAGCGCCCCAAAAAATTAGCCCATGGACAAAATAGTCCCAACAAAATGATAAATTAGCCCTAGGACAAAATACCACTGACAAAACAGCTCTGATAAAATAGCCTTAGAATGAATTAACAACAAAATAGCCAAGAAAAAACAGTCCCAATAAAATAGTCTCCACAAATTAGCCAACAAAATAACTCTCACAAAACAGTATTGACTAACCAATTCATGGACAAAATATCTCCAATGAAAAAGCTCTGACGAAATAACCCCAAGACAAAAATTAGCCATAAACAAAATACCCTGACAAAATAGCTCTGTCAAAGCAGCTCAACATCATGCTCCAGGACAAAATACCACCAGACAAATCTGCCCTGACAAAATAGCCCAACAAAACAACCACAATGAAATAGCCTCAGAAAAAAATAGCCCTGACAAACACCCCTATATATAAAAACATACATTTTTCTTTTCCACTTTATACTTTTGGATCCCAACTCATAACCTAGGTGATATTTTTGGGCCACTAAATATTCCTTGTTGGTGTGAACCTAAAATATAACTTAAATGTTATGCTGCCCAATACAGATTAAGATTATAACAAGGAAACAATAAAAAAATTAAACCAATAATGATTAGCTATGATATAATTATTATTCACTAGCAGGCTTTGCCCGCTTCGCTGGTCACTAAATTTAAAGGAAACTCTTTTCTATATAGCTTTATAAAAATAAAATAAAATACTAAAATTGTTCAAAAGCTCGCTTCGGATCCCTGCTGCCTTCGGTATCGAATTGGTCATCCGCTAAAACTCGGGCGCTTGTCCCTATTACCTGAGACAATGGTTTACCAATAGGCTTCCATTAAGTCCTTATTAGATAACGGTTTCGAAATAGATGGTATCGAAAAAAGTGAAGTATCCCTTTTATATTTGAATCCCAGTTACATATGAACAACACTATACGTGGTGCACATAATATTTGCTTTTACGTTATTTCCTATGTTTATTTTTTTTATCCCCGATCAACCATAAAAATGATAACAATTTCACGCTAAATATTATAATATGCTATGACCGGCTACGTGTGTTGCATGAGACAATTAATTTTTTGTGATTATATATAATTCATGGTTTGTAAGCATGATCATAGTACCGCCTTAATATAGTTCTCTTTGGCGACTTTTGAATTTTTGTCACCATTTTAGATTTAAGCCCTTATAAAAATAAGACTTAATACCTTGTAACAATATGCTATGAGCGCTATTTCTACCATATTTTAGACAACAGAACTTTTAATGGTTATATATATTTCCCATTAAACATATTTTATTTTCATTTATTTATTTAAATATTGATGAAATTTGAACTTCAATTTGGTCTAGTGTTGTACAGGCTGTATACTATATGTTTGTGTTTGTGAAAGAAAATTTTAAAAAATTCAAAACTGCAATTTTTAATCCCACTTTAAAAAAAAAAGTGACTTAATTAGTAGCACATTTTAAAAAAATTTCCAAACGGTTTCCATACAATCTCCTGCTGTTGCCACCTAAAATACATACATTAGTTAATTTTAAAAAATATAATTCTCCTATCGATAAGCTGTTTAATCCGTTGGATTCACAAAAATTGTATCTTTCATTTGGTATCTTATTTGTAACGATACGACTGATATTTCTAATCGCGTTTGTAATGATCGATAGATGGCGCTTTTTCAGCTTTGTTGTTAGTAAACATATAATGGCCACGTGTATTAATTTTTGTTCTATTTGTATTACTACTTAATATTCGTGCTATAATTTCTCCGCCATTACATCATGGAAAATTGATTGCTTTTGGAAAAAATATTTCAGTTTATTCAACGTTCGATCGGAAGTAGATTATTAACTGAAGCTGAACAAATATTACTTTCAAATCCTCTAATTAATTCTTTCCCTCCATTAGCCGAAGCAACTGAAATTTTAAATTTGTCATTTGGAAATACATGGAAGCTTAATTCTGGATTTTTTTATTTTTGGAGTTACACTGTGGCACACAACAGTAAGTGTTATCTTTTTTACCGGATTTATTCATTTTTATTCAATAAATATATGTGAAACAAAATATAGGCAAGCAATGGCGTCTAGATGAATTCGAAAGCTATGCATGTTAATTGTAATTTAACCTGAGCCCACCAGAGAGCGAGCATTTCATTACAATCGCGGACTTTCCTCATTTTAAATAAATGTAATTTTTATTGTTCACGTTTTTTTTTTTTTTTTTTTTTTTTCTGTCGAAAAAATAATGATAATTTTTTTGGCAACAATTAAATTAAGGATTAAACATAGAATAATAATAATTTATTATTATTCTATGGGATTAAAATTAAATATTTTAAGTAAATGTAATTTTTATTGTTCACGTTTTTTTTCTGTCGATAAAATAATGATAATTTTTTTTGGCAACAATTAAATTAATGATTAAAATTAAATGGCCAATTTATCATTAATTAGAAGGTTTTTATTTTAACATTTTAATTAATTAAAAGAAAACTAAAACAAAATTTGAAAATCCGGCTTCGAGGTGCATCAGGGGAGGTCATTACGAACCACCATGCAAATTTTTGTAGCTCAGCCATCAGCCGTTTTCTTAAAACTCTCTGGAAACACATACAGTGACACACACACATCTTATTTTATTATATGTATAGATACATTGTTAATAATGTCTCTATTAAGAATAAAATTAAAGTAGACATACCATACATAGAAAATCCATGAAAAGGTATTACACCACTAGGTGGGTAAGTTACAGTAGTGTGGGTACCCCGCAAAGTTGCTTTTGGAGGGTTTGCAGTACTCATATCAAAATGGGACGTAACAGAAGTATCACGAGTAAAAACTAATAGAATCTATAAAAACAAAAAAATTATTCGTCCATAATTAAAGGGTATATAGTGCATAATAACTAAATAAATGCAAAATATTTAAGAATACGTTATTTGAAAGCAAATACTTTACTTGATAAAGCAGATCTTCAAATACAAAATACTGGTCATCATTTGATGCTGTTAAATGTATATCCTAAATAGAAGAAAAGTGAAACTAAAAAAATAAAAAAACTGTTAAATAATAATAGAAATATTGATGCTGAAAATTATCCTAAATATTAACTAAAAACAACAAAAGTTTTAGAAAATATTTTTTAATTCTTTCTTAAATAATATACTAAATTATTCAAATATTGCTTAAAAGTTATTGGTTTATATGCATCTATGTTTAGTCGGGAAAAAAAAATGCAACACTCAACGTAACTTCGTTGCTAATCGTTGTAGGAAAATGTAATAGGTATCATTCGACAGGGAATTGTGAGTAGTTTCAGAAAATGAACTGAAATTTTGAATTGGGGGTCATCTGCATATTAAAATGCACACCAACTTTGATTTTTTCAATAGTAATGCCCCACTTTTCTTTTATATTTGAATTCCTGAGATCACGAACACGCGAAAAAGTATATTGGTTGTATATTTTACTTATTTTTTCACAGAGTTATAAGCGTTCAAAGTTTGAAGGTGCTAATGTTAAATTCATATTTCAAACTTTAATATCTTCACAAAAAATATTTCATCGATATAATTTTTTTTTTTTTTTTTTTATGAGATATAGTGAAGAAACCCAAACATAATCCATCAATACTTTTGATTCTAAAAAATATTTTTAATTCTGAAAAATATTAATAAATTCATATTCATAAAAATTATAAATTATGACCTATATTAATTTTTACATAAAGTGAATCCTAATGCTGAAAAATATGGGTGTGCAAATTTGCAGCTCATTCCAATTATTAGTTTTCGAGTTATAAATAAATCTTTCTTTTGGAGTGGTTTAGAGGGTCGTCTCTTATAGAGTTTTACATGAGATAACGAATCAAATCTTAAAAAATAACAAAGAAAATTAATCAAAATATTTTTATTTTTTTCTTTACGGGTCAAATTATATACACAACAACGTCAAACGCAAAGAAATGAAACAAAAATGATGATTTTTAGACATTAGTGTTAGCATCAAGAATTCCTGTTTTCTAAAGAAGACAAGCCTCTCCTTCACCGTTCTTCAAAACAAAACAATACAGAAAAGAAAAGTAAATGTGACATTGAGTGGTGAATTCGTGTTAAACGCCTTATTTTATGTTGGCAAAAATATGCACAAGTGGTATTTACTTCATCGATTACTGGTGATAAATTTTGAATCTTTTAAACGAACACTAGAAGGAAAAATTAACTAAATAGGCGGTGTTTACTGTTTTAAATAGAAAAAAAGGTTTAATGTAAAAATTGTCTATTAGAAAAAAACGAATGGAATTGGAATGCAAGACAGACTTGTAAAATCATTTCTTGACTACCGTCATAGTTAAAGTCATTTGCTTCATATTTATTTATTTATTTATTTAGTAGGTGGGAGGATTATTATTTTAAAGATACTTTAGTCTTTAAAATTTTATTAATATATTTTAACTTTATATATTTTTTAAAATATACTTTAACTTTTATAAATATATTTTAACACTTTTTGCGACCGCAGGATTTTGTCTTTTTTACTGTAAGATCCGCCTACAGGTGTTATTTTCTTAAAATAAAATATTTCAGAACAACTTTTCTGTTTTCACAATTATATTACAAATGGATATACATTATAATTATATTCTTTCTAATCAATATATTTCTATCCATAATATATTTTATTGCAAAAATATGAACACTGAGTACACATCTAAGAAATATGTAACACACAAATTACGAATGAAACGCCCACTGACAGAGTTACAGATTTTCAAATGACGCGAATCTATGTCAACAGTCGAGAAAGGGTTAATTAAGAAAATATAAAACGAATCGTACAGTTCCAAAGAGTTCAACTGACCCAAAACTGGTAAGTGCAATTAAAATTGTTTAATATTTACTTCATGAACCCTTTCAATAATTTATCCGAAAAGATTTAGTTTATGCGCTGTATCTATATTATTTCATATCGTATATTATGTTACACCTACAAAAGAAAACTTTAGCTTTATTGGTGATCAGTACAGCCATAATAGACACTTTTACTTGAAAAATATTGCACTTTTTTCAGAGAGTATTGGCTGGACCAATCGCAAGTGTAATGTATTTAAATAGACCTAAAATTATCTAAAAAAGTACTGAAGTATATACAAATCTAAAAAACTGAATTCTGGATAATAAAGAAACTGGAAAACGTAAATGTTTTTATTAATTTTTATAATTCTTTCTTTTCTGAAAGATTTCCGGTGTGAAACATTAAAATTTTGTCTATTTCTTATAGGATCTTAATTTTATTTTTCTACATTTACAGATAACCCCCTAACATATTTTTGATTATAACTCTATAAATACTAAAGTTAAAGTATACAAATCTGCACTGCCAGACTCTCAGAAATCCGAATATGAAGTCAAAATTGGGTGTTACTATTGAAAAAATCAAAGTTGGCGCTCATTTCCATATGTAGATGACCCCTAATTCAAAATTTGACGACATTTTCAGAAAGTGTATTTAATTTCCTGTTGAATTATGCCTATTAGATGTTCCTGTGTCAATTAATAATGAAATTACAGCGGGTGTTGCGTTTTTTTTCCCCCGACTGTTCATAACATGTAATATTGAGGTTTTAACACTTTAAAATTTTTCTCACTACATTTTCCTTGGGTAATTCATTGTAAATTAATTAATAAAAGAAGAGAGAGAAAAGATATATTCATATTTTTTAAACACTAAATTAAGAATAACCATAAACAGGTCAATAAAGCCTTTAATTGGTATAAAATGCACCATTTCACTAAGAGCATTGCCTTCTTAAATTTATATTGAAAAAATAAATAAATAAATAAATATGCTTTAGGGCCATCTCTATAATTGAATGGATTTCTTTATTTCTAAAATAAATACCTAAATTTGACTTTAAAATAGAATTTTATATTCTAAAATTATCCTAAACATAAATTTTTATGAAATATCTATAGAAAAATGCAGAGCTATTAAAAGCATATAGACAGTCTAAAAACAAGTATTACCAACACATACATGTTTGAAATGTTTTACATTTTCAAATAACAAATAGTTTTTAAAAAGTTTGTATATTATTAAGTTATGATTTTTTTTTTTTTTTTTTTTTTTTTATAACATTCTTTATTATTGTGGCGAATCATTAGTAAAACACAGAATATCACATGTGCCATAATAAAATCAGTGACAGTTAATATAAGTATTTACTTGGAGCCATTTGAATTTTATCAAGCTATAATTATTCAAAAAAACATTTTTTACACGAGCTAGCTAAGTATTGTTTAGGGATATTATTTTAGTTTATATATAATACATTCTGTGATTATGCCAGGAGTTAATACAGGTTGATTTTACTACCGCTTATGGGTACCTTCTTAAAAATTAACCTGGCAAAAAAGGTACCTTCATAAAAATTATACAGCTAAAATCAGTACTTTGACAAAAATCTTAGTCATCCCAGCAAAATCTGACATTTAAATGAACACATTTGCGAAGAAAAGTAACTTATTTGTGCATTTCTGTTGATGTGATTCACAAGAATCATACAGAATATTAGTTTTAATCTACACACAAGTGTTTGCTATGGGCGAGAAACAGCCTAGCATAAGTAAACAAAATTATCCTTGCGTGTATCAGTACAGACACACTCTGGAGTTGTGGCCACAGTGTATTGTTTTCTGATTCATTGGATGGTTTGACATTCTAATGACTGTATGGTGATGTATCTATCCTCCCTGGTATAATTCATGTACAGTCCACTGACACTAGCACAAGTAAAAACAACTTCCATTTACACTCTCTGTACTGATCTGTTGACTTCAGAGAGAAGTGAGCTTTGGTTCCTGTTCAGCTATAAGCCTCACACTAACTGCTGAGCATTATTTTATTATTTTACTTAGATTGAACCCCCCCCCCTCCCTACATACACGCACACACAAATAGAGAAAAAGAGTTTGCTACAATTTTCCTTAAAAATAAAATATAGTTAAGATTTTCACAAAAATAGGTGTTAAGTTTGAAATCCTGGATTGGGCCCTGTATGTGCACAAAAAATAAAAACAAAATAAAATAAAATAAAAAATTAATATTAAATATGTGTATATGACATTTTAAAGAAAATAAGGAAAGATGTGAAAAAAAAATCTAAACACAAAAAGAAATGGTAAAGTAAAACATCGCAGTTCATTTTCTTTTTCCCCTTAGCATATTATCACTAAAAAAAAAAAAAAAAACTACTTCTCTCTCTCTTTTTTTTTTAAGAGAGAAAATTAAAATACAATGAACACACCTTCTCATTTGTTTATATGTTATAGCCTCTTTGTCTCTTATACAGAAATTTTGTACCTGCTGGAAACAGCATGTGTAATTTTAAATGATACTTATCACTCACTTAGAATATATATTTTAAACAAATTTTATATAAGAAAATGGGCTTAGCATATTGTCATTGTATTCTCTGATCAAAAGCTGCAATATTTTTACACAGAAGAAATAAACATTGTTGATGCTTCACCTTTTTCTATCATGAGCAGAAATATCTTGCATGATGACATTTTTAAGAAGGGAGCTGACAGACTTAGATGAGTATCCTGACATTCCATCCTTAATTTTGAATCTTCATAATGTATCATCTTTATAATTATCTTGTATTATATAGTATAATTATGAGCCACACTCAAAATATAGATTAATATCACAATTTATAGTTACTTAATAAGTTAGATACATATAATTAAAAAAAAAAAAGAAATGAAAGAAAAAGAAATATCTCACCTTAAATATAAGTTTGTCTATCAGCAGATCATGTTGGAAAACACATGATTTCAAATGCTTAAAATTTAATTTGTGCTAGAAAGACAAAAAAAAAAAAAAAAAATTCAATCAGTAAATAAATAAAAATAATTTAAAATTTTCTTAAAATAAAAAACAAAACTTTAGTTTAAAAAGGAAAAATCTCTTTTATTCAATGTTAAAGTCACTTTGGTTTAATACATGTTTCAATCATAAGTTCTGCCATATAACTGAATATAGATTACATAAGTATTTTATGACTGATTCCAGTGTCAAACAGTAAATTAAAGGATCACCAATCTTGATACCTGTGTAAAAGTACAATTATTTAAAATTTATAAAGACAGGATTAATTATATATAACATACTATAAATACCTTAAATAAAATCCTTTTTACATAGCTTATCATATTAATTTCGGGCACATCGCGCCCATCCTTAGTGCTAAGTACAAAAAACGCCGTTCTTCCACGACAGCATAAATTTGAAGATCTCAAGAAGAACGGCATTTTACATACTTGGCACTAAGGATTGGGCACGATGTGCCCGAAATTAATATGATAAGCTATTTAAAAAGGATTTTATTTAAGGTATTTAATAGTATGTTATGTACAATTATTTGTTTCTTAATTATCTGTTCAAAGTTTAAGATATAAATTTTTCTACATACATATTATGATTCCAATACAATATTGAAAATTTGTCTATATGCATAAAATGAGAATGCAAATTTTTATAAATTTTAAATATGAATCTGTTAAAGATTTACCACCTGGTAAAGATCCAATATGTTGTTAATGGTGCTAATATGAGACAATAAACATAAAACCAAAATTTATTTACATTTGTTTGTAGATGATAATAATAAACTGAAAATATATTAAATTATTTAATTAAAAGAGATTAATATTGAAATAAATAAATCAAAATATGAAAGGCATGTATTAATTGTGCCAATATGCATAGTGGTCGCCAAAGGGAAAAGTAACAATATTTGTAAATTTATTCAGTTTCATCTGATTATTATTTGCATTACTACACTATTTATTATTTAAATAAATAACAAAACCATTTTAATTACTTTTTAAGATTGCCTTTAATTTAGTAGAATGTTCTGAATATAATTTGTTCTTTTATAGAAAAGGCAGCCATGAAAAAAAATCTGCCAAAATGCCAAATCAAGTGGCAGAAGTCAAATGAAAAAATGCTAAAATATGGTATACCTGCACTATTTTTTTATAATTTAATTACTTTCTCATTTTACCTTTTTTATAATGGTATGAACTAATGGTTCATGTGTAGGGACAACACATATAGTACAATATACAGACATTGTACAACCCCCCCTACCCCCCACTCACAACCCCAAAAGCAGGGTGGCTAGTACCATTTAAACCTTTTCAAATTCCCTGACTTTGACCTGACTATTTTTTTAGATTTTCCTCCATTTTTCCCTGACTCTCACGTTTATTTTTGATGAAAATTTCATGACACTAGCAAAAAATTTAATGATTTAAAATGTCATTAATAATTTAATGATTAATATAGCTTATTTTCACAAAATTTGTTAAAATTCCCTGACATTAAAGGAAATTCCCTGACTTGTCCAGATTTTCTAAATTCCCTGACTCTTTGATTATTCCTGACTGCTATACACCCTTGGAAAAAAAAAACTCCATCCTCTGATAAATTTCTCAACAAATCACCAACTCATGCCAATAAATTTCTAATAACAGCTAGTTTATAATGGTATGTTTAGATCTTGCTAAAGAGGGCCACCTACAGATTAAAAATTGTACCAACTTCATTTTTTTAAATATCAACACCCATTTTTGTCAAATTTGTTTTTATTAATTGGATCAAATCAGTTGGGAAAATGGTTAGACTTTGTACTTATTCAGACAAACTTTATATTCTCAATTACTCATTCCGAAATAAAAATATGGTAAAGATCCAATCAACATACTGCTCCACAAATTTCAATTCCTAGTATCAAAGACCACAATTCAGCTCTGAGGGTTGCTGGACAACCTCTTTTGCAAAATTCTCTGGCAACAGCAGCATTATTAGCATCAAGAACTGTGAAAGAAAAAAAAAACTTTTTGTGTGAAAAATATTAAAACTGAACTTTTAAAGTAATTTATTATTATTTAACTTTGAAATAAAATAAAGAATGTAATTATTTTACATAAATTCAATGTAAATAACAGCAGGCATAATATTAAAAAAAAAAAATGACTTTAAAAAATATTTAGAAACAAAAGCTTGATTATTTATGTGTGTGTGTGTTTGTAGCTTCCATTAAATTCATGATTAACCTTTGAATTTCTGCTCTAAAAACTAGAACAATAAATAATTATTTTGTTTCAGTAGATATGATTTAAACTTTCAAATTTAAGAAGAAACAAAGAGAGAAGTCACTTCTTTAAAAGAGCCATTTTGCACATAAATAAAAATCTTCTATAGCAGATGATAATTTATAACAATTTAGCATTAAGCTATCACAAAAATTTATTTTTCTAAATACTTTTATTTTTATTTTTCTCTTTTTAAACAGCAAAATAAGTTCATCTAACAAATGTGCAAACAGGAAACAAAATAAATAAACATAATTTAACATAATGCAATAATTTACATTTAGAATGTGAAATCTTTGTTTTACATAGTTAATAATAATAATAATAATAATAATAAAAGAAAGAAGAAAGGAAAGAGAAAATAAATAGAATTAAATGACAATATAAGTCAAACAAGAAAAACCAGGTTATTCTGCCTCACACACACACAAAAGACAGAATATAAAGCGACAGTGTGGCATGTTTATACTACATCACAATCAACACTATTAAATATACATTCAAAAACGATTTAAAACAATATAATAATTTATTTTTTAAAAATGCACACTTTACCATGTTTTCCCAATGTAACTCTTTCTTTCAAACATTTCTCAGAAAACTCATAATTTGAAAATGGCAACAAGTAAAGACCTAAATGATCAATATTCCCTGATAATTCTTCAAACTGCATACGCTAAATAAAACACAGTTTAAAAAATAAATGTAATAAAATTAACATTATGTTGTAAAATTAGTGAAAAATTAACAACAAATTTTAGGAAAAAATAATTAAAAGTGGGAGAAGTAGCTACAAACAGAATTAAAACGAATACTATAAACAATTTAGTTTATGTACCAGAGACCAAAAAAAAAAAAAAAAGTTAAAAATTTTTATAAAATACAGTAACAAAATAGTATAGAAAATAAGTTAAAAATGTAACAATTTTTATAAAACTTATAAATTTTATGTTTTACTTTTACTGTACTTTTTTAAATGCACTACTGTGGAATGGAACAGATAAAATTTAATATAACAATTTTCAATTTTTTTTTTTTTCAGTTATAATTTTAGATTGTATAAATTTATATAAAATAATTTTAGATTTATACAATCTAATTTTAGATTGTATAAATTTATATAAAAGAAAATATTTAAAGATATGTTAGAGTTAAGAAAATACTTACAAACTGATGAAAACTTTTCACTTTGAGAGGCACTTTAATGAGACCCCAATTACTTGACATACTGTAATAAAGTTGCGGTTAATATTTATTTTTTTTAAAAATCATAGTAAAATAGTTGAAATGACATTACTTACTAGACTAACAGATTTGGCTAATTTTGCTTGGGACAACTTTTAAGAATTTACTATCAGGCATCTGTATTATTAAATATAGTTTTCACAAAAAATATAAGTATTTGGAGAGAAATATCTAAAAATTTGCCTCTGTCACAAAATTATTATTGTGCAAAATTTTCTCTCTACAGCTCTGATAGTTTCTGAGATCTAGTATTACTACTTCAGTAAGTTTGGGAAATTAAAAACTGTGTGTATTATGTGCAGTTGTCTACATGTAATATCATTGGATACAGACGATTTCTAAAAATATAATTTTGACCTCTCAGAATTCCTAATCCTAGTTACTGAAGATAAGAAATTAATCAAAAATTCTCAAAACAATTATTGAAATTACAAAAAGAATTTTATCATCAAAATTAATCAAAAGTCATAAATGAGAATATTTCCTAAGTTTGTAGTACATTTTTAACATATTAATTATGGGAGTACAGGGATGAAAGTGATATCATTCGAAAGGTATGATTAGCCAGAATTGCAGAATACAATAATTATTTTCTTACGATGTCAAGAAGTTATTTAAAAATACTTTTATTTTTTTATGCACTTTCATTTATTTATACCTATAATCTTTTGCATTTAAAATTCCTTTCATTTCAATAGTCAGCGTTCCTACAGCAATGGCACGAAATTTCATACCATCTAACATATACCCAAATTAAAAAAAAGATTTAATTTATGAAAGTCCTTCTTTTTTTTTTTTTTTTAATGATTTACATCAGTTCAAATTTAAAGAGATATTAGCCGTACAATAAATTTCATGTTTGTGCATTACTAATATGCAAATAATATATCAGCTCGTGATTCAGCCTATTTTTGTGGTTTTATTTTACCACATTTATTTTTTATTTGTCTAGCAACAGAAGTGACTATAATTTAATTTATTTTCAAACTACTGTAGACATATTGTTTCAATATTAAAAGTGTTCTTTGCTGTTGCAATACCCAGACAAAAAACTTTAATTAGTTGGATTGAGGTAAATTGAGTTAAATAGAGAAGTTCATATGGATATGAATCATCATGTAAATAAAAAAGCTAATAATGATTTTTTTTTTTTTTTTTTAGTGTAAATTTAATTGCTGTGAATATTGTTAACAAGGAAATGTTGAATTTCTGTATTTATTATTCAAATGCTTACTTAAAGAAAACTAGTTGAGTTTCGACCACTGAGTGATACTAATATTTTTAATTTCATGTGACTAATAATAAAAATTAGAGGGAATTATTTTTTTAAACCAGGAATTCACGTGTGGATAAATATTTTCATAGAAATATTTGGCATTAGCTTAAAATTTTTGTTTAATTAAAGAAGTAGTACCTTTCTTTCCTACAGTGAAACAATATTTTTCATTTTTATTGATACTTTATATCTAATTTATGAAGTTCTTTTATGTTCTTGCATTAATTGTAAAGATTAAAAATTTGGATTTTTATTAAGTTTTTTTTATGGAACAGCTTTAGTATTGGACCCCTTCGGCGAAATTTGAAATTTGGCATCGAAGTAGCTCGGATGTTTCTCACCAAGACCTTTAGTTATGCAGTTGTGATAATTATTTCAATTCATCACAAAAATGGCCAAAAATATTTAAAGTTGCCAAGAGCTTCCCATACTAAAGCTGTACTTTTTGTATTTATTTATTTATGTTTTCTATTAAAGACTTTGGGAAATGTTTCTTGTATTTTCTTTCCATTTTACACTTTTGTTCAGTTCTTTCATTGATTTAATCTGGGCAACTCCTGGTAT